>CM060428.1:3759471-4959471 GCA_030545235.1 Helianthus tuberosus | reverse complement strand
ATTCTGGCATGTGTGCAGCAAATATGGATGGACATATGTGAAAATGAAGCAGAGAAAGACAATATGTTAATGGAATTAGAAAGAGAGTGAGTCGAAGTATATAGAAGAAAGGTTGATGAGGCTTCAACTGTTGTGTTTGCAAAGCATTGAAGCCCAAGAGCGTGAAAAATGGTTGCGGTAAAGAAAGGCCAAACAGAGCGAGAACTTGGTAAGACCATCATGCTTCTAGAGGAGATTATTCAAAAGTATTGTAATTTACATTTTCATTAATTATTTGTGGTGAGATTGTTATTATATCAATGACTTGCAGAAATTCTTTTCTGAAAGCTTTGTGGATCATCAAAAACCACAAGCCGAGCTTGACGGTAAGGCATGTGCGGCTGTTCGACAAAACGGTCTTATGGCACTTTATGACACACTGTTTAGCCAGGTAAAATACATACTACATGATTATATTTACAGAGTTGATTCTTGAATTTAGTTTGTTTTGTTTTGTGATTGTTTGTTGGTATGTGGTTTATGTTTAGGTTGATCAGTGGTTTATAATCGGACCGTCAGGTATTATTTCCTTTTCATTTTCACTACACTGATTTAGCGTTACCTGATGTTGATGAGGCTTTGTTTTGTTACCTGATTATTTTCTTTTTTATGATAGAACATTGTTGTAAGGTTGATTATTTTCTTTTGTTTTTGTAACAATCAGTCTCATTGTTTTTTTGGTAGGTGTTATGGAATTGATAGTTGTATTGTTTCAGTTTCAAGTTTATTAATCTGTTTCATGTTTCAAGTTCGATTTTAGGTTTTGTGTAACACCTCGAAAATTCGTGTTCAATGATATAACGACACGTGTCATGTAAGACAAAAAGCGTTGTAAACCCGGATTTAATAAAGATGTTTTGGCAGGATTTAAAAGTGGCGTCATGTTAATTTTTACCTCTGAACGACCTTATTTATAAATCCCAAGACCCAAGTATATATATCTTAGACATCTAATATATCTTAAATCCAGAAATGTGTTGACAACAATTGAATTCAAAGTGCATGATAGGTTCGTATGGAAATTTCTACGGTAAACCTTCTTGTTCGGCACTTTCAAAATGAATCCAAGCAAACAATTCAAAATGGTGGGGTATGTAACTGTTCAAGGCCATTTTGGGAGGTCCCTAACTGATAATTGATGTCCCAAAGTCGAGATAAGTGGTTGCCCCTTCGAAACACCAAAGAACAAGCAGTTTTGGTCCCTGATGAAGGCTTGCGAACCGCAAGAAGTGACCCTTACGGTGCGCAAGCAGTGCCCAGCGACAGGAAATCTTGTTGTTTGCTGTTTAAACGCATGAAACTGATTTTTAACGGTTTTCCTCATCTCCCTTGACCCCTAAACGATCCCTAAACATCTAGGACACCTGTGGGAATGTTATGGTCAGTAGTAGACTTATTTGTCAACACATTGTGGTGATTAAATCCACTATAAAAGGGCCATGAGTTGCAACTTTGCAATCACACCTTCATCTGCATTTTTGGATCACTTCTGGAGCTCAAGTCTTCTCTCAAGTGATCACTAATCAAGCTTAGGACTTCAGTAAGTTTGCTAATCCTTTCTAAATTAAGTTTAGCTTAGTTATTTAGCTAAAAGTCAAAACATCGTAATTACGGTTTGACTTCGAGATTAATTAATAATGGCTCAGTCAAATCTCGAATCAAAAGTAGTTATAAGTTGGTAATTATGTGGTTAATAAACCCTTAAAAGGGTTCCCCCTGATTACCACTCTAACTAGGTCAAAAGTCGAGTCAAACTTACTAATAAAAAGTCAACAGAATGTTTAAATTACAATTTATGCATAATTAGCAATGTAGAACACTTATAACCTGTATGACCATTGATATAACTTGGTAATTAGTGTAAGAACATGTCTAAACATGTTCAACCCGACAATTTTCAGTAGAGACCCGGTTCGGGACCGAAAGTCGCATAGTTTGACTTTCGCTTTGACTTTCAGTTCTGACCCGTTATGGTATGTTTTAGAAATACCTTAGAGCTTTATTTGGACCAGGTTACATGCTAGTATAACCCTCTGTGATTATACACCTCGGATCATTAGTTATCCAATTAATATGCATGATTCCGTTAATTGCTCATATGTTGACCATTATGCCCTTTTCACTTTAAAACGTGATTTTTGGAAATATAAAAGAGTAGAAACTTTAATTACTGATATATAAACTTGTATGCAAAGTTTGACATCAGTTTGAGGTGTAGGTTAAGAGTTATGCTCGTTAGCGTAAAATGAAAGCTTTATGTTAATAAAACGGCGTAATTAGCGTATAGCCTAGTTAAGCCTACTTTTTGGTATCAAACTTATTACCCACTGATGTAATATATTATTTTGGGATTTTTGAAGATTTTTAATTAATTTTAGGCTGAGCATAACTCATAGTCGTAGGCTTAATCCGGTAATTGTCGGTTTTGCCCTTACGGGCCATAAAATGAGTTTTACTTATCTAAACGACTCCAAACCTTTTGCTACTGATCTTAAATGATAAATAAAGTATTTTAAGCCTTCTGGAATAATAAAAATATCAGCTTTATGTATCGAACCCGGAAATGGCTTCTAATCGCTTTTTTAAGCGTTTTTAACGCATAGTATGTGCTATAACTATATTAAACATACAAGGGTTGATACCTACTGATATTTGAGGCAAATTATAATATTTTAACAGTAAGCAAAGGTTGTTAAACTCAGACTTCAGTTTTGAGCTTTTTCGGCTTATGTGAAATTACCAAAATACCCCTACGGGGCATAGTTTGGTTATAATTGATAAATTTCACATATATACTTTATCCTACTATTATAACTTAGTAAAATAAGTATTTTTGCTGATTACATCAGACCTGTAACTCAGAATACTACTTAAACTCTTTTATAACCTTTTCAATGACAAAACTACCCCTACGGGGCTTAGTTTGCGTTTAAATTCATTTCGGGCATAATAAAAGACATCTTACTGATGTCACAACATATATGAAACATATTAACTTAGGAAACCTGTAAATGGCTCATATGTATACCCGTTACGCTTATTACGCGTTCAGTTCGGTTTATGTAACTAGTTTACATAAACTAGCCTAAACGGGTCAAACCTTATCGGTTTTATCTCAAAATCCAGAATGTGTATGAAATACAACATGCGGAAACCCCCGCGAGGCATGTGACGTACCAGGATTCAAGCCACCAATCACATTGAACTCATAAATGTATTTAAATAAAACTTTCATTCATTAACATAAAGTGTTACAAACATTACATGTCGTTCATTGTATACAGCGGAAGCATAATTCATTTGTTAAGTGTTTCGTAAAACATGTGTATATAAACCGTTAAGCTTGTACTGCAATTCCATATATCTCGACCCATGACCACTCCAGCCTCCCAGACAGCAAGTTCCAAATGATATAAGCCTATAGACCTGCAAGCATGCAGACAAGTGTGTCAGACGACGCTGGTGAGTTCAAGGTTTTGTTAACGTGTTTTGTTACCAGATGTATGTTAAGCCAATTCAACGTTGTGATATGATGCTGTTTATGACTTGTTGAGATACCCTAGGGAGTGTGCCCATATGTATCCGGGAAGTGTGTCCCTTAATAACCTGGAAGTGTGTCCAGTCCCCAATGCCCCTAACCAAGCATTGGTAATGATGCCCAGATAATTAGTTCGCGCCCGTCCTTACGGCCCGGTGCGAGGTATCAAACCTAATAGCGCTATCAACCAATTACCCCATTGCCCTACAGGCAATCCGATAATGATAGATTCCATGTTCAATAACCAAAACCCAATTTAACTGTTTACCCAAGATTCCCTTCCAAATGTTTACTAGTTGTCCCAAACCACCGGGACGCATGCTTGAGAAATGCAGTGAACTCACCTTTGCTTTGCTCGGTTTGTTATATTACCCATCCATGTTAGCCAACCAACCCTACCGTGGTTACCAAAACAGTCAGTTTGGATGTACATAGATCACGTATTCCACATTCATGTTGTGTACAAGAAACACTCATATAACACATGTCATAATAGATAGCATAGCAGCCCATTCTCATCAAGTAACGTCTTAGCACGCATTCAAGTCTCATATAAGTTTGTACCGAGCTTCTAATATGATCATCAACTATAATCAGTTTCCTATGCATTAACTCACATTCTAAGCACTTATATCAAACGAGTGTCGTACAAGCATTATCACACACAGTTCATATGTCATAACAGTACATAAGCACTAATAGCACCCCTCATGTTCGTGCAGCCCACTCGAGCTTATTAATTCAGGTGCGGTTCTAACAGTTTAAGGCCTAGATCATTTAATCCACTTCTAGGTCACAACATACAGCTCATCAACGCACTATAATATTTCTTTGGTTTACGTTGGCTTTGCACATCATAATTAATAATCAAACAAACAATACACATATCACTAATACTAGTTTAATAATAAAACAGTGATCGGACACGTCCCACTCAATTTACGGACAAAACTCTCATCATACAATGATATTATATTAACAAGCAACATTCCACATACTCTTATCATTGGTTAACTCATGTGCACTTAAATGACAATTTGGCCCCACTACAGCCGTTTCATCCTTGCAAATAAAATATAATAACAAGTTCTATGATTTACCTAAACCCTATTAACCACCCAAATATTAATAACTAATTTTCATGATATAGAAAACATGTTGGATCAAAACTACAGCACATGGCCGACAACATCTAATTTGATTCAAACCTCACAAAACAACTTTTACATAATATAGAAATCATGGCCGCCATTTTGGATCAATTGTCAAGTTTGTCAGACCACTCATCCTTCACATTATTGGACCACTAATATATCGCATTGGTTATTTAATTATTGGTGAATTCAGAGGACTACTATGATAGGACCAACACCAAGAGGATCCCATATTGACCACATGCACACATCGATATCAACAAGCACATATATCATAACTTTATTGTGATATCACAATCAAACACCTAAAACACTTATTAACTATTCAAGTCAAAACAGCCGATTGACACAGGATTTTTACCAATTTCATACGATCATAATATCTTTGTTTTAACGCATCCAAGCATACCGGCTATCGAGTTTTATATTAACGAAGACAACTGTACGTATAACACATTAACCTATCATAAACACAATCACACATACATGTTTCCATGCTACAACAACTAACCTGGAGATGTGCAGAAAATACTTGGGCTTCATAAGAAGAGAAGGCTTCGAAGGGTTTGGAAAAGATTGCCGTCGCCCAGTGTGTGTTTGGAAGGAGTTTTAGGGTTTTTCCAATGTTGTTGCAAAAGGGATCATATGAAGACATAACTACTCATGCACTTACAAAGGGAGTGGGTTGGGCTTAGTTTGAGTTCGAGAGAAGAATTGGGCTTAAAGAGCCCACGCAATAATGGAGGGGCGCAACCGGTGTGAGGATGTGCGACCCAACGTAGGGTGTCGTTTAATAACACGCAAAACAATCCATTCCATCAAACTTAATCACGACGTTTACTGGATTACAAGTAGAAACGGTACCCGCAAAAGAGTCTTGGAAATCCGAGTTGTCACATCATCCCCAACTTGAAAGAAATTTCGTCCCGAAATTTGACAAGCAATCCCAAAACAGCAAGATGTTAGATCAGAATGACTGTGGATTTTCTGCAGGTGCCACATCATCCCCAACTTGAAAGAAATTTCGTCCCGAAATTCCTCAATGATATCAGAAGTTGATGCAACCGTTTGAACAACTGAGGAGGCTAGAGCTTACTCCGACCATTGCGTTCCTATGTGAACTCCGGTCTACGTCTTGAGTTCCTACGAACTCTCACGATTGAAATTCGACTGTGTTAACAATGGGTTCCTCAACAAGAGTATCATAAGTGTTTCATAGAACAAATGCTTCTTTAGGTTCGTGACAGGAATGACATCGTGAACATTACCTAATTCGTCAGGTAACTCGAGTTTTTGAACCATGGTACCGATTCGTTCCAGCAATTCGAATGCCCCAACGTATCGTAAACTAAGCTTGCCACATTTTCCATGGTGTACCGCACCCTCCCAGGGTGAGACTTTCGATTATGATACGTTCGCCTACAGCGAACTCCCAGTTTTTCCTAAACTTATCAGCTTTCCTGACGGTCACGTGTTTCCTAAACGATTTCCGATCCAAACAATCTTTCCACGTGATTCGAGTACAGATCCTGGATCTGTGATTAGGTTGTCACCCACCTTAGTTCAACAAGAAGGTCGGCATTGTGCCCAAGTAATGCCTCACACGGGGCTGCCCGAATACTAGGATGGTAGCTGCTGCAGTAGAACTCATCCCAAGGTAAGTGTCCTTCCATTCTTCACTAAAGTCAATCATACACATACTCGCAACATGTCTTCAAGTGTCAGGATGCTTCGTTTACTCTGACCATTTGTCCCACGGTGAATAGCAATGCTCGCATCTAGACGTGAGTCAAGGATGTTGTGTTTTGTCTGTCATAAATCTGGTATAGACCAAAATTAAAGGTATCAGGAGTTGGAACCTCGTACCCAAAACCGCCTCTCTCAGAGGAATGTTCACAAGCTGCGAAGACTTGTCAGTTTCATTGATTGCCAGAAAGTGTGCTGGTTACGTGAGATAATCAACGATCACTCAGGTGATACCGGTTCCGTTCTGAGATTTAGATTGGCCGGTGACAAGATCCGTGGCAGTCTGTTCCCTTTTCCAAACGGGTGTTTCTGGTTGCTGACACAGAGCAGTAGGTTTCTGATATTCCACCTTGACTTTCGCACAAGCCAAATATCTTTCACATACTCGACTATGTGGGCCTTCTTGCCCGGTCGCCAGTACAGGATTTATAAATCCTAGTATCCTATAATAAGACCCAGACGACTAGAACATCGAGGCAGGTGCGCTTTGCTCCACTCAAGTTTTCTACGGCTTTAGTATAACAGAAAAACATATGCGCTCCATGAGGTAGTGAATATTATCCAACTTGCCAAGAGTTGCTCTTCCATGCCCCGCATGGACCCAATTTGAAATTCCTCTTCCTTTAATGCTTCGGGTAGAACAGGGCGATTCTGGCGGGTAGATTAGAGTCGATAGTGAGCTGCAAAGCCCGTGCATATTCAAGTTTCACGGTCGCAATCATCCAAAAGTTCCATCCGGCGATGCTATTAACTGATTTAACTTTTCCGAAACTAGGGTACACGGGAGGCTCTTGTGATCGGTCTAAGTAGTGCATCTGGTATCGTCCAAGCAATGCCTCCAACTTAAATCCAAAGACCACGATTTCCACCGCAGGTTGTGTGTCGTGCAGTTCCTCTTTGTAACTCCATTACGTAAGTCATCACTCTCTCGTGTTGCATTGGTGTGTATCTGGGACTTTGATTCGGAGCATCATGGTATACTACTAGATTACCCGTACCCTTAGGTAAAGACGAGGCCCAGTGCATTGCAGAGTTGGGATTCGGAAGCTGAAAAGACGTCTTCCTGTTTTGTCTTCCACGAGTCTTCCACGAACACAGCACCCTACTGTGCTAAAGAGATTTAAGTTGCGCGATCTTCGAAAATCATGTGACGAATCAGCGATCGTACCTAATGGTACCAAGAAATTGTTGTATCCCCTAAGGGACCTTTGATGTCGATCAGTTTCTAACAAAATGGATCCTAGCACGATCCACGCATATTCCCACTTCGTTGGTTACATGATCAAAATGCATCTCTCGAATCTAGATGTTACATTTAACAAGACTTCACACGTAATGAATCCTCCCTCAGGAGCTCTAAGATAAGATACAGATGCCGTCCATGATGTCCCTTCCTCCAGGAAATGACCCAAACGTCATCAATAAATACGGTTGATTCTTGTTGTCCATAAGCTGCTGATGTGTTGATTATCTCGATGGGCATGGTGTACAAAGTCGCACTGGCCACATAGCGTCTGATATGCCGTTCTAAGAGCATTCTCCCATTGGACTTCCATCTGATGATAGTTCGTTCGTTAGCCAATCCTCAAATGAGGGCTTGATCCTCGCTACAGGTTGACAGGTTGGCAATACATGGTCGAGGCTACGGTTCTTGATCGTCACCTTGCTGAGTTCTCGATAATCAGTACACATATCCAACGATAACTGGGCTCCCCAAAGCAAAAATTAGGTCCAACAAAACTTCTGCCCAACAGTTCCTGTAGTTGATTAGACAGTTCTTGCAACCCTCCTGGTGCAAGATGGTAAGAATCACTAGTAATTAGGGCTGACTCTGACATGATACCGATCTGATATCCCACCTGACGATGTGAAGGTAAACCTGATAGTTCTTCTGGTAGCACTTAGGGGGAAATCACGAACAATGGGTAGATCCTCGATCCTCTTTTCCTTAGCCTTAACATCCATAACGAGTGCTAACATAGCGGGGTAATCCTTCCATGGACACTTCTGGCCTTCATTGCTGAATTGATGCTAACCTCTGCACCACTCGGATACTCTATGATAGACGACAACTTCCTCCTAACAGGGTATATCTGCACGATATCTGAATAACCAATCCATACTGACTACCGTATCAAAACTATCAAGGGTAGAAGAAAGAAGGTTGATTGTCGAACACTTGTCTCACAAGGTCGAGTTTGCATTCCAACGAACATATGAAATTTCAATTGCCTTGCCATCCGTCGATCCCACAACAGGTTCAGATTCAAGGAGCATCAGGGTTAAACAGAACAGTGACGAAGCGATTTGCTACCCATACAAGCCCATGTTGCTACTATCCTGGCGTCGCCCACACCAATCCTAAATGTCCCTCCATGAGCATCATTTCCCGTGTTGTTGTACTCGTTGCGAGGATTTCCAGTACGGTCGTCGTTCCCTTGGTTGTTGTCGTTTGATTTAACAACGGCCACTCCATGTTGTAGGTACCTTCATTTTCCATACTTTTGGTTACCATTACAAATACCTTGATGTTGTCGTGACTGTTGCCTCTAATGCTGTTGTTTGAAACGGGGCTCTACGATCTTTCACCGACAGGGTCCACCTCTTCACAATCCATGGTACGTGCTAAGGCACTACCCACTGTGCGGGGAGTTTCACATTCCATTCTACAGTCAGTTGCCATTGCTTATGTCCTGATTGGTTCGCAAAGGTTGACTCCCATCAGTCGCTGACTAGGGTTGGAGATTCGATTGCAGTCACTTTGCTGGTGTTCGTTGCCGGTAATCAGGGTTGTCCAATTACTGAGGTCGGTAAATCACTACGCTCACCCTTTTGTCCATCGATCTAGCAAGTCGATTGAGTAATACGCGGTATGCTGCGAGAGTGTTGCAGAAGTGATCACTCTTCGGAGTCTAAGACGTCAATACATAGAGTTCCATCAAACGAAGTGTAGCGAGAAAGGTATAAACCAACTCAAGGACGTTCGTACTAGCACCTAACATTCTACACAGTTCACTAGGCGTTCAGATGTGTGATCAGGTGATACTCGATAGCATCGAGATTCGTAAGAATTCAGAGAAAAGTGAAAAGGTCACATTCGAGTAGGGGACAATAACTACTATGACTCCTACAGATTTATTACGTTCACACTGATCAAATGACAGAGCGGAACCCCTTCTTCACTTGTTAAGCCTCACTGGGACTCGCATGCACCCCGCATTATTATTATGTGTGCACCCACAATAATATTGCGATTTACATGCTCATCTCAGTTCCCCCTAACTCATGTCAAATGGTTCCCCAAACTCGAGTGCCAAACAGATGTTTTCAAAACGATAAGTTCACAGGAATCCCAAGACTATGACATACTACCAATGTATCATAATGTAAGCAAGCAATTCTTGTAATCATACTATAGTGACAAGTGTGTGTCCATCTACGTCATAAACAAATGTGTACTAGCCATGTAGTGTATGCAACAAGTGAGAAAGACGAACCTTGCAATCTGGAGCTGAGTGTCATGGTCGATTTCGGTACTGTTCGGTTATAGTCTGGTTTTATGAAAAACGTTTTAAAACCAAGTTCACTATAACCAGTGGCTCTGATACCAAACTGTCACACCCCCAAAATACAACATGCGGAAACCCCCGCGAGGCATGTGACGTACCAGGATTCAAGCCACCAATCACATTGAACTCATAAATGTATTTAAATAAAACTTTCATTCATTAACATAAAGTGTTACAAACATTACATGTCGTTCATTGTATACAGCGGAAGCATAATTCATTTGTTAAGTGTTTCGTAAAACATGTGTATATAAACCGTTAAGCTTGTACTGCAATTCCATATATCTCGACCCATGACCACTCCAGCCTCCCAGACAGCAAGTTCCAAATGATATAAGCCTATAGACCTGCAAGCATGCAGACAAGTGTGTCAGACGACGCTGGTGAGTTCAAGGTTTTGTTAACGTGTTTTGTTACCAGATGTATGTTAAGCCAATTCAACGTTGTGATATGATGCTGTTTATGACTTGTTGAGATACCCTAGGGAGTGTGCCCATATGTATCCGGGAAGTGTGTCCCTTAATAACCTGGAAGTGTGTCCAGTCCCCAATGCCCCTAACCAAGCATTGGTAATGATGCCCAGATAATTAGTTCGCGCCCGTCCTTACGGCCCGGTGCGAGGTATCAAACCTAATAGCGCTATCAACCAATTACCCCATTGCCCTACAGGCAATCCGATAATGATAGATTCCATGTTCAATAACCAAAACCCAATTTAACTGTTTACCCAAGATTCCCTTCCAAATGTTTACTAGTTGTCCCAAACCACCGGGACGCATGCTTGAGAAATGCAGTGAACTCACCTTTGCTTTGCTCGGTTTGTTATATTACCCATCCATGTTAGCCAACCAACCCTACCGTGGTTACCAAAACAGTCAGTTTGGATGTACATAGATCACGTATTCCACATTCATGTTGTGTACAAGAAACACTCATATAACACATGTCATAATAGATAGCATAGCAGCCCATTCTCATCAAGTAACGTCTTAGCACGCATTCAAGTCTCATATAAGTTTGTACCGAGCTTCTAATATGATCATCAACTATAATCAGTTTCCTATGCATTAACTCACATTCTAAGCACTTATATCAAACGAGTGTCGTACAAGCATTATCACACACAGTTCATATGTCATAACAGTACATAAGCACTAATAGCACCCCTCATGTTCGTGCAGCCCACTCGAGCTTATTAATTCAGGTGCGGTTCTAACAGTTTAAGGCCTAGATCATTTAATCCACTTCTAGGTCACAACATACAGCTCATCAACGCACTATAATATTTCTTTGGTTTACGTTGGCTTTGCACATCATAATTAATAATCAAACAAACAATACACATATCACTAATACTAGTTTAATAATAAAACAGTGATCGGACACGTCCCACTCAATTTACGGACAAAACTCTCATCATACAATGATATTATATTAACAAGCAACATTCCACATACTCTTATCATTGGTTAACTCATGTGCACTTAAATGACAATTTGGCCCCACTACAGCCGTTTCATCCTTGCAAATAAAATATAATAACAAGTTCTATGATTTACCTAAACCCTATTAACCACCCAAATATTAATAACTAATTTTCATGATATAGAAAACATGTTGGATCAAAACTACAGCACATGGCCGACAACATCTAATTTGATTCAAACCTCACAAAACAACTTTTACATAATATAGAAATCATGGCCGCCATTTTGGATCAATTGTCAAGTTTGTCAGACCACTCATCCTTCACATTATTGGACCACTAATATATCGCATTGGTTATTTAATTATTGGTGAATTCAGAGGACTACTATGATAGGACCAACACCAAGAGGATCCCATATTGACCACATGCACACATCGATATCAACAAGCACATATATCATAACTTTATTGTGATATCACAATCAAACACCTAAAACACTTATTAACTATTCAAGTCAAAACAGCCGATTGACACAGGATTTTTACCAATTTCATACGATCATAATATCTTTGTTTTAACGCATCCAAGCATACCGGCTATCGAGTTTTATATTAACGAAGACAACTGTACGTATAACACATTAACCTATCATAAACACAATCACACATACATGTTTCCATGCTACAACAACTAACCTGGAGATGTGCAGAAAATACTTGGGCTTCATAAGAAGAGAAGGCTTCGAAGGGTTTGGAAAAGATTGCCGTCGCCCAGTGTGTGTTTGGAAGGAGTTTTAGGGTTTTTCCAATGTTGTTGCAAAAGGGATCATATGAAGACATAACTACTCATGCACTTACAAAGGGAGTGGGTTGGGCTTAGTTTGAGTTCGAGAGAAGAATTGGGCTTAAAGAGCCCACGCAATAATGGAGGGGCGCAACCGGTGTGAGGATGTGCGACCCAACGTAGGGTGTCGTTTAATAACACGCAAAACAATCCATTCCATCAAACTTAATCACGACGTTTACTGGATTACAAGTAGAAACGGTACCCGCAAAAGAGTCTTGGAAATCCGAGTTGTCACATTATATATTGTGTTGTTTGACTATTATGTTGCCAACCACGTCACGATACTCCCCACCGGGCCCACCTGTGACACGTGGAAATCGGGGTGTGACAGGTTGGTATCAGAGCCAACATTGAGTGAATTAAACACTAGCCTTTTGTGTTTAATCTCAATAACACAATTGTACATATCTAAACTTTCGAGTCTAGACAAATAACATAGGACAAATTCTACCTTATTTGTTTGTTTTGTTTTGTCCTTTAAATTTTTATATATATTGTTTTGTTATCTCATGCCATATTGACAGGATTAACAAAATGCCGCCAAGATTCTTCAGGAGAAGAGGAAGAGGCAAGGGGCCAATCACCGCCCCCAATGATAATGAAGCCGGACCTTCGAATGTGCGAGCTCCATCTACCACGGAGAGTGACGACCCCCGGCAGAACCGGAGGAACCTCTTTGAGCCGGCTAGACGGTCGGTCTCACACAGTTCAACACCTCCTAACCCTTATGGGCCGCAACCCGAGTATGAGCCCAACAACCCTCAACCCTCCTACATACCGTTACAGCGATCCTTATCGCATAACTCTTTTGGTGACCCTACACCAGTTTTTAGGGGCCGGTTTAACCCGGCGAATTATATACAAGAACCAGTGGGTTTCAACCCATTGGGACCGGAGGACCATTTTTCCGGAGATCACGCAGATGATGTGGACGAGGATACGGACCCCGTCGAGCCAGCCAGTAGTACACCAAACCACCCGATAGAGATCTCTGACGGATCTTCTTTCCACGGATCACCCTATGTTGGTCCAGATAGCTTTCAAGCTATGTTTACCAGGCACAAATGGTACTATACACCTCCTCGCCATTCACCGCCTCAGCAGCAACAGGATCCTTCTGTGGATTCACGGTTTGTGGCAGTTACGCCACCGCCTCCACCGCCACCAGTTCAACCGGCAGCTCCGCAACCGCCAAGGCGTAGGAGATCTGGACCGCGTATGTCTACACGGGGAGGAGATTTCAATTTCAGCTCTCCTCGGCAATCAAGTGGCAGCCTATACCCGCCACATCAAGAAGATCCACAAATGGGTGGACCTTCGCACCCAGTTGCACCGCAACCACCGCCTATGGGTTTTGATAACCCAATTCCAGCATACACGGGTTCCATGGCGTATAACCCGTTTGAGCAGCCGGTGCACACCAACTACAACTACGCAGAAGCCGACCCATACATGGTAGCGGCTAACTACAACACCCAAGGACCATATGGAGATCCATGGGGAGTAAGGTACCCAACTCATGGGTACCAGATACCTGCAAGACCTATTATCAGGCAACAATCGCAACCACCAAGGTTCTCCCCACCTGAGCGTGAAGAAATTCTGCAAAGGTTGGACCATGTAGAGCGAGAGTTTCACAGGGAACGAAGGGAGCGACAAAATTTCTTCCAAGGATTAACGAGCCTAATTAAAGGGAAGAGCAAGAAGGACCACTAAATCCTTCCATTTGTTGTTGAGCCCCTGCGTGGGCCAGTCTTGCTGTATAAACCCCTGCGTGGGTATGCTTGTTTGTTTTGACCCCTGCGTGGGTCTACCTTTCTGTAAACCCCTACGAGGGTATGTTATTGTTTAAGTCCCTGCGTGGACTATTATGTTATTAAGCCCCTGCGTGGGTAAGTGTGTTATTAAGCCCCTGCGTGGGTAAGTACTTGTTTAAACCCCTGCGTGGGTAAGTTTGCTTGTTGAAAAGACCCGTTTAGGGCAGCGTGTAATATTTTAATAAATTAATGGAATGTTTGTTTTATAAATTTCATGTTTGCCATTATGCGCATAGATAAATTATATATGAAATAAATAAATTAAAATCATTCCTTTTGAAATAATCTGCCTATGTAAATTTTAAATAAGGATCTTAAAGAGTGAAACCTAGCCTTCGGGTCATTATAAGGCCGGGCCAAGATGGTAAGACCTATTCAAAAGATTCAAATCCCTGTTAACATCTTTATACATGTTAACACTCCTGGCAGACGTGATTCATTAAAATCACACACGTCATTCTTATTATGGGATTCTCTAAAAGATTCCTAACCCAATTTAATGATCTCTGAATCATGGGTTTAGATCATCAATTGAGATGATCATATTTTTACCATACGTGGTAACATAGCGCCTACGGGCCCTGCTCATTTCCATATGAGCCAAAAGACAGTGGTAGCGATGACTCCCTGTCAGATAAAGGTAATGAACTAGGTTCAAACCTTCATGCTATGATTCTCTGAAATCATAGCTTATAATTTATAAACGTCCTTGTGACTAGGCCTATTGTGCCAATATACCTTCAGGTTTTGATTCTCTGAAATCATAGCTTATAAATTAAAATGTCCACGTGACTAGGCCTTTTGTGCCACAAATAAAACTGTTATTGTTTTATAATTAGGATAAATTATTATAGAAATCCTAAATAAATATGATTAATAAATTAACCAAATATGGTCTCTGTTACCATGGTTAATGAATTACCCTAAGGGGCAATTCCATAATAAACTCCCAAATAAACTATTGTCCTTGTTTTCTGTAACAATTCAATTAAAATGGCTAACTCAGACGAGATAAATAGTCATCCAGTGGAGAACATTGATAACGCCCGGATTAATTTAACGGGTGCTGAATTAAAAGCGTTGGTCGACGACGCAGTTACAAAGGCATTGGAAAGGCAGTACGAAGAGTATAGAGGGACTCGTAGTAGGACCCTAACTACACAGCCTTCAAAGCCACCGTCCAAGAAGGACGAACCGAAGAAAGATGATGATCGACACTCCTCAAACCACCACAGTGCTCCATCTCAGCACATTGTAGTGAACCAAGGACCCCGTGAGAAGGGTTGCTCCTATAAATATTTTGTTTCTTGCAAACCCCGGGATTTCACTGGGGAGAAAGGAGCCATTGACTGTATGACGTGGCTAGATGAGATGGATACGGTTGTGGATATCAGCGGATGCGCTGAGAGAGATGTGGTCAAGTTTGTGTCGCAGTCTTTTAAGGGTGAAGCATTAGCATGGTGGAGATCTCTAATTCAAGCCACCGGGAAAATCCCATTGTACAACATGTCTTGGGATCAATTTGTTGCCCTTATCAGGGAAAATTACTGCCCTCGGCATGATGTGGGGAAGATAGAGTCTGATTTTCTATCATTGGTGATGACAAACCTTGACTGTCAAGCTTACCTGACGAGCTTCAACACAATGTCCCGGTTGGTTCCTTATCTGGTGACCCCGGAACCAAAAAGAATAGCTCGTTTTATCGGTGGTTTACCCCGGAAATCAAGGCAAGCGTGAAGGCTTCTCGGCCAGCTAACTTTAGATCCGTAGCTGACATATCCTTGTCCCTCACCTTGGATGCGGTCAGGCAGAGATCGCTGAGGAATAAGGAGGCTGAGAAGAGGAAACGCGAAGATGATAGTTCACGGAGATCGAACAAGAAGCACCATGGAAACGGTGACAACAAGAAAGGATCGGAGTCAAGGAAAGATGGGCATCATTCTGGCGAGAAGCCCAAGTGCAAGATTTGCAAGAAACAGCACTTTGGAAAGTGCAGACTTGAGTCGAACTCACAGACTCAGTCAAAAACCTATGCTTGTGGTATATGCAAGTCCACGGATCACAAAACCTTGGATTGCAAGAAGATGAAAGACGCAACGTGCTACCGTTGCAATGAAAAGAGGCACATTAAAACCAACTGCCCTAAATACAACAAGAAGCCTGAAGAGGCCAAGAAGACTAATGCTAGAGTCTTCAGAATGGACGCAAAGGAAGCGGTTCTAGACGACAATGTGATTACAGGTACTTTCCTTGTAAATGATGTCTATGCAAGAGTACTATTTGATTCAGGCGCTGATAAGTCGTTTGTAGATCATACATTTTGCAAATTGCTGAATTTACCTGTCAAAACCTTGAGTATAAATTATGAGGTAGAGTTAGCAGATGGCACCTTAGAAGCCGTCTCAACTAAGTTAGATGGATGTGTTATATCCATTAAGAACCATTCTTTTCCTCTGTCTCTACTTCCCTTTAAGTTGGCCGGTTTTGACATAGTTCTGGGCATGGACTGGTTATCTCATAACCAGGCCCAAATTATCTGCAACAAGAAACAAGTGGTAATAAAGACTCCGTCTGGTGAATCACTTACCATTCGGGGAGATACCCAGTATGGACTACCTGAGCAAGTGACTATGCTCAAGGCTTCAAAATGTTTAAAGAAGGGTTGTGTCATCTACATGGCACAAGTGATTATCGATGAGCCTAAACCGAAGATAGAAGACATCCCCATCATTTCTGAATACCCAGAAGTTTTTCCTGAAGAACTACCTGGTTTGCCACCAGATAGACAAGTGGAATTCAGGATTGATATCGTCCCTGGAGCAGCACCTGTTGCTAGAGCACCTTACAGGTTAGCACCAACCGAAATGAAGGAATTAAGGACGCAACTGGATGAACTGCTAGCTAAAGGTTTCATTAAACCTAGTTCGTCTCCCTGGGGAGTGCCAGTCCTGTTTGTCAAAAAGAAGGACGAATCGATGCGTCTGTGCATCGATTATCGTGAGCTTAATAAGGTCACGATCAAGAATAAGTATCCATTACCCAGAATCGACGATTTGTTCGATCAATTGCAAGGGGCAAGTTATTTCTCGAAGATTGACTTGAGGTCAGGCTACCATCAACTGAAGGTTAGAGATGAAGACGTACACAAAACAGCATTTAGGACTCGTTATGGTCATTACGAGTTCCTAGTGATGCCTTTTGGGCTCACTAATGCACCTGCCGCGTTCATGGATCTCATGAATCGCGTTTGCAAGCCTTACTTAGATAAATTCGTCATCGTTTTCATCGACGACATTCTTATCTATTCGAAGAACCAAGCTGACCATGAGAAACACCTTCGATGTATTCTCAAACTCCTGCATCAGGAGAAACTCTATGCCAAATTTTCCAAGTGTGAATTTTGCCTTCGAGAAGTCCAATTCCTTGGACACGTGGTGCGTAAGCGTGGTATCCAAGTGGATCCCGCTAAGGTTGAAGCAGTTATGAACTGGCAAGAACCAAAGACGCCTACAGAGATTCGTAGCTTCCTGGGATTGGCAGGATATTACAGGCGTTTCATTGAAAAAATTTCAAGGATTGCTGCACCCCTAACTTCCTTGACCAAGAAGAAAGTAAAGTTCGTTTGGGGCCCTAAGCAGCAAGAATCCTTTGATATCCTAAAGCAAAAGTTGAGCAACGCCCCAGTACTGACATTGCCAGATGGAATAGAAGATTTTGTGGTTTACTGCGATGCATCGCACACTGGCATGGGGTGTGTGCTTATGCAGAAAGGCAAGGTTATTGCCTATGCATCAAGACAGTTAAAGGTGCATGAAAAGAATTACACCACCCACGACTTGGAGTTGGGTGCCGTTGTATTCGCACTAAAACTGTGGAGGCATTATTTATATGGAATCAAGTGTGTGATCTATTCCGATCACAAGAGCCTCCAGCATCTGTTCAATCAGAAAGATTTAAACATGAGGCAACGCCGTTGGATGGAGACTTTGAATGATTATGATTGTGAAATCAGATATCATCCCGGCAAGGCGAATGTAGTCGCCGATGCCTTGAGTCGAAAGGAGAGGGTGAAACCCATCCGAATCAATGCCAAGCGCATGGAGATAAAGAACAGTTTGACTGAAAGGTTGTTAGCTGCACAGAAGGAAGCTGTGTTGGAAGCTAACTATCCTAATGAAAAGCTAGGGGTAACTGAGGAGCAGTTAACTCTTAACAAGGACGGAATTCTAAGATTAAATGGATGAATATGGGTTCCAGTTTATGGAGGACTTCGAGATGTCATCCTCCAGGAAGCCCATAGTTCCAAATACTCCATTCATCCTGGAGCTGATAAGATGTACCAGGATCTAAAGGCAAATTATTGGTGGATAGGCTTGAAAAAGTCTGTAGCCACCTATGTAGCTAAATGCTTGACATGTGCGCAAGTCAAAGCCGAGCATCAAAAGCCGTCAGGCTTGCTACAACAGCCTGAACTTCCTACGTGGAAGTGGGAAATGGTAACCATGGATTTTATCACCAAGTTACCTAAGACAAGGAAAGGAAATGATACAATATGGGTTATAGTTGATAGACTGACTAAGTCAGCACATTTCCTACCCATCAATGAGACTTATAGCTCCGACATGTTAGCCCAGTTATACGTTGATAAGATTGTAGCCTTACATGGCATACCTGTGTCTATTATCTCTGACCGAGATACTAGATACACATCACATTTTTGGAAAAGCTTCCAACAATCTTTGGGCACACGTTTGAATTTCAGTACGGCTTACCATCCTCAGACAGACGGTCAGAGTGAGCGTACTATTCAAACTTTGGAAGACATGCTACGTGCATGTGTGATTGATTTGGGAGGTAGTTGGGATAACCACCTAGCACTAATTGAGTTCTCCTACAACAATAGCTACCATACCAGTATAAAGGCTGCGCCTTTTGAGGCCTTATACGGTAGAAAGTGTAGAACGCCCGTTTGTTGGGCGGAAGTTGGAGATGTCCAATTATCAGGACCAGAGATAGTCTTTGAAACAACGGACAAGATTGTCCAGATTTGCGACCGTCTCAAAGCTGCCCGAGATAGGCAGAAGAGCTACGCAGATCCGAAGCGTAAAGCTTTTCACTTCGAAGTAGGTGACAAAGTGTTGCTAAAAGTATCACCCTGGAAGTGGGTGATGCGATTTGGTAAGAAAGGCAAGCTAAGCCCGAGATACATAGGACCTTTCGAGGTTATCGAACGTGTCGGGTCAGTTGCCTATAAGTTAAACTTACCGGAAGAGCTCAGTGGAATTCACAATGTGTTCCACATCTGCAATCTGAAGAAGTGCTTCGCTGATGAATCACTGGTAATACCACATACAGATGTGCATATAGATGAGAGCTTAAAATTTGTGGAAAAACCTTTGTCGATTGAAGATCGACAGGTAAAGAAGCTTCGAAGGAAGCATGTACCTATTGTAAAGGTCAAATGGGATGCCCGTAGAGGACCCGAATATACGTGGGAGGTTGAATCCACGATAAAAGAAAAGTACCCTTATTTATTTCAGTAAATCTCGGGTCGAGATTTATTTTAAGGGGGTGAGGATGTAACACCTCGAAAATTCATGTTCAATGATATAACGACACGTGTCATGTAAGACAAAAAGCGTTGTAAACCCGAATTTAATAAAGATGTTTTGGCAGGATTTAAAAGTGGCGTCATGTTAATTTTTACCTCTGAACGACCTTATTTATAAATCCCAAGACCCAAGTATATATATCTTAGACATCTAATATATCTTAAATCCAGAAATGTGTTGACAACAATTGAATTCAAAGTGCATGATAGGTTCGTATGGAAATTTCTACGGTAAACCTTCTTGTTCGGCACTTTCAAAATGAATCCAAGCAAACAATTAAAAATGGTGGGGTATGTAACTGTTCAAGGCCATTTTGGGAGGTCCCTAACTGATAATTGATGTCCCAAAGTCGAGATAAGTGGTTGCCCCTTCGAAACACCAAAGAACAAGCAGTTTTGGTCCCTGATGAAGGCTTGCGCACCGCAAGAAGTGACCCTTATGGTGCGCAAGCAGTGCCCAGCGACAGGAAATCTTGCTGTTTGCTGTTTAAACGCATGAAACTGATTTTTAACGGTTTTCCTCATCTCCCTTGACCCCTAAACGATCCCTAAACATCTAGGACACCTGTGGGAATGTTATGGTCAGTAGTAGACTTATTTGTCAACACATTGTGGTGATTAAATCCACTATAAAAGGGCCATGAGTTGCAACTTTGCAATCACACCTTCATCTGCATTTTTGGATCACTTCTGGAGCTCAAGTCTTCTCTCAAGTGATCACTAATCAAGCTTAGGACTTCAGTAAGTTTGCTAATCCTTTCTAAATTAAGTTTAGCTTAGTTGTTTAGCTAAAAGTCAAACCATCGTAATTACGGTTTGACTTCGAGATTAATTAATAATGGCTCAGTCAAATCTCGAATCAAAAGTAGTTATAAGTTGGTAATTATGTGGGTAATAAACCCTTAAAAGGGTTCCCCCTGATTACCACTCTAACTAGGTCAAAAGTCGGGTCAAACTTACTAATAAAAAGTCAACAGAATGTTTAAATTACAATTTATGCATAATTAGCAATGTAGAACACTTATAACCTGTATGATCATTGATATAACTTGGTAATTAGTGTAAGAACATGTCTAAACATGTTCAACCCGACAATTTTCAGTAGAGACCCGGTTCGGGACCGAAAGTCGCATAGTTTGACTTTCGCTTTGACTTTCAGTTCTGACCCGTTATGGTATGTTTTAGAAATACCTTAGAGCTTTATTTGGACCAGGTTACATGCTAGTATAACCCTCTGTGATTATACACCTCGGATCATTAGTTATCCAATTAATATGCATGATTCCGTTAATTGCTCATATGTTGACCATTATGCCCTTTTCACTTTAAAACGTGATTTTTGGAAATATAAAAGAGTAGAAAATTTAATTACTAATATATAAACTTGTATGTAAAGTTTGACATCAGTTTGAGGTGTAGGTTAAGAGTTATGCTCGTTAGCGTAAAATGAAAGTTTTATGTTAATAAAACGGCGTAATTATAGTATAGCCTAGTTAAGCCTACTTTTTGATATCAAACTTATTACCCACTGATGTAATATATTATTTTGGGATTTTTGAAGATTTTTAATTAATTTTAGGCTGAGCATAACTCATAGTCGTAGGCTTAATCCGGTAATTGTCGGTTTTGCCCTTACGGGCCATAAAATGAGTTTTACTTATCTAAACGACTCCAAACCTTTTGCTACTGATCTTAAATGATAAATAAAGTATTTTAAGCCTTCTGGAATAATAAAAATATCAGCTTTATGTATCGAACCCGGAAATGGCTTCTAATCGCTTTTTTAAGCGTTTTTAACGCATAGTATGTGCTATAACTATATTAAACATACAAGGGTTGATACCTACTGATATTTGAGGCAAATTATAATATTCTAACAGTAAGCAAAGGTTGTTAAACTCATACTTCAGTTTTGAGCTTTTTCGGCTTATGTGAAATTACCAAAATACCCCTACGGGGCATAGTTTGGTTATAGTTTGATCGCACACTCGACCAAACTACCCCTACGGGGCATAGTTTGCGTTTAAATTCATTTCGGGCATAATAAAAGACATCTTACTGATGTCACAACATATATGAAGCATATTAACTTAGGAAACCTGTAAATGGCTCATATGTATACCCGTTACGCTTATTACGCGTTCGGTTCGGTTTATGTAACTAGTTTACATAAACTAGCCTAAACGGGTCAAACCTTATCGGTTTTATCTCAAAATCCAGAATGTGTATGAAATACCCATATTAAACAAGTCTTTGAACTTGTCGGGTCTAAATCACATTCTATCCGGTCTTTGCTTAATCGTGCGTACGAACCGTGTCTTTGAAACTAACCGGTCTAAGCTTAAGCTTAACTAAAGACCCGTTAGGATTCTAATAGGTTATTATAAACCTTCGTTCCAGATTAGGAGTACCAGTAAAAGCTACGTGCGTTTGTTTATTGTGATTTATACATTGCTCAGGTAAATACTTTTAACTTATTTTCCCTATACGGGCTTGGGTTACGGTATATAGAATACCGCTTGATCGGGCATCAAATCTTCCATCGTTGGGTGGTTAATTGAATAATTTGATCGGCTCGTTTAAACAGTCTTGTTACTTAAAGCCTTTGGGGGGGGTTAATGACCATGTCCCGGATATCCCTGGCATCATTTTACGAAATGGCCACGACTTAAGCGCGGGGTGTAGGCGTACACCCGTCAGTGCACAAAAGGAATAATGTGGTATGTCTATTGATCTTTAACCCGGACTTGATCCGGGCTACTGAACGCACAAGGAACATGTAATTCGTTCACAAGATTATATATTTAAATAATTCTCCCAAGTTAAATAAAATGTTTATGCCACGTGCATCCAAATCAATTTTCAATCATTTTCTAAAATGAGTCAGTTGATTGTATTTACCAGTGTAAACTGACGTATTTTCCCAAAAAGATTAAATGCAGGTACTAAGCGTAATTAGCTGGGATTTCTCCTTAGCATCATTAGAAGTCTCGCAAGCTTAAGATGCCTGAAGTCTGTTGAACTATTGTTTCATATTTTATTTTCGATCCTTCTGTGGATAAACTTCCGAATATTGTGACATTTGATATTACAATATTAAATTCGGTGGTATTATATCTTTTAAATTGCTTCCGCTGTGCATATTATATATTGTGTTGTTTGACTATTATGTTGCCAACCACGTCACGATACTCCTCACCGGGCCCACCGGTGACACGTGGAAATCGGGGTGTGACATTTTGGGTGGTTTTTGTTTTTTCTGTTTTTTAAAATACAAATATCTTTATTAATGTAAGGTAATCTGTTTTTGTACACTATGTTCAATCTGGATTTTAGGTCAATATCGATTCATCCATGATCCATCCATTGTTGTTGTTGTTTTTTTCCAAAATGTTGTTTTTCCCACTTATTTTGAACAAAGATTGTTAATCTGTTTCATATTACTGTGAAATGAATGCTGTTTACTTTAGAAAGTCAATTAAAAGTATTCTTTCATTGGTGATGTCTCCATTAGAGGTCGTATTCTTGCTGGTAGTTGCCACAGTGTGAAAATGGTTAGGACCAATATTGTTCGTCGGGATTACCTCCATTATGTGAAGAAGTATCAGCGGTTAGATTTAGATAGTCAAAACCCTTTGCTGCAATTTACCAGTGTTCTTATCCATAATTAATCCAATTTGCAAGATTTATGTGTTGTATGCAGTTATGATAAGCGCCATTTATGTGTTGTATGCAGTTATGAGAAGCACATTGTTTCCGAGTGAATGAAGGTGACCATGTCACTGTTGGATCTGTGCAGGCCTCCACTGATTGTTTTTCGATCCGATTATCGGGTAAGTTCTTCATACTTTACTTAATTTCTGGATACTTAAAACAAAAATCTCTACTTTCTACTGTGTTTGCTATCTGGATTTTTAATTTCGTCTTGTACTATAAAGTGATTGGAGGTTTAGGGTTTTAGTTCGCTGTTTAACAATCGAGGAAAATGGGTTTGATATCATACCTACTTTAGAGTTTTACTTGTATCGTTTAAAACAAAACCCAAAAAAATTGTCATAATTCCGATTTACAATTTACAATTTTTGAGGCTTTGGGATGATGTAAATCTGCCTATGTGTCAATTCCTAAGCTATGCCACATGTCAATGTTGATGTCATAATTCCGATTTACAATTTACAAATAATCTATAAACCCAAAAAAATTGTTTCCGAGTGAAGAACCTATAACAAAACAAAAATTCAGCATTTAAAACAAAACCCAAAAACATTTGTGAGCCTAAAACCATACCTAAAATTATAATGAAACAGAAGTAAAAATAAAATGTCATAAAAAAATTAATACGATTAAAGTATAAAGTATTAAACAAAGTAACAATTACATATAAAAAAGAAAACTAATCAGACCCTTAAAATCTAATAGCAAGAATCAAGAAACTTTAACTTCAACTCCATGGATGACTGAACTTCTCGATGTATGTCATTGATCTTTCTCATGAAGTCCAGGTCCCTGTCTCCACACTCTATATTACTCGCAAGACACAGGTCACGAACGGAAGTAGTCGGAATCGCCCTCAGGTCTCTCGAAACTTGGTCTCTTGTCAGCAGACCAAGTTGCAGTCCGTTAAAACATCTCTTCAACTCTTGAAGAGTACACCTATCAGCAAAAACTTGCCCTTCGATTTGTTTAATAAACCGTTGCTTGAAATCCTCAGATTATGCAGAAGTATGTGACTCCATTTTAATGTATTTATAACAACTAAAGCAAAACAATAACAGTTGTTATTCTATTTCACTGAATGAATCTGGATATGATGAAACAACATTTGAATTTGCAATGGTATTATATAGGATATGTAACAGCCCAAAGGTCAGATTTAAATGCAACCATTAAATAAAAATTTATGTTTAAAAACCTGATACATTTAATGATTTAATAATAAAAAACGTGTATATGGCCAACATGTCTCTTCATTTACTTTATCAAACATTTTAATGTAAAACCTTTGAAAAATCAATATTAATGGCAAACCAAGTAAAATTAAATATCTAGAAAACCAAATAACAAAATTTAAACTTTCAAAAAAAGTTTATCTTTATTAGCAGACGTCTCTTTGTTTACCCTATCAAATATTTCAAACACTATAAAGGATCATCATTAGTCTACTTGAAAACATCAAAACTTCATTTTTAAAAAACCCTTCATCATAAAATAAAACGTCCAAAACCACTCACAGTCTTTCTAAATGGCAAGCAAAACCTTCTACCACTGGTCGGATACCACTGATCTTAAAATTGAATTTTCAAGATGGTCACTCCATGAACAGAGAAAAGCTGAAGAACTCAACAAAAGGTTCCGTTGGTAAGTGATAAATTTTATAAGCAGACGTGGAGTTCAATTGCACTGCTGGATGAAGTTGTCTCTTCTCCTCCATCAGAGTTTAAAGAAAAAGCAGAAGAGTTTATCACACATCTGCTGAAACAGGATCAGAAGACATTTGATATGCTAGTTGATCTGCAAATTAAAACAAAAAACGAAATTGCATTCAAGAAGGCGAGAGAAATAGATATCCTAGGAAGTGTTAATTGTAATGTTTAATTTTTAATATTTTTAAAACTCAGAATTTTGTAATACTATTTAATATCGAATGAAGAAGTTTTTATTGAAAACCCCAGAATTTTGTAAACTCAGAATTTTGTAATGTTTATGGCAGTCAGGTACAAATCCGAAATTTTCATCGAATTATAATCACCGTAACTTTTCATGATTCTGAAAACTTTCATTCCAGTACTATGGATATCATTTGTGATCTTCGTGCTTCTGAATGTTAACGGTATGTCGTTACTACTACTACCCATGTCAAACCTGCTCAATATAATTTTCACAACATTTCACCATTAATTCCTTTTCAATTTAAGAAATTATTGATTTAATAATTTAAATTAATTTGTCCCATTAGATAGAAATTAGAATGGTTGTATAGTAGCTGTAGTTAGGGGTGTGTATTGGTCAATTTTGGGCTTAAGCTGAACAAAGTCGAAATTTTGGTTTCAAGAAACTGATCGGTTTTGGTTTTATGTATGAGTTATGTTTAGTCATGGGTCAGCTTTTGATTTTACATTTGAGCTTTTGATTTTACATTTGCTTTCAAGAAACTGATCGGTTTTGGTTTTATGTAGTTTACCAAGTTGTTGATTTTACATGGGTCAGCTTTTGGTTTTATGTATGAGTTCTGTTTAGTCATGATGATGATATGTGTTTAATCAGAAAAATATTGGAACAGTTGATCAATCACAACTAATAAAGGTGTTTGGGGTTTTCATTATTCGAAACTTTCTTTTATAATAAAGGTAATTTGTATTACAGATCAATCACAACTAAGAACTTCATGACGCCTGTCAAAAGACATTTAGAGGATAACCAGAAGGCTTCACCTTTGGTAAGTGGTGTGATGAACTTGATTAAAACAGGTTTGGATGAAATGAGTCTTTTTTAAAATGGGTCTTTTTCAAAATTGGTTTAATTTACTCAATTAAAAATTAAAACTATTCATAAATTTTATGCTTGCATTTTCTTTTTTATTTCAAGATACTTTTCTATTACTACTATGAGTGTTCGGATCTTATTAGGTTGTTAGTGTTGATTATGTGTCAGATATGAGGAGTGAGCTTTGCCACCAAATATCTGGAAAAAGATGGAATACAATGGGTTTGGATCATAAATTAATTTTATTATAAGCTTGAAGTGCACATAAACGTGACTATGCAGACATTATGGGACTCTTTGTTCCTGTCTTTAATTGGTAATACTATCCTATGTTTTCTTTCATTATTTATTTTTACTGTTTGTTCTTTCTAATAACATTTACAAAATTGTTGTGTTATCATATGTAGGTCCTTCCAAAATAAAAGAGCGGAAAAAGAGTGGAACTTTTTGTGGGTATGTGATGAATTTTTTTATGTGATTCTTAGGGGTTATGATGATTAAAGAATTTTTTTTTCTGGACTTCTTTGCCACTTTCCCATCCCTTTGAAGTTTACCATTTTTTTGTGGGGTGTTGATGTATGGAATGGGTTTTGGTTTGAATTACTTGTAGATCAATATATGGGACAATAGAAGTTCAGCATGGCCTGTAGCAAACCCAGTTTTGACTTGTGCTTCAGTCACTGCCTCTGGGATCTCAAGTAATTTTGTTCTTGACCCCTTTCTTTATGCTAAGGTAAAATTTTTATTATTTTGCTTGATTTGCTCTGTTTGGTTTATGAAGTTTAATCGGTTTCATCTTTTTTGGTTGGTTTTGGTTGTCGTGATGATTTTTGTTTTGTTGTAGATGATGTTTATAGATTCAATGATACGTGTAAATCTGGATGATGTTTATAGATACAATGTTGTTTGTTTGTTTTTCATTCAGTTTACTTTTTTCTTAAACATGTTTTGATGATAATAGCAATTTGCTGATTACAATGCCGGTTACTTTGATAAGCAGCAAACTGGTGTACACATGTGGAAGCTGCGGTGCAACACTTCAAGGTTGGTAGCATATAACTAACTATTTGTGTTTTGTTTATTTTTTTGGAATATTTTGTTTGCTTTTATGTTTTAAGATTTTCATGTGTTAATACAGCGAAGGAGCGGAATAACAGTACAATTGACACCATATCACACAGGCTGGACAACAATTCTTCAGAAAAAACCGGTTAGTGCATTCAGAAGTTAATAATGTAAATTGTAAATCGCTATTAAGATGTTTGTGAATTGGTTCTTTGTTGTTAGCTGATGTTGAGATTCTTGAATTAGTGAAAATCCGGTGCCATATAATTAAGTACAGGTTATACTTCAATTTATCGATTTTGTTTTTCATGCAGGGATATAATCTGGTTTTTAGTATTTGATTTGGCCGATGACCCATGTTCAAGGATTCTTTATGTTTCAGACTATACGAAGATTGCCTCTTGGTTATCATAAGGTTAAATTTTAAATTAATATGGTCTCATTTGTTAATAAGCTTATAATACTATCATTGTTTTGTAGGTGTATTATTATTCATGTTCGTTAAGAAGTTACATACTTTTTTTAACATTGTTTTATAGATGTGTTATTATTCATGTTCAAGATAACCTCTTTCGTGTTCATGTGAGCAAGAAGAGAGGAAGACACAAAGGATGGGTTAAAACGGTTCAGATGATACAGGTTCACGTAATAAGAAGAAACTCTCTGTTGCGGAAGTGGTTATCTTGAACATGAGTAATAACACACCTGTCTTCTACCTCCATTGCAAGTAAGGTTCTTTGAATCATTTTGGCTCTTTTCTTAAGTCTTTTGAGGGACTTTACACCCTTTCATTATGTAAGGCAATTCAGTATGTATGTATTTGACACATGAAACGTTGATTGCAGGCATTGCGGTTTTCGACAACAACTTGCGATAACAAAACTTTTATAAAGATATGTAACTAAACACAAACAATTTAAATGATGTATTATAATCTATTTTTTAATATTTGATTTCGATGGTTATTAAACTTACCCGTGTGTTAAACTTACCCATGTCCCTGTGGTTTGTGTGAAACATCAACCTGAGCCCCTAAATTCTTTTCTTGCTTTTTTGTTAAGAAATTATTGATTTAATAATTTAAATTAATTGTTTTTAAAGACATGCAATCTAATAATTAACTTTTTTTAAATAAATACAATCTAATAATTAAATGTATACTATATATAACAAATTATTAAAGCGTAAATTGTATATTAAATGTAAACTTGGGATACATACAATACATAGACAAAACGTCATACCAACTTCGTACACTTGACGGAACTTATAGACTCGATAACAAAAGACCGTAACATACAATACAAAGACAAAACGTTATACCACCACGACCAATTGTGGAGCTTTACTGACGGGTGCACTTCGGAATGTAGCAGATATGAATGAATATAACCCCAGTGTAGCTAATTACATATATGCCACTGGGTTATATTCATTCATATGAATGAATATAACCCCAGTGTAGCTATTCGATTTTCCTTGAAATTCCAGAGCTCGCTAATTACATATCTGCCACTGGGGTTGTATTCATTCATATGCAATTGATCGTTTTGATCAATCAGTTCCTTATGTGCACCGCACCATCTTCTAGGAGGTTGTCAAGTGTTCTCGCCTTCGTAGTTGGTGTTTTGCGTATCTTTACATCCGCAGCCATTCTGTACAATATTTTCACAAAAGACATCACAAACAATCCTGAACAAAGCAAAACGAATCAACCCTCTGTTTTTTCAAAGCAAAACAAACATAACAAAGCAGAACAAAAACAAAACAAACAAAGAGAACAAAACAGAAGAAAAACAGAAGAAAAACATCACAAACAAACCTGAAAAACTGAAACCAAAATACTCCAAATCAACCCATTCACAAAAAACTGATTATCATCATCATCATCATCATCATCATCATCATCATCATCATCATCATGCGGCATTCAGATTATCATTATCAAAAACTGAAACCAAAATACCCAAATCAACCCTTTGTTTTTTCACAAAAAAACTGATTATCAACATCATCATGCGGCATTCAGATATCATTATCAAAAACTGAAACCAAAATAGCCAAATCAACCCTCTGTTTTTTCACAAAAAAACTGATTATCATCATTATCATTCGGCATTCAGATTATCATTATCAAAAACTAAAACCAAAATACCCAAATCAACCCTCTGTTTCTTCACAAAAACATTCACAAAAAAAACTGATTATCATCATCATCATGCGGCATTCAGATTGTCATTATCAAAAACTGAAACCAAAATACCCAAATCAACCCTCTGTTTTTTCACAAAAACATTCACAAATAACTGATTATCATCATCATCATCATGCGGCATTCAGAATATCATTATCAAAAACTGAAACCAAAATACCCAAATCAACCCTCTGTTTTTTCATAAAAACATCATAAATATAAAAAACATATATAGATAAGATGATGATCCAAACCTCTGTTTTGAAGATGAAGATGGATGAAGATGATGAAGACGGATGAAGATGATGAAGATGGATGAAGATGATGATGGTCGGTGTAAAACAGAAAAAGTAAGGTTCACAAGATTTGAAGATGGACGAAGACGATGAAGATGGATGAAGAGGATGAAGATGATGATGATCGGTGTTGAGAGTTGAGAGAGATTTTGAGATTTTTTTAGAAGTGTGATGATGATGATGATCGATGGATTTGAGATATTTAATCAGGATTTTAATTAAAGAGTTATTTAACTTATCAATCTTTTAATATTTGATTTATAATCACTTTTTTTTGGAAATAAACCTTTTGTTATTTATTAAGAAATTTTATAAATGAATCTCTTTTCTTTTTTTAATAAGGGAACTGAGTTATTTACAGTTGTAGTACATTAAATATTTCATTTTTCAATTCAGTTGTATATTAATAATGGCCTTTTAAACTCTAACCCATTATTAATGTTAATAGGTTTAATAATATGTGCTTTATTGAATCGTTCAATAACATTAGGTTATTTAAATTAAGTCATCTTTTTATTATTAGACAACATAAAATTAGGTCATGCTTTCATTTTAGACAACATATTATCAATTAATTAGGTTATTTCTATATCAAATCTTAGCTAATAATTTTTTCGTAACACAGTAATAAAATTTTTATGTTCTAACACATATTGGCTTTAACATTGTTTTATAAAGATATGTAACTAAATACAAACAATTTAAATGATGTATTATAATCTATTTCGATGGTTGTTAAAGCTACCCGTGTGGTCACACGGGTCCTACACCTAGTAGTTATTTATAGGTGATGCCAAATTACAATTTTATCCCAGGTGTAAAATTACGATTTCGCCCTCGATTCAAAATAAAATTTTGATTTTGCCTCTTGCTTAAATTTACGACTTTGCCCTCAGTTAAAAAATACAATTTTTCCCTCAGTTCAAAATAAAATTATGGTTTTGCCCTCAGCTAGAGTCCTGCCAAATTACGATTTGGTTCCAGTTTAAAATAACGATTTTGCCCCCAGCTAAAAATTATGATTTTGCCCGCAGCTAAAATATTACGATTTTGCCCCCATTTCAAAATAAAAAAAATGTTTTGCCCTCAGTTCAAAATATTATTTTGCGTCCATTTTAAAATTACGACTTTACCTCCGCTAAAAATTGCAATCTTGCCATGGTTTTTTTTTTCTTTGGCAAAACCATGGTAGTGTTTTATTTTACTTTGTTGACTTAATTTTGTTTTTATCCATGCCAAATTGCTGCCTAGCACTCGCTAATTGGTACTCACAAGTTATTGTTTTGCCCCAACTCTAAATTACACGCTTGTCATCGTTTTAGTTAATTTTTTTATCATAACTATGGTACGGTTTTTCTTTAATTGGTTAACTTGATGTATCTTTTTTTATATCGTGTTATAGGTAGCATGTATAACTAACCGACATAAAGGCGTACATGTTATTAACCTAAGAAATACTCGGTTTAGCGCCCCGCAACGCGGGCGGCGCATAACTCTAGCTGCCTAACACTGACTCATTAGTCCTGAAAAATTACATTTTTGCCCTGAGCCCAAAATTACGGTCTTATCATCGTTTTTTTCATTGCAAAATTATAGTAGTCTTTTTTTAATTGATTGATAATTATTCGGCCATCGCCCCGCAACGCGGGCGGGGCATCTACTAGTTTGGCTTTATAATTGAGGATTTAATTTCTTTTGATTTTGAATCTCTCTTTTTTAATCTTTGAGAATAATCTTAACCTAACTATCATATCTTAAAAACGCGTCAGAGTCGCTACTAGGCAGAAGAACCTAGTTGAGGAGTATGGCAATTTTGGTAGGATTGAAGATCGACATATATGAGACACGTGCCTTCTGGCGCTTTTTGGGGGCACGGGTTAGATAGAAGATCTATAAGGCTATGCGGTATGGTGATAGTCCTCCCTTGCAGGATGATCCGTCACGTAGGATCCACGTAGGATGGGTGTGAGGATGGAGAAAAGAGGATGGAGGTATGGAAATGAGGGGATGGACCTAAAATGTATATGTATATATTGTATGTATAGGTGTGTGAGAGAGGAGAAGGTGTGGTTTTTGTCTTCATGTGGATCGGCTCCAGCGTCCCACACTCGATGCCGAGGACGAAGACGGTAGGGGGTAATGGTTTTCCAGCGGCGCCGGACCGAGGATGAAGGGGGACGACCCCCCATACCGAGTAGTCTAAGGTTGGAGGGTGTGGTTGAGGCTCATCCTTGGAGGATGACCAGCCACGTAAGCGTCACGTAGATCGGGTGTGAGGATGAGGCAAATAAGATGGAGGTAAAAAAATGGGGGATGCGCCTAAAATATATATGTATATGTTGTATGTATATGTGTGAGAGAGGGGAGGCCCGTCCAATTCGTCACACCCCCGACGATCTCGACGAAGGAGGCACGGCGGCGAAGCAACGGAAATGGAGAGGGGGTACGGCGTCGGGGCAGGATGGTCCCCATATCGTCCAGCCTAAGTCTTAGGCACGTAATAGAGACTCCAATTTTGCTTTTATGCTCATCTTTTAACCATAAGACTATTGGGGTATGGTGGGTTTGGGTTAAGGACATTGCTTGACATGTGGCACTTGTGGGCTCCACCAGTCTACATTAAAAAAACGGGGTGTAGAAAGGGGCGTGGCCAGGCGGCATGGGGGTGCCATGTGGACCGATTTTTTTTGTTTTTTTTATATTAATCATAGAATTTTATTAAGTAATTTTAAATAACTACCGTAAAAAATACATTACAACAACAACAACAAAAAAATTAATCAATCATCTTCATCTTTATCTTCAATCGAGTCGAATCTAGGATGTGTCGAAACATGTTTTACTAAATCAGGTCGAATGTTTGAATTTATTTGTCTTGACTTGATTAGATTTTGGTTTTGCGTTCTCTTCGTTAGTAATGTCTTCGTTATTTGATTCAGTCTCCTCGCTAAAATATTCAACTATTGCACGCCATTCATCCTCTAAAATCATGTTGTGTAGAATGATGCACGCGTATATCACGTTTCTTATTTGATCATATCAATTATCATATGTTACTGAACCCCGCGGTTTCAAATCTGCGGCCAAGGATCCCAACTGGATGGCCGCCATGGTCGACAAAATAGAGGCTTAAAACAGAACCATGCCAGGACACTAGTACCTCATCCGTCCTCTACCAATATAGTTGGGTCCAAGTGGTTGTTTTGTGTTCAATATCATTCGGGTGGGACGATAGAACGTTACAAGGCACGCTTGGTGGCTCAAGGTTTTACTCAAGTACCAGGTTTGGACTACTCGCACAATTTCAGTCCTGGGGTTAAAGCCTCCACAGTTCAAATTGTGCTATCCCTTGTCGTTCTTCACAACTGGAAGGTGCATCAACTTGACGTAAACAATGCTTCTTGAATGGCAACTTGAATGAGACTGTTTTCGTGGAGCAACCACCTGGTTTTGTCCATCCATAGTATCCAAAGCTATCCAAGGCTCTCTATGGCCTAAAGCAGGCTCCTCGTGCTTGGTTCCATTGTATAAGCACATTTCTCCTTTCATATGGGTTTACATGTAGTCGTGCAGACACGTCTCTGTTTGTCTTTAGAAAAGCCTCATGCATCATGTATCTTCTTATTTATGTGGATGACCTTATACTCACAGGAAATTATGAAAATCTCATCCACATATTTATTTCCTGACTTAATCAAGAGTTTGCCATCAAAGATCTTGGGGACTTAAATTATTTCTTAGGTCATAAAAATTTTTTACACGGACTCTGGTCATTTTCTAACACAGGAAAATATGATAAGGACATCCTCATACATGCCCAACTTCTTGATTCTAAACCTGTTAACACTCCTCTCGCTCTACATGAATCCTTTATGGGTGCCGGTTTGCCTTACTATGATCCCACTCTTTACCGGTCTATAGTTGGTGCCTTGTAGTACTTGACGATTACTAGACCAGATCTATCGTATGCAGTGAACCAACTATCCCAGTTTCTACACAGCCTAACCATTGATAAATTTAGAGCGGTTAAACGTCTTCTCCGATATGTCAAAGGCACTATTTCCTTTGGTCTCACGTACAGCCGTCCACACAAATAATCCATCCTTGGGTACTCTAATGCGGACTGGACACATTGTCTGGATACAAGACGTTCCACGTATGGCTACTCTATCTTTCTTGGTGACAATCTTGTGTCTTGGAGTGCCAAAAAGCAACCTTCGGTGTCTCGCTCGAGTTGTGAGTCTGAATATCGAGCCATGACAAACACTACTGCTGAACTTGTTTGGATCACTCATCTATTACGAGAATTGCATGCCTTACCACCCAATCGCCCTACCCTGTTGTGCGATAACAAAAGTGCGTTATTCATGACTCAAAATCCAGTTTCACACAAGCATGCTAAACACATTGACTTGGATTATCACTTTATTTGTGAACTGGTTCATTCAGGTAAGCTCTATACCAAGTTTGTACCAACCAATCTTCAGGTGGCTGACATTTTCACCAAGAGTCTTCCGCGCGCACATTTTGAAGGTTTCAGAAAAATGCTTTGTCTTGTACCGCCACCATTTCGACTTACGGGGGTTTTAGATAACAAGATTTGTATATATTTGTATTTATTGTAATTTATTATATTTCCTTTATTTAGTAACCTCATCTCCTCAATCATAGGAGATATTTTTGTAATTGTTCTCTATTAATAGATCCCTCATTGATTTGTGAGGTTGATTTCCAATCCTTCTACACACTCTTAGTAACTCATCATTCTTGATGGGATATATCCATTATCTTTAATGGACAAGTGGCTCTGATATCATGTGCAACATGTAATCAGTGTGGAGATCAAATATTTGCTAGTTAATGTTAACTAGTATGTCACACCCCGATATTTCCACGTATTACCGGTGGGCCCGGTGGGGAGTATCGTGACGTAGTTGATATCATCATAGTCAAACAACACAATTTTAAATGCACAGCGGAAGCAAAAGGTAGATTTATTTCAACCGAATAAATTGAAATAGTAAGTATCACAAAATAGTTGAAACAGATCCACAGGCGGATCAAATAAAACGGAAACATAGTTCATCAGACTTAAATGCATCCAAGCTTGCGAGACTTTTATTGATGCTAAGGAGAGGCCAGCCTATTTCGAGTAGTACCTGCACTTAACCTTTTTGGGAAAATACATCAGTTTACACTGGTAAATACAATTAACTGACTCATTTTGAAAAGGTTTAGAAATTGATTTAAATGCACAAGGCACAAAACATTTTATAACTTGGGATAATTATTTATATATAAACTTGTAAAAGAATTACATGTTCGTTTTACGTTCAGTAGCCCGGATTGACACCGAGTTAAAGATTAATTGACACACCACATGATATAGGCCCGCGGTGGGTTATTCCCATAACCGGCGGTTATACCTTATTATTTATTTATGCACTGTCGGGTGTACGCCTACACCCCGTGCTTAGGTCGTGGCCATTTCGTAAAATGATGCCAAGGATATCCGGGACATGGTCATTAACCCCCCAAAGGCTTTAAGCAAACAAAACAATTTAAACGGGACATTTCAATAAATTAATCTTCATACAATTAAAAATTCAATGCCCGACCAAGCGGTATTTTATATATCGTACCCCAAGCCCGTATAAGGGAAAATAAGTTAAAAGTATTTACCTTTGCAAGTAATAATCACAAATAGCAAGTGCAGTAGCTTTTACCGGGTCTCCTATTCTGGAACAAAGGTTTTTAATAACCTATTAGATTCCTAAAGGGTCTTTAATTAAGCCTAAACTTAGATCGGTTAGTTTTAAAAGAAGATACGGTTCAAACGCATGATTAAGCGAAGACCAGAACAGAATGTGATTTACACCCGACAAGTTTGAAGACTTGTATAATATGGGTAAACTAAACAGATTCTGGATCTTGAGTCAAAAATGATAAGGTTTGGCCCGTTTTGGTCAATTTATGCAAACTTGTTACATAAACCGAACCGAACACGAAAGAGGCGTAACGGGTAACCATAAGAGCCATATACAGGTTTCCTAACTTAAAATGCTTTAAATATGTTGTGACATCAGTAAGATATCTTCTATTATTCCCAAAATGGATTTAATCCCAAATTACGCCCCGTAGGGGTATTTTGGTCATTTAAAAGGTTATAAAAGAGTTTAAATAATAATCTGAGTTAAAGGTCTGATATAATCAGTAAAAATACTTAATTTACTAAGTCATAACTGTAGGGTATTGAAAATATGTGAAATTTATCCTTTATAACCAAACTATGCACCTCAGGGGCATTTTGGTAATTTCACATAGGCTTAAAAGGTCAAAATTGGAAACCTGAGTTTAAAAACTTTTACTTACTGTTAGAATATAAAAATTTACTAAAATATCAGTAGATATCAAACCTTATATGTTTAAAATAGTTTTAATACATACTATGCGTTAAAAACGCTTAAAAAAGCGATTTTGAGCTATTCCCGGGTTTTTAAAAGAAAGCCAATATTTTTATTATTCTAGAAGGCTCAAAATATTTTACTTATCATATTAGATCAGTAGAAAAAGGTTTGGTATCAAAAAGATTTGTAAAACTCATTTTATAGCCCAAAAGGGCAAAACCGGCAATTACCGAATCAAGCTTAGAACTCTATGTTATGCTCAGCCTAAAATTAAATAAAAATCTTCAAAAATCCCAAAATATTATTTTACATTAGTGGGTAAAAAGTTTGGTATCAAAAATTGGGTTTAGATATGCTATATGCTAATTACGCCGTTTAATTAATAAAAAGCTTTTCTAATTACGCTAATGAGCATAACTCCTAATCTAGACCTCAAACGGATGTCAAATTTTAGGGACAAGTCTAATAATCAGTAATGAAGGTTTCTACTCTTTTACTTTTTCAAAAATCATGTTTTAAGGTCATATGGGCATAATAGTCAACATTTAAGCATTTAACGGAAACATGCATATGAATTGGATAACTATTGAATCAAGTTGTATAATTATAGAGGGTTATACTAACATGAAACCTGGTACAAATAAAGCTCTAAGGCATTTCTAAACTATGCTTAAACGGGTCAGAACTGAAAGTCAAAGCAGAAGTCAACTTATGCGACTTTCGGTCCCGAACCGAGCCTAAACTGAAAATTGTCGGGTTGAACATGTTTAGACATGTTCTTACATTAATTACCAAGTTATATTAGTGATAAAACAAGTTTCATGGGTTCTACATTGCTAATTATGCATTAATTTGAAAATAAGCTTTCTGTTGACTTTTTAAGGTTAGCTTTGACCCGACAATTGACCTAGTTAGAGAGGGAATTAGAGGGTGCCCTTTTAAGGGTTTATTACCCACATAATTACCAACTCATAGGTACTTTCAATTTTAAAATTGACTGGACAAATTATGATTAATTACGAAGTCAAACTCTAATTATGACGGTTTGACTTTAAGCTAATTAACTAAGCTAAACTGAATTATGGAAGGTTAAGGACACTTACAATAGTCCTAAGCACGACTAGGAAGCCTAAGGAATCTTGGTTGCTGATCAGAGAGCTCCAGAAGTGAAGTTGTGAAAGTTTGCAAATGAATGGCACAAGAGTTGCAACATTGTTCTTCTTATATATGAGTTTTGATGCCATTAGATCATGCCAAATAACTCTACAATTGTTTCCAGATCAAGACAAGTGCCCCCTATGCATGAAATACCATTGGGGCAGCCCCTGGTATGTAAAACAACCATTTTAAGTCGGTTAACAGGCCTGAACTGGCACCTGTACGAACTTTCTGATGCTGGCAGTCCCAGGCGGCCCGCGTAAGGGTCCTGCCTGACCTTACGCGGCCCGTGTGGCTTCCCATAACCAGCCAAACAAGTTTCAGCTAATTACATTTCAGTCCTTGGTCCTTTCTAACGTGGTTTTAAGCTTGTTTCTTGCACTTTTGGCCCTCTAACTTGATTTTTAAGGGCTCCAAGACATATACAAACATTGTTAAGTCCTCGGTTAACTTTGTGATCACCCGTAAGGCCCTAAAATTCAACGTTGATGCTTTTAACCCCTCATATACGAATGTTATCATAACTTTCTTATTCGATAACGAAACTTGGTGAAATTTTAATCACTTATTCTAGTGAGCATATTTAATCGTTACAAAGCTTCGGGTTCGCTAAAAGGTCACTCAGAGGTTTACTTTAAACATGTTGACACATTTAACCCCTGTAGTTTGTAATCTCTCACTTTCTTCCACAATTAGCTTCATATGATCCATGATTTATTCGTTTAAGGTTATAAACATCGTGTAGGGTTATTTTAAAGTATATTTATCCGTTGTTGACATTTTGAACCCTTTTATTCACATACTTTCCTTGTTTGTCAACTTTAGTCCCTCTAAAGTACTCTTTTACACGTTTAAAGCTCATGACACGTGTCGATACATTATTAGACATAAATTTTTGAGGTGTTACATCCTCACCCCCTTAAAAGAAATCTCGACCTCGAGATTTACTGAAATAGATGAGGGTATTTCTCTTTCATTGTGGACTCTACCTCCCACGTGTACTTGGGACCTCTGCGGGCATCCCATTTAACCTTGACAATTGGCACATGCTTCCTTCGAAGCTTCTTAACCTGTCGATCCTCAATCGACAAAGGTTTTTCCACAAATTTCAAGCTCTCATCTACGTGCACATCCGTGTGTGGTATGACTAGCGATTCATCAGCTAGACATTTCTTCAGATTGCAGATGTGGAATACGTTATGAATACCACTGAGCTCTTCAGGAAAGTTTAACTTGTAAGCCACTGATCCGACACATTCGATGATCACGAATGGTCCTATATACCTTGGACTTAATTTACCTTTCTTACCAAAATGCATCACCCCTCTCCAGGGTGAAACTTTAAGCAACACCTTATCACCAACCTCAAACTTTAGAGGCTTATGCCTTAAGTCTGCGTAGCTTTTCTGCCTATCCCTGGCAGCTTTGAGACGATCTCGTATCTGAACAATCTTATCTGTCGTCTCTAGGGCTATATCAGGTCCTGTTAGTTGGACATCTCCAACTTCTGCCCAGCAAACGGGCGTTCTGCACTTTCTTCCATATAAAGCTTCAAATGGTGCAGCTTGGATACTTGAGTGATAGCTATTATTGTACGAAAATTCTACTAGTGGAAGACGTTCATCCCAACTTCCACCTAGGTCAATAACACAAGCCCTTAACATATCTTCTAGTGTTTGAATCGTTCGCTCGCTTTGACCATCCGTTTGCGGATGATATGCTGTGCTAAAGTTCAGTCGAGTGCCTAGGGATTACTGAAAACTTTTCCAAAAGTGCGAGGTATACCTTGTATCCCTATCAGATATTATAGACACTGGCACTCCGTGGAGAGATACAATCTCATCCACGTACAGCTGAGCTAACTTATCTGAGTTGTGTGTTTCCTTAATAGGTAGGAAGTGAGCTAACTTAGTCAGTCTATCCACTATCACCCAAATAGTATCGTTTCCTTTCTTTGTCTTTGGCAACTTGGTGATAAAATCCATAGTCACCATCTCCCACTTCCATGTGGGAAGTTCAGGTTGTTGTAACAAACCTGACGGCTTTTGGTGTTCAGCTTTAACTTGCGCGCACGTCAAATATTTGGCTACAAAGGTAGCTATAGATTTCTTCAAGCCTATCCACCAAAAAATTGCCTTCAAATCCTGGTACATCTTGTCAGCTCCAGGATGAACGGAGTATTTAGAACTATGGGCTTCTTGGAGGATGACATCCCGAAGTCCTCCATACACTGGAACCCATATTCGTCCATTTAATCTCAGGATTCCGTCCTTGCCATAGGATAACTATTTAGCAGTTACTCCTAGCTTCTCATTAGAATAGTTAGCTTCTAGTACAGCTTCTTTCTGCGCAGCTAACAACCTTTCATTCAAACTATTCTTTAATTCAATGCTCTTGGCATTGATTCTTATAGGCTTCACTCTTTCCTTCCTGCTTAAGGCATCGGCAACCACATTTGCCTTGCCTGGATGGTATCTTATCTCACAGTCATAATCATTCAAGGTTTCCATCCAACGTCGCTGCCTCATGTTCAACTCCTTCTGATTGAACAGATGTTGAAGGCTTTTGTGATCAGAATAGATCACACATTTAGTTCCATACAAGTAATGCCTCCACAGTTTTAGTGCAAATACAAAGGCACCCAACTCCAAATCATGGGTGGTGTAGTTCTTCTCGTGCACCTTTAACTGTCGAGAAGCATAGGCAATAACCTTGCCTTTCTGCATAAGCACACATCCCATACCTGTGTGTGATGCATCACAATATACTACAAATTCCTCTATTCCATCAGGCAATGTCAATACTGGAGCATTGCTCAACTTCTGCTTAAGAATGTCAAAGGATTCCTGCTGCTTAGGACCCCAGTCAAACTTAATATTCTTACGTGTCAATGAAGTTAGGGGTGCAACAATCCTTGAGAAGTTTTCAATAAATCGCCTATAATATCCTGCTAAACCTAGAAAGCTACGAATTTCAGTAGGCGTCTTTGGCTCTTGCCAATTCATAACAGCTTCAACCTTAGCGGGATCTACTTGGATACCACGCTCACTAACAACATGTCCAAGGAATTGGACTTCACGAAGCCAAAATTCACACTTCGAGAACTTGGCATAGAGCTTTTCCTGTTGAAGCAGCTTAAGAATGCAACGGAGATGCTTCTCATGGTCAGCTTGACTCTTGGAGTAAATGAGAATGTCATTGATGAAGACGATGATGAATTTATCTAGGTAGGGCTTACAGACGCGATTCATGAGGTCCATAAATGCGGCAGGTGCATTAGTGAGCCCAAAAGGCATTACTAAGAACTCGTAATGACCATAACGAGTCCTAAATGCAGTTTTGTGTACATCTTCATCTCTAACTTTCAACTGATGGTAGCCTGACCTTAGATCGATCTTAGAGAAGTAACTTGCCCCTTGAACTTGATCGAACAGATCGTCGATCCTGGGCAATGGATATCTATTCTTGATAGTGACTTTATTAAGCTCGCGATAATCGATGCATAGACGCATCGATCCATCCTTTTTCTTCACAAACAGGATTGGTGCTCCCCAAGGAGATGAATTAGGACGAATGAAACCTTTTGCTAACAAATCATCTAACTGAGTCCTTAACTCTTTCATATCTGTTGGTGCCAACCTGTAAGGTGCCCTTGCAATAGGTGTTGCTCCTGGAATAATGTCAATTCTGAATTCTACTTGTCTATCTGGTGGCAAACCAGGTAGTTCTTCAGGGAATATTTCGGGATATTCAGAAATGACGGGAATATCTTCTATCTTAGGCTTCGGCTCATCAATAGTCACTTGTGCCATGTAGATGACACAACCCTTCTTCATACACCTTGATGCCTTGAGCATAGACACTTGCTCAGGCAGTCCGTACTGGGTATCTCCCTGAATGGTAAGTGACTCACCAGACAGAGTCTTGATCACCACTTGCTTCTTGTTGCAAACAATCTGGGCCTGGTTAAGAGATAACCAGTCCATGCCTATAACTATATCAAAACCGGCTAACTTCAAAGGAAGTAAGGACAGAGGAAAAGAGTGGTTCCTAATGGATATGAAACATCTATCTAACACGGTTGATGCGGTTTCTATGGTGCCATCGGCTAATTTAACCTCATATTTTATGCTTAGGGTTCTAACAGGTAGGTTTAACAACTTACAAAACTTATTATCAACAAATGACTTATCTGCTCCAGAATCAAATAGTACTCTAGCATAAACGTCATTAATAAGGAAGGTACCTATTATGACATTATCATTCTGGATAGCCTCTTGTGCGTTCATCTGGAAAACTCTAGCATTGGTCTTTTTCCCATCTTCAGCCTTCTTTGCAAACTTTGGACAGTTGGACTTAATGTGCCCTTTCTCGTTGCAGCTGTAGCACGTCGCATCATTGATTTTCTTACAGTCCAATGTCTTGTGCTCAGAGGATTTACAAATCCCACAAGGCCTTGGCTGCGACTGGGATTTCGACTCAAATCTGCATTTCCCGAAATGGTGCTTCTTACAGACTTTACACTTGGGTTTATCACCCGTCTGTTGACCATCCTTTTTCATTCCAGAACTCTTTTTGTGGTCATTGTTTCCCTTACGCTTCTTGTCTGAACGTCGTGAGTTGTCATCCTCACGCTTCTTCTTCTCAGCGTCTGTGTTTCTTAGCGATCTCTGCCTGGTCGCGTCCAAAGTAAGGGACAGTGATATGTTAGCTGCAGACCGAAAAGTAGCTGGTCTGGAGGCCTTCACACTGGCCTTTATTTCTGGGGCCAAGCCCCCAATGAAACGAGCTATCCTCTTGGGTTCCGGAGTCACCAGATACGGAACCAATCTTGAGATAGTATTGAAGCTTTTAAGGTAGGGTTGACAATCCAGGTTTTTCATAACCAACGACAAGAAATCAGCTTCAATCTTTTCGACCTCATGCTGAGGGCAGTAGTTTTCCTTAATGAGAGTAACAAACTGATTCCAAGACAGATTGTACAATGGGATCTTCCCAGTGGCCTGAATCAAAGATCTCCACCACGCTAGTGCCTCGCCTTTGAACGACTGAGATACAAACTTTACCACATCCTTATCAGCGCAACCACTGATATCCACCACAGTGTCCATCTCGTCTAACCATGACATGCAATCAACTGCTCCTTTCTCCCCAGTAAAATCCCTGGGTTTGCATGAAACAAAGTACTTATAGGTGCAACCTTTAGCACGTGGTTCTTGATTTAACACAACTCTCTTAGATGGAACACTCCTCTGATTTGTTGAGTGATGAGAATCACTTTTGTGAGCGGTATGAGTTCTAGAGGGTGGTTTAGAGTGTGGCACAGACTGGGTTCTTACATGGGTACCACTGGATTCATTGAACTGTCTCTCCAAAGCTCGCGTAACAGCATTATCTATTAACGCTTGTAATTCTGCTCCTGCTACGTTGACCCTGGAGGGGTCATGATTTTCTCTGGGGTGACTGTTGGCTTCGTCTGACCCAGCCATGTAGCTTGTTGGCTACATAAAATAATGATTTTAATTCATTCAAAGGTCTATAACAGTTTTATCATTCCAGATGATTTATTAATCATGGTATTTAAGAAACCATTTTGATTAATTTGTTAATCATATATAGATATATATTCAGGATCTTTCATTATTAAAAAAAACTAGGTTAAAATATATCATTGGCAAAAAGGCCTAGTCCTATGGACATTTTTAAATTTATAATCATGATCTTATAGGATCAAGGTATTGAGGTTTTAATTATAATTTATTACCACTTCTTAACAGGAGGTCGAAGATCATGACTGTCTTTTGTCTTATATGACAATGAGTATATCCCATAGGCATTATATCCATAATGGATGTTTTAATACAATAAAAGAAATTTGAAAATCTAATATAGGGATGACTTATGCGATTTTATCGAATCACATTTTGCCTGGAATGTTAACATGTTTAAAGATGTTAACAAGGATTTGAATCTTTTAAATAGGTTTTACCATTTTGGCCATATTTTAGAATGACATGTGGCTAGGTTTTACCTTTAATATTCTTTTTAATATTTAACGCAGATCAATCCTAAATTGAGGTGTTAATAAGGACCTAAATCTAATTTGAGGAATTACCATCTTGGCCCTGTCTTATAATGACACATGGCTAGGTTTTGTCCATTTTTAGATTTTTTATTATTTTATTATAATGGTAGGTCTCATAAGGGGAATGTTATATTCTCATTTATTTCACATATTATATTTATACATATAATTTAATCAAAAATGAAAATTTAAATTCAACCATTCCACCTCAAAAATTTAAACAAGTACAAGTTTGCCCTAAACGGGTCTTCTACAAAAATAACATGCCCGCACAGGGGCTAAACAACCTAACATACCCACGCAGGGGTCAACAGAAAGACATGCCCACGCAGGGGCAGAATACAAAAAGACATGCCCACGCAGGGGCATAATACAAAAAGACATGCCCACGCAGGGGCAGAATACAGAAACAAATGTCCACGCAGGGACATGATTACAACACTAAAACAAACAAACAAATGAAGGATTTAATGATCCTTCTTACTTTTTCCCTTGATCAAGTTTTCCAGACTCTTGAACATTCCTCTGTTTTGCCTACGGTCTTCCCGTACTTCCTGCCGCACCTCATTAATCCTTCGAAGAATCTCTTGATGCTGCGGTGGCGACATTGCTGGCGGCTGCGGGGGTTGCTGATAATGCGGAGGTTGAGGAGGCGGCGGTTGCTGATACCCATATGGTGGGTACCCATAGGTCGGGTATCCCGTCGTCCAGGGACCTCCATAGGGTCCTTCCGGATGGAGAGCATTGTAGTTTGCAGCTACTAGGTATGGGTCGACCTCGGCATAGTTGTAGTTGGTGTGGATTGGCTGCTTAAAGGGATTATACGCCGCTGCACCGGTGTATGTAGGTATAGGGTCGCCATAGCCCAATGGTGGCGGCGTGACAGGCGCAGAGTTTACTTCCGAGACGGGGTTTGAAGGCCCACCCATCTGCGGTTCTTCATGGAGTGGCGAGTAGCGGCTGCCACTTGAAGGTGGAGGGGTGTTGATACGCACTCCTCCTCGCACGGACATCCGTGCGTTCGATCTTCTTCACCTCGGTGGCTCCGGAGGCTGTTGCTGAACTGGTGGTGGTGGCGGCGTGACCGCGACAAATCGAGAATCCTCGGAGGGATCCTGCTGCTGTGGATAGTTGTGGTAACTGGGAGTAAACACCCAGTCAATCTGTCTGAACCTCTCCTCATAGCTGTCGGGACCATTATAAGGTGATCCCACAAAAGGTGACCCATCTGAAATTTCGATGGGATGGTTAGGGGTTCCGGACGGTGGCTCTGCGGGATCGGTGTCCTCATCTATATCCATCGCATGTTCGCCCGAGAAATGGTCTTCAGGTCCCAGTGGGTTAAAACCCACTGGTTCTCCAAGGTAGTTTGCCGGGTTGAACCGGCCCTAGAAGATAGGCGTCAGGTTATCGAAAGGTGAGTTGTTGCCTTGGAGAGGTATATAGGATTGGTGGGAATTATGGGGCTCGTTTTCAGACTGAGGCCCAAAGGAGTTTTGAAAAGAAGGGGAGGAGCTCAGCGAAACTGAGCGCCTTGCTGGTTCAATATAGGTCCTCCAGTGATCTTGAGGACTCCGGCTATGGGAATCTGACGGTGTTCGCCGGTGCGAAGGCCCGGCCTTATGATCATTCGGGGCGACGAGTGGCCCCTTTCCTCTTCCTCTCCCTCTCATTCTTGGTGGCATCTTGTTCAACCTGTCAAAATAAACAAAGGATACAACAAGAAAAATATAAAAGACAAAGTTAGAAATAAAACAAATTTGGATTAATCCTAAGTTCTTTGTCTAGACTCGAGAATCGAGGAATGTGCAATTGTGGTAGATATGTGTCTCCTAATATAATATGGTTTCTGTAAAAGGGTTTTATAATGTTGATTCGGTTTACTAGTTACTACGTCGAACATGTATTAAAAGAACTATATATAAGCATTATTATTTCGAATATGCTATACATAATGTTTCCACATCACACAGACCCCACAACCACTACTAGAAAATGAACATACACACATAAATTTCTGTGTGCTTAAGAGTGTGTAGAGTATATATACTTACAGAATGTTGTTGGTTTCTCATGTTTACTGATCCACTGCCAAGGTAAGGTAAGCTGAGGGCCTAAAACATTTGAAGCCAACATATGAATTAAGTCCAAAATTTGGATATTTTTGTTCTTTTAGCACAAATATATGTTTACACTTGTTGTACTTGTTGAAATCTTTATTTGCATGAGTTACACTTGTTGTACTTTTTATTAATTTTATTTGATAGAAACTTGTTGTGACATATGTAAGTTTTTTTAGGAAATATGTTTTCTCTATGATTTGTGCTTATTTATTTGATGGCCGATGTGGTTCCTCAGGGATATAGCGGCGACAGAGCCGGGGATCCACCATTTCCAGATCCTTTTCGGGGCGGGACTCACGAGACTGATGGTAAGTATTATTATTAATTAATTTTTAGTAATTTTATTTCATTAATTATAAATGTTATTAATTAATTTTAATTACAGTGGTTCCTGCTAGGAGAGTAAGAGGAAAGGAAAAAAAATGAAAAACTTCGGAATAGGGTTAAAGCAGGGGGGGCTATTTCTATTCAGTTTGATAGAGAGGCAACTTATACCCCTGTTGGTGAAGAGAATGATCTATTTAAGCGGGAGGCGGGTATGCACATGTGGCGCACCATACCGTTCAAAAAAATGGGTTAGCGCAATATCAGACAATCACATAGGGATGCCATAATTAACCACCTGAAGGTAAATAAGTTAAAATACATATTTTATAAAGTAAACAGCTGTAAACGCATCCGTTTAACGGCTGCGAACGGGCCGTAAACGAAGCGGTTTAATGGCTGCAAACGCAGCGGTTATCCGCTGTGTTTACGACCCATTCACAGCCCTTATACGGCCGTAAACGCAGTGGATAACGGATTAACATTAAACAAATTCCCACTTAACAGATTAACACTAAACAGCCGATTGTAGACAACATTAACAGCTGGTTAACAGGTTAAATACAGCTTTAATAACAAACATAATCATTAACAGCAGCTTAAACACTTTCAATACAACTTTAAACAGCAAACAGAATCATTAACAGCAGCTTAAACAGGTTTTAAACAGCATTAGCATCAGCCTAAACAGGTTCAAAACAGCTTTAACAGCAAACAAAATCATTAACAGCAGGTTAAACAGGTTTTATACAACAAACAGAACCATTAACGGCAACTTTAAATTGTTGTTAATTAGGGTTCTTATTCTTGAATTGAGAAACTTTATGGGGTTTAACCACCGAATAAATATCAGATCGCTATGTTCAAGTTACTATTAAGTATTTGAGTTATGTAAAACCACTGCGAGCGGCCGTAAACGAAGCGGTTTAACGGCTACAAACGCAGCGGTTATCCGCTGTGTTTACGGCCGTATAACGGCTGCGAACGGGCACCGCTGCATTTACGGACCGTTCACAGCCGTTTTACGGCCGTAAACTCCGCCGTTTAACGGCTGCGAACGGGCCGTAATTTTTTATAACAAATGTTTTTAACTTTTCGCTTACAATTTCTAGGAAAACTTCAATTTTTATGAGGTGGTACGCGATTATGAAGCCCAGAACTTGAAAGATGGCATCGAGCATGTGCTCATGAAGCGATACTCAGGCCATAAGAATTTGGCTAAAAGATAATTTCTTAAAAGTGGATGGTACAATGATGTTGAAAGAGCAAGAGCACACCCCCCCAAGGATATGCCTAATGAAAATTGGAAAAGAACTATTGATCATTTCTTGGACCCAAAATATATAGCAAGATGTGAGGCTAACGCAGTTGTTCGCCAGCGCCAACAATTCCCATACCGTGGAGGACATCGTCATGCAGTAGCACCGCCTACAAAACCGTAATGCTTTATATATATGCGTGTGTGTATGTGTGAGTTTATTTAGTGTCTAATCTAATTGTTAATGTTAAATAGGGTTTGAAACGATTCGATACGTACCGGAAAACGCACACGGATAAAGATGGGATTTGGCTTGACACGGCAGCTGAGCAGAATTATGTAAGTATTTAAAGTATAATATTCATAATTATACATATATATATATATATATATTTAATCATCTTCATAAAATACAGCTAGCTTTGGAACGAGAGATTATGTGTCAAAATGAACGTGCCGAAGAAGACGGTAGTCAACCGCCGAGTGAGTTTGCCTCGTTTCAAAAGGTCTTGGGTGATCGGCGGGGATGGTTCCGAGAGATTAGGCATAAACCTTCCAATACGCCCTCCAATATTAGTGTGGAGTCTGAAAGTCAACAACAATATTCCATGGTATAAATTATCATATTTTACTTTGGTAAATGTTGTGTTATATTAGTAGTTTTGTTAGGAAATTCGTAACTTTGGTATATATTTGTTAGTAGGATTTTAATATGCAATCTAAACAAAACTTCTGTGTAAGTGAATCTTTTCAGATCTGAGTAAAATTCTTAATATGATTAAGTATCAATTAACTTTAAATTTAAGTGCAATTATTAGTGAGTATGTGTTATTTTGAACTTATTCTTAATATGTGTACATATTGCTGCTAATTATCCTTAGATGAAGTGATGGCAATTAATATTAATATTAATATTAATATTAAGGGCTTGTGATATTGATGTACATCTTTGAGATATATCTGGATTTGAGACAGCATGTCATATTTTATTGATTTAGTATTTGCTTCTAGTGTTTAAATACTCTATTATTGCTAGCATTATTGTCTGTAATCATGGAGAAACTAGTTCGTCATCTGGTAAGATGATTTAGTTTGGTCAAGTGTGTTCTTAGAACTATTGTTCTGTAAATGATTAGCCATAAATTAACTTCAAATTTAAGTGAAATTGTCAGTTTATTAGTTAGTAAAATTTGTTGTATCATTGTTTCGGACTGTTGTATTGAATTTCAGTTCAAGTTTATACATTTCAGATCATTTACGGACTCTTAAAGATTTAGACTTGCTGACAAAACTTGTATTTTTATAGTAGGAATTTGTTCCGGGGTTGTTCCAAAACCCGTCGTTTTTGAGACACCTTGAAGACTTTCTCGGTTCGAGGGGAAAGCAACCCACGGATGATGATGATGACATTTTCGATATCGAAGAAGACGACGACGACATGATGTAGTTTTTCATGTTTTATGAAATTTTAGGATGTTTTGTCCGAATTAAACGACTAACTTTTAAGTAATGAATGTTAGTATTGTGAACATATAATTATTGTGTTTATGTAGGTTGTTATGTTTATGTAGTTTGTTTGTGTGTTTTTGAAAACGTGAAACTAGCAGGTTTTGTATACTCTCGAGAAATATTGTAAAATCAGAAAAAACAATGGAAAAAAAAAGACTTTTAGCAGCGACATGTCGCTGCTAATACACATCAGGTAATAGCGACGAAGGTCATTAGCGACGTCTTATTAGCGACGAAGTGTCGCTGCTATTGGTCTACGACCAATAGCAGTGACACGGACCAATAGCAGCGACATGTTGTCAATAGCGTCCCATCCATAGAGGCTCTAAAATAGCGACGATTTGTCGCCGCTGTTGCCAATAGCGGCGACGATCTGGATCATTAGAGGCGACTGCCGTCACCTCTATTGCCCCATTTTCTTATAGTGCTACTTAATCATAAAATATCTATATTAATTATTATTTAAGCTTTAAATTGTGTATTGATTTTTATTTAAACTTAAAAGCGCTTTTAGAGATTGAAAACATGACAGGTACGCATATTGGCAGTGTGTTTGGGTTTTAACAACAAGAATGTAACATATGTTGTCATTGATAGTTATTGATGAGGAAGCTCGAACATAGGATGTCCACTCGAGGAGTGAAAACACGCTTGGTACGTCTTATTTACCCTTGTTCATTTGCATGGTCACTACATGTGAGTAATGTGAGTTGCAGGTTAGCTAACACTCGTTGCACGTGTAAACTAATAATAGCATATGTGTTACTTCATCTTGACAGGAATCATACATGATCAAGGGGGCATTAAAATGTCGGTTCAGCCATTGATGGTAAAGCCCGTCAGCGTCTTTGACGGGGCGAGCTACGTAGATAATATGGGCTTTATACAGAAGAGATAACGAGAGCGAATAAGGAAAGGATGTTAGTGGAGATAGAGGCGGGAAGAAGAAAACCCCGGTTAGAGACAAAAATCGATTACGATTGATGTGTAATTTGTCAGAAACAGCGCTGCTAGTGCAGCAGCTAAAACTTCGTGTTCTTCGTTGATAAAAAAAATCGATAACGATGACGAACACAACACTGTGTTCTTGTAAAGCTTTGCATTCTCTGTAAATTTATGTGAAAATTGAAGAAATTTGGTGTGGTCGCCGGTGGTGTGTTCGCCTAGAAAGGAGATTGGGGGAATACTTTGGGGGTAAGGTCGAAGTGAAGTTTATAATATAGGGTGTTGTGTTGAGGAATCAATCAAAAACGAGTGGAAAAGACTATATTACTCTTTGACCATTAATAAGTGACGTTGGCTTTAAACAGAGTTTAAAACGGGGGGGGGGGGGGGGTAATATTTGTAACACCATGTAAAAACGTGTCCAATCATATGAAGACACGTGTCCTAAACCCTAACCAGGTGACTGAGTTATTCCGAAGGACTACATTTGACAACATTTGATTTTGTATGCGAAGGGACTAAAAGTGTCAACATGCTAATTTAAGCATCTGAGTGACCTTTTACTAAATCCGAGACCATATAGTATTGAAACACGCTCTCGGAAATAATTAAGAATGATTATAAAAGTTGAAGGATCAAAATTGTCAAGATCGAAAGAAACCATGTTTCTGATCAAGCTCTTACGGACCGCAAGGGCCAAGGCTTACGGTTCGTAAGATAGCTACCTGGGCGATACATTTCAATATCGGTTACGGACCGTAAAGGGTCAGGCTTACGGTCCGTAAAGCCTGTATCTGGGCAGCAAATTTGGGACAGCTACAGGTTATCATCTTTAACCGACTTTAACCTCTTGTAATCGATACCAGGGGCTGTTTAACGGATTTATATTACCACTAGGAAACATGGGGTGATCCTAGGAGCCTCCATAATAGCTGTAGATCATCCAAATGCTTGCAATTTAGTATATAAGGAGCTCTAGTTCATAGTTCATGTGCTCACATTTGCATCAACTTTCAAATAACTCACTTCTGGAGCTTGTAAGCAGTAGGAGAAGAATTCCAAGTGTAGAAAAGATAGCAAGGACCCTAAGTAAGAGTTTTAATCTCTGCTTAGTCCATTTAATTAGCTTAAAAACCGAAAAGTCAAACATATCGTAATTAAGCTTTGACTTTCGGTTTACTCACAAATGGTCCAGCCACTGACCAAAACGAAAGTGGTTATGGAACCATATTAAGGTAGGTGATTAACCCTTAAAAGGGCACCTCCTAATTATTTCGTTTGACTAGTTAATTGTCGGGTCAAACTAGTTTGACAAAAAGTCAAACTGGACAGAACGTTTAAAAATGATTTAAATTAATAAAACAGAGGTTCTAAATTATATTTTAACATTCTAATGACTTGGTAATTAACATTAGAACATGTTTAATCAGGCCTAATCCGACAATTATCAGTCTAAGGTCAGTTTATAACCGAAAGTCACAAAAGCTTGACTTTTGCTTTGACTTTCAGTTCTGACCCATTTAAGCTTAATTCTTCCATGTTTTAAGCTTCCATTAGGACCATATTATATAGTAGTGTAACCTCCAGGAGTTATATTGCTTGGTCCTTATTGGTTTGAATTATATGCTCATATTTGTTAATATGCTTATAAATGCCGTAAATGCCCTTTTGACATATAAATGAGATTTTTAGAAATGTGAGAGGATAAAAACCTTTGTTACTGATATATAACCTTGTCCCGAAAATTTAACATCAGTTATTGGTCTCAAATAGGAGTTATGCCCGATATCGTAATTAGAAGCTTTTTGTTAATTAAATTGCGATATCTTGCATAAGACATGTTTAAACATGGATTTTGAACCAAAACTCATTACCTACTGTTAAGATATTATTTTTAAGGAATATTAAGATTTTTTATCAGATTATAATCTGTTTAAATCATAGAGTTCTTGTGTAATTCGGTAATTGACGATAATACCCTTTTCATGCATAAAATGATATTAACAAAGGATTTGAATGCCAAACCTTTTCCTACTGATTTTATACATTAATAAATTATTTTAAGCATTTAAAACTTATCAAAATCTCAGATTTTGCATAAACATCTTGATTATCATCAATTAGCGAATTTTTACACTATTTAGGTGCATAGTATGGTTTAAAACCGTACTTAACATCTAAGATTTGTTACCTGCTGCATTTTTAAACAAATTTCAATATTATTACAGTAGGTATAAATTATAAACTCAGATTTCCAAAAATGTCCTTAAAAGCATATGTGAAATGACCAAAATGCCCTTTCGGGGCATAGTTTAGCCATAAATGGTAAACCTCACATATATGTAATATCTTACTGATGTAATGAGATAAATTAAATATTTTTACTGATTTAAAAAGACCAGAACTTCAATTTTATAAAATCTCTTTTATAATTACTAAAATGACCAAAATGCCCTTACGGGACTTAAATTGGTTTTAAATACTTTTTGGGCACACATGTTAACATCTTACTGATGTATTAATATATTTTAAGCATATTAACAAATAAGACCTGTATATAATTCATTTGGTTTTCCGTTACGCATTTTTGCGTTCGGATCGGTTTATGTGACTAGTTCACATAAAATAGCCGAAACGGGTTTAACCTTATCATTAAATCCTCAAATGCCAGAATGTGTTTAATTTACCCATATTATACAAGTATCCAAGCTTGTCGGGTCTAAACCACATTATATTCCGGTCTCCACTTAATCTAGCGTTTAGAACCGTAAAGTTTCTTTCCAGCTAGCCGGTCTAAGTCTTTGACTTAATTAAAGACCCGTTAGCATCCTAATAGGTTATTAAACCTTCTATACAGATTAGTAGCATCCAGTAGAAGGTACCATCATAAAGCTTTAGGATTTTACGGCTGAGTTACTTTTCACATTTAACTCAGGTAAATACTTTTAACTTATTTTCCCTTATACGGGCTTGGGATATGGTATTATAATAATACCACTTGGTCGGGTATGAAATCATTTAATCGGATTGTGATTAATAAATTTACATAACCCGTTTTAATTTGTCTTGTTTGATAACATAAACATTGGGGGTTAATTCGATCGTGTCCTGGATATCCTCGGCTCATTTCATTTGAAAATGGCCACGACCTATGCACGGGGTGTAGGCATACACCTGACAGATGCGAATGCTAAAATATAAACCCACATGTTGGGGATAACTCCTTTATGGGTTCTATAAGTGGTGAGCCGGTTAATCATGACCGGCTTCCAACCGGCCCCAATTGTATGACAAACATATAAATCTGTATACAAGATTATCTTTAAATAATTGTCCCAAGTTATAAATGATTTGTGACATGTGCACCTAAATCAATTTTCATAAATACTTTTCAAATTAGTCAGTTAATTGTATTTACCAGTGTAAACTGACGTATTTTCTAAAGATTGATTGACAGGTACTTCTCGTAAATAGGCTGGAGCTACTAGGTGTCATATAAGAGGATCTTGCAAATCCCTAGATACCTGGAGTCTGTTGTTTTCCGTTTCTTGTATTTCATTTATGATCCGCCTGTGGATCTTATTACAATCTAGTCTGTATATTCTTTCGTTGAACACTCAGACATTATGGTTTGTAATAGTTTATTCACCAAGCCTTCCGATGTGCTATTATATTGTGTGTATTGACAATGATGATATCAACTACGTCACGATACTCCCCGCCGGGACCACCGGTAATATGTGGAAATATCGGGGCGTGACAGGTTGGTATCAGAGCCAACATTGAGGGAATTAAACACTAACCTTTTTGTGTTTAATCTCAATGACACAATAAGCACATTCCTTAGACTTCCGAGTCTAGGCTAATGACCTAGGATTTATTCTTAACTTTCCTTTTATTGTTTATATTATATTTACTTGTTGTGACAGGTTAACTTATTGGAAAATGCCGCCACGTGTGAGAGGCAAAGGAAAGGGACCAATGAGAGGAGGGCCATCAGGCCACGCAGGACCTTCCCATCGACGTACCCCGTCAGCGACTTTCTCTAGTTCTGACTCTCGGGACCATTGGAGTCATAATTTCGAGCCGGCGAGGCATTCTGTTTCGCTAGGATCCTCACCATCCGGCCCTCCATACTTTGGGCAACCCATTCCTGATGAACCCCAACATTCCCATCACTCTCAGGAATCACACCATTCAAACCAATCTCACCACTCCTTTCACTCCCATTCTTTCCATCACTCCGATTCCATTTATTCCCAAGCTCAGTTCAATCCCAATGATTATGTCAACAATCTCTTTGGTTACAATCCCTTAGGACCCGAAGATCACTTCTCCCAGGAGATGGAGATGGATGACGACCCGGACCCATAAATGCAAACCGGAACACCGGGCCACCCTATCAGTATCTCGAGCGGTTCTCCATATCAAGGATCGCCGTACCAAGGGCCCGGTCCATTTAAAGAATGGTGGTCAAAATATGAATGGGAATTCACCCCTTCATATCATAACTCCCCGGCTCAACCTCCTTTGAATGAGCCTTACCTTCAAGCTGTCACTCCTCCACCTCAACCACCTCCCGAGCCGCCTAGGCGAAGGAGGAATGCACGAATGTCTATGCGTGGGGGACCATGGTTCAGTTCCCCTCATGGTTCAAGCTGTTACCCTCCTATTCCCGAGGACCCCCAAATGGGTGGACCCTCGCATGTGGTGCCAGAGGACAATCCTCCGCCAGTTTCTTATGCACCACCACCACCACCAGTGGGTTTTGACAACCCAATACCAACATATCCAGGTTCATCTGGGTATAACCCATCTGGATATCCAACGGATTATGGAACCCATGATCCATATCTTACTGCTGCTCAGTATAATGCACTTTATCCTTCTTCTTACCCACTAGTTTACCCAACTAGATATCCTGTGCAGGGGTATCAATGCCCACCTTACCAGCAACCTCCTCCTCCTCCTCAACAGGAGCAAACCCAAGAAATACTACAGAGGTTAGATAGGGTTGAGCGTGAAGCAGATGACACCAAAAAGAAGCATAACAGCTTTCTCAAAGGCCTTGCAAATCTCATTAAAGGCAAGAAGAAGTAGGAAGTTGTTTATTTTATCTTGTATTATCTTTTAATCAAGTCCCTGCGAGGACATTTTCTTTATTTTCAGTACCAAGTCCCTGCGTGGACATATTTTCTATTTCGGTAGCCCCTGCGTGGGCAGTGTATTGTTTCAAGTCCCGTTTAGGGCATCCTTGTACTAGTTTTATGATCTAATGAAGTTTATTTTTAATTTTTAAATATGTATTTTATTACATCATCATGCTATATCATTTCAGATTTTATTTGATCTGCCAAAGAAATTCTTAAGGGTATAACCTAGCCAAAATATTAATGGCTATTATGGCACAATCTTTTTAAGAAAATAACTCCCTGTTAACATCTGAAAACATGTTAACATTCCTGGTTGTGCGGTACGAGAAACCACACAAGCTTCTAAATGTACTTGGATCTTTCCAAGTCACTTCCATAGCCTATATGATCAGTATGAATCATGGCTAATAAACATCAATATGATGAATATACCTAAAACATCCAATTGCGATGTATGCTTATAAGCAAGGGTATAATAATGACAATGATACACTACAACAAAAATGGCTTTTTAGGACCTTTTCTGAGGGACGCTTGTTAAAGAGGGTCCCAAAAAGCTATTTATTAGGACTAATGAACTTTTGGGGTCCTTTTATAATATACTCTACTAAACTGATGTCCTAAAAACTTATTTAATAGGATGGATGATTTTTTTGGGTCCTATTATCATATAATTTAATAGGACACTTAAAATGTAGATCCTAATAAAGTACTTTATAAGACATTTAATTGTTAGTGTCCTATTATGTGGTATTGTATTAGGACACTTGATCATATAGGGTCCTATTATAACATAACTTAGTAGGACACGTTGTAGTTAAGTCATAAATGTTCAGTGTTATAGGACACTTTCTAGTCGAAGTCATATTAGAACTTAACTTAATAGGACACTTGACATTTGGGTCTTATAACTTTAAACTTTATAGGACGCTTAATCATTGTGGTGTTATTATAATACACCGTAATAGGAGACTTGATATTTGAGTCATAAAACATTAGTTTTATAGGATGCTTATTCGCTAGAGTTTTATTATAATATAACTTAAAAAGACACTTGACATTTGGGTCTTATAAATTTAACCTTTATAGGACGCTTAATCATTGTGGTGTTATTATAATACACTGTAATATGACACCTGATATTTGAGTCATAAAACATCAGTTTTATAAGACGCTTATTCGCTAGAGTTCTATTATAACATAACTTAATAGGACACTTGACACTAGGGTCTATAACATTAACCTTTATAGGACGCTTAATCATTATGGTGTTATTATAATACACCATATTAGGACACTTGATATTTACTAATGTGGCTAAAATTTAATACATATGGTTATGTATATTATTTTGTGTGATCAAAGGTTATACAATATCTACACTTAAAATTTAAAAAAAAAATCATGGGCCTTTACATAACATTTATCACATCATTGTCACTTTGTTTATATTCGTGTGACGAAATATTATCAAATGTTATGAAAAAATGTGTGATTATAAACTTACAACATATTAAAAAATTTCCCAAAATTATTTCATTTTAAAACTTCCCACCAAAATATTTATCCTAGAATTTAAATTTTCTCTCAAAATATTTAATCCAAAAACTTCCCACCAATATATTTCATCCTAAAACTTCCCACCAAAATATTCATCCTAAAAGTTAAACTTACCCCCAAAATAACTTCCCCCAAAAAATATTTCATTCTAAAACTTCTCACCAAAATATTTCATTCAAAACTCCCCTTTCAATTAATATTCTCATTTGAAAAATTATATTAGTTAATATTATAAAAAAAAATCTTACTACATATTAAAAATTTATCCTATTATTAGTGTTATATATTCTAACCATATGTGTTTTCTTCTAAATAATATGTAAGAGTATGCATATTAGTTACGTTTATATACGTTTTTAATGCATGCAAAATCAGTACTAGTGCCAAATTTCCCGTACCGAATTATTTTCGGTACCCACTTTTTGGCGTTTTCGGTACGTTACCAATATTATACCGAGTTTAATTTTCAAATACCGGTTACGAAGAGTATCGTACCGAACATTTTCAGTACTGGTACCTGTACCCATAGTTGACGATTTTTGGTAGCGGTATTTTTGTATCGATACTGAGCTCAACCTAATCATATATGTATTAATATACCATATCAATGGCCAATAGTGGGTCATATATGTGTGTTAATGGACCATATTGGGCCTTAATGGATCATATTGGAGAATAGTAGTCAAACATGTCTTAATAGACCATGTTGGGCCTAAATGGATCACAATGGCCAATAGTGGATCATACATGTCTTAATGAACCATATTGGGCATTAGTGGATCACAAGGACCAATAGTGGATCATACATGTCTTAATGGACCGTATTGGGCATAAATGGATCACAAAGACAAATAATGGATCATATATGTGTTAATCGACCACAATGCACAATAGTAGATCGTACAAGTCTTAATGGACAATATTGGGCCTTAATGGATCATGATAAACAGTAGTGGATCATATATGTGTTAGTGGACCATAGTGGGCATAAATAATTCACAACAGCCAAATAGTAGATCGTACAAGTCTTAATGGACAATATTGGGCCTTAATGGGTCACGATAAACAGTAGTAGATCATATATGTGTTAATGGACCATATTGGGCCTAAATAATTCACAACGGCCAAATAGTGGATCGTATATGTCTTAATGGACCATATGTCCCTTAATGGATCAAAGTGGACAATAGTTGATCATACATGTTTTAATGGAACATATTAGGCCTTAATGGAGCACGATGGATAATAGTAGATCATACATGTTTTAATGGACCATATTGGGCCTTAATGGATCACAATGGATAATTGAAGAAACACGGGTTCACCGCCGGGATGACTAGACCGCGTTCTACATGAGGGTGAAGAATCACATCTTGTTCTTCCTCTTGAACCTAGATCTGCAATGGAGAAGAGAAGAAAGTGGGGCTGTAGAGATTGCCGGTAGGAGAGGTTCTCCTGTTTCCAGCTACAAAAAGTGTGGCGGCTCCATATGCCCCCCTCATTCAAGAGGTGAAGACCTCTTTATATAGGGGGATATGGGCCTCCCCTAACCTCAATGGGGCAGGCCCAGTTAGGGGTTATCTCTACAAGCCCCGACCCAAAGTAGTGTAAACTACATCGCGTTGGGCCTCGCGGTTGGGTTAGTAGCAACAATAATAAATAATTAATATAAAAGCAATACGTAACGGGAAGTCTGACGACTCGGGTCGGGTTTAATACCGTACCCCATCAAGTCCCCCAGTCTAGTGCTGCTCCGCGTGCAAGCGTGGTAGGAGTACTAGACTTGTTACGAGTGCTCGAAAGTAAAGATTGAGTTTTAGGCTTACCAGTCGCCCAGATGCGGGAAAGTTGTTGTCCATGCTTGTTGCGTCTGTCTTTCACTGTGAATAGAGATAAATGGGATAATGAATATCCCCTGGTTGTTCATCGTGGAAATTGATTGGGCAAACCTGGCGCACGCTGTTTGATTGCAGGTAGTTGCTATTGGCGCATTGCCATGAGCTTGCCAAGGTTGCGCGTACGTAACTAGTTTTAGGTTTATTAGTTGGGTTTATGTTTCGACCATAAGGGTTAATCTTCTTAATCCTTCCTGAGCTTAGCTACGGTCCTTCCTGTGTATGAAGGACCCTATCTTTAGTCGGAGTAGTTTAGAAGGAGATGGGCTGATGGGCCTTGGGCCTGAAGACGACGACAAAGAATATCCGCTCTGTCCCTTTGGTGCCAACCGTTTGTGTCTTCCAGAAGATCTTTGGAGCTGGCGCACCCTGATTGGAACCACGTAGGCGTCCTTGCGTTCCTTCTGCCTCACGCCCGATTGTTAATCGTGGAGCGCGATAGAGTACAACCTGTTGGACGCTGATTGGCTTGCTCTTCTGCCCCTCGTACCTTTCATGCTTCCTGAAATGAACCTGCGCCGCCACCCTTGCACGGCCTTTGGTGTGTATCCGACCAGCTGGCGCAGGGCTTAGGGATTGAGGGCCTTCATTCAGAATGCTAAGTGCTGAATCTGATCTTCAATCCTGTTTGAACCTCGCGCTTGGCTTAGGTCTTGTCCAAGCAGCCTGCGCGTGGTCTGTAGATTAGTTTTAATGACGTATAAGGAGTATGGTTTGCACGGCTTTTTGGGACCATACCCCTTCAAGTCCCCCCAGTCCAGTGCTGCTTCCATGCGCGAAGTGAATGGTTGGAGCTCTGGACTCAGAAAACGGAAAAAAGGAAAGGCGTGCTGGTCTTTAAAGCATTTGCTAGGTCTTGGTAGCTGGCGCGCGTGTAAGTGTTTGTAAATTACTACGGCGCGGCTACCAGGCTTGTTAATTGATACCTGTTGTTTTTGAGAGCTGGCGCGCATGATCATTGGTTGATGAAGCATGTGGCGCAACCCTTGCTAACTTCAACTTGCCATTTTGTTGTGATTTTAGGCGAGAAATTTCTCGAAATTTAAATTCTGACAGGGTGCAAATGTCGTTGTTGGTGACCCTTGAGCTGGCTGCTGACACGGCGATCATTATGTTGTCACTGACGGTTCACCTTTGTCAGGTGAGTGTGGCCCAGCTTTAGCTGTGCACACACAGTCGTGTGGCTATTGTAAAATATTCACCCTATGGTGTGACTTCTGTTGGTTAGCGCAAGGTGCGCGCGCGTCTTAAGCCATGAAGCGTATGTATTTATAGTGTTTGAATCTTTGTAAACTGTTGTCTACAATAGTTGCACGTGTTAATCCACTTTGAACAGGTTATCGCGAATGAGAATTGGCATAAAGTTGCGTCGGGATAATGAAGTGGAAACCCGAGCCTGCGTTAATCCTCCGGTGTGCCATAACAACAATGTGGCGTGAAGCAAGGAGATGTGGCCTGTCTTGAAGCTTGTAGGTGTAAGCGAAACTTTATTTTAGCCAATGTGTTTTTGCGTATACCCAAAGTGGTGCGTGCATTTGTAGCACAGTTTACGCTTTGTAAGCGTTCTCATATATGGCTAAGCATGCGCGCGCGGGCGGCACACACGTTCGTATGTAAAGCAGCAGGGCCGCATGGAGATTAGCGTGCTTGTGTGTGTAGCAGCAAGCTCGCCTGGAGACTGGCGTGTTCATATGTAAATGATCATGCGCGCGTGATGACTTACGTGCTCGCGTGTAAAAGAGTATGCGCGCGTGGCGACTTACGTACTTGTATGTAAAGTAGCATGCGCGGATGGCGACTTACGTGCTGGTAAGTAAAGGAGTATGCGCGCGTGGCGACGTACGTGCTTGTATGTAAAGGAGCGTACGCGCGTGGCGACTTACGTACCTGTATGTAAAGGAGCATGCGCGTGTGGCGACTTACGTGCTAGTATGTAAAGGAGCATGCGCGCGTGGCGACTTACGTGCTTGTATGTAAAGGATCATGCGCGCGTGGCGACTTACGTGCTAGTATGTAAAAGAGTATGCGCGCGTGGCGACTTACGTGCTTGTATGTAAAGGAGCATGCGCGCGTGGCGACTTACGTGCTAGTATGTAAAAGAGCATGCGCCAGCCGGCGACTTACGTGCTCATATGTAAAAGAGCATGCGCCAGCCGGCGACTTACGTGCTCATGTGTAAAAGAGTATGCGCCAGCCGGCGACTTACGTGCTTGTATGTAAAGGAGCATGCGCGCGTGGCGACTTACGTGCTAGTATGTAAAAGAGCATGCGCGCGTGGCGACTTACGTGCTAGTATGTAAAAGAGCATGCGCCAGCCGGCGACTTACGTGCTCATATGTAAAAGAGCATGCGCGCGTGGCGACTTACGTGCTAGTATGTAAAAGAGCATGCGCCAGCCGGCGACTTACGTGCTCATATGTAAAAGAGCATGCGCCAGCCGGCGACTTACGTGCTCATGTGTAAAAGAGTATGCGCCAGCCGGCGACTTACGTGCTTGTATGTAAAGGAGCATGCGCGCGTGGCGACTTACGTGCTAGTATGTAAAAGAGCATGCGCGCGTGGCGACTTACGTGCTAGTATGTAAAAGAGCATGCGCCAGCCGGCGACTTACGTGCTCATATGTAAAAGAGCATGCGCCAGCCGGCGACTTACGTGCTCATGTGTAAAAGAGCATGCGCCAGCCCGCGACTTACGTGCTCATGTGTAAAAGAGCATGCGCCAGCCGGCGACTTACGTGCTCATATGTAAAAGAGCATGCGCCAGCCGGCGACTTACGTGCTCATGTGTAAAAGAGCATGCGCGCGAGGCGACTTACGTGCTCGTATGTAAACGAGCATGCGCGTGTGGCGACTTACGTGCTCATAAGGAAAGGAGCATTTTAGGCTTTCATCGGCATGCGTGAGGATCAATCGTTGCGATTTACCGATTGAATGTGTTGCCAGTCCTGCATATAAGTTGACAAGGTAAGTTGTAATAACGAGTCAGATATATGGAAAACCTTGTACCGAAACGTTGTCCTTAGGAGGTGCTCATTCCATACATCCATACTTTGTAATATGTTAAAGCGACTTTGACCCTCGCAATGGTGTTGCACCATACGGATATCAGTTTATTGCTGCTAAATAGATGTTAGTAGCATTGGAATATGATAATAATAATAAGCAATGTTACAGTATGTCTAGGAAACACCACATGGTTGTTAATCGTTAAAACGATAAACTGTTAACCATGTCGTTGAATTGATTCGATTCGCTTGAACTTGGTCACCTTAGTTTATTGGTGGCATTGTATAGTAATTAAACCTTATAAATAATGCAAGTGTTTCCAAGAAACAAAATGCGTGGATAAGATCCACATGCTAAATAATCACCTTAAAGGTGTGTCAGAAAAGTCACTAGCCATTTTATTAGTTATATACGACACTTTTTTTTATATGATTGTTTTTTACTATTTCTAAAGCGGCCTCAATTTAAAACTCAAGGTGAGTGTTCAAATAGTGAAATAATGGCCACCCACTAGGCTGTACAAGCTGGGGAAGGTCATCCGTTGCAGCGATTTCAACCAGTCGGAAGTGCAACATTGGTCCGGCGAGAATGACGTCCACAAGGGGGTTATCTAAAAGATTGATTTATAAAAAACGGCGGACCGGTGTAGGTGCGCGGTGAGACCTTTCCGGCTGTCGCGAAGTTTTCACACGGGGTACAAAGCTTTTTTGGCGGGCCTTCGCCATGGTCAATCTTATACGAGCTGTTGCGTGGGAGACCTCGCCGTGTTCCTTTGTCAGGCGTGATGGAGTTTGTCCATCATGTGCGAGGCTTCGTCGTGCCCGGGCTTTTGTGAGTGGCTTTTTCGTCTCACTACCGGTATACCTTACAAAGATATTTTCGGAGATGAGGAGTAGCTATGAAATATTTATGCATTTTAAACGTGTGATTCCACAATCACAAAATAAAGTTTTAACACCTTTGAGGTAAAGATGAAGTTAAAAACCTCAAGCAAAACATGTATAACGTGGCTTCCCATTTTGCTTTTATCTATATAAAAAGAAGAACATGCAACAGTAACTTGCACAAGACAATTGTTGCTATCTCCAAATTACTCCCCCACCAGACATGCGCGGGGTGACGGAGGTTTTTGTCTGGCGCGTTCATGCGTGCGATTATGTTTACCCGCCTGTAATTCATGGTGTGGGAAATCCCCTTAGTTGTACAGTCTCATGCTGCGCGAAGTGGAGGTCATCCTCCGGTAGAGCATGTCTGTAGTGCGCGAAGAGGGGAAGGATGTCTGGCGCGAGGCGGTGCTGCCCGGGTAAGACGCGCGCGTACCTGCGTGATGGAGTATGACCGGCAAGGGCACGTGTCACTGCGCGGAGGAATGTGCCCACAAGAGGGTCCGGCGCGAGGTGATGCTTGTCTGGTAAGACGCGCGCGTGCCTGTGCAGTGGAGTATAACCGGCAAGAGGCGCAGTTGCTTGTGTGGCGGAGTGTACTTCTGACAAGCGCGAGGTGACAGAGGTTTTCCTCGGTCAAGCTTGCCACTCCTTAACCAAATTTTGTGAACTATCGTTTTTTTTATATATAAAGAAGAAGACAAAGTGAACGTCTCTTTTTTTTCTCGGGTAAATACAAAAAAGTGCAGTACATGTCAGACACTTTATTCAGCTTTTTACAGCTGTTAAAACTTTTAAATTGTAGTGTCATCATGGTTCTGTCTTATCAAAACCTTTAATGACATAGATAAAATTAATATCAGTCTTGTTTCACCCAGTAAAAAATAGATCAACTCCATGAGCCTTTCAAATGTCAACAATATTATTAAATTAAGAATCAAGAACATTTAGGCTTTTAGGAGGTTCCGTATAAGAGCATTTTGCAATTTGCTTTATTCCCTCAATTTATTTTTCTTTATAAATGCTTTTTCATCAGAAGAAGATATTTCATATGATTTTTGTCATATCTTGGTTTTGAAAAAGCTTGCGTAAAGAGAGAAAAATAAAATACTTGCCTGATTTCGTATGAATGACGGTTGTCCTTGTTAATGGAGGCATAAGACCCCCCTTTGGAGCTGTAACTGTATACTTACCAAACACATGTAGATCTGTTTGGTTTTAAAACCAAGAATCTTGTGTGAATCTGGTGACCAAACACCACAGATCTGAAAGTTTGGGCAGAAGAGAATAATTTGTGATTCTTTGATTTAGATTTTGAACCGGTGGGCGCCAATGAAGAAACACGGGTTCACCGCCGGGATGACTAGACCGCGTTCTACATGAGGGTGAAGAATCACATCTTGTTCTTCCTCTTGAACCTAGATCTGCAATGGAGAAGAGAAGAAAGTGGGGCTGTAGAGATTGCCGATAGGAGAGGTTCTCCTGTTTCCAGCTACAAAAAGTGTGGCGGCTCCATATGCCCCCCTCATTCAAGAGGTGAAGACCTCTTTATATAGGGGGATATGGGCCTCCCCTAACCTCAATGGGGCAGGCCCAGTTAGGGGTTATCTCTACAAGCCCCGACCCAAAGTAGTGTAAACTACATCGCGTTGGGCCTCGCGGTTGGGTTAGTAGCAACAATAATAAATAATTAATATAAAAGCAATACGTAACGGGAAGTCTGACGACTCGGGTCGGGTTTAATACCGTACCCCATCAATAATATTAGATCACATGTCTTAATGGACAATGTTGGGCCTGAATGGATTATAGTGCAAAATAGTAGATCATACTTGTTTTAATGGACCATATTGGCTCTTAATGGGTCACAATGGATAACAGTAGATCACACATGTCTTAATGGACCATGTTGGGCCTTAATGGATAATAAAGGACAATGGTAGATCATAAATGTCTTGATGGACCATATTGGTACTTAATGGATCACAATGGGCAATAGGAGATCTCACATGTCATAATGGACCATGTTAGGCCTTAATATATCACAATGGACAATGGTAGATTATGCATGTCTAAGTGGACCATATTGGGCCCTAATGGATCACAATGGACAATAGTAAATCATATATGTCTGAGTAGACTGTATTGGGCCTTAATGGATCTTTATGGACACTAGTTGATCTTACATATCTTGATGGACCATATTGCAGGTCTTAATGGATCTTAATGCTCTAACATTTTCATCCAAAAGTTTCCCCCAAGCTTGATCTGGCTTCCAATTTTAACTCTCCCTAATTGATTTTTCTTCTATGAATTTGTTTCATTTTCACCAAAAATTTCCCTCCCAACCAATCCCGCTTCCGATTTCAATCCTAAATGATTTCCTTTTTTTTACCGGCCAACAGAATCAATCGTTGTACTAACTGAAAAACGAAAAATAAACCCAGCCAAAGAGCTGACCTAGGGTTTTAGCACTACAAATAAAAAGCCATATAGTGGCACACATTTTTAATGGTTTTTAGCTTTTGTGCCACTAATTTAAGTTTTTAGTGGCACTTTACGTAAGCCATATTTGCCTAACACACTTTTAGTGGCATTTAGCCTTTGTGTCACTGATTTTGGTATCTAGTGGCACCTAATGTATGCCGGTGTAAATTTTAAGAGATTTTTAAATGTTTACTCTTTCCTGCCTCGGCTTCTTGAGTGCCACCTTGCAGATCGTATCGGTGTCTTCATATAAACTAGTGATCTCCTGTTTCCTCCTCGTCATTCGAATAATTATTCTACAACTCATTCATGTTAACATCTAGAATAATTCTAAAAGACTCATTGTGACATTAATTATGAGTTACAACTTATTAAAACATATATAATTTGACTCAGTCACGTCATACTCTTTAACACTTTATAACATGATTTTACTCATTACAAAACAATTTATTTAAATCAATAGTTAACAACCCATTTCCATATAATATGATCCAACTTATGACCCCATAATATTTTATGACAACGTATCTTATACATTTATTATATTTTATTTTATTTTTTAATCGGTTTATGACTAAAATACAAAAACCATAATTTAGCATTACGGTTTATATGTTCTTGTAATTCTTATTATCTTAGTTCATGTTTATGCGCCTATTTTTTGTATTTGACCCAAATGAATTCTATTCCCTCTCTCTTGCTTTAAAATTTCATTTCCCTCCTTAAAATTTATATTCTCGCATCTCTACAAACCCTAAATTAGTTCCCCACATAAAAACTGATCCACATTCCTTCTGTTCCCGGTTTTCCCACTCCCATCCTTCCAAATCATGATCCCTTCATCTTTCTCCCAAGAAGGCAGTGGCAAGAATGAGGCATGGGTACTGTTATGCACAAAAACACTGAAAAAATTCGTCTATTTACGCGTCAATTAAAATTCCCAAAGATCTACGACAATCATATTGGTATAATTTAGTACGTGTTCTAAGACTTGTTCCATTTTTAAGCATCCGATATAAATATATTATCCTGTTATCATTGTTATCTTTACTATGTCTGCAGTGTGCTCCTGTTTGATCTTTATTTGCTAGACCAGTAAGTTATTATTTTTGTTTGTTTTTATGTGTTTTTCTATCTTGCAAATTAAGCTTTCAGATTTGTTGGTTGAAATTGGGCACTAATGGTGGTCACAAATCCATGAAAAGATGTGTTAGTTTTATTTTTGGTATCTGCACACAACATGTTTTATTTATTTACATTTTTCAGAATTTATCACAAGGTGGAGTATTCAAATGTTATATTTGTTAATTTTCTTTGCAAGCTACCACAATTTAAATGTTAGACTATGGGGTATGGGGCGGGAGTTGGGGCGTGGGTTGGGTACAAATGCCCAAGTCACCACCCCGGGTGGGCTTGGGTTTCGGCGTGGCCCCTTGGGCGGGGGTTTCAGCCCGGGCCTGGTCTTCCGTGGCCGGCTCTCATTGGCTGGGTTGGCTAGGCTAGAGGTGGCTAGGCTTTTTTTTTTTTTTTTTTTTGTGTGTATTTTTATAATAATTGAAAAAATAATTATAACACGTGGCCAACCCACACGGGGTAGCCACGCCCCGCCATACTGACCCAACATGCGACTGACCAGCGGTGTCCCTCGAAGTCCACGTGTCAACCCATGCCCCAAACCCCCGCCCCACCATACCCCACGGTCTTATACTAGTGTCACCCTTTTTGTTGATGTTGTATTTATCAGTTTTTTTGTTTGTGGTGTTTATATCAATCATCATATGTAGATTAGAGAGCAAAAGAATGTCCTGTTTGCAAGGGGAGATTCAAAAGGGTGAAAATTAAAAGTATTATAATGTCTTTAACATAGGAATTAAGAAGATGTTGTATTGTTCAATCTGTCTCAAAACTTGATGATGGTAAATGATTGCTCTTTATACTTTATAATCAAATATGTATATTCATAATGTTTAGAACTCCTGTACTGATGTTAAGAATTTATTAAGCAAGTTAATTGGTCCCTAATATGGTTTCTTCCATCCCTAAACAACTCTATATCAAATTCAAGAAGTCATTAATTACTTTTATGTTCTCTTTTTTCACATATGCAGTGGACAACGTTTTATTTTTTGCATTTTGAAAAGTGTTTTCATTGTGTATTGAAAGTTCTTTATTTTTTTTTCAACAGGTATCTGTCAATATTATTGCTAAAAATAACTGGCTTATTTCATGGCTTGGACCTATTCTTTGTGGTTATGCTATCTGAGGTATTCTTAATTTTGCATAATGACCATGTTTTAAAATCTTTTTCATACTGAAATATGTAATTATGTGTTTAAAAAGCCCCAGATAACCTGTAAAATTACAGCAGGCACCTATCAGTTTTCAAGCATGCCCTTTCTATAATTCAGCTGGCCCATTTGAAGCCCCTAGGGCGAACGAAACATGGAAAGGGCATCAGATGAATGGCAAACAACAACGACGGGCATCTCCAAATCATGAGCGGATCAGGTCCAAATCGTAAGCAACACCCCAAGTTAGTATATGTATAAATTGACGTCCTAGTTTCACAGTAGTCATAGGTTCACAGCAGTCACATGTTTAAATTAGGTTGAAGTGTTAGGTTCTATTTATCATTTGATTATTTTAATTGCTAAATTATTGTTAAATTGCATTAGTTCGATTGACTTGAACATATGATTTCATTTTTCTAATTAAACTGCACCTCTACTTTATCTCTTCTAGTGTTAAATCTTATGTTATGCAACTTACATGCTTGTTTCAGATGAAGTTGATCCGGAATGGGATTCATCACAAACCACAATTGGTTATGTGGATGGAAATAGTGACCTAGCTCACAGTGTGCTTGAGGTATTTTTTTTATTTTATTATTCTCAATCTACACATTATTTAACATGATGCTGAAATCAAGCAATTAATCTTTTATATTAGTATTTCATTATACTTAATCAACAATATGAATTTATGAATAGAACTGATTTAGAATGCATTGGTGCATCCATCGCATGGCCCTATCCATTCATCTCGGTATGTATATGTTAAACTTGTGATACAAATAATTTTAATATCATGGAACTTAATGCTTATACATGAATGGTTTATTTGTAGGTAGTCCATGAGGATTTAGGACGCATGATGGCTCAAGATTTTATGCTTCTTATTTCTTTAGTTGCTTTTAATTTCTTTGTTAAATGTTAAAACTTTATGTTAGATAATGTTATAACTTATTTATGGTTAGTGTTTTTGTTATGAACATGCTTATTTGAAATATAATGAAGTTTTATTTCTTTCATTAGTTGATATTATACAATAGCTATTAGGATGTTATATGTTGTTGGTTTGTTTATAAAATTGGTTTTATAATCTTATTTGGGATATTAGGACCATTTTCTTGATATTAAAGTAGCTATAACGTTACATCGTAAGGGTCCTATACATTAATTTTTAAGGATGCTTGTATGTGTATCAAAAGATTAAAAGTAGGTAATCATATATTAGAACATTGTAAAAGTGTCTAATATGTTCTTTTTAGGACGTTATTTAAGTTGTCTATAGAAATATTATGCGACCATAAAATTGGTTTCATAATCTTATTTGGTATATTAGGACCTTTTTCTTGGTACTAAACTAGTTATAATGTCACATCATAAGGGTCCTATCAATTAATTTCTAAGGACGCTTCTAAGTGTATCAAAAGATTAAAAGAATGTAAGCATATGTTAGAACATCGTAAAAGTGTCCTAATATGTTTTTATTAGGACACTATTTTGGTTGTTCAAAGACATATTACGCGACCATAAAATAGGTTTCATAATCTTATTTGAGATGTTAGGACGCTTTTTTAGTTCCGGGACTTATTACGACCCCTTTACATGAAACGCTTTTACCGTTGGTCCTATTAAATGAAAGGTCCTATAAAATAGCATTTTAGGACGCTTTTGCGCGTACTAAAAACCCAGTTTTCTTGTAGTGATAGTTCTATTTTATAAACTTCTTGTCAAGAAGGTGATGAACCTTGTTCGACTTTAAAAGATCGCTGGTCCAGGAGATCATTGATTATAATCTAATCGTCCCTGTGACATGGCCTTCTGTGCTATTTAAATGTCCTTCGAGACGAGCCTTGTGCTAAATGAAAATGTCTTTTATGACATTGACTGTTGTGATTTATATTCCCATGTCTAATAAATATAAAGAATTATATTTCATTGATTGATATTTATTTCTTAAAATGGTCTATATGGGTTAATAATGCCATGACCATCTAATCATCAATGTGATGATTTATTACATAATTTAAATATAACATTATTGTTTGATATAGTACCCAAATCATGGCTGGATCTGATGAAGTAAACAGTCATCCACGGGAAGAAAACAATAATGAGGCCAGAATAAATCTTACAAACGCTGAACTGCAAGCCATGATTGACACCGCGGTTGCTCAAGCGGTGGATAAGATATTCAAGGAACCGAGTAATGTTCGGTCCAAAGCTCACTCAAAACCCTTATCACAGTCACATGCAACAAAAAGGGATGAATCTCAGCATTCATCCAACCAGAGATCTGAGTCTCAAAAAGTGGTGTTAAATCAGGTTCCTAAGTACAAAAAGAGTTGTACCTATAAGTACTTCGTCTACTGTAAACCGAGGGATTTTACAGGAGAAAGGGGAGCAATCGACTGCATGAAATGGTTAGACGAAATGGAGACTATGATTGACATCAGTGGATGTGCTAAGGAAGACATAGTTATGTTTGTGTCTCAATCTTTCAAGGGCGATGCCCTCACTTGGTGGAAAGCGTTAGTACAGTCCACTGGAAAGGTTCATTTGTATAACCTTTCCTGGAACAAGTTTGTTGACTTGGTGAAGGACACTTACTGTCCTCAACGTGAAGTTGAGAGGATTGAAACTGACTTCCTCACCTTGGTGATGAAGGATCTGGATTGTAGGTCCTATGTGACCAGCTTCAATTCGATGTCAAGGCTTGTACCATACTTGGTCACCCCTGAACCCAAACGCATTGCGCGTTTCATCGGTGGTTTGGCCCCTGAAGTGAAAGGGAATGTTAAGGCTTCTAAGCCAGTCACTTATAGATCTGCTGTGGATCTATCTTTGTCCCTCACTCTTGATGTTGTGAGGAGTAGGGCAAAGAAAGCTACCGATGATGGGAAGAGGAAGAGGGAGGAAGACAAGTCTCCTCAGTCAAACAAGAAAAGCAAAGGGAACTTTGGTTCTAAGAAAGGGCAGTCCAGTGACAAGCCCAGGTGCAAAACCTGCAACAAAAGGCACTTTGGAAAGTGCAACCAAGACCCACAAGCCAAACCATGTGGGATTTGCAAAAAGAAAGGGAACAAGTCTGTAGAGTGCCGGAACATCAAGGACGCAACCTCTTATGGTTGCAATGAAAAGGGACACATCAAGACAAATTTCCCCAAGAATGCTAAAAAGCATGAGGAGGCGAAGAAAACGAATGCGAGAGTTTTTCAGACGAACGCAAGGGAAGCGGTGAATGACGAGAACGTCATAACAGGTACCTTCCTCATCAATAATAATTATGCTAGAGTCTTATTTGATTCAGGTGCTGATAAGTCTTTTGTAGACCATAAGTTTTGTAAGTTACTGAATCTGCCTATTAAGACTCTAGACTTAAAATATGAGGTAGAGCTTGCTGATGATACCTTAGAAACAACCTCAACTCTTCTTGATGGATGTTTTATATCCATTAAGAATCATTCTATCCGATTATCCCTCTTGCCAATGAAATTGGCTGGGTTTGATATTGTTTTGGGCATGGATTGGTTGTCGCATAACCAAGCCCAAATAACATGCGATAAAAAGCTAGTTATCATCAAAACCCCTTCTGGTGAATCTGTCACTATTCAAGGAGATACACAATATGGATTGCCCAACAATGTGTCCATTCTCAAAGTATCGCAGTGTCTGAAGGGTGGATGTGTCATCTATATGGCACAAGTGTCAGTAAACGACCCAAAGCCCAAGATTGAAGATATTCATATTATCTCTGAGTATCCTGATGTCTTTCCTGACGAATTACCTGGATTACCTCCGGAGAGGCAAGTTGAATTCAGGATAGACATTCTCCCAGGATCTGCACCAATTGCGCGAGCTCCTTATTGTTTAGCGCCCACTGAAATGAAAGAGCTCAGGACCCAATTGGATGACCTACTAGAGAAAGGTTTCATTCAACCCAGCTCTTCGCCTTGGGGAGCTCCAATATTGTTTGTGAAAAAGAAGGATGGATCAGTGCGCTTATGCATTGATTACCGTGAGCTAAACAAGATAACGATCAAGAATCGATATCCCTTACCCAGGATCGACGACTTATTTGATCAGCTCCAAGGGGCGAGCTTCTTTTCAAAGATTGATTTGAGATCGAGATACCATCAACTTAAGGTCCGAACTGAAGATGTGCCTAAAACGGCATTCAGGACGAGGTATGGACATTACGAGTTTTTAGTGATGCCTTTTGGGCTCACTAATGCGTCAGCAGCATTCATGGACCTCATGAATAGAGTCTGCAAGCCATACTTAGATAAGTTTGTCATTGTCTTTATAGACGACATACTTATCTACTCTCGTAATCAAGTTGATCATGAGAAGCACCTTCGATGTATCTTAGGATTGCTTCGACAGGAGAAGCTGTATGCTAAATTCTCCAAGTGCGAGTTCTGGATTCGTGAAGTCCAATTCCTTGAACATGTTGTTAGTGAACGTGGCATCCAAGTAGATCCCGCCAAGATAGAAGCCATTATGAATTGGGAAGCACCGAAGACGCCAATAGAAATTCGCAGCTTTCTGGGTCTAGCTGGATATTATAGAAGATTCATTGAGAACTTCTCAATAATAGCTGCATCATTGACTTCTTTGACCCGTAAGAATGTAAAATTTGATTGGGGTCCAAAACAACAAGAATCCTTTGAGATTCTTAAGCAGAAATTGAGCAATGCTCTAGGGTTGACATTGCCCGAAGGAATCGAAGAGTTTTTCGTTTATTGTGATGCATCACACACCGGTATGGGTTGTGTACTTATGCAAAAAGGCAAGGTGATTGCCTATGCATCACGACAACTAAAGGTGCATGAAAAGAATTACACCACCCACAACTTAGAGTTGGGTGCCGTTGTATTTGCACTAAAGTTATGGAGACACTATTTGTATGGAACAAAATGTGTGATCTATTCAGATCACAAAAGTCTTCAACACTTATTTAATCAAAAAGAGCTCAATATGAGACAGCGCCGCTGGATGGAGACTTTAAATGATTACGATTGTGAAATTCGCTACCATCCCGGCAAGGCGAATGTAGTCGCCGATGCCCTAAGCCGAAAAGAGAGAGTTAAACCTATCAGGATTAATGCTAAGAGCATTGAACTGAAGAATAGCCTGAATGAAAGGCTATTAGCTGCACAGAAAGATGTTGTTTTAGAAGCTAACCTTCCAGATGAAAAGTTAGGTGTAACTGTTGAACAGTTAACACCTGGCAAGGATGGAATTCTCAGACTGAATGGAAGAATCTGGGTTCCCATTCATGGAGGACTTCGAGATGTAATCCTCCAGGAAGCTCACAACTCCAAATATTCAGTTCACCCTGGAGGTGACAAGATGTATCAGGATTTGAAAGCTAATTATTGGTGGATAGGTTTGAAGAAATCTATTGCCACGCATGTAGCTAAGTGCCTAACTTGCGCTCAGATTAAAGCTGAACATCAAAAGCCATCAGGTCTACTTCAACAGCCAGAACTTCCCACATGGAAGTGGGAGATGGTAACTATGGATTTTATAACAAAGTTACCAAAAACAAGGCATGGAAATGATACTATATGGGTCATAGTTGATCGACTGACTAAGTCAGCACATTTCTTACCCAACAAGGAGACTTATAGCTCCGACAAGATAGCTTAGTTATATGTAGATAAAATTGTATCCCTCGCCAGTGACTATTATTTCTGATAGAGATACTAGATACACCTCTCACTATTGGAAAAGTTTCCAACAATCTTTGGGCACTTGTTTAAATTTTAGTACTGCTTACCATCCTCAAACCGATGGACAAAGTGAGCGTATAATTCAAACTTTGGAAGACATGCTCTGAGCATGTGTTATTGATTTGGGAGGTAGCTGGGATGACCACCTACCTTTGATCGAGTTCTCCTATAACAATAGTTACCATTCTAGCATTCAGGTTGCGCCTTTTGAGGCATTATATGGAAGAAAATGCAGAACGCCTGTTTGTTGGGCAGAAGTAGGAGAAGCTCAGTTATCAGGACCTGATATAGTCCTTGAAACTAATAACAAGATTGTCCAGATTCGAGATCGCCTGAAAGCTGCCAGGGATAGGCAGAAGAGTTATGCTGACAAGAGGCGAAAACCTCTAAAGTTCGAAGTTGGCGATAAAGTCTTACTGAAAGTCTCACCCTGGAAAGGTTTGATGCGTTTTGGTAAGAAGGGTAAGTTAAGCCCTAGGTATATTGGACCATTCGAGATTATCGAATGTAACGGCAGTGTAGCTTATAAGCTAAACTTGCCTGAGGAGCTGAGTGGAATTCATAATGTGTTCCACATCTGTAATCTCAAAAAATGTCTAGCCGATGAATCACTAGCTATGTCTCATAAAGACGTACAATTTGATGAAAGCCTAAGATTTGTTGAAAGACCTATATCGATTGAGGATCGTCAGGTCAAAAAGCTCCGAAGGAAGCATGTGCCCAAAATAAAAGTTAAGTGGGATGCCCGTAGAGGCCCTGAATATACGTGGGAAGTTGAGTCCGCTATGCGGCAGAAGTACCCTCACTTATTCCAGTAGATCTCGGGGTCGAGATTTCTTTTAAGGGGGTGAGGATGTAACACCATGTAAAAACGTGTCCAATCATATGAAGACACGTGTCCTAAACCCTAACCAGGTGACGGAGTTATTCCGAAGGACTAAACTTGACAACATTTGATTTTGTATGCGAAGGGACTAAAAGTGTCAACATGCTAATTTAAGCCTCTGAGTGACCTTTTACTAAATCCGAGACCATATAGTATTGAAACACGCTCTCGGAAATAATTAAGAATGATTATAAAAGTTGAAGGATCAAAATTGTCAAGATCGAAAGAAACCATGTTTCTGATCAACCTCTTATGGACCGCAAGGGCCAAGGCTTACGGTCCGTAAGATAGCTACCTGGGCGATACATTTTAATATCGGTTACGGACCGTAAAGGGTCAGGCTTACGGTCCGTAAAGTCTTTATCTGGGCAGCAAATTTTGGACAGTTGCAGGTTATCATCTTTAACCAACTTTAACCTCTTGTAATCGATACCAGGGGCTGTTTAATGGATTTATATTACCACTAGGACACCTGGGGTGATCGTGGGAGCCTCCATAACAGCTATAGATCATCTAAATGCTTGCAATTTAGTATATAAGGAGCTCTAGTTCATAGTTCATGTGCTCACTGATGTGGGGTAAAATACACATAATTGTCCCGTGTAAATTGTATAATTATTGTATATGTTTTATTTATTTTTATTTAGTTTTAGTGTTATATTATATTATTTAGCGGCTAAAACTCTTATACTACCTAGGCATGACAATGGTTTAATTAAAGTTTGGATGTTTATTCGGTTTTAATGTGGTTTATGGATTTTCTTATATTGTAAACGGCTATGGAATTTTAACTTGGTGTATATGCATGCTTGCTTCGTATGATCCTTGGTGACGGTCTATATCACATAATAGGGCTGTACTAGGGTTCTTGATTTAGGTGAGTGTCTATATCATGTAATAAGTCATTAATCCTTTAGGGTGAAAATCGCGTAAGTAACCTTAGAAGTAATATTCGGTAATCTTATAAAATCAAGTGTTTTACTAATCTTGTCGCTGTGAGGCTCGAGGTTGTTAATAGGTCTTGGTTTGGATTATAGCTAGATTTAGGTTTTGTGAGAAATCGGTCTAGTTCCCTACCCATTCTCTTGTCTATTAAACCAAGTTGAAACCCATAGTTGCCTTAGACTTTCGCGCTGTGAGGTAGATTGTCATATTAGGGCACTTTCAAGAAGTTAGAGGACTGTAAGGAAATCTAACAACCGGTAATCATTACAGCCTAGGTAGTGCCACAAGAATCGCCTTGAGAAGGGTCGAGGGGCTTAGTGGTGTCTTAATAGGTTTAGCATCCAAAGATCCCGGTTCCATACCACATTACCTTCAAATAGAAATCCATTCCAAGTTAAGCTTGAGTCTAGCCTAGGTAGTCTTCATCACCACTGGTCAAAGTCTTCGTTCGAGTTCGTGTTAGTTAGTCTAGCTAATCTAGTTTATCGTTTTTTTCATTCTTTAGGATTTTTAGAAACCCCCCCCCCCCCAATCAACAAACATTTAGTTAAGTCGTATCAGTCATAATCTAGATAGAGTCTTAGCGTAATCCTTAGAGTCTCATGGGTTCGATACTCGGACTTACTTTAGCTATACTACATTGACCGGTACACTTGCCGGTTGTGTGCTTTTAGTTTTAGATCGAGTCTAAGTTTATAAATTTAAAGCTTAGAGTGTCTAGATTAGGGTTACTTTTAGTTGTTTTTATTTGACCACTTCGTGCACATCAAGTTTTTGGCGCCGTTGCCGGGGACTCTTTGGCGATTTCGTTGATTACTTTATTTGGACTTAATTGACATCATACGTGCTACTTGCTTTTGTATATTGAGTCGTAGGAGTCTAATTGTCCATGTCTTTTATTTTTCTTGAGTCTTGTAAATATGTGTGAAATTTGTAGAGGACCTCATTTTACTGTTAATTGCCCACAATATGAGGGGTCCTCTGCACAATGTTACGCTAACCCTTTTGTGCAGTGACAACCATATTTTTCACAGGGGTATTCTTTGCATTATTATGATAATCAGCCATATTACGATGATCCGTATCAGCAGCCACAACATAACCAAGGTCAGACTAGCGATAGAGGTTTAGGGGGTTGTCTAAGTAGGATGGAAGAGATGTTCGCTCAGATGATGGCGAGTGATCAGGTTACCCAGAAAACCCTAGCTGAAATTGAGCAGATAAATAAAAATCAAGAGCTTTATATTAAAAATCAACAATCTGCACTCTTAGATTTTCAGCGACAAGTAGGTGGTATAGCTAAACAGTTACAAGAATACCCTCCTGGTCAGTTTTCGGGTAACACTCACACAAACCCGGCTAACCATTCAGCTAAGGCTATCACTACCTGTAGTGGAAAGAGTTTAAGAGAGATAGTTAAAGAGAGTGTTGAGGTAGAGGAAGAAATTGAAGAGGTAGAAAAGGAGAAAGTGCAGCCAGAGAAGTCGACGACCGGTTATACGTATGATGCAGAGGGAAACTACCTCGGTTACATGCTTTCTACTGGGGAATTAATCCCAACATTTCCAGAACTGGGGAAAGAGCTGCCATATGAGGATTGGTCAGATTAAGAGATCACTTCAGCTACGGAGACGAAAATGGACGCTGAAGTCCCACCTTCGGTTCCACAGGTTCCAATTATTAATTGTTGGAGTGACTCTGATGATGAAATAGACGAAGAAGAATGGGCGGCATATCAGAGGTCGTTGGTGAAGAAAGAAGTAATTGAAGAAGAAGTGGAATTAGGGGATTCCACTGGTTGGATGTTTGATGAAGTGGAAAAAGAAAAAGTGATGGAGGAGGAAGTGGATTTAGGAGACTCACTTGGGTTAATGTTTGGTGCAGAGGAAGAAATTGAAGAGGTGGAAATTAAGTCGTCTAGGGAGGATGAGTTTTTAGAGTTAGAATTAGATGGTTTACCGGTCTACGAAGAGGTAGGAGTGTTGGATCCTGATGGGGATATAGCGTACTTTGATGCCCTACTTGAAGGTGAACCGACAGGATGATTGAACCTACCCCTTACGAAGAGACTAAGTGTGGGGATCATCCTTTGAAAGTGGTGGAAGAAGAAGAACACCATAGCTGGCCCATGGTTTTAGTGATAGGTGAAACTGAAAAACCAGAAAAGCCACGGGAGAAGGCGATAAAAGCGAAAAGGAAAGATCGAAAACGGAAGAGGACCAAAGGGTTATACTGGGTGAAAAGGAAGGAGGAGCCTTTGAATTTCAAGCACGACCAGTCTTCTCGCTACATGTCATGCATTCGGTTTCTTCCAGGTAAGTATAAATTCTGGTGGTCTGACCCGTTTCAAATTTTTAAAATATTTTATTATTCCACCATTAAATTTTTAAATATTTTTGAGGATCGGGTGGAATTAAACGGGTTAGATAGGGTCCAGATCAAAGAAAAGCCTCCTGATTAAATTCAAGTGTATGGAGGTTTTGTAGAGTTTGTATTTTGAGTCGTAGTTTTTGTATATTGAGTCTTAGTAGTTTTTGAGTCAGTTTTTGTGTCGAGTCGGTACTGCTTTGGGTTTTGCTTGTTTTTGTTTATGCAGGTTTGAATATGTACCACCGGTACTCAATCTTCATTCGGGTGATTTCGGAGTTGCTTATCAAATTTCAAGCATTTTCCAAGTATACCAGTCAGTGTCAAAGCCGATCGCGAACGAAATGCTATACGATCGAGCTGGATTGGACGAAAGACTTTGGAGCTTACGCGTTATATTACCAACTAAGTCCTTTCCGATTTGCCCATATATTTTTTTTATTTCTTATTTATTTTTAGTTTTTGAGTTGGTTTCCATCCTACATTGAGGGCAATGTAGAGTTTAAGTGTGGGGATGGGAAACTATCGTTTAGTGCCGTTAGTATAGTTAGTAGAGTCATAAAAAGTCGAATGATCCTTGTTTATTGCTGTTTGATCGCTGTTTATTGCTTCGTATGATCCTTGGTGACGGTCTATATCACATAATAGGGTTGTACTAGGGTTCTTGATTTTAGTGAGTGTCTATATCACGTAATAAGTCATTAATCCTTTAGTGTGAAAATCGCGTAAGTAACCTTAGAAGTAATATTCGTTAATCTTATAAAATCAAGTGTTCTACTAATCTTGTCGCTGTGAGGCTCGAGGTTGTTAATAGGTCTTGATTTGGATTATAGCTAGATTTAGGTTTTGTGAGAAATCGGTCTAGTTCCCTACCCATTCTCTTGTCTATTAAACCAAGTTGAAACCCATAGTTGCCTTAGACTTTCGCGCTGTGAGGTAGATTGTCATATTAGGGCACTTTTAAGAAGTTAGAGGACTGTAAGGAAATCTAACAACCGGTAATCGTAACCGCCTAGGTAGTGCCACAAGAATCGCCTTGAGAAGGGTCGAGGGGCTTAGTGGTGTCTTAATAGGTTTAGCATCCAAAGATCCCGGTTCCATACCACATTACCTTCGAATAGAAATCCATTTCAAGTTAAGCTTGCGTCTAGCCTAGGTAGTCTTCATCACCACTGGTCAAAGTCTTCGTCCGAGTTCGTGTTAGTTAGTCTAGCTAATCTAGTTTATCGTTTTTTGCATTCTTTAGGATTTTTAGAACCCCCCCCCCCCAATCAACAAACATTTAGTTAAGTCGTATCAGTCATAATCTATATAGAGTCTTAGCGTAATCTTTAGAGTCTCGTGGGTTCGATACTCGGACTTACTTTAGCTATACTACATTGACCGGTACACTTGCCGGTTGTGTGGTTTTAGTTTTCGATCGAGTCTAAGTTTATAAATTTAAAGCTTAGAGTGTCTAGATTAGGGTTAATTTTATTTGTTTTTATTTGACCACTTCGTGCACATCAAGTTTTAGGCGCCGTTGCCGGGGATTCTTTGGCGATTGCGTTGATTACTTTATTTGGACTTAATTGACATCATACGTGCTACATGCTTTTGTATATTGAGTCGTAGGAGTCTAATTGTCCATGTCTTTTATTTTTCTTGAGTCTTGTAAATATGTGTGAAATTTGTGGAGGACCTCATTTTACTGTTAATTGGCCACAATATGAGGGGTCCTCTGCACAATGTTACGCTAACCCTTTTGTGCAGTCACAGCCATATTTTTCACAGGGGTATTCTTTGCAATATTATGATAATCAGCCATATTACGATGATCCGTATCAGCAGCTACAACATAACCAAGGTCAGACTAGCGATAGAGGTTTAGGGGGTTGTCTAAGTAGGATGGAAGAGATGTTCGCTCAGATGATGGCGAGTGATCAGGTTACCCAGAAAACCCTAGCTGAAATTGAGCAGATAAATAAAAATCAAGAGCTTTATATTAAAAATCAACAATCTGCACTCTTAGATTTTCAGCGACAAGTAGGTGGTATAGCTAAACAGTTACAAGAATACCCTCCTGGTCAGTTTTCGGGTAACACTCACACAAACCCGGCTAACCATTCAGCTAAGGCTATCACTACCTGTAGTGGAAAGAGTTTAAGAGAGATAGTTAGAGAGAGTGTTGAGGTAGAGGAAGAAATTGAAGAGGTAGAAAAGGAGAAAGTGCCAGAGAAGCCGACGACCGGTTATACATATGATGCAGAGGGAAACTACCTCGGTTACATGCTTTCTACTGGGGAATTAATCCCAACATTTCCAGAACTGGGGAAAGAGCTGCCATATGAGGATTGGTCAGATTAAGAGATCACTTCAGCTACGGAGACGAAAATGGACGCTGAAGTCCCACCTCCGGTTCCACAGGTTCCAATTATTAATTACTGGAGTGACTCTGATGATGAAATAGACGAAGAAGAATGGGCGGCGAATCAAAGGTCGTTGGTGAAGAAAGAAGTAATTGAAGAAGAAGTGGAATTAGGGGATTCCACTGGTTGGATGTTTGATGAAGTGGAAAAAGAAAAAGTGATGGAGGAGGAAGTGGATTTAGGAGACTCACTTGGGTTAATGTTTGGTGCAGAGGAAGAAATTGAAGAGGTAGAAATTAAGTCGTCTAGGGAGGATGAGTTTTTAGAGTTAGAATTAGATGGTTTACCGGTCTACGAAGAGGTAGGAGTGTTGGATCCTGATGGGGATATAGCGTACTTTGATGCCCTACTTGAAGGTGAACCGACATAGATGAGCGAACCTACCCCTTACAAAGAGACTAAGTGTGGGGATCATCCTTTGAAAGTGGTGGAAGAAGAAGAACACCACAGCTGGCCCATGGTTTTAGTAATAGGTGAAACTGAAAAACCAGAAAAGCCACGGGAGAAGGCGATGAAAGCGAAAAGGAAAGATCGAAAACGGAAGAGGACCGAAGGTTATACAGGGTGAAAAAGAAGGAGGAGCCTTTGAATTTCAAGCACGATCAGTCTTCTCGCTACATGTCATGCATTCTGTTTCTTCCAGGTAAGTATAAATTCTGGTGGTCTGACCTGTTTCAAATTTTTAAAATATTTTATTATTCCACCATTAAATTTTTAAATATTTTTGAGGATCGGGTGGAATTAAACGGGTTAGATAGGGTCCAGATCAAAGAAAAGCCTCCTGATTAAATTCAAGTGTGGGGAGGTTTTGTAGAGTTTGTATTTTGAGTCGTAGTTTTTGTATATTGAGTCTTAGTAGTTTTTGAGTCAGTTTTTGTGTTGAGTCGGTACTGCTTTGGGTTTTGCTTGTTTTTGTTCATGCAGGTTTGAATATGTACCACCCGTACTCAATCTCCATTCGGGTGATTTCGGAGTTGCTTATCAAATTTCAAGCATTTTCCAAGTATACCGGTCAGTGTCAAAGCCGATCGCGAACGAAATGCTATACGATCGAGCTGGATTGGACGAAAGACTTTGGAGGTTACGCGTTATATTACCAGCTAAGTCCTTTCCGATTTGCCCATATTTTTTTATTTCTTATTTATTTTTAGTTTTTGAGTTGGTTTCCATCCTACATTGAGGGCAATGTAGAGTTTAAGTGTGGGGATGGGAAACTATCGTTTAGTGTCATTAGTATAGTTAGTAGAGTCATAAAAAGTCGAAAAATACAAAAAAATTAAAAAAATTTCCAAAAATCCAAAAAAAATTGAAAAAATTAAAAAAAAAATGTCTTTTGAAATAAGAAGTTTGCAAAATAAAAACGGAAAATGATAGAAAAGTCGGGTTTTTGTTCGGGGTCAAATAATAATAGTACGAGATAATAATTGAGCTTGTGTCTAGTTTGAGATATGCAGGTAGGCCTGATTCGGTTCTAGGTTCCTTGGATCTTAATACACTTTAAATTGTCGGTCTACTAGTGGGTTCTCATCTAGGGAAAGTGGGGAAATTGAAACCGCCAATAATAGTATAAGGGATGCCGTTATAAGTTAAGATTGTTAGAGTTTTTTGTCATATCTCGTTGAGAAAGAAAAAAAATAGAAAGAAAAAAAAGAGCCAGAAACTGAATGAAAGTAGCGCATTTCTATGTAATTCGAGTTGGGGATAGCGACTCTACAGCCGGAATACCTTTAGGATGTGTGAAATCGAACTTGCAAATAAAAAGTACCGAAGCCTAAGTAATCCGAGTTGGGGATAGCGACCCTACAGCCGGAATGCCTCTGGGTTAAGGAAAGCAACGTCTACACTCGAAAAAAAAAAAAATGAAAAAGTGATGAAAAAAAATGAAAACTAGATTTGATTTTAAACTCTCTTGATCTTGGTATAAAACGGTTAGGAAATAACCCAGTGGTTGTTCCTTTTGTCCTATAAGCTTGAGGGGGATTAGGTGGACTTGCGATTCCTAGTGTGAGACCCTAGGTGGATTGACCATAATTGAACTAAATTGCATGATAAGGGCTTGGAACCGGGTTTGGGTTTAAGAGGATCAAAATACTTGCAATCACGGCTAATACAAGTTTCGGTTTTAACAAATAATTTAAGCTTTTGTCCCGAATGACTATTCCGACTATGATTCCGTTTGCATAATTCTTTTTCGGGGACGAAAAAATGTTAAGTGTAGGGATATTTGATGTGGGGTAAAATACACATAATTGTCCCGTGTAAATTGTATAATTATTGTATATGTTTTATTTATTTTTATTTAGTTTGTTATATTATATTATTTTGTGTTTTGCTAGGTCCTGGTGCAAATGAAGCAAAAACGAGTAATATGAAAATGACCAGCCAGTTGGGCAGAGTGGGGTGCCAGAGACCGAAGTAAAATTGCCGCTATTTCCTGTGAGTGGGCTGCTATCTCTATGTTATTAAAAAGGGCTGATATCAATATATATAATTATTAATATTGTTGGAGTAGAAAAAAAATAAAATTGTGAGCCATGAAAAGCATGTTCAATCCAACAAAGTTCACGTGAGATTATGGGGTTATGGGCTTGTGAATGAACTATTTGAACATTATTATATATATCAACTAGGTTATCTTCCCGTGTGATACACGGGTATAACAAAGCCATACTATATATTAAAAGAAAATGTTAGAAGACTTTATTATGAATTTTCTAAATAAACTTATTTTTTACTTTAAAACTTAAATTTTAAGTCCACCAAATTTAAAAAGATATTTATTAAAGTATAATAAAAAGTAAGAATATTGATGTAATTATTTTTTATAAGTGATTTTTCTAAATAATTATATATATATATATATTATTTGGTTGAACTTTGAATGGCAAAAATAAAAACATATCAAATAATAAAAATAAATTGATGGTATTGAAAAAAAAATCATAAATTATAGTCATTACTATTTTATATGTATTAATATTCTAAGAGTACAAATTACAATGCGATTAAAAAAGACAGCAGTTAATAACCCAATTACATATGTGTAAATATATGCACCAATCGCAACTGGAAAGGCCATTGCAGTAGAGCCCTCAATTAATGAACACATCTAAATTATAATAATTCTAATAAGCAACAGGTAAAGAGCATCCCATCCCATTGGAAAATAAAAGAATATCTTTTTAAACAATTATTACCGGATAACACACATACAAACATTAATCATACATGGTAAATGACCTCATGAAAAAAAAGCAAAAAAATAACAAAACATCCCAAGTACAACATGTTGTCCTCCTTGAGCTTGCCCTTTAAATAACGCCACTCTTATCTTGGAGTGAACTTGTTCATTAACATAAGCTTTGTGAGTGAGCATTTCATGTTAGTGGTCATGGGTGTTGGTTTGCCTTCACAACAATATAAAACGGATTCCTGAGTATTTCTTTGATTGTAATCTGATAGAAAATCACTTGTATCAGAATCAAGAACACAAATGACAAACTATTTAGTATTTACATATACAGAATATAGACACACATGTAATTAGAAGACTTCGAACATTCCTGTTACCTGATCAAATAAGGTCATGGAGTTGGTCAATGCATATACCCTTTGATGTCATTTCGTGCAGCTTCGGTTATACCATCCATTAAAGCCAAATAATTAGCAACTCATTTACAAAAAAAAAAAAAAAAAAAATAGGGATTTAATAAGTCTTGACGATTCAGCCAGTTAAGATCCATCCGGTTTGGTTAATAGTTTTGATGTTTTAAGTTTCAGTCCGATTTAGAACTTGTAACCAGCCAGGTAGACCAGAATTTTTGTTTAACGTATATCATTGTTAATATTTATGTGTATGTAGCTATATAATTTGTTGCCTTACATGCAGTAGAGAGCCTACAGCCTACCCACTCTTTGGAATTATGAAATTGGTGTTTTGTGTGAACATTAAAAAGTCATGTAATGCTGTAACTTACATGATCATATTAAAAAGAAGCAGAGGTTGCTGAATCAGTGACACGCCAAAATTTAAAACGACATCCTTCTCCCACACATTCTAAAAGTAAGGCATAAACTATGATTTTGAGAATCAAATTGAAAAATTTCAATTGAAAAATCAAATTTAAATTTAGATGTATATAATCTTGTTAAATGGACTAAAGGCAGTACTCTCACTATTAAAAAATATCAAAAAGAAGAAAAGCAAACGTTGCAATTTCAGAATAAAATTAGTTGGTTTACTAAGTTCATTATAAATTTGAATGAGTTTACATTCCAAATCGTTAGAACTAATGCACGTCAAGTAATAAGTTAACTAATTAGGGGTGCCTCTAATTGTTTATTGAAAAAATCAACTCGTAATCCCAAACATCCTTTGTCATGAAAGAAAATGGCTACGGACTTACGTATAAGCTTCGATAATTTAGTTCTTTCTCTCGTCTCCTAATTATCTCATTTCTCTCAATCTGTAATCCCAAACATCGCCTCATTTTTCAACAAAAGGATTCTACACCGAGCAACTGATTAGGTTCTCCTCTATACTCACAAGTACCTCTTCGATAATTTAAAGCTTCATTGTGCCTGTAAAAGGAAAGTCATTCAAAATCGCATCACTGTGCCTGAAATCACCAAGAATTCACATTGAATGGTTGCAAACTTACAGTGTAAGCTTCATTGATTCGGTTCTCCTCTATACTCACAAGTACCTCTTCGGTAATTTAAAGCTCCGTCCCTGTCTATAAGCTAATAACAAACTGTATATATGATATCCAACCAAACAAAGAGAGGGAAAAACCAATAATATTTTAAGTCATCAAAATAACACCACCCCCCCCCCCCCCCCCCAAAAAAAAAAAATTCAGGCAGGAATGAACACAAAAACCCCCAAACTAACCCTAAGCATCCAACTAAATGTCGATAGATGTAATTGTTTCAGTCTTTTATTCCCAGGTGATTACCCATTGATTCAATTAATAAGAACCCTAATGAAGATGAAAGATATTCTCTGTGAGACTAAAGGGAGAGAAGTTTTATGGGTGTAAGGAATCATGAAGTTTCGAAAATACCAGGAAGAACAAAATCTATCGAGTTATTCAACACAAAATCTTTACTAACATAATGAAAAGTATGAATCGGAAGAACAAACTTTACCAAGAAGAGAATATGCATAATCATTGCCGCGTGATGCTGTTAGGGTTTTAGAGATGTATACGGTGATAGGAAAGTTTATTTAATTAATAAATGGGCCGGGCCTAAATGAGGCTGAGGAGGATGAGCGGGAAAAGAAATTCCAGAAATCATGAGAGAAGGACACGTGGCTAAACATTGGTTTCTTTTATATAGAGTATAGATTTACAACATCAACTTGCGCCAGTATACTTTTAGGACTTTTAGTTTTTACCACAATTAGTTTTACTTTTTGCCTTTTTGACTTTAGGACTTTTAGTTGTTGCCACAGTAGGTTTTACTTTTGTTTTTTGGACACTTGATAACAACTCAAAAGTCTCTCACACACACATACATACGCTGAGAGCCGACGAGAGGACGAAGGGATTCCGGTGAGTACTCCGACGTGTGACTGCTACCAATCTAAGCCTTGAGCATGTCGGTGGTCGATTGTCCGACCGTGCATCGATGATGGTTCAGTGAAGAAGTTAGACGGCGGCGAGCTTATTGGCCGGAAACGAGAACAACGGTGACATGAAGACGGGTTCCAATCACATCAATCTGATAATAATTCGGGTGTGCAAGACTCCTCATCTATGATCTTAGATGAGACTGAAAACGATGCCGTACGCGCACCAATTTGGGTCCGAAAAAAGCACAACTGCAAAGAAACTTATGATTAGGCTGGTTAAATATAGGTATGTTTCTACTATTGGTTCATGGGCTTTTGTTATCTGATAAGAATCTTTAATTTGTTTAATTTGTGGGTTTTCTTTTTGAAAGGTGGATGTAGGGTTTTGGTTATATGGATTGGATTATCAACAATAATTTTGGAAATCTTTTGCTTAATTTGAGTAGCGAATTTTTAGGAGTTTTGTGGATAACAGTTTCGTTATTGGGTTTAGGGTGTTTGTATTGTCTAAATTATTATTTAGGTATCAAGTTACTTATTATTGCAAATACTCTAGGTGTTGTGAAGAAAAATAAAGAAGGGTAAGGGTACAGAAACCGGAGGAAAAAAACTACAATAAGTTTTGTTCAATGTACAAAACACATGTACTCAACAACCATTTAGGTGGAGGTAGTTTTATTTGATTGCAATACTGGAGTTGATCTACAGTTGGGATTTTGGTTACATATTCATTTGTGTTGACACAATAATTACAGTTTTCGCTTTGATTCGGTGTATATTAATCATAATTTATGAAACCGCTTCGTATATTAATCGTAATTTTCTGAAACCGCCGCGAAGCGCGGGTTAAGTACTAGTTGTTATTATAACATAAAAAACCCCTAAGGAATCTACCTGATGAATGATAAATCATTGCTGGACGTGAGGGTTTAGAGCGGATTTGCAAAGAGGCCGCAAAAGACAACTAGCCCATGCACTTCACGTGAAATTTGGATTGTGGGCCTTAATTTAATTGGATGTTATATATATAAATCAAACCTTGGACGAAGGGAGGCGGCATATTACAGGGTAGGTCAGACGCACGCAAGACTTTGGGGTGGCACATTATAATAAAGAGGCGGCTGACATTATTAAATAGGGATATATACGACAGAAAAATAGGAGACATCAGCCGCAAGACAAATTACGGACGAATTTGGACATCTTGGAGACCATTGGAGGCTGTTTGAAGATCATAGGAGTGCTTGGAAGCTGAGAATCATTCGGGTAAACTTCGGGAGCGTTCGGGAGTGAAGAGTTGGGTTTAATCATCCTTTATCTTTCGTTTTCGTTCGTTTAACTTTGTTACTTGATGAATTCAGATTATACTTTGATTATGATTCTGTTTTTAATGATGTTTAGCGGCTAAAACTCTTATACTACCTAGGCATGACAATGGTTTAATTAAAGTTTGGATTTTTATTCGGTTTTAATGTGGTTTATGGATTTTCTTGTATTGTAAACGGCTATGGAATTTTAACTTGGTGTATATGCATGCTTGATTCTGTTTGATCGCTGTTTATTGCTTCGTATGATCCTTGGTGACGGTCTATATCACATAATAGGGTTGTACTAGGGTTCTTGATTTTGGTGAGTGTCTATATCACGTAATAAGTCATTAATCCTTTAGGGTGAAAATCGCGTAAGTAACCTTAGAAGTAATATTCGGTAATCTTATAAAATCAAGTGTTCTACTAATCTTGTCGCTGTGAGGCTCGAGGTTGTTAATAGGTCTTGATTTGGATTATAGCTAGATTTAGGTTTTGTGAGAAATCGGTCTAGTTCCCTACCCATTCTCTTGTCTATTAAACCAAGTTGAAACCCATAGTTGCCTTAGACTTTCGCGCTGTGAGGTAGATTGTCATATTAGGGCACTTTCAAGAAGTTAGAGGACTGTAAGAAAATCTAACCGGCGGTAATCGTAACAGCCTAGGTAGTGCCACAAGAATCGCCTTGAGAAGGGTCGAGGGGCTTAGTGGTGTCTTAATAGGTTTAGCATCCAAAGATCCCGGTTCCATACCACATTACCTTCGAATAGAAATCCATTCCAAGTTAAGCTTGCGTCTAGCCTAGGTAGTCTTCATCACCACTGGTCAAAGTCTTCGTTCGAGTTCGTGTTAGTTAGTCTAGCTAATCTAGTTTATCGTTTTTTGCATTATTTAGGATTTTTAGAAACCCCTCCCCCCCCCCCCCCCCAATCAACAAACATTTAGTTAAGTCGTATCAGTCATAATCTAGATAGAGTCTTAGCGTAATCCTTAGAGTCTCGTGGGTTCGATACTCGGACTTACTTTAGCTATACTACATTGACCGGTACACTTGCCGGTTGTGTGGTTTTAGTTTTAGATCGAGTCTAAGTTTATAAATTTAATGCTTAGAGTGTCTACATTAGGGTTAATTTTAGTTGTTTTTATTTGACCACTTCGTGCACATCACTCACATTTGCATCAACTTTCAAATAACTCACTTCTGGAGCTTGCAAGCAGTAGGAGAAGAATTCCAAGTGTAGAAAAGATAGCAAGGACCCTAAGTAAGAGTTTTAATCCCTGCTTAGTCCATTTAATTAGCTTAAAAACCTAAAAGTCAAACATATCGTAATTCGCTTTGACTTTCGGTTTAATCACAAATGGTCCAGCCACTGACCGAAAAGAAAGTGGTTATGGAACCATATTAAGGTAGGTGATTAACCCTTAAAATGGCACCTCCTAATTATTTCGTTTGACTATTTAATTGTCGGGTCAAACTAGTTTGACAAAAAGTCAAACTGGACAGAAAGTTTAAAAATGATTTAAAGTAATAAAACATAGGTTCTAAATTATATTTTAACATTCTAATGACTTGGTAATTAATATTAGAACATGTTTAATCAGGCCTAACCCGACAATTATCACTCTAAGGTCAGTTTATAACCGAAAGTCGCAAAAGCTTGACTTTTGCTTTGACTTTCAGTTCTGACCCATTTAAGCTTAATTCTTCCATGTTTTAAGCTTCCATTAGTACCATATTATATAGTAGTGTAACCTCCCGGAGTTATATTGCTTGGTCCTTATTGGTTTGAATTATATGCTCATATTTGTTAATGTTCTTATAAATGCCGTAAATGCCCTTTTGACATATAAATGAGATTTTTAGAAATGTGAGAGGACAAAAACCTTTGTTACTGATATATAAGCTTGTCCCGAAAATTTGAAATCAGTTCTTGGTCTCAAATAGGAGTTATGCCCGATATCGTAATTAGAAGCTTTTTGTTAATTAAATTGCGATATCTTGCATGAGACATGTTTAAACTTGGATTTTGAACCAATACTCATTACCTACTATTAAGATATTATTTTTAAGGAATATTAAGATTTTTAATCAGATTATAATCTGTTTAAATCATAGAGTTCTTGTGTAATTCGGTAATTGACGATAATACCCTTTTCATGCATAAAATGAGATTAACAAAGGATTTGAATGCCAAACCTTTTCCTACTGATTTTATACATTAAATAAATTATTTTAATCATTTAAAACTTATCAAAATCTCAGATTTTGCATAAATATATTGATTATCGTCAATTAGCGAATTTTTACACTATTTAGGTGCATAGTATGGTTTAAAACCATACTTAACATCTAAGATTTGTTACCTATAGAATTTTTAAACAAATTTCAATATTATTACAGTGGTATAAATTATAAACTCAGATTTCCAAAAATGTCCTTAAAAGCATATGAGAAATGACCAAAATGCCCTTTCGGGGCATAGTTTGGCCATAAATGGTAAACCTCACATATATGTAATATCTTACTGATGTAATGAGATAAATTAAATATTTTTACTGATTTAAAAAGACCAGAACTTCAGTTTGTTATAAAATCTCTTTTATAATTACTAAAATGACCAAAATGCCCTTACGGGACTTAAATTGGTTTTAAATACTTTTTGGGCATACATGTTAACATCTTACTGATGTATTAACATATTTTAAGCATATTAACAAATAAGACCTGTATATAATTCATTTGGTTTTCCGTTACGCATTTTTGCGTTCGGATCGGCTTATGTGACTAGTTCACATAAGATAGCCGAAACGGGTTTAACCTTATCATTAAATCCTCAAATTCCAGAATGTGTTTAGTTTACCCATATTATACAAGTATCCAAGCTTGTCGGGTCTAAACCACATTCTATTCCGGTCTCCGCTTAATCTAGCGTTTAGAACCGTAAAGTTTCTTCCTAGCTAGCCGGGCTAAGTCTTTGACTTAATTAAAGACCCGTTAGCATCCTAATAGGTTATAAACCTTCTATACAGATTAGTAGCATCCAGTAGAAGGTACCATCATAAAGCTTTAGGATTTTACGGCTGAGTTACTTTTCACATTTAACTCAGGTAAATACTTTTAACTTATTTTCCCTTATACGGGCTTGGGATATGGTATTATAATAATACCACTTGGTCGGGTATGAAATCATTTAATCGGATTGTGATTAATGAATTTACATAACCCGTTTTAATCTGTCTTGTTTGATAATATAAATATTGGGGGTTAATTCGACCGTGTCCTAGATATCCTCGGCTCATTTCATTTGAAAATGGCCATGACCTATGCACGGGGTGTAGGCATACACCTGACAGATGCGAATGCTAAAATATAAACCCACATGTTGGGGATAACTCCTTTGTGGGTTCTATAAGTGGTGATTCGGTTAATCATGACCGGCTTCCAACCGGCCCCAATTGTATGACAAACATATAAATCTGTATACAAGATTATCTTTAAATAACTGTCTCAAGTTATAAATGATTTGTGCCATGTGCACCTAAATCAATTTTCATAAATACTTTTCAAATGAGTCAGTTAATTGTATTTAACAGTGTAAACTGATGTATTTTCTAAAGATTGATTAACAGGTACTTCTCGTAAATAGGCTGGAGCTACTAGGTGTCATATAAGAGGATCTTGCAAATCCTTAGATACCTGGAGTCTGTTGTTTTCCGTTTCTTGTATTTCATTTATGATCCGCCTGTGGATCTTATTACAATCCAGTCTGTATATTCTTTCGTTGAACACTCAGACATTATGGTTTGTAATAGTTTATTCACCAAGCCTTCCGCTGTGCTATTATATTGTGTGTATTGACAATGATGATATCAACTACGTCACGATACTCCCCGCCGGGCCCACTGGTAATATGTGGAAATATCAGGGTGTGACAATATTGTAGCGTTTTTCAATAGTTGAGGGGTAAGACGACAAGATTTTCGTTTTAAGGGGTAAGGTTTCCAATCGCATCTAACCCCAGGAGGGTAAAACTGCAGTTTACTCAAATATATATTTATATAAGCTTATACGCTACAACATCGAGCCGTTTTCAGGAAAATAATGAAAGAATCATGAAAAATAATCACATAAGTGGTAAATCTTATATCAAATAAAGTAAAATATAATAATAATAATAATAATAATAATAATAATAATAATAATAATAATATAACATAATTAAATAGGCTCATATAAACTAAACTAAAACCATTTTGTATAACATTATCTAAACTAAAATTTGCAAGCAATAAAATTAAAACATTTAAAAAAGTGAACTTTTTACTTAAATGGATTGTGACCGTAACATACTTATAATAGAAGAATAGGAGGTAGCTTAGAAAAGAAAAAAATATTATACAGTAACTAATTTTGAAAGTAAACAAAATATTAGATTTACTAAATGTCTTTAAAAAAAATTCTAGGTATAAAAATGATAAAAAAAAACAAACAACAAATCTAGGTATAAAAATGATAGAAAAAAAAAACAACTATTTAAAAGTTTTAAGATAAATAATATGTAATAACTTAAACAATTTAATAATATAAAACAAATAAAATATCAAATTCAATATGCGTTAAATTAAATAATAAATAATATTTAAACAATTTAATAATATAAAACAAATCCAAAATCAAATTCACATATACGTATCAAATAAAATGAAACTTTTAAATATAATTTTTAAATTTTAGGAAAAATAGTACTTGAATAAATAATATTATTTAAATAATTTAATTATATAAAACAAATCCAAAATCAAATTCACATAGTGTTGACAGTGTTTTATAATTATCAATCCAAAACAGTCTCAAAGTCACCACTTCCTTAATTAGCTTTAGATTAATTCCACTACATATCTTTGTTTTCCTTTAAACAATTCTCATATTTCTCTCCTGCCATGTGTAGCATGCTATAGCAGCAAGAATTAACCTTTAGATTATGCTATTGATTGACTTGTGTAATTTATACAAGGCGGCCAAGACAAGGGTGAGTTCTTGAAGTTTGTTTCTTTCCCATTTTTAACCACACTCTTAGGGTAGTCACACTCATAATAAATGAGTAGGAGTATCCAGTGGGTTATTGCCAGTGGCGGACCCAGTAATTTTTCCATAGGGGTGCGGAACATTTTAAAAAATTTTAGGCCCTAGGTATATAAGTAACAAAAATCGGTTCGTATCGGGTTGGGTCGGGTCATGTAAAACAAACGAACATCAAACTAAATTTATATAATCATCAAAAACATGTCAAACATTGTTACAAATATAATTAAAACTTCGACGCCCTATGGGTTTTCATTTTTTGAAATATATCCAAAACATCATCTAAAGCTAATTTCTTAAGCAATTCTTTCTCTATACAACATAAGTTCATCGCTCCATAACATAATGTTTCAATTTTAATTTTCAACTATTCAAACCCTAGAAATCATAACGTAAGTTGTAATCACCCTAAAAATATATAAACAACAAAATCACCCTAAAAATCATCTAAACAACAATAAACAACGTCAAAACACACAAAATTTCAAACCTATTTAACAACTTTATTACCCTTTTTTCGCCTATAATATCAACCAAAATATCAAAATAACAAAGAAACTTACCCGTGTTCGGATTCTGGTTTAGATTTGGTGTCGAACGACGGTGGTATGGTGGCTGATTACGGTGGTCGCCAGCTGCTGGACTGTTGTCGCTGGGTGATGTTGTTCGTCGGCAGTGCAGGGACGCAAGAGAGAAAGAGAAAGAGAGCGGGATAGAATTTCTAAAGGTTTTGGGCTTTAATTATTTTATTATAGTTTTAAATATTGTTGGGTTTGGTTAATGAGCTAAGACTTAGTGGGCTAGCTAGTTAGGAATTTAGGTAGTATATTTTAAAAAAAAATAAGAGTTTACTAAAAAAAAATTAAAATATAAATTGATAACACTTTTTACCTAAGGGGTGTGGACGAAAAATTTCAAAGGGTGCGGTCGAAAATTCTAAGGGGTGCGGACGAAAAATTCCAAGGGGTGCGGAAGGGATTTTCGACGGAATTTAGCCCTAATTTTTTTCCCCGGGGGTGCGCCCGCCCACCTTAGGGTGGGCTTGGGTCTGCCCTTGGTTATTGCAGATGGCACAACTCATGAGTATCCACTTGGTGAATTTGGTATTGTAGAGAGTGGCAATTACATCTGGGCCGGCGTGATACGATTCATGCTGGGTGCTTCGCACCGTCGAAAGTTAGCAACCATAATAGTGTGAACAAAATACTTGGTGAATTTGTCGTGTAAGAAACAGTCCGAGCTTCAAGGATAAGTAGACGTGCTTTAGGAGATGTTCTAACGCGACGGGGGTTTATTCTAGTTTCTCATCAATTTTTAAAACGAAACACGTACATAACCTTAGGCGGACCCAGGAATTTTTCCATGGGGGTGCGGAACATTTGTAAAAATTTTAGGCCCCTAGGTATATAATAAAAAAATCGGTTCGTATCGGGTCATGTAATACAAACGAACATCAAACTAAATTTATATAATCATCAAAAACATGTCAAACCTTTTTACAAACATAATTAAAACGCCGACGCCCTGCGGGTTTTCATTTTTTGAAATCTATCCAAAAAATCATCTAAAACTAATTTCTTAAGCAATTATTTCTCCATGTAACAAAAGTTCATCGCTCCATAACATAATGTTTCAATTTTAATTTTAATTTTCAACTTTTCAAGCCCTAGAAATCATAACGTAAGTTGTAATCACCCTAAAAATATATAAACAACATAATCACCCTAAAAATATATAAACAACATACTCACCTTAAAAATCATCTAAACAATCATAAACAACGTCAAAACACACAAAATTTCAAACCTATTTAACAACTTTATTACCCTTTTTTCTCCTATAATATCAACCAAAATCATCAAAATAACAAAGAAACTTACCCGTGTTCGGATTCCGGTTAGATTTGGTGTCAAACGACGGTGGTATGGTGGCTGATTACGGTGGTCGCCGGCTGCTGGACTGTTGTCGCTGGGTGATGTTGTTCGTTGCCAGTGCAGGGACGCAAGAGAGAGAGCGGGAGAGAATTTCTAAAGGTTTTGTGCTTTAATTATTTTATTATAGTTTGAAATATTGTTGGGTTTGGTTAATGGGGTAAGACTTAGTGGGCTAGCTAGTTAGGAATTATAAGTGGGTAAAGGTATGGGTATTTGGGTTTAGTTAGTTAGGTATTAAAAGTTATATAATTTAGGTAGTATTTTTTTTTAAATAAGAGTTTACTAAAAAAAATTAAAATATAAATTGATAACACTTTTTACCTAAGGGGTGGGGACGAAAAATTTCAAGGGTGCGGTCAAAAAATTCCAAGGGGTGCGGACGAAAATTTCCAAGGGGTGCGGACAGGATTTTCGACGGAACTTAGCACTAAATTTTTTTTCCCCGGGGGTGCGCCCGCCCACCTTGGGCTGGGCTAACCTAAACTTCATTCATACAACACAACCGAAATCTTAAAACGAAACAGGTTCAATTCATATATAACCTCAACTTTATTCATACAACACAACCGAAATCTTAAAATGAAACAGGTTCATATATAACCTAAACTTTATTCATACAACACATGCACTTGAAAAAGCTATATATTGTCCCCAGACTTCCCAACTTCAAAAGTCTCAAAACATCCATGATCACCAACTTATTCTGCACTGATTGGAAGCTGCAGAGAAGATACAGTTAGACTACGTACCATTTCAAAAAAAATTGTTGAAGCAACCGATTTATATGTTTGAATAAGTTAGGGTCAGTCTATACGTTAGAAGTCTATTTAGCATGTGATCAAATGGGTTGGTTGAGTCAACCGATTACTTAGGAAGACGAGTCAGTCGTATTTTGAATGGTTCTTGTTCACGTTGTTGCATGTATGCCTATTTAAGGCTTCATTGGGTGTTGGTGTTGAATAAAATAACCAGCAAACTTTTCCTTTTGTTATCTTTTATATGTGAGTTAGTGTGTGTTTGTGAGGGCCTGAACTAACATTCTAACCTATAAATAAATGAATATTTTGCAGAAATAGGTGGTTTGAACAAATAAATATTGCTTATAGGTGACTTTGGATTATCAAAGTGTTAATAGGTAAATCGCAGATTCAAACAGAAACTTTCAATCACAAATTCTGCAAAAGCTGACCACTTTATGCCATATGTTATTTTGTCCCTTAAAGTTGCTGTTTGAAACCACAACAGTCCTTAACATATCTGATGCAAACAGCGACTTTGATGACATCGCTGATTGAAAATAAGACTTTAAGAAAGTCGCTGAAGTCACTGATTAAATATAATACATTAAAGAAGTCGTTGTTTGAATATAATACATTCAAGAACATCGCTGTTTGAGGAGCAAAAGCAAAGTCGGTCAACAATCACATCGTGTTTGGCTGCCGGTTCGGGTCGGAACTCGGGGGTGTTACTATACACCTAACACGGGAAATCAGCAAATAATAGAAGACAGAGAGAAAGAGGCGTTTCGGGTAAGTCGTTGTCACGGGGATTGCCGTTTGGAACGATGGTGGTGACCGGCGATGAACACCGAAGCTCCGTGGTTGTTAGTGGTGATGAAAGGCAGTAGTAAGTAAACCATGTAATCGATCTAGCAACAGTTTTCCAAGGTAGGGGGAACAACAGGATTGATCGAGTAGCAGCAAATTTAAAGGTTTCAGTTCTAGCGGGTCAAATGGGTAGCGGAGACGAGTCGTGATTTAGGCCAAATCAGCTGGCTGGTTAATCCAGTTTTGTCGATCAAAGAACGAGAAAGGTATCGTGTCTTTTGTTTGCCGGATATTTTTTTTATCCTAGAAGAAGAATCGCAAGGAGATGGCAACCTGCTAGGTACCTTGGTTGGCTATTGGAGGAAATCAGAAAGAAAAGTGGGAGCTGCCTGCTTGTTTCTTTTGTGTTGAGAATATCGGCTTGTTCGGGTAATAAGAGTCCGACCGGGTTGTAGAAAAAACGAGCATAAAGGATCCGTCAAGCAGGAGGCTTTGGATTCGGTTCGTTTAGCGGGGTGAAAGAAACGGCATAGGCGTGTTGGGTTAATCGGGTTCGTTTACGGGTCATGGGTCGACACGTTATCGGTCACAGGTCACCAAATAGCAAACGGGTCATCGGGTCAGGGGTCGGATCGCAGAAACTGGTTATTCATGTCAATTGATTCGTGAGCTAGGAAGTGGTCTCCCGATTTAGAAGGAAAATGGACGTTGAGATGACTGGGTTTGTTGGATGCAAAACGTGAGTTTGGAATATTTAAGTTAGGTGTTACAAAGTGGGAGTACGTGCCTACCTGGGTTTTAGTTGGCATGTGTTTTTTTATTATAAATAGGATATTAGTATTAGTTTGTTTTATCACCAGCTCTTGTACTTTCATTGAAGCTTAATATACAGAAGCTTTCCTTATCCTTCTTCACATATAACTACATATATACAAACGTGAATTAGTGTGTAGTTTGGGGCCTGAACTAACAAGGCGAGCCGGTAGCTTTGTTTCTTTTATCGGTGGAAGAAGGCTCTTGGAACAAGATTGATTGACGACTTTGGATGTGGCTGAGGTGAAGGCCGGGGTGTTCAGGAAAAGTCAAGTTGATGACAGTTTTGGACGAGACCGAGGTGAGGTCGGTGTCCAGGAAGAGGCCAATGCTTATTCAAGATGAAGGCGTTATTTGACAGGAACGCTGCCGTGGTGGTAAAAGCGTCATTTAGCAATTGTTGTGTGCGTGACTTGTTACAGAATTCGTCTAGGATTGATTGACCAAGTGAATCGACGGCAATCGTGGGTTGTTATACCATGCAGTATATGTGGAGAATATGTTGCACGTTGAAGTTAAAGTTTGTTTTTCATTTTACTATATAAGCAAGTATAGAGTATAGTTTTCATTTGTCACTTGTAAATTCCTTTGAAGTTTAATATAAAGAAAATCATTGCAAGTGTGTGTATAACCCTAGCTTGAACCAACAGTTTTATCTATTCATCGACTTTCAATAACATCTTGATTTATAACAGCGAATTTCAGTGAAGTTATGGTTTCAAACAGCGACTTTATTTCAATATTTTGAACCTATTCAGCGATGTTATGAAAGTCGTTTCATTCAGCAATGTTCTGGAAAGTTATGGTTTCAATCAGCGACTTATATTGGAGTATGGAACCTAATCAGCTATGTCATCAAAGTCGCTGTTTGCATCAGATATGTTAAGGAATGTTGTGGTTTCAAGCAGCAACTTTAAGGGACAAAACAACATATGGCATAAAGTGGTCAGCTTTTGCAGAATTTGTGATTGAAAGTTGCTGTTTGAATCAGCGATTTACCTATCAACACTTTGATAATCCAAGGTCACCTAGGAGCGATCTTTATTTGTTCAAACCACCTATTTCTGAAAAATATTCTAAATAAATAGTAATACCTGAGAGATGAGTTTGTTAGAGATGAGTTCGTTAGAGTGATCAGCAAGAAGAGGACCATTTGTGCAAGTCTTAACCTCCTCAAACAGCGATCTATCGTACGTTACATTTGCAGTAGCAAATGTGAAGTAGAGTTTTTGGCCAACCGCTGTGACGTCGTACATATCTACCCATTCGCCCGTCGGGAATTGATCCTTATGGCCTTTCATCCCGGAAATTTTACCGAAGGTGATCTTTCCGGTAAACACCGGGGCATAGTAATTGAGGTATACGTATTTTACGTAACATGGTTCCTTAAAGCGGACGGTGAAGGCGAAGGTGGGTGGCAAAAGGCCTGCAGGGGTAATAGTGAAAGAGTCGACGGGATCAGGTATAAGGCCGGGCGGAAATCCAAGTAGTTGGAGAAGTTGGTGTAAGTTTAATAAGTTTGGGTTTGGGGATGCAGCTGAGGTGGTGGAAGGTGTGAGTGCGACAAGGGCAAGGAGGAGGAGGAGAGACATATGAGAAGCAGTAGCCATGGTTAAGTATATGTATTGCTTCTTGTGAGGACTTGATAAAATGAGAGTATAGTATATATAGGCAACAAAATCCACCCTATGATCCATTTTAAAAATCATTTTTAATAAAGTATTATAAATTTATAATCACGTTTTTTAATCTCTAATATATGTTTTAAATAAACTACAATTATAAGATCTGATATTCTGATATTAATACTAACTAGTAGTAGGTAGTGGTGTATTATTTTCGTTTGCTGTTCATGATCACATCTTTTTTTATAAAAAAAAATGTATTACAGGTGTCATGATGTATTTATTATCAAGTTTCTCTGCACACTGGATGCATTTACTTGCATCGTGAATTTATGGCTATTGGCTTTTAAAATAACTATATGTATTATACAAATATATACATAGTACAATATATACACTATCTGATCCTCCTTTGTTCTCTCCTCCGATGACCGACGTTACAGTTTCTCTACCATCCTCATTCTGTTAACATTCTTCAGATAGCCGGTTTCTTTATTAACATAATAATAATATGGTTTGTTTATTAATATAATATTTTCGTTGAATGATATATTAGGTTTGTTTGGATGTTTTATTCGGCGCCACTGTATGGTTATGGGATGTGTAGATGTATTTCATTTGAATGTAGGTATGTTGAACAGAGGATCTGTATATATTTTAGTTGAACTAGAATTAAGCACCCCCGCGTTGCGGCGGGGGCCTAAAACTATATCAAATAACATCAATGTCACACCGCTGGTAGCAACCATCAATATTGAAGTTGCGGCGTGTTAATGCGAAAAAATAAGACCGAAACATATAACATATAAAAATAACTATGTCGATTTAGGACCCACGCGTTGCGACAAACTTGTTAAATGGAAAAAATAGACGTAAAAACGTTGAACCACACATGCACGTTGCGCCGTGTTAACTCGCATAAAAATGTAGAAAAGAATAACTAAGTCGATGTAGGATCCGCCCGTTGCGGCTAACTTGTCAAAGGGGGAAATAGAAACGTTGCGACATACCTGTCAAATGTGAAAAAATAGACCAAAAACGTGAAACGAAAAACTTGTGAAAGATAAAAAGTATGGGGGACCAAAGTTGTAAATAAAAAAGTTTTGGGTTAAATTACAAAAGATGAAAAGTTTTGGGTTAAAAGTTAACAAATTAAGAGGGTTAAAATAAAAAGATGAAAACCTTTGGGTTGAAAGTGAAAAATTACAATTTTTTTTTGAAAAACACCCCATGCATTAAGTACAACACCACCATGCAACAATATGTAGCTAATTTATATTATGTAAATGGTTTTTGTCGGTTTGTTTAAATATTTTAGTGGTGCGAGTGATTGGTTATAGATGTGTCATTTTGAGGCTGTGGGAAATATGAAATGCATCAAACAGTCGCAGCAATTCATAATTTTTTTTTTTTTTTTTATTTAACATAACCCAGTTATAAATACCAAAGTAGCAATTTACAAACAAGTGGCAGGTAAACGGGCAACAAGCTGCGCCGCAATCCCCTTTTGAATAGCAAAACCAGTCCTACTAAAGACGAAACGACCCTTAAAGGTTGAGAGATTACTATTCACAACCTGTTGGACCCTGTTTAGAAATTCCACAGCCTCTGGGGCTAGGGAACCAAATGTATCAAAAGCGAATGGGATAAACACATGTTGATTCTCTAAACAAGCCTTCTCGTGTTTAGCGACTTTGTTTGATTCCGCTTTCAACGCAGCTCGGCCGGCAACAACCCATTATCCCTGAGCCCAACAAGAGGGGACACTCCTGTAAGGTCCACACAAGCGTGTTTTCCCCTGGCCCACCCAAACACAAGAATATCAGCTGGTCGAAGAGTAGACCTCCCATCGAGCGGATCCGTCAGAAAGTTCACCGGAGCCTCCTTTTTTGCTGAAATCCCCGCCCGCTTTAAAACATCAAACAGAATATCCCTTACCAAATCATGTCTATATTTAAAACCAGGCAACTCCTTACAATGAACCGCATGCCCGCCAAAAGTATCTAAACAAACCTTGCGGCAAACCGGGCAAGGCTCATCAACCGGAAACAGAGGGATCATTAGCCGGTACTTAAGAATTGTCCGGTATTCCACTGCCGACATGTGTTGGCCTAGTCCTTCAATGGGGATGACTGTCAGGAAATCCTGAGCATGAGGAGCCCGGAGACAATCGAACACGGCTTTCTGACGAGGGGATAGACTAACCTTCTCTCCCAAACTTTGGACAGTTCTACTAAATAGGGCACTCGCCAAAGCATTCTGGGCTTTTGGAGGGGCGGTGTCCTTATTAGAGAAACCGCCAAGATCGAAATCCGGAAGGGACATATGCATGCAATCCAACGCACACACATAATCAGAATCTAACCCGACAATACCACAGTCCCGAAGAATGTGGTCCTGCAAACTCCAAGATTGTGCCCTCGAGGCCACGAAAGCATACGTAGATACATCCTCAGCCGAACATAAACCCAAACCCCCAAAACGGGTCGGAAGGGAAGCAAGCCTCCATTGAAGATCCCCAAAAAATGGACCCCCGCAAGCCACAATATCCTCGATAGCTCTCCTAAGGCCTTTGTCAAAAACCGAAACAGCCTCCCCAACAAACGTGGGTTGGCACGTTCTGAGACCGAACAACAACTTAGCAACACCCATGCAAGAGCGCAGTAAGAGGAGCTCGCATTGAGGGTCCCGCAGATGAGGAAGATAGCTCATCAGATCCACTGCACAAGTTGCCCTTTTCACGGCCAACCTACTGATAAAACCCGCATCCCGACTAACAGCGCCCCCGAGGAGTTTGACACCCGACGCCGGCCTTCCAATCCCACTAGGAAACAAACCCTTTTGCGTCTTAACTCCATTGCACGATGACCAAAAAACTTCTGTTTTCTTGGCGTTAAGTTGAAGCCCCAAACAAGGCCCCTTAGTCCTGATGATTTGTAAAGCTTTAGCCACCTCTTTAGCATCTCCTATAATCGTACCATCATCCAAGTACCAAGCATGGAAGAGTAACTTGCATCTATCTCGTATCTGATGAATGAGGGGATGCAAAACTAAGGCAAAGAGAAGAGGCCCTAAGGGGTCTCCCTGCTGAACCCCGGTAGTGGACCAAATATGATCGTCTCCGACGTATAATCTAGCCGGCTGTCCATATAGAAAATCCACCCATAAAGAAATGGACGGGCATCGGGTCCGAACTTCTGACAAAAGGGCGGTTCTATCCACCAGGTTGAAAGCATTAGAGAAATCAACAGTAATCATGGCCGAGTTGCTATTAATATACAATATAATTTGGTTTTATTTTATGGTTAATTTTCAAAAGGTGCGTCTATTAATTTTATGGTTATGTCTCAAGTTAGTATTTGTTTATACATATAATTTTCAAAAGGTGTGCTGGTTAATGTATTGTACATATAATAATTAAATAAAGGGGTATGTTTTTTAAAAATCACAACTTTTCATTTTAGAGAGACCACCCAAGTTGTGTTTTTTAGGGTTATATAATATACTCGTAGTAGTTACATACGAATCCTGAAATCTTTTCATAAATAAATAATTATTTTTTTTATTTAAAAAATAATAACTAGGTACATGCTTTTATTTTCCTTGAAAGACCACAAGTATGTATGGGTTAAAACTGAATAAAAAAATTGCACGTGAAACATGAAAGGGTAGGTATATATGGGGTTCACAATTAATCTATTTTTCTAATTAACAAAACAATAATTGGGTCAATGATCTTTACATTAAGCGCTAGAAAGCTTACATTTTTTTTTTAGAGATACAGATTCAACTCATACTTGGTGCAGAGTGAGGCACTGGTGGGCAATAATAGGAGATCTATGAAAATCTGGGTTGGATCCTTGAGCCAAACGAGTTTTATCGGTAATTTCACTGTCGTGCCTATGGGCGGGTGGGTTATCGAGTTTTCCACGGAATTGGTGGTGGACTCAGGTTACTCTCGGAGTACTCCGTTTGTCCAGTGGGTGCCCCAGGAGTACTCGGGATTGATTCTGTTGACCGTTAAAAAAAATAATAATTGGGTACTTGTATTTATTTTTCTGGGAACACATGCTTATTATGCTAGAGTTCAATTAATTTTTTATTAATAACATAGTCATTGTTGTAAAAAAATAAATAGTTTATTATCCTAGTTTGTGGTTCTTGCGCAGACCCGGTTCGATCTTGTTTGATTTTTTTTCTTGCACGGCTCTGGTTTCCAACGGTAAATCTCCTGTTTTCATCCATTGTTTTGTTGTATTCAATCGCCAAAATTATTAGGATCACCAGCAGGTTTGGATCCATTTGGGAATAGCCCAGTGGTGTTGGTGGTTTAGATAGAGCTTAGGACAGGAGATATGAGGGGTTCAATCCTCATGGTGTGCAACGTTAGACATTCAAAAAAAAAAAAAAAAAACCAGCAGGTTTGGCAACGGAATTGCCAGCGGTGATCTCCACCTTCACAAATGGTTAAAGATGAAGGGTTTGAATGTTTGATTACTATGCAACTCGATGAGAGATAGATATTTTATATATTTTTTTAAGATTTTAATTAAACAAACAAAACTTGGTTATGCGCAATTCGATGAGTTTATGTGCAACTCACTTTTAATTAAACAATACAAAGAATATATAATTTTAAACTTTTATTAATTTATCTTCTAAATGTATTTAACTAGTATTTTTGTCCCGTTGAAGTTGGAACAACAATTTTCAAATGAGAAATCAAATTACCATAAAAAGACAAATAAAAGGGTATATAATTATGCATTTATGGAAATCCAAACGTCAATTATTTTTCTAATATGACCGGAACAAACATAAAAGCAAAAAAAGCAAGTCATCACTTGTGGAAATTTCAATTTATCAAGAGCACTAGCGGATCATATGTATCGTCTTAAAACTAATTAAGTAATAAGGATATTAATTCATCCAAGCGATGCGTTAGACTCAGATAATCTGTAACACCTCGAAAATTCACGTCCTATAATGTGTTGACACGTGTCATAAGTTGAACATGTGTAGGAATATTCTTGAAGGACTAAAGTTGACAAACCTGGAAAGTATGTGAATATACGGGTTCTAAATGTCAACAGTGAATAATTATATTGTACATTAAGCCTACATGATGTTTATAACCTTAAACGAATAAATCATGGATCATACGTAGCTAATTGTGAAAGAAAGTGAGAGGTTACAAACTACAGGGGTTAAATGTGTCAACATGTTTAAGATATACCTCTGAGTGACCTTTTAGCAAACCCGAAGCCTTGTAAGGATTAATTATGCTCACTAGAATGCACCATAAAAATTTCATAAAGTTTCGTTATCGTATGAGTAAGTTGTGATCAAATTCGTATGCGAGGGGTTAAAAGCGTCAACGTTGAAATTCATGACTTTTCGGGTAAACACAAAGTGACCAAGGGCTTCACAAAGTGGGTATAAGTCTTAAAGCCCCTAAATGTCAATATAAAAGCCTCTTAATGCAAAGAATAGTGCGAAAGCGATGTTTAGAAGGATCAGGGACCAAAACTGCAAAAATGAAAACTTGTTTGGCAGGTCACCAGGGGCTCGCGTAGCGCGAGCACTAAACACCTTGGCAGTCGCGCTACGCGACTGCCTTGTCTGATCAGAATATATGCACAGATGTCCTGCAGCTCACTTAACCGACTTACATGCATTTCTTTGATACCATGGGCTGCCTAAGATGGTATTTAGACTATAGAGGACACATGTAAAGATCAATGATCAATTGTAGACTCATTTGTCAACAATCAAATGGGTTTGGATCAATTTATAAAGTCACCTAAAGTTGCAACTTTGTGTTCATCCATTCCAACTTCATCTCTGAGCATTTCTGGAGCACAAGGACCACAATCAAGCTTTCCAAATCGTTCATAGGACTTGTGTAAGTATGTTTGACCCTTCTTAATTAAGTTATGCTTAGTATTTAGCTTAGAAGTCAAACCGTCGTAATTACGGTTTGACTTAGCGATAAAACACAGACGGTCCAGTGTTTTGCCGAAATGAAAGTTGTTATAAGTTGGTAATTATGTGGGCTTTAAACCCTTAAAAGGGCACTCACTGATTCCAATCCTAACTAGGTCGTTTGTCGAGTCAAACGTTGTCCGAAAAAGTCAACAGAAATGCTAAACTTTGATTTAACGCGTAATTAACGATATAGAAGGCGTGTAACCTATTTTATCATTCATATAACTTGGTAATAAGCATAAGAACTTGTCTAAGCTTGTTTGATTCGACAACTTTCTGTTTTGAACCGATTCGGAACCGAAAGACACAAAAGTTTGACTTTTGCATTGACTTTAGTTCTGACCCGGTTTAGATAGGTTTAGACATGCCTTAAAGTTCCATTAGGACCTAGCTACATGTGTGTATAACCCTCTGCGTTTATACCACTTAAATCCTTAATTGTCCGACGTTTCCGTTAATCGCCTAAATATTGACCGTAATACCCTTATGACCATAAAACGAGAATTTTGGAAATATGAAAGTAAAATAATCTTAGTTACTGATTATTAAACATGTCAGTAAATTTTTACATCAGTTGGACATATAGATTAGGAGTTATGCTCAATGACGCAATTAGAACGATTCTTAGTGATTAAATGGCGTCATTAGCGTAAAACCTATCTAAACCCAATTTTCGACACAAAACCTTTTACCCACTGATGTAATATAATATTTTGGGATTTTTGAAGATTTTTAATTATTTTTTAAACTGATCATAAGCTAGGTTTATCGCCTTGATTCGGTTAATACCGAATATACCCTTTTCGGTTATAAAATGAGTTTTACAAATCCTTTTGATGCCAATCCAATTGCTACTGATTTTAAATAATAAATGAAGTGTTTTGAACCTATTTAACTGATCAGAAAACTCAGAATCCTATTTTAACCCGTACGTCGCTTAAAACGGCTTTATACGTGTATTATACGCATAGTAAGGGTTTAAAACCATTTTGTCACATAAGACTTAACACCAACTGATTTGACCTGTTAAAATAAGTCATTTCACTGATTAATTCAGACCCGGATCCCAGAAGTTTAATTAATCCCTTTTATAATCTTTAAAATGACCAAAATACCCCTACGGGGCTTAATATGAGATTAAACTCGTTTTGGGCATAATGGAAGGTATCATACTGATATCACAACATATTTAAGGCATGTTAACTTAGGGAACCTGTTTAGGACTCTTATGGTTACCCGTTACGCTTTGTGCGCGTTCGGTTCGGTTTATGTAACTAGTTTACATAAATTAGCCGAAATGGGTCAAACCTTATCGGTTTTATCTCAAAATCCAGAATGTGTATAATATACCCATATTAAGCAAGTCTTCAAACTTGTCGGGTCTAAATCACATTCTATCCGGTCTTCGCTTAATCGTGCGTACCGTTAGGATTCTAATAGGTTATTATAAACCTTCGTTCCAGATTAGGAGGACCAGTAAAAGATACTTGCACTAGCTGATTTGATTTATACTTGCTCATGTAAATAATTTTAACTTATTTTCCCTATACGGGCTTGGGGTACGGTATATAAAATACCGCTTGGTCGGGCATTGAATCTTTAATTTTATGATGGTTAAAGTATTGAGATGTCTCGTTTAAATTGTTTTGTTTGCTTAAAGCCTTTGGGGGGTTAATGACCATGTCCCGGATATCCCTGGCATCATTTTACGAAATGGCCACGACCTTAGCACACAGGTGTAGGCGTACACCTGTCAGTGTCTCATTTAAATAATGTGGTGTGTCTATTGATCTTTAACCCGGCTCGATCTGGGCTACTGAACGCATAAGTAACATGTAAATCCTTTACAAGCATTATATTCATTTAATTATCCCAAGTTATAAAATATTATTTGTGCCTTGTGCCTTAAATGCATTTTCTTAAACTCTTTTCAAAATGAGCCGGTTGATTGTATTTACCAGTGTAAACTGACGTATTTTCTCAAAAAGGTTAAGTGTAGGTACTACGCGTAATAGGCTGGCTTTTCTCCTAGCATCCACAATAAGTCTCGCAAGCTTGGATGTCATAGACTGTTGAACATTGTTTCCTGTTATTTTGATCTATCTGTGGATTTATATTCGACTACTTGTGATACTTAATATTACAATATTGTTTGGTTGAAATGAATCTATACTTTGCTTCCGCTGTGCATTTAAATATTGTGTTGTTCGACTATTATGTTACCAACCACGTCACGATACTCCCCCACCGGGCCCACCGGTGACACGAGGAAATCGTGGTGTGACATAATCCCCATGAAATGATTATGTCGCTCTGTTTTAGATTAAAATCCAGACAATATTAAAATAAAACATCAAAATAAGGTCCATAACACCTGATTATATCTCATCAATTATTTCCTTTTTATTGTTTGTTTTATGTTATTAATTATGTGGGTCATCTTCTTTTCTACCAACATTCAATAGCCAGGATAATATATATATATATAAAACTCTACCAGCAGCAAAAAATACAACTGAATCAAGATCTGCATTAAGTACACAAGAATGAATCAAGAAGTTACCATGAAAGGAGAAAAGGCTCATTCAAATAATTGTAGACACTAATGATCAAGTTATCATTGGTGACACAATTGATTTGAGGTCCTAGAAACTGCCCATTGATCAGTATTCCCTGAAAAACCCAACAACATTCAAGAAACACTCAAATAATTATTGATGTTAGAGAGGGAGAAAGTAAGTATACCTGTTGCTTGACACCCATTGGATAAATGTCACCATAAGTGACTTTCCAAGTGAAAAACTTATATGGGTCTTCACCATTGATGCTGCTTATGACAAAAAACAGAGCACAAATCAGAACAAGGTTTCTTTTTTCCACCATTGTTCTTGTTCTTGAAAAAACCCTCTGCACAAAGAAGATTCAGTCTGTGTATGTATGTATGTATCAACATATAGTGGAGGGAACTAGGAAGAATGTGAGAGGTGAAGAAAGGGGGTGCGTGTGTGTTTGTTAGTTTGTAAGTGTAACAGAGACTCGTGAGTTGTCGTCTGCAATGTAATGGATCAGAATGTGCAGGCAATATTAAACACATTTAATCAAATTTCACCAATATTTCACCTAAATTTCATAAAATTTGATCAGAATGTCATCAAATTCATATAATCAAGTGCAAGTGTGTGGTTAGTAAACCAATTGAAGCTAAACTCACAAAGGAATCAGTATCATTGACGTGTAATTTGTTAGAAACAGCGTTGCTACTGCAACTGCTAAAACTTCGTGTTCTTCGTTGATAAAAAATCGATAACGATGACGAACACAACATTGTGTTCTTGTAAAGCTCTGCATTCTCTGTAAATTTATGTGAAAATTAAAGAAATATGGTGTGGTTGCCGGTGGTCTGTTCGCCTGAGAGAAGAAAGGAGATTAGGGGAAGACTTGGGGGGTAAGGTCGAAGTGAAGTTTATAATATAGGGTGTCGTGTTGAGAAAACAATCAAACACAAGTGGAAAAGACTATATTACCCTTTGACCGTTAATAAGTGACGTTGATTTTAAACATATTTAATATCGGGGGGGGGGGGGGTAATATTGTAGCATTTTTCAATAGTTGAGGGGTAAGACGGCAAGATTTTCGTTTTAAGGGGTAAGGTTGCCAATCGCATCTAACCCAGGGGGTAAAACTACAGTTTACTCAAATATATATTTATATAAGCTTATACGCTACAACATCGAGCCGGTTTCAGGAAAATAATGAAAGAATCATGAAAAATAATCATATAAGTGGTAAATATTATATCAAATAAAGTTAAATATAATAATAATAATAATAATAATAATAATAATAATAATATAACATAATTAAATAGGCTCCTATAAACAAAACTAAAACCATATTTTGTATAACATTATCTAAACTAAAATTTGCAAGCAATAAAATTAAAACATTTAAAAAAAGTGAACTTTTTACTTAAATGGACTGTGACCGTAACCTACTTATAATAGAAGAATAGGAGGTAGCTTAGAAAAGAAAAAAATGTTATACAGTAACTAATTTCGAAAGTAAACAAAATATTAGATTTACTAAATGTATTTTAAGAAACAAATCTAGGTATAAAAATGATAGAAAAAACAAACAACAAATCTAGTTATAAAAATGATAGAAAAAAACAAACAACTATTTAAAAATTTTAAGATAAATAATATATAATATATAATAACTTAAACAATTTAATAATATAAAAACAAATAAAATATCAAATTCAATATGCGTTAAATTAAATAATAAATAATATTTAAACAATTTAATAGTACTTGAATAAATAATATTTAAATAATTTAATTATACAAAACAAATCACATATATAAAATAAAATGAAACCTTTAACTATAATTTTTAAATTTTAGGAAAAATAGTACTTGAATAAATAATGTTAAACAAATCCAAAATCAAATTCACATAGTGTTGACAGTGTTTTATAATTTTCAATCCAAAACAGTCTCAAATTCACCACTTTCTTAATTAGCTTTAGATTAATTCCACTACATATATTTGTTTTCCTTTAAGACCATGTGTAGTGGTTTAGCTCAATAATGTCCCCACCATGGGGCGTTTTACGACACGTGGCAGTCCAGTCAGCATGGGACATTATTGGGGGTTATTGCAAAAGTGCCGTAGTGGGAATAATGCTCAATAACGCCCCTTCCAATCATTAAACAATTTTTTTTATAGAGAAAAGGATAAAAAAAATAAGAAAATGAAACTTACACTTGGACCACTCCCATTGGCCAGTCAACATCTCAACCTCATGCAATTTGTTTGGTTGAGCGTTGTTAATAAAACGCTGATTCATTTTTTTTTCAAAAAAAATGCCAAACAACGCCCTATGTAATGGGGAGGGGGGCGTTTTTGGGCGTCATTTTTGAATTTAAAAAAAAAAAAAACGCCCCACTACGAGGGTCTAAACAATTCTCATAATTCTCTCCTGCCATGTGTAGCATGCTATAGCAGCAAGAATTAACCTTTAGATTATGCTACTGATTGACTTGTGTAATTTATACAAGGCTACCAATTACAAGTGTGAGTTCTTGAAGTTTGTTTCTTTCCCATTTTAACCACACTCTTAGGGTAGTCACACTCATAATAAATGAGTATGAGTATCCAGTTGGTTATTGCAGATGGCACAACTCATGAGCCCTGAAAGAATATTTTAGTTGAGAAAGGCAACCATAATAGTGTGAACAAAATACTTGGTGAATTTGGTATTGTAGAGAGTGGCAGTTACATCTTGGCCGGTGTGATACAATTCATGCTGGGTGCTTCGTACCGTTGAAAGTTAGCAACCATAATAGTGTGAACAAAATACTTGGTGAATTTGTCAAGTAAGAAATAGTCCGAGCTTCAAGGGTAAGTAGACGTGCTTTAGGAGATGTTTCTAACTCGGCGGGGGTTTATTCTAGTTTCTCATCAATTTTTAAAATGAAACACGTTATTAACCTAAACTTCATTCATACAAATATACAATACAACCGAAATCTTAAAACGAAACAGCAACACACTTGAAAAGGCTGTATATTGTCCCCAGACTTCCCAACTTCAAAAGTCTCAAAACATCGACGTTGATCTGATACAACCTCTACATCATGATCACCAACTTATTCTGCGCTGATTGGAAGCTGCAAAGAAGATAAAGTTAGACTACCATTTCAAAAAAATAATTGAAACAACGGATTTACATGTACAATTGAATTTTAATTAATTTTAATACCTGAGAGATGAGTTCGTTAAAGTGATCAGGAATAAGAGGACCATCTGTGCAAGTCTTAACCTCCTTAAACAGCGATCTATCGTACGTTACATTTACAGTAGCAAATGTGAACTTGAGGTTTTGGCCAACCGCTGTGACGTCGTACATATCTACCCATTCGCCCGTCGGGAGTTGATCCTTATGGCCTCTCATCCCGGAAACTTTACCGAAGGTGATCTTTCCGGTAAACACCGGGGCATAGTAATTGAGGTATACGTATTTTACGTAACATGGTTCCTTAAAGCGGACGGTGAAGTCGAAGGTGGGTGGGAAAAGGCCTGCAGGGGTTATAGTGAAAGATTCGACGGGATCAGGTATAAGGCCGGGTGGAAATCCAAGTAGTTGGAGAAGTTGGTGTAAGTTTAATAAGTTTAATAAGGTGGTGGAAAGGTGTGAGTGCAACAAGGGCAAGGAGGAGGAGGAAGAGAGACATATGAGAAGCAGTAGCCATGGTTAAATATATGTATTGCTTCTTGTGAAGACTTGATAAAATGAGAGTGTAGTATATATAGGCAACAAAAGCCACCTATGATCCATTTTAAAAATGAATTTTAATAAAGTATTATAAATTTATAATCACGTTTTTTAATCTCTAATATATGTTTTAAATAAACTAGAATTATGAACCAAGATCTGATATTAATATTAACTAGAATTTAAAAAAAGGCTTTTGGGTTTCTTGGTATTTGAAACTAAATTAATAATCCATGGCCTTTGATTTGCATTTAATTTAAATATAATAAAAAATGTGGTAATTCTGGATTGAGGATTTGTTCAAGTCTACCAATTATCGTTTACAATTCATCATTTTTGAGTATTCTTAATTTATATTTATATTTCTTGTCATTAAAGTCGAAATTTGTATTACAACATCTCAAAGAACACTGAATAAAAGATTAGATAATCTTTAATAATATACTCTTTTTATTTCATTTTGACACATAAGTTACAAATTATCCTGTATAAGTATCGTATTAAAAAAATCAAATGTATAATAAAATCTAGAAACTCTTAATAATTGATTTTGTTCATCTACTTTCCGATCTGTAGAGGTCCAAAAGAATTTAATAGAGAAAAATGTTACGAGGTGCGAAAAGTTGGTATAGACTTTTTCATTTTGCACCTTTTCTCTATTAGAATTTTAGGTTGAATATTTTAGTTTGATTTGAACTAGTATTAAGTCTTTCGCGTTGCGGTGGGGGCGTAAAACCGTGACAAATAGCACCAAGGTCACATCACCGCTAGCGACCACCAACATTGAAGTTGCGACGTGTTAATGCGAAGAAATTAGACCGAATCATAAAACATAGAAAATAATAATTAAGTCGATTTAGGACCCGTGCGTCACGATGAACCTATCAAACGGGAAAAAATAGACGACCATAAAAACGTTGAACCACACACGCACGTTGCGTAATGTTAACTCGCAAAATTTAGAACGAAGCGTAAAACAAAACGTAAAAACGCTTAACCACACATGAACGTTGCGTCGTGTTAATTCGCAAATTTAGAACTAAACGTAAAACGAATTTTGCGAAATATGAAAAGTATAGGGTACCAAAGTTGAAAGTAAAAAAGTTCTTAGGTTAAATTGACAAAAATAAAAAGCTTTGGGGTTAAAAGTAAAAAACCAAAATAGTTTTAGGTTAAAAATGTAATTATATCAAATTTTTTTTTGAAAATCTCGCTAAACATATAATACAACTACTCTATGCATCAACATGTTGATAATTTATAACGAGTAAATATACTCGTAGTTACATATGTAATAAACAATAGATAAGTTGAAATCCTGAAATCTTTTCATAAATAAATAATTATTTTCTAATTAAAAAATAATAACTTGGTACACGCTTTAATTTTCCTTGAAAGACCATAACTATGGATGCACTAAAACTGGAAAAAAAATTGCACATGAATCATGAAAGGGTAGGTATATATAGGGTTCCCAATTAATCTATTTTTCTAATTCTAATTAAAAAAAAAACCATTAATTGGGCACATGCATTTATTTTCCTAGGAATACATGATTAGCTAGTATCATAGAGTTCAATTAATTGTTTGACGAATAACTAGTCATTGCTGTAAAAAAAATAGTTTATTATCTTAGTTTGTGGTTCTTGCGCAGATCCGGTTAGATCTTGTTTGATTTTTTTTCTTGTACGGCTCTGGTTTTCAACGGTAAATCTCATGTTTTCATCCATTGTTTTGTTGTATTCAATCGCTGAAAACATCAGGAACATCGACAAGTTTGGCAATGGAATTGCCAGCGGTGATCTCCACCTTCACAAATAGTTAAAGATGAAGGGTTTGAATGTTTGATCACTATGCAACTCGATGAGAGATAAATTTTATATATTTTTTAGTATTTCAATTAAACAAACAAAACTTGGTTATGTGCAATTCGATGAGTTTATGTGCAACTCACTTTTAATTAAACAATACAAAGAATATATAATTTTAAACTTTTAGTAATTTATCTTCTAAATGTATTTAACTAGTATTTTTGTCCCGACACGTTGAAGCTGTAACAACAATTTTCAAATGAGAAATCAAATTACCATAAAAAACAATAGAAGGGTATATAATTATACATTTATGAAAATCCAAACGTCAATTATTTTTCTATATGGCCGGAACAAACATAAAAGCAAAAAAAAAAAAAAACAATCATCACTTGTGGAAATTTCAATTTATCAAGAGCACCAACGGATCATATGTATCGTCTTAAAACTAATTAAATAATAAGAATATTAATTCATCCTAGCGATGCGTTAGACCTAGTTAATCCCCATGAAATGATTATGTCGCTCTGTTTTATATTAAAATCCAGACAATATTAAAATAAAACATCAAAATAAGGTCCATAACACCCGATACATTTTCAATAAAAAATAATTAATTAAATAACTAATAATAATAATCCCTAATTAAATACCCAAAGTAATATACCTTAAAAATAAATTTAACTTAAATAAACTAATAAACTATAAATAATAAGAAAAATTTTACCATGTTAGTTTTTATTTAAAATTTAAAATTACATGTTAACTACTAGTTAAACTTAAAATATCTATATTAATTATTATTTAAGCTTTAAATTGTGTATTGATTTTTATTTAAACTTAAAAGCGCTTTTAGAGATTGAAAACATGACAGGTACGCGTTCCTATAATTGGCAGTGTGTTTGGGTTTTAACAACAAGAATGTAACATATGTTGTCATTGATAGTTATTGATGAGGAAGCTTGAACACAGGATGTCCGCTCGAGGAGTGAAAACACGTCTGGTATGTCTTATTTACCCTTGTTGATTTGCATGCTCATTACATGTGAGTAACGTGAGTTGCCTATTAGCTAACACTCGTAACACGTGTAAACTAATAATGGCATATGTGTTACTTCATCTTGACAGGAATCATACATGATCAAGGGGGCATTAAAATGTTGGTTCAGCAATTGATGGTAAAGCCCGTCAGCGTCTTTGACGGGGCAAGCTACGTAGATAATATGAGTTTTTATGCACAAGATATAGAAAGAGCGAATAAGGAAATGATGTTAGCGGAGATGGGGGAGGGAAGAAGAAAACTCCCATTTAGAGAGAAATGGATAACATATGTTAACAAATCTCCTTACTTCAGAAGGGGGTAGACATTAATGAAGATACAAGTTCATGCTTTCAACTTGCTCATTCACTTCTTTCTCTCTAATCTGCTCTTGAAGTTGTTTCCTGATCCCAGGAAGCCTCCTACTGAGTTCAAAATGAACTTTGCAAAGTGATCGTAATCATGAAGGTATTAATCCCTTGCGATTACCCCTTCTGATTACCACGTTTAGTAGGCGAAATGACGAGTCAAACTTTTACAAAATAAAAGTAAAAAATGCATAAAAGTGCATTTTACGACGAAAGTGTTTTCGGGTATTAAAACTTAAAGTTTTGACACCAAATCAGTTTTATAACATTATTAGACATGTTCTAACATGTCTAACTCATCATTTCTAGTTTAGTGCTATTTCCTTAGTTGAAAGTTGAGCGGTTTGACTACCGCTTTGACTTCCGTATCTGACCCGCTTGGTCAACTTTAGGATCCGGCCAAGCTCATTTACATGACCCTAGTATTATAGGGAATAACCCTCTGAGGTTATACCTTATGGTTATGTCATTTGGTTAGTCAAATGACGAGTCCACTTTAGATACTTTTAAAATGCCGTAAATGCCCTTTTGGCGCAAAATTGGTTTTAAAAAATATATGATCATTGTTTTAATATCTAAACTGATCATACAACATAAGCAAACTTGTTTTAACATGTTAGACTCGTCATAGGACTTATTTAACCATCCGAGCCCATAGTTACGCTTATGACCCGTTAAAGTGGCGTAAACCACTTTAACAAGTCATAACAAGTCAAAATACCTTTTGATGCTTACAAATCAGAATGTTAGGTTTAACAAACCATATTACACGAGATCCCTCATTCGTTTGGTTTATGAACCTCATCCTATCCGTTCTTTCCGTTTAAGTCTCGATACACTAACTTTTAGTTATCTGATACATTAGGAAACACTTGAGCTTTGTTTATTCAATTGAACAAGGACATCTACGCAATCCAAGTGAGTACATAGTCCCCTCTTTTACGTTTTCTAAATGTTTTGGGGTGATTCATATGTGCCTACAATCACTTTTCCAAGCTTACCAAAATACTAATATATATATGGTTTATATATATAACAATATACATGAGACAACAAGCTTATATTGTACAATTCTTGTTGATGCATTATATATGATACAAGAACATACATTAACATTAACCAGACGATCAGTAGCATATTATAGCGCTATAGGTGTAACAACCCGATCCCGATCCCGCCTCCAATTTATTTTAGGAAAAACCCACTGAGGGATGAGCGCTATAGGTTTATCAACCCATTCCCTCTTCCGATATTATTTCAGGAAGAACCCACTGGGGAATGATAGAACCCGTGAAACTATGGACAAACCCTTTGGTGGTTTGACCAACCGACTAAACATGACAATTGGTTTTCTATACATGACAATTGGTTTACAAATACATGACAATTGGTTTACTATACATGACGATTGGTTTACACATACATGACAATTGGTTACTCATACATGACAATTGGTTTCTACACATGATGATTGTTTTATACTAAATATGAAAATGGGTTTTCAAGTATATAAACCATACAATTTACAAGAAAACATTTTGATTACTTACCGCATCCACAAACAAACATTTTTGTTGAGTTTCATGGCTACAAGGTTTTCTTTTAAGTATACCAATTTTTATAGTTGGTAAAACATGTAACAATACCAAACACATTTAATACAAAGTTTGATTTCAAGATTTTCACTCATCAACTCTCGTAGTCGGACACGGTATTGCAATACAAACTCAAAGCCATGAACTTGACCACAAAACCTATGTTACTCACCAACATTCATTTGTTGACTTTATTTCTACATATGTTTCAGGTATTCACATCCAAGTATGCTACACATAGGAATGCACTCGGGCCTTAGACTTCTTTAAATCAAAACATTTACTTGTATTCTTTGTGTTGTAAAACGATGTTAATGTAATGAAACCTTTAGTACCATGTGTTATGAACAATTTGTAACGTGACTCCCCGGCGATTCCGCCGCGGGTTGTTTTATACTCGGTCAGGGTGTTACATATTGGTATCAGAGCCATGGTTATAGAGAATTAGGTTATTAGTAATGCTTTTGACCTAGACTATAACCTTCCTAGGACCCAAACGTGAGGTAACTCACGTCTAGATTCTTAGTGCAACAAATATACAAAACCATCACCTATCCTTAGGTGATTAACCAAACAATTCAAAGTCATAATCCACTCATAGATGTCAAACCTCCAAGGTTTTACAATAAATCATCATCTATCCTTAGATGATTTATTTTCAGGCCTTTAAGCCTTGAATGTATTCAAAATCTCGTCAAAAGTTTGGTTTTAATAATGTGAACACGTGCAATCCAGAAGGGTGGATGCCTGTACCCTGAGTTTTTTGTCTAAGGCTAGAGTGTTCGTACAAATCCGCATAATCAGACCAATCACTCTTACCCGGGAACTCTTAGGGTGAGTGTCAACTTATAGGCTAAAGCATGCTTTCACGATACATTATAAAGACCCATTTACTTCGATTAGTCACTGTGTCGTTTGTTTGTTTTAAGTAACGAAAAAATGATCACAATCCTTATATTTCGTCGATATTTTTAAACGTTTCTTTATGACTATCCAATATCAATCTCGCTCATTTCTTCTCATATTTTCCTTTTCTTTTAGAATACCCCCTCATCGCAACACTACCCAAGATGCTGAGATGACGGCTCTAATCTCCCAACAAATGGCGACAATACTTCCAAACCTTGTGACCTAACTCAATCAGTTCTACAATAACAATAACAACAACAATGTTCCCACGCCTTGTAACTACAAACAGTTTAACTTGGCTAAACCAAACAAGTTCAATGGGTCTGAGGAAGCTACTGGGCTCCTACAATGGTTTGAGAGCATCGAGAGCACTTTCCGCCATGTTCAGTGTCCTAATGAACGCAAGGTAGAGTTTACTTCGAGTGTTTTCCAAAAGAGAGCACTCACATGGTGGAATGGAGTTATGAGAGACAGAGGTGCAGACGTAGCAATGGCATAAACGTGTGAAGAACTTAGAAATGATGAAAGAGTTCTGCCCACGCAATGAACAAAGGGCACTCGAGAATGAATTCCACGATCTTAAGCAAGATAGTGGAGAACATCATGTCTACACAGATCCATACGAGGAATTGAGTCTGTTATGTCCCACCATGGTCACGCCTTTGGATAAGGCTATTGAGAAATATATTGATAGTTTACCCGATCCAGTTCAAGACATAATCACTGGTAGTAAACCTGCTACAGTTAGGGAGGCTATTGAACTAGCCGCAAGTCTAACTGATTCTCAAGTTAAGAAAGGGAAACTCTTTCGAAAAGGTGACAAGAAGTAAACTTATGAGACTACTCAGGAGAAACCAAAGGAAACAAAAGTTGAACCCTCTAGCAATTTAAAGAAGCGTAAGGCTTCAAGAAACTTCGTTGTTGTTGCTCAAACCGACCAGGTTACTCCCAACCAACCAGCTCAACCTCCTGCTAGGAAACCAAATAATGGAAGCGCACCTCTATGCAACCAATGTAACCTTCACCATCTTGACAGGGGCCATTGTTGAATATGTTCAAATTATGGACATTTTGGTCATACGGCTAACGTTTGTCGATCTGCTTCTACACAAAACCAAGTTGTTAACAACCCTGCTTATGGACATGATCTTAACATTGGAGTTAACGAGGCTCGTGCCAATAACGATGCAGTTGTAAACAACTAGAACTTTACATTTTATTTTCTGTTGTCACCCAAGACTTGTATATACCTTTCAGTTATTTTGTAATGATATTAATATTCCTATATCATTTACAAACTGATATGATTACGCATATATGTGTAATATGTGTCTATATATCGAAATACAGAGTTCTCGTTCTTTACAAAATTGAACTACTCTCGTAATTTCTCCTATTTGTGATCGCACTTAGTGCGACCACACATTCTCTACCAAACCTATGAAACCGTTTATTAGTAAAACACATGTTGTCTTTATGGCTAGTATGAAACACCTGAAACGTGCATTACTCCAATTGTTGAAACATATTCGATTTAAGAATTCTTCTTTGACCTTGTTTATTCTCCCCCACTTGGCAAGATGAGCTATGCGGACTATGCACGAATTAAGTAATTATGGGTGCACACATAATTATGAAATTCGATGCAGGGAAGTCATACAATAAGGACATTGTGGATACGCCACTTTTACTTCCTATATATAAGTGTTCTTATTGTATTATCTGTCGTAACGTTATTCAAATCACTTGGAGGTTTTATGTTATCTTAGACCCATATGTGTTATCTACTCTTTAACCAAGAATCCAAAATCGCCCATATTCATTTCCACTTCCGATAATATTTGAGGAAGTATCCACTGGGAAATGAATAATCTATTCATCAATCCTTCGTTTCCAGTTCTAAAGAAGTATCCACTGAGGAAATGAATAATCCATTTATTTCCACTTCTGAAGAAATATCAGCTGGGAAATGAATAATCTATTCATCAATCATTCATTTCCACCTCTGAAGAAGTATCCACTGAGGAAATAAATAATCAATTTATTTCCACTTCTGAAGAAATACCCTGATGTGCTTAAAATATAACATATAAATTATATCAAATACGGTATAAAATCAACCCTTTTTCGGTACTAATGTTGGAAAAAGCTTGTTTTTCTGTTCCTTTTTAATTTACAGGGTCAAAAGAGCTTAGGTTAGCATGGACCACCTGTCACATCCCCACACTTAACCGTTGCTTGTCCCAAGCAACCCGTTTAAACAACCATGATTAACTTAAGCGATCAAATACAAACCAAGCAAACAAATGTCCTTATTTACTAACTTTTTCTTAAAACCGCACATGACACACCCTTCACAAAAACTCTCCTCTCGGTGACAAGTAATAACTAGCAAAGATAAGCTAGATCACACTTAAAGCAAACGGGTGGTTGCACGACAATAAGCTTGTAATTAAATCGGTCCTTCACCTAAATACTTTGCTAAACATGCATGCAAAATCAAAGGGACTTAGAGGTTGTAACGTGGCTAGGCAAATGGGTAGGAAATGGAAATATATATGAAAAGTAGCTAACGATTCAACCCGGTCTTTTATTTCTAACTAAACAAAACATAAACAACTATGTACAAACTATCTCCTTCATTTTTTTCATTTTTCGTTGCTTTTTCTCTTTTTTTTCATTTCATTTCTTTTTTTTTTCTTTTTTTTTTCAAGACTAAACATAACGAAATAAACATACTAATACAATATGCAACACTAATAGACCGGGTCGAATACGGGTGAATTTTTGAGGAATTAGGCACGGGTTAACAAACGATCGGCTTAAAGCTCAAAATTGGCTACTAAAAATCCAAACCCCCACACTCGCATACACCATAACGAGGCTACCTAAATGCCTTTATCATTTTCACATACATATCAAGCTAGGTCTCAAACCGCATTCAAGCATAAGTTCTAACATACCCCCACCCGTTGCCACTCTCATCAAGAAAAATATATTCTAATGAATCCAAGAAGTGGCTCAACTCTCACCAAGAAAGAACAAGGGAATATGGGTTGCCGGTGTGTCATGCAGTTTAATACTCAAATGTTCAATTTTGGACTATTTAGCTTGATTTTTAAAAATTTCACAATTTGCATAATTTTTTCAAAATTTCCCCTCATCCCCACACTTGCGATACATTGTCCCCAATGTATGGTTTTGAAGGGAAGATCGCTTAAACACCCAAACATCAATTTTTCGCTTCTTTACTCAAATCCGAAATTTCTTTTTGTTTTTTTTTTATATTTTTATTACTAAAAACACCACCAATCTTTCACATCCCATCAACATAAACACATAAAAAACACCACCCATCCACCCAACCATAAACATGAAACACAATATTATACAAAAATGTACAAGATGAGATAGAACACGACCTTATCAATAGTATCTCTGCTGAGGAGGCCCGAAGATAGATGTCATCATATCCGCAAACTCTCCAAATCCGAACGAACCACTGCTACTACCACCTTGATCTCCTTCTTGACCGGCTTGTTGACTACCCATGCCCGTGTGTGGATCCACCCACTGTGAATGATGCAATGGTGGGGTGGGATATGTGACACTACCATCATAAGGTGGTAGTGTAGAATAGTCCACAATTGGCGGGTCGGCTACAACCGGTTGGCTCGAATGCCAAGCATCATGCATACGTCTTTGACGGTCGTCAAGGTAGCAGTTGTTCATCTCTTCTTCGTGAGCATACATGTGGGCACGGTTCCATTGTTCCTATCGATCATAGTTTTGCTTTAGAGTTCTTTCCATGCTCGCTCCCATGTATGTTTGGTGGTAAAAGAGCATCTGGTTTGACTCGGACCAGTCGGCAAATTTGGGTGGCCGCCTTCTTTCAACCACTTGCTCCATAGTACCCGAATGACCCCAATATTGGTCGTACGGTTGTTGTGCATAGTCGAATGCACTCCCAATATACCCAGATTGTGTTCCTACTCCTTGAACACCTCCGCTTGGCCCAGCTCCACCCATCTCTACATCCACCATAAGCGTATCCTTTCTATAATCATTATCACCACTTTCAACTTCATCACCACTTTTGGGCTCATCGGCTTCCCCCGGTCGTAATGGACGGGCGTCCAACTTCAACGCCCTCCATCTTCGCCCGTCGCTTTTCAACTTGTGGTACCCCTCTGATTCCTTGTATTCCCAACCCGGTCCCAAATTCGTCAAGTTGAACGGTTTAAATCTCTTGTAAGACACTTTGTCTTCCGATCCAATCGCCCCGTACAACTTCAACAAAGCGGTGATTAACCTATAGTGCGGGATGATCTTTCTTTCCCCACTATTCCGACCGATCCAAATATTGTTCAACACTAGAAAACAAAAGGGGACAAGTGGGGACCCGTGTAACAACATATAGAGCACCGGTACTTCCGCAAACCTCACCTCAACCTTGTCACCCCGCCTCGGAATGACATTTTGTGTACACACTACCAACATCAATTCCGCTTCAATCCTTAAATTCCTCCTCAAAAGCTTCCCATGAGTGGTTCCCGGTAAGAATAGATAATCAAGCATGTTTTGCCACTGTGGGTGCTTTTGAGTATTAAAGTACAAATCCTCTAAGCGCGGAAAGATGTATTGGTTCGCCGGTTTACTATCAAACTTTGCAATTCTCCGCAAGGAATCGTACGACATCTCAACATCTACGTCATTCACCGTCCCAATGAGCTTTCATTTTCGAAGGAGCTTTGAAAGGAGAACACCTAAGAGTGGTCATCCACTCTTGAATTTCCTTATCATATAAATTTTTAACCTCCCCATCATAGCTCTTTAAGACGGCTTCCCATCCCAACGCCTTAAACTTGTCGGTGATCCCAAACGACCCGAAGTCAACCTCCCTTACATCCTTTTCACAACTGAATGCCTCCTTGCGTTGTTGCAGTTTGTTCATCTACTCATGGAACAAATTAGTTTGCCATTCAACTGGTTGATCTAATAAGGAACCGGATGTCCAGTCAGGCTTGGGACCCCTTGGTGGTGCATTTTCCTCCGGGCCCGGATCACCCGCATGGACCAACCTCCTTTATTTCTGCTGAGCTTCAGCCTCTGGTTGACTTGAGGAACTAGCTACCCCTTTACCTTTGTTTTTCCCCATTCCCAGAAAACATCACAAGAAACACAACAAAACCCCATAAGTTCACATTCAAAACAACTTCCCCACATTTGCTTAACACTATGGTTATAGATGTAAAGAACACAAGATTTTATCTTTTCAAACTAAATTTGGGCATGATGTCTCTACATTGGAAGGATTTCCCAAAAGTTCAAAAGTTTGACATCATCCTACATCTACAACCATAGACATAATTAACTCAACAAATTCATATCATCTAACCACTACAAGCAAGTGTGTAAGCAAAAATAAATATAAAAACTTACAATTCTGCAATATACTTCAAATAATGAACATAAATTGCAGACCTTTGCTTTGAAGAGGATAAGAATAACAAGAACATCAAGCTAAGCAAAAACCCATGAAAATCCCTAAATTTCCGGACCCTTAATGTCCAAAATCGACCACCAAAACAGAGGAATCTTCAAAATGCAACCACAAATCTGGATTCCTTGTGAAATTTTAGCCAAGATTGACTCGAAAATCACTTGATTTGGTGAAGGTATGAGAAAGTTATAGAGGAAGGAAGGTGATGAATGTTAGGGTTCTTGAGATGAAAAGGGAAGGTGAAAGAGAATGATGGAAGGTGAAAAAGGATTGTGTGGTTAGGGATAAATGCAGGAAACTAGTGGTGAGGGAGTTACAAAATCGGATTTAATGATTTATTAGTTTTTATATAATTCTCGCCGACAGCAGGTCCCTAAATCCCCAGCGACCACCGCAAGCTACGGCGTGAGCCGTAGCCTACGGTGAACTTTGATCAAAACTTCTGCCGTAAGGCAGTTTAGGGACGCCGTAAAGGAAAAGTTTTTTCTCACCACCACCGTAAGCTACGGCTAGGGTCGTAGCCTACGACGCTATCTGGGCATTTCACTTTTGTCATTTTTCAAGTTTTGTTTGTTTGTTGTTTTTTGTTTTTTTTACGTTTTTCAAAATTTTATAATTTTTATGGTTTTTTATAGTTTTAAAAAGCATGAAAATTATACCCTACCCCCCATGAAAAAACCGTGTTGTCCTCAACACCGTGTTAGAAAAATTCGTAAGAATTTCCTCACACTCGTTTCAAACACAAGTTAAAGCGAGTAAATTAATTATTTACAAACACTAACTAAACTAAATATTTACACTACCGAACCTGGGCCTCTTTAAGCTTCTTCATCATCCAATGGGCATAGGATGTAGCCCACCTTGTCAAGCTCGAGATTCTTGATATCGTTCCCCTCCAAATACGGTTTGAACCGGTGCCCATTTACCGTTTGCTTCGTGTTGGAGTGAATATCTTGAATATCTACATCTCCGAACTTGCCCACTCTTGTGATTATGTATGGACCCATCCATTTGCTCTTTGGCTTACCCACGAACAACTTCAATCGAGAGTTATACAACGACACCTTTTGACCCACTGCAAAGGTTCTCTTTCTTATCTTTGCATCATGAACCCTTTTTAGTTTGTCTTTGTATGCAGATGCACATTCATACGCTTCGTCTCGAATTTTCTCAATCTCACTCAATTGAAGTTTCCGAATTCGCCCCGCTTCGTCATAATCCGTATTCACCGTCTTAATAGCCCAAAACGCCCGGTGAGCCAATTCCATCGGTAAATGGCATCCCTTCCCATATACCATTCGATACGGAGTTGTACCAATAGGCGTTTTGTAAGCCGTTCGGTATGCCCAAAGTGCATCATCTAATTTATCCGACCAATCATTCCTATCCACCCGCACCGTTTTCATCAAAATCTCATTGATTTGTCTATTAGACACTTCAACTTGTCCACTAGTTTGAGGGTGGTAAGGAGTAGCGATTCGGTGATTCACATTATACCGCTTCAACAATTTCCCAAAATTAAAATTTTTGAAATATGAACCACCATCACTAATTATAACACGTGGGATCCCGAATCTAACAAAAATATTAGATTGAACAAACTTACATACCGCCGAATAATCATTGGTCCTTGTTGCTATTGCTTCAATCCACTTCGACACGTAGTGAACCGCCACCGAGATATATAAGAACCCATTCGAGTTTGGGAAGGGACCCATAAAATCTATGCCCCACACATCAAATACCCCAACCACCAAAATTGGTTGTAGAGGCATTTCATCCCGTTTTGAGATGCTTCCCACTCTTTGACAATTCACACAATTACGGGAAAATTCACAAGCATCTTTGAAAATCGTAGGCCAATAAAACCCACAAGTTAAAACCCGATAGCGTAAAGGATGACCAGACCCTTACGCGGGCCGCGTCAACTTGAAGTTCGACCGGATAAGCATCCGGGCCACGCGTTGTCCACCTGGCACACCTACTCATGACCCAGCAAGCCTAATCTACGAATAGAGTGCCCTCGCGGGCCGCGTAAGGGTTGAGCCAAAGCTCACGCGGGCCGCGTGAGACCCAAAAATCAGCTATAAATAGGACAGGCCATGAGCAGTTCACTGGTGTCGACGAAAACTTTCAAAAACGAAGTTCTACTGCTATAATTCGAAATTTACTTTCAAATTAGTGGGGTGCTGCTACGATACAGGGTATTAACTCAATCGCTGCTACGATTCAATGTCCGATCGATTGAAAACTATCCAATGGATGTTTAAGTGCTGCTCGAATTAGGGTTATACTTTGTCATTCGTCGTGAATTCGATGGATGTTTAAGTATTGCACTTTGTCATTCATTGTGAGGGTTTTAATCTCGTGAGTTATCGTAAATGTTGTATTAGTTACTAACCTAGTTCGTGTACATTGTTATTTAAATTAGGTTACAAGGCTAATCAGTAGGCTAAACTCTGCCCGTATAAATCTACAATGTGAGTCATTCTCTTTTATCAAAAGTATTTTACAATACTCCATTTCAAAAGTTATAATTACAGGGATTAAGTCGTGGTTATCTTGAATCCCTGGCTAGTGGGGTATTGTGCACATTACTAATTTCTCATGGGTTAGGCTAATAAATCCTAACAGTGATAAACGTCACTACTTGGGGAAAGACCCAATAGTGGTATGACCATCGTCACCAGGTGACACGGCGCCAGATAAAAATAAGATAAAAGCCATTGTAATCGCTCTTATGCTGTAATTGATAACTAACGTGTCATTTTATCAAAATGAATGATTCACCAGTATTTCCCCCGCTGATAAAATATTTTTAAAACATGTTTCAGGAAACCTGCTGTAAATCAAGAAAACGTGCTACGGAGCACTAACAAGCTTAAAGAGGTGGCTCAGTTAAAATAAATAAACATGTTTTATAAATCAGGGATTTTACTTGTGAAATTCCTCTACTGTAAATTACGGGGTTTATCCCGCATTATGAAATAAAATAATCGGGCATTTCAAGTTTTGAAAGATCCTGTTAAAATCTTCCGTTGTCGCATCATTTAATAAATACCACGGGTTCCTGTCCCGCGGCTCCTGACCGGGTTCAACCGGGGCTGGGGCCGTGACACCAATGACTTGGAATCGCACCCTTGGCCAAATAATTAACATAATGGGCATACCATGGTGCGGTCGAAACGGATAAAAGTTGCTCATCAGGGAACCATTCATTGATTTCGCTAGGATCATCAATTCCTTCCAACGGAATTCTGGACAAATGATCCGTCACAACATTTTCACATCCTTTCTTGTCCTGAATTTCCAAGTCAAACTCTTGCAAAAGAAGCACCAAAAGGATCAAACGGGGTTTCGCATCTTTTTTCTCCATCAAATATCGAACCGCATTATGGTCCGAATAAACGGTCACCTTGCTCACCCATATGTATGATCAAAACTTGTCCAAGGCATACCGCTAACAATTCTTTTTCGGTTGTGGTGTAATTCAGTTGCGCCTCGGACAAAGTTTTGCTTTCTTTTAAAAACTTTGCATAAGCGGGTACTTGTTTAATTGCCTCAAGTAATGGAAGATTTATTTTAACCTGTTTGAACACCTCCCACATTTCTTTTTCTTGAGGACCCCGTTTTGAAATAAAATTCTTTTTACCCGGATCCACTAAAGCCGAAGGAAATGGGACTTGACTAGTTTCCCCTTCCTCATTTTTATCTTTTATTTCTTCACTGATTACGGGTTTTTCAAAATTGGGTTTTTTAGAAGAAATTTTAGGTATTTCATTTTCATCATCACTTTCTTGACCCGTTATATCCTCAACCACCCCATCAACCAAACCCGGTGAAGGGTTGGTTTTATACTCTTTCCCACTTCTCAAAACACTCACATGATTAATATTAATATTACGAGACGAAGTATGAGAAGGGTTTACCTTAGTGTCACTTGGTAACTGACCTATACCTTTCTTCAAGTCTGCCACTTCGGGTGCGAGTTGACCCATTTGGGTAGTCAAAGATTGAATTGCTTTGTCACGGATCTCATCCTTTTGAATGCGAGTATTGTCCATTTGATTTCTCTTTTGCATTTTCGTTTGCACCGCCTTCAACATCTCCATCACCTCATTTCCACCCGAAGATCCACCATGCTCTTGACCCGTTTGGTATTGTCTTTAAAACCCTTGGTTATTCCCGCCTCGATACCCACCTTGATTATTAAACTGTTGGCATGGAACAAAGTTACCCAGACTTTCTTGAAAATTTGGGTTGGCTTGATTTGATGGATTCCCATCTATAGTTTGGGTGGTTTCGTAACCCGGGGTGGTATGTATTCGAATTCATGTTGTAATTTCTACCACCCCTAACTTGACCTTGTAATGCATTAATGTCCTCATATTGCCCTTCTACTCCTTGGCAATTTTTAGCCGCATGCCCCAATTCGTTGCAAAGTGCACAAACATCATAAATTTGGTTTGTGGTTTGTACATTTGCATCTTCCGCCGCATGCACTTGAGTTCGGGTAATAGCCGGTCATGCTCTCCTTGACAATTGAGCCTTCCTTTTCGATGTGGCCGCCATTTGTTCCAAGAATGACCAATCATCTTGCTCGTAATTGGTACCGAATGTACCATTCGTGATAAACATTAAATCACGAGCATCCTCGGAACATATACCCTCATGGAATGCATTCAACAACTCCCATAATTCAATACCATGATGTGGGCAATTTTTAAGCATTAAGTTGAATCGCTCAAATGCCTCATGGAACATCACACGTTGTTGTTGTTGGAAACTTCTCAAGCTTCTCCTCACATCATTCGTCTTTTGGGCCGTAAAGAATTCCTCTAAAAAGATTTGTTGCATTTCTGCCCATGTGTAAATAGATGTGGAAGGCAATGTGTAGAACCATTTCTTTGCCTTATCTTCTAAAGAAAACTGGAAAAGTACCAACTTCATTTCATCCGAAGAGAACCCTTGACCACCAATAGTGTTACATATCGAATCATAAGCTTCCAAGTGAAAATAAGGCTCCTTCGTTGCTAGACCCTTATATTTTGGCAAACTTTGTAGAGAATTTGTTCGAACTTCAGAAGTCCTTCCTTGATTGTTTTGAGGAATGACTATTGGTGCCAGATTGTTAGTGATCACAGGCCTAAAATGTGCCTCTATACCTCTTACGGCCTCTCAAATATGTCTTCGTGGCACACCCAATCGAACTCTTGGGCGTGCGGGACCCATTGGTCTTTGAACTTGTGGTCTTGGAGGTCCGAATTGTTGTAGAGGTGGTTGAAACCTTGGCTCCACATGTTGTTGTTGTTGAACTTGCCTTTGAATCGGTGGACCTTGTGGTGGCAATTGTTAAGGTATAATTTGTTGAACCACTTGTTGTTGAGTAACTCTACCATACCCTTGCATCCCTTGACTTTGACCTTGAACATACGTATACTCTCATTGCTCTCCATCTCCATAAACATACCCTTCTTCTTCTTCATATCACCCAAAATCTTCGTCATAATCATCATCAAACCCATCTCTTCTTACACCCGAAGTTTGTAGAAACTGTGATTGTTGATATTGTACCCCCGGTTGTAAAGGTGGTTGAAATGAAGGGGTAGCATGGACTATGGATGGACCTGTTTGATATAGACCGGGTGGTGGTATTCGTTGCGAAGATGATGATTGGCCGGATGTTGGGAAAAATGATGAAAAGGTGGAACGGCGCGGTAAAACGTAAAAAATTTAACGTAAAACGTAAAAAACCGGCGCGTTAAAACGTAAAAAACGACGCTTGAAAAAGCCCGGCGTAAAAATCGGCGCGTTAAAAAAACGGCTCTTCAAAACGTTTTTTAAAGTAATCTTAAAAAAAAATATCATAAAAATCTGATTTCAAAAAAGTTTTTAAACCAAAAAATCAGTTTCTTAATAAAAAATTATTAAGACAAAAAAGTAATTAATAAATGGGACAAAAAAGACATTTAAAAATAATATATATAAAAAGACAAAAAAAACAATTTTACCTAAATACCCTTTAACAATAAAATATTAAAAACATAATAAGACAAAAAACTTTTAATATTAATATTAACTACTTTTAATCTCATCCATCCATCTAGTTGATCTAAGGGCTAAAAAGTGGTTCCTATGGTTCTTACAACTAGATGTGGTTTTCATTTTAGCGGTCCCCTAAACTACTAAACTATAAATAATAAGAAATACTCGAATTTTACCATGTTAGTTTTTATTTAAAATTTAGGGTTATTGGATTTTAATAATCTAAGTTTCACCAGTTGGCCGATAATAATCACAACTTTAAAAATTCCCTCCAATAATCCCAACTTGTAAAAGTTTGGTCGCCATTAATCCTTTTCAAACATATAAGAATTTGGTCTCCTCAATAGATTCTATTACACCTAGAGACTCCTTAATTGATTTAAGTGCACCTATGTTAGAAAAAGATCAATGGCAGCCAAACTTTTACAAGTTGGGATTATTGGAGGGAATTTTTAAAGTTGGGATTATTATCGGCCAACTGGTGAAACTTAGATTATTAAAATCCAATAACCCTAAATTTTAAATAAAAACTAACATGGTAAAATTTATGATTATTATCGGCCAACTGGTGAAACCTTTAAATCAATGCCAGCTAGTGAAACTTATGATTATTAAAATCCAATAACCAACTTAAAATATCTATATTAATCATTATTTAAGCTTTAAATTGTGTATTGATTTTTATTTAAACTTAAAAGCGCTTTTAGAGATTGAAAACATGACAGGTACGCGTTTGTATAATTGGCAGTGTGTTTGGGTTTTAACAACAAGAATGTAACACATGTTGTCATTGATAGTTATTGATGAGGAAGCTTGAACACAGGATGTCCGCTCGAGGAGTGAAAACACGTCTGATACGTCTTATTTACCCTTGTTGATCTGCATGGTCGCTACATGTGAGTAACGTGAGTTGCCTATTAGCTAACACTCGTAACACATGTAAACTAATAATGGCATATGTGTTACTTCATCTTGACAGGAATCATACATGATCAATAGGGCATTAAAATGTTGGTTCAGCCATTGATGGTAAAGCCCGTCTGCGTCTTTGACGGGGCGAGCTACGTAGATAATATGGGTTTTTATGCAGAAGAGATAGCGAAAGTGAATAAGGAAAGGATGTTAGCGGAGATGGAGGCGGGAAGAAGAAAACTCTCGGTTAGAGAGAAAGGGATAGCATATGTTAACAAATCTCATTACTTCAGAAGGGGTGGACATTAATGAAGATACAAGTAAGGATGATAAGCGTATCTGTGATTACATCCGCAACGATGAGGGAGTATTACACAGCCTACATGGGGATTCAAGTAGAAAGAAAGTGATGAAAATAAATCTATAAGTGCTCTGTACAAATGTAACCAATCAAGATTTTTTTGCATTTTTTTGTTGTTTTCTATTTTGAGTAAGATGCAATAACCACCATTTGATAGGAGAGAGCGAGAACAAGCGTGGGTGGAGGGCTTTACCTACAAAGAGTATAGAGCAAACCCTAGAATAGAGTAAGGAATCATGAAAAATAATCATATAAGTGGTAAATCTTATATCAAATAAAGTAAAATAAGCAAATAATAATAATAATAATAATAACATAATTAAATAGGCTCATAAAAACAAAACTAAAACCAAATTTCCTATAACATTATCTAAACTAAAATTTGCAAGCAACAAAATCAAAACATTTAATAAAAAGTGAACTTTTTACTTAAGTGGACTATGACCGTAACCTACTTATTAGAATAGGAGAATATGGGGTAGCTTAGAAAAGAAAAAAATGTTATACAGTAATCAATTTTGAAAGTAAACAAAATATTAGATTTACTAAATGTCTTTTAAGAAAAAATTTAGGTATAAAAATGATAGAAAAAACAAACAACAAATCTTGATATAAAAATGATAGAAAAAACAAACAACTATTTAAAAATTTTAAATTAAATAATATATAATAACTTAAACAATTTAATAATATGAAAGAAATAAAAAATCAAATTCAATATGCGTTAAATTAAATAATAAATAATATTTAAACAATTTAATAATATAAAACAAATCCAAAATCAAATTCAAAATGAAACCTTTAAATATAATTTTTAAATTTTAGGAAAAATAGTACTTGAATAACCATTGGGTGTCAGCCCAATGGCCACCGACCCCCACCTTAAACCGGCTTAAGGATCCATGAGGTCTCGGGTTCGAATTCTAGCAACAGGCTCTTCAGTAAGCCCCTTGAGTTGGCAGGGGACTCACCGCCAGGCAGCGTTGTCGGGTCGCTAGCTTGGGAAGGGGATCCCTTCCGCGGTCAGGGGTACCGTGCATCTACCCTTTTCCCTTTTTAAAAATAGTACTTGAATATATAATATTTAAATAATTTAATTATATAAAACAAATCCAAAATCAAATTCACATAGTGTTGACAGTGTTTTATAATTTTCAATCTAAAACAGTCTCAAAGTCACCACTTCCTTCATTAGCTTTAGATTAATTCCACTACATATCTTTGTTTTCCTTTAAACAATTCTCATATTTCTCTCCTACCATGTGTAGCATGCTATAGCAGCAAGAATTAACCTGTAGATTATGCTACTGATTAACTTGTGTAATTTATACAAGGCTGCCAAGACAAGGGTGACTTCTTGAAGTTTGTTTCTTTCCCATTTTTAACCACATTCTTAGGGTAGCCACGCTCATAATAAATGAGTATGATTATCCAGTAGGTCATTGCAGATGGCATAATTACTCATCAGTCCTGAAAGAATATTTTAGTTGAGAAAGGCAACCATAATAGTGTGAACAAAATACTTGGTGAATTTGGTATTGTAGAGAGTGGCAGTTACATCTGGGCCGGTGTGATACGATTCATGTTGGGTGCTTCGTACCGTCGAAAGTTAGCAACAATAGTGTGAACAAAATACTTGGTGAATTTGTCGAGTAAGAAACAGTCCGAGCTTCAAGGGTAAGTAGACGTGCTTTAGGAGATGTTTCTAACGCGGCGGGGGATTATTCTAGTTTCTCATCAATTTTTAAAATGAAACACGTTCATAACCTAAACTTCATTCATACAACACAACCGAAATCTTAAAACGAAACAAAACACGTTCATAACCTAAACCTCATTCATACAACACAACCGAAATCTTAAAACGAAACAGGTTCATATATAACCTGAAGTTTATTCATACAACACACTTGAAAAAGCTATATGTTGTCCCCAGACTTCCCAACTTCAAAAGTCTCAAAACATCCATGATCACCAACTTATTCTGCACTGATTGGAAGCTGCAGAGAAGATACAGTTAGACTACGTACCATTTCAAAAAAAAATAATTGAAACAACGGATTTATATATTTGAATAAGTTAGTATATATTTGAATAAGTTAGGGTCAGTCTATACGTTAGAAGTCTATTTAGCATGTGATCAAATGGGTTGGTTCTTGTTCATGTTGTTGCATGTATGCCTATTTAAGGCTTCATTGGGTGTTGAATAATATAACCAGCAAACTTTTCCTTTTGTTATCTTTTATATGTGAGTTAGTGTGTGTTTGTGAGGGGGCCTGAACCAACATTCTAACCCATAAATAAATAGTAATACCTGAGAGATGAGTTCGTTAGAGTGATCAGCAAGAAGAGGACCATTTGTGCAAGTCTTAACCTCCTCAAAGAGCGATCTATCGTACGTTACATTTGCAGTAGCAAATGTGAAGTAGAGTTTTTGGCCAACCGCTGTGACGTCGTACATATCTACCCATTCGCCCGTCGGGAATTGATCCTTATGGCCTATCATCCCGGAAATTTTACCGAAAGTGATCTTTCCGGTAAACACCGGGGCATAGTAATTGAGGTATACGTATTTTACGTAACATGGTTCCTTAAAGCGGACGGTGAAGGCGAAGGTGGGTGGCAAAAGGCCTGCAGGGATTATAGTGAAAGAGTCGACGGGATCAGGTATAAGGCCGGGCGGAAATCCAAGTAGTTGGAGAAGTTGGTGTAAGTTTAATAAGTTTGGGTTTGGGGATGCAGCTGAGGTTGTGGAAGGTGTGAGTGCGGCAAGGGCAAGGAGGAGGAGAGACATATGAGAAGCAGTAGCCATGGTTAAATATATGTATTGCTTCTTGTGAGGACTTGATAAAATGAGAGTGTAGTATATATAGGCAACAAAAGCAAGCCACCCTATGATCCATTTTAAAAATCATTTTTAATAAAGTATTATAAATTTATAATCACGTTTTTTAATCTCTAATATATGTTTTAAATAAACTGCAATTATAAGATCTGATATTCTGATATTAATACTAACTAGTAGTAGGTAGTGGTGTATTATTTTCGTTTGCTGTTCATAATCACATCTTTTTTTATAAAAAAAATGTATTACAGGTGTCATGATGTACTTATTATCAAGTTTCTCTGCACACTGGATGCATCTACTTGCATCATGAATTTATGGCTATTGGTTTTTAAAATAACTATATGTATTATACAAATATACATATACATAGTACAATATATACACTATCTGATCCTCCTTTGTTCTCTCCTCCGATGACCAACGTTACAGTTTCTCTACCATCCTCATTCTGTTAACATTCTTCAGATAGCCGGTTTCTTTACTAACATAATTAATTTTGTTTTTCTTTTTATTTATTAATTTAGTTCATATGTAGTCCATTAAAAAAACTTCATATATAGTGTGCTTTTTAATTTTGTTTTACAACGTTACATATTTAAATCAATAAAATAGAAAATCATAAATCATAGTTTAAAAGGCCTGTAACTGAACTAAATGTAAATGGAGAGTTTTAGTTTTAAAATACAATAAGAACATGCTTAGCAATCGAATGTATTTCATGTAAATCGCTATGTTGAATTAATGGAATGATCCATTGATGAAGGTAAAGCGTTGATCAAGGCTAAAGGACGTAGGGTATAATGGGTTTTTTACAAATAAAAGATTGTGACTGTAATTATTGAAGTTAAAGAGTATCAATTGCAAGATACAAACATAAAGACGGAAAATGTAATTTACCCTTTAGTATATAGTAGTTATACTATTCATTAGAATCGTTTTTTAATATATAGATAATATATAGATAATTAATATATAGATAATAATATGGTTTGTTTATTAATATAATATAATATATTTTCGTTGAATGATATATTAGGTTTGTTTGGATGTTTTATTCGGCGCCACTATACGGTTATGGGATGTGTAGATGTATTTCATTTGAATGTAGGTATGTTGAACAGAGGATCTGTATATATTTTAGTTGAATGGTTTTTGTCGGTTTGTTTAAATATTTTAGTGGTGCGAGTGATTGGTTATAGGATGTGTCATTTTGAGGCTGTGGGAAATATGAAATGCATCAAACAGTCGCAGCAATTCATAAATAGAATTTATTAATTCAAAACGTGTGTATAATTTTCAAAACGTGCATCTGTTAATTTTATGGTTATGTCTCAAGTTAGTATTTGTTTGTACATATAATTTTCAAAAGGTGTGCTGGTTAATGTAAACAACAACAACAACAACCATACCCAGTAAATCCCACAAATAGCATAGCTACTTATAGGGTCTGGGGAGGGTGGGATGTAGACAGGCCTTGCCTCTATCCCTAGGGATAGAGAGGCTGCTTCCAGAGAGACACTCGGCTCGAAAAGTGAGCTGGTTAATGTATTATACATATAATAATTAAACAAAGGGGTATGTTTTTTAAAAACCACAACTTTTCATTTTAGAGAGACCACCCAAGTTGTGTTTTTTAGGGTTATATAATATACTCGTAGTAGTTACATATGAATCCTGAAATCTTTTCATAAATAAATAATTATATTTTTTAGTTAAAAAATAATAACTAGGCACATGCTTTTATTTTCCTTGAAAGACCACAAGAATGTATGGGTTAAAACTGAATAAAAAAATTGCACGTGAACATGAAAGGGTAGGTATATATGGGGTTCACAATTAATCTATTTTTCTAATTAACAAAACAATAATTGGGCCAATGATCTTTACATTAAGCGGTGGAAAGCTTACATTTCTTTTGAGAGATACAAATTCAACTCCTACTTGGTGCAGATTGAGGCACTGATGGGCAATAATATGAGACCTATGAAAATCTAGGTTGGATCCTTGAGCCAAACGAGTTTTATCGGTAATTTCACTGTCGTGCCTATGGGCGGGTGGGTTAACGAGTTTTCCACGGAATTGGTGGTGGACTCAGGTTACTCTCGAAGTACTCCGTTTGTCCAGTGGGTGCCCCAGGAGTGTTCGGGATTGATTCTGTTGGCCGTCAAAAAAAAATAATTGGGTACTTGTATTTATTTTTCTGTGAACACATGCTTATTATGCTAGAGTTCAATTAATTTTTTATTAATAACATAGTCATTGCTGTTAAAAAATAAATAGTTTATTATCCTAGTGTGTGGTTCTTGCGCAGACCCGGTTCGATCTTGTTTGATTTTTTTTCTTGCACGACTCTGGTTTCCGACGGTAAATCTCCTGTTTTCATCCATTGTTTTGTCGTATTCAATCGCCAAAATTATCAGGATCACCAGCAGGTTTGGATCCATTTGGGAATAGCCCAGTGGTGTTGGTGGTTTAGATAGAGCTTAGGATAGGAGATATGAGGGGTTCAATCCTCATGGTGTGCAACGTTAAACATTCAAAAAAAAAAAAACCGGCAGGTTTGGCAACAGAATTGCCAGCGGTGACCTCCACCTTCACAAATGGTTAAAGATGAAGGGTTTGAATGTTTGATTACTATGCAACTCGATGAGAGATAGATATTTTATATATTTTTTTAAGATTTTAATTAAACAAACAAAACTTGGTTATGCGCAATTCGATGAGTTTATGTGCAACTCACTTTTAATTAAACAATACAAAGAATATATAATTTTAAACTTTTATTAATTTATCTTCTAAATGTATTTAATTAGTATTTTTGTCCCGTTGAAGTTGGAACAACAATTTTCAAATGAGAAATCAAATTACCATAAAAAGACAAATAAAAGGGTATATAATTATGCATTTATGATATAATTATGCATTTATGGAAATCCAAACGTCAATTATTTTTCTAATATGACCAGAACAAACATAAAAGCAAAAAAAGCAAGTCATCACTTGTGGAAATTTCAATTTATCAAGAGCACTAGCGGATCATATGTATCGTCTTAAAACTAATTAAGTAATAAGGATATTAATTCATCCAAGCGATGCGTTAGACTCAGATAATCCCCATGAAATGATTATGTCGCTCTGTTTTTAGATTAAAATCCAGACAATATTAAAATAAAACATCAAAATAAGGTCCATAACACCTAACACCTGATTATATCTCATCAATTATTTCCTTTTTATTGTTTGTTTTATGTTATTAATTATGTGGGACATCTTCTTTTCTACCAACATTCAATAGCCAGGATAATATATATATATATATATATATATATATATATATATATATATATATATATATATATATATATATAGTGGATGGATCATGAGAAAACTAGTTTAAATGAGAAAACCAAAAAACCCTAAAAACATACCAATTTTTTATACAATTTTTTTTTTAAAAAATCGCTACTTTTTATGTATGGAAAAAAAAATTCAAAAAAAAAATTTTTTTTTGTTGTACTGCACATGTGCACTAATACATAAAGCTTACACCACTTAACCCACCCCCCACCGACACCACCCAAAAACCTAAACCCCCCACCCCCCAAAAACCTAAATTCACCCTCCCACCAAAAGTCTAACCCCCCCACCCCCCAAAAACCTAAACCCCCCCACCCCCCCCCCCCCTCCCCACCCTTCCGAAAACCTAAAACTAAACCCTAAACATAAACCCGAAAAAAACCTAAACCCCCCCCCCCCCACCCCCACCCCCCACCCCCCAAAAACCTAAACCCCCTCCCCCCACACCCAAAAACCTAATCCTAATCCTAAACCTCCAAAAAAACTAACCCTAAAAGCTAAACTAGACTCAAAAAGCTAATTTTAAGCATGTAATGCAATTGTAGTACATGTTATATTGCACATGTGCACTACTATAATAATAGTATTGAAAACAAGACGACACCATAAATCTTTTTTTATGTCATAAAAAATATGCTCGAATATACTTGAATGAAAGATACAAAATTTGTGATCTTATGGTGCCATTTTTGTTTTAAAATGATAACGTATGGAGAAATGAGAAATGTTTGAAAAGTTATATATTTTTTTTTCCAATTTTACCCCTCCTTCATTAAAAGTCTTCCCCCTTCTTTTTAGTGCTTTTTTGGTTAGTTTTTTTGTTTGCTCATTTATATCTAGTTTTCTCATGATCCTCTCCCTATATATATATAACTCTACCAGCAACAAATAATACAACTGAATCAAGATCTGCATTAAGTACACAAGAATGAATCAAGAAGTTACCATGAAAGGAGAAAAGGCTCATTCAAGTAATTGTAGACACTAATGATCAAGTTATCATTGGTGACACAATTGATTTGAGGTCCTAGAAACTGCCCATTGATCAGTATTCCCTGCAAAACCCAACAACATTCAAGAAACACTCAAATAATGATTGATGTTATAGAGCGAGAAAGTAAGTATACCTGTTACTTGACACCCATTGGATAAATGTCACCATAAGTGACTTTCCAAGTGAAAAACTTATATGGGTCTTCACCATTGATGCTCCTTATGACAAAAAACAGAGCACAAATCAGAACAAGGTTTCTTTTTTCCACCATTGTTCTTGAAAAAACCCTCTGCACAAAGAAGATTCAGTCTGTGTATGTATGTATGTATCAAAATATAGTGGAGGGAACTGGGAAGAATGTGAGAGGTGAAGAAAGGGGGTGCGTGTGTGTTTATTAGTTTGTAAGTGTAACAGAGACTCGTGAGTTGTCATCTGCAATGTAATGGATCAGAATGTGCAGGCAATATTAAAAACATTTAATCAAATTTCACCAATATTTCACCTAAATTTCATCAAATTTGATCAGAATGTCATTAAATTCATATAATTAAGTGCAAGTGTGTGGTTAGTAAATCAATTGAAGCTAAACTCACAAAGGAATCAGTATCATTGACGTGTAATTTGTCAGAAACAGCGCTGCTACTGCAACTACTAAAACTTCGTGTTCTTCGTTGATAAAAAATCGATAACGATGACGAACACAACACAGTGTTCTTGTAAGGCTCTGCATTCTCTGTAAATTTATGTGAAAATTAAAGAAATATGGTGTGGTTGTCTGTGGTCTGTTCGCCGGAGAGAAGAAAGGAGATTAGGGGAAGACTTGGGGGGTAAGGTCGAAGTGCAGTTTATAATATAGGGTGTTGTGTTGAGAAAACAATCAAACACAAGTGGAAAAGACTATATTACCCTTTGACCGTTAATAAGTGACGTTGACTTTAAACAGATTTAATATCAGGGGGTAATATTGTAGCGTTTTTCAATAGTTGAGGGGTAAGACGGCAAGATTTTCGTTTTAAGGGGTAAGGTTGCCAATCGCATCTAACCCAGGGGGTAAAACTACAGTTTACTCAAATATATATTTATATAAGCTTATACGCTACAACATCGAGCTGGTTTCAGGAAAATAATGAAAGAATCATGAAAAATAATCATATAAGTGGTAAATATTATATCAAATAAAATTAAATATAAATATAATAATAATAATAATAATAATAATATAACATAATTAAATAGGCTCCTATAAACAAAACTAAAACCATATTTTGTATAACATTGTCTAAACTAAAATTTGCAAGCAATAAAATTAAAACATTAAAAAAAAGTGAACTTTTTACTTAAATGGACTGTGACCGTAACCTACTTATGATAGAAGAATAGGAGGTAGCTTAAACTAGAGGGTATGGAGAGCTCCATCCCCATGAGGATGGGCCTCCACATAGGCGCCACATCACCATCCCATGGAGGATGGGCATCCTTCACTTTTGAGGGGGGTGGAGGATGGGCCACCTAAATATTTTATAATTTCCTAAGTTTTTTTTATTAACCTAATAAAAACATTAAAAAAATTAAAAAATACAAGATAAAACAACATAAATAAATTCATTTCATAACATAAAAGAAATTACATTTCCTAAAAATAAAAAAAAACCTACGACGTCCATTTTTTCTTCACCTCTTCCTTCATCCTCCGATAAACCTCGCGTTCATCCTCCGGAACCGAGTCGAGATCCAACCTCATTATCCTAAAATCCTCCGCTCGAGCATAGTCGGCCGACACGTTTTTCTTGTGACTATTTTTCGGCCGCAAAGTCTTTAAACGAACGGAATTCGGAAATCAACTCGTCCATTTTCGAAGACGCCTTCGAGCCGCCACCTCCACCCGAGCCGCCCCATCCACTCGAGCCGGCCCCTTTGCGCTTTTCGGCCGCCTCTTTTTTTGCTTTGTCCCTTCCGATGGGACGTTCAATCTCGTGAACGGGCAACACATCCTCGTCATATATCGGGTCGTCGTTTATGTCGATTTGACAACGAGCGGTGGAGCCTCCCGCACTATAACTTCCGGACTCGGAAGTTTTAGTCCGTTTGGCGGTTGCGACCTCATTTGGAACCGGCGCCCATTTAGGTTCTTTCTTTAAAATGTTCCATGCTCGAAGGTGCGGGAAAGGCGCCGGATTTTTTGTATCCCATTTAGCCATCGCAAGGTTAAGAACGTCCTCGTCGCTACTCCCACTAGGACGATTGAGGTCACGTGTCGGGCCTTGCGCCATAAGCTCGTTAAATCTATCCGTTGTCGCCTTCCAAAAACTAGAACCCGTTTGATTGTTCCCTAAAATTAAACAAAGTTGCATTAGTAAAACTAAAATTAAATTTAAATTAAAAAAAATAAACTTTGGTCATACCGATAATCGGGCAAGTTGATGACTTAACATACGCAATTGCTAGCGCCTCCTCCTCTACTTTTGTCCACTGTCTCGGCTTTGCTCTCGAACCGCTTTTTTTTGCGGTGTCGGGTTCGGTTTCAATCGCCTTCCCCTTCCCCGTGTTTTTTTTGCGCTTCAGTTCTTTAGGTGGCGATTCGGGGCCGACTTCATCATCATCGTCAAGTTGAACCGGGGGGTTGCGGTTGGGAAGTTGGCGGTTGCGATTGGAATTGATCAATTTGAACCGAGTTGCGTTGCATGAATTGTTGGAGTGCTTGGTATTGTTGCATTTGTTGAACTTGGGACATTTGGGAGAAGGCGTTAGGTGATTGTTGGAAACCCGAATACGTAAATTGTGGAGACACCCACGAAGTATCCATAGTCGGAGTGTAAGCGGGACTCGAAAAAAAGTTAGGTTGGTTCGGGTTGGGGTTGTTTGGGTTGAATGGATTCATGATTGTATAAAAAATGGGAGTGTTTTTTTATAAAAATGGATGAGAATAGGAGAAGAATGTGAGAAATATTGAGGAAATGGTATAAAAAATGGATGAAAGTGGTATATATTTAAAGTGAAAAAGTAAATTTTTTTTATTAAATATAGCCGTTACCAACGGCTATTATTTTGAAATTGGGTCCGTCGACTTCGTCTATGGGGAGCCGGAAACGCCGGGACGGAAAGAGGGGGTGGTGTGGGGGACCGGCGCCGGGCCTAAGCCGGCCCCCATACCGCTTGGTCTTAGAAAAGAAAAAAATGTTATACAGTAACTAATTTCGAAAGTAAACAAAATATTAGATTTACTAAATGTCTTTTAAGAAAAAATCTAGGTATAAAAATGATAGAAGAAACGAACACCAAATTTAGGTATAAAAATGATAGAAAAAACGAACAACTATTTAAAAGTTTTAAGATAAATAACATATAATAACTCAAACAATTTAATAATATAAAACAAATAAAAAATCAAATTCAATATGCGTTAAATTAAATAATAAATAATATTTAAACAATATAATAATATAAAACAAATCCAAAATCAAATTCACATATACACGTATTAAATAAAATGAAACCTTTAAATATAATTTTTCAATTTTAGGAAAAATAGTACTTGAATAAATAATATTTAAATAATTTAATTATATAAAACAAATCCAAAATCAAATTCACATAGTGTTGACAGTGTTCTATTATTTCAATCCAAACAGTCTCAAAGTCACCACTTCCTTAATTAGCTTTAGATTAATTCCACCACATATCTTTGTTTTCCTTTAAACAATTCTCATATTTCTCTCCTGCCATGTGTAGCATGCTATAGCAGCAAGAATTAACCTTTAGATTATGCTACTGATTGACTTGTGTAATTTAAACAAGGCTACCAAGACAAGGGTGAGTTCTTTGAAGTTTGTTTCTTTCCCATTTTTAACCACACTCTTAGGGTAGTCACACTCATAATAAAAGAGTATGAGTATCCAGTTGGTTATTGCAGATGGCACAACTCATGAGTATCCACTTGGTGAATTTGGTATTGTAGAGAGTGGCAGCTACATCTGGGCCGGTGTGATACGATTCATGCTGGGTGCTTCGTACCGTCGAAAGTTAGCAACCATAATAGTGTGAACAAAATACTTGGTGATTTTGTCGAGTAAGAAACAGTCCGAGCTTCAAGGGTAAGTAGACGTGATTTAGGAGATGTTTCTAACGCGGCGGGGGTTTATTCTAGTTTCTCATCAATTTTTAAAACGAAACACGTTCATAACCTAAACTTCATTCATACAACACAACCGAAATCTTAAAACGAAACGAAACACGTTCATAACCTAAACTTCATTCATACAACACAACCGAAATCTTAAAACAGAACAGGTTCATATATAATCTCAACTTTATTCATACAACACACTTGAAAAAGCTATATATTGTCCCAGACTTTCCAATTTCAAAAGTCTCAAAACATCCATGATCACCAACTTATTCTGCAATGATTGGAAGCTGCAGAGAAGATACAGTTAGACTACTTACCATTTCAAAAAAATAATAATTGAAACAGTGGATTTACATGTTTGAATAAGTTAGGGTCATTCTATACATTAGAAGTGTATTTAGCATGTGATCAAATGGGTTGGTTGAGTCAACCGATTCCTTAGGAAGATGAGTCAGTCGTATTTTGAATGGTTCTTGTTCACGTTGTTTCATGTATGCCTATTTAAGGCTTCATTGGGTGTTGAATAAAATAACCTGCAAACTTTTCCTTTTGTTATCTTTTATATGTGAGTTAGTGTGTGTTTGTGAGGGGCCTGAACCAACATTTAACCTATAAATAAATAGTAATACCGGAGAGATGAGTTCGTTAGAGTAATCAGGAAGAAGAGGACCATCTGTACAATTCTTAACCTCCTCAAACAGCGCTCTATCGTACGTTACAGTTGCAGTTGAAAATTTGAACACGAGGTATTGGCCAACCACTGTGACGTCGTACATATCTACCCATTCGCCCTTCGGGAAATGATCCTTATGGCCTATCATCCCAGGAATTTTACCGAAGGTGATCTGTCCAGTAAACAACGGGGCGTAGTAATTGAGATATACGTATTTTACGTAACATGGTTCCTTAAAGTGGATGGTGAAGTTGAAGGTGGGTGGCAAAACGCCAACGGGGGTTATAGTGAAAGATTCGACGGGATCAGGTATAAGGCCGGGCGGAAATCCAAATAGTTGGAGAAGTTTGTAACACCCTGAAAACGGGTTTGGTAATTAAACCCCGTTAATACTAAAGAGCGGGTAGAATACCGTTAGCAAAAAAAAAAGATTTAACCCGGAAATTATTAGGATTCAAATAAATAAGCCTAATAATAAATAAAAAGAGAGCAAACGACTTGAGAAGACAAAAGTTCATAAGGAGCCTGAGTTAATGAGACTTAAAATAAAACGGGTTGTGAACAAGATAAAATAACTAGGAAATAAATAACCTAGTTAGTTACAAGTTTTGTAGTTATGTGAAACTTTGGTCAAAACGTGTTATATGCAACAAGGGTAAGGTATAGGGGCCAAAAGTGAAAAGATGGAAAAATAGTTTTATTAAATAAAACAATTAAAAACCAAACACACACACTTGGTGTGTGTCTGGTCGCAGGAAAACACACGGGGCAACCTAAGCTCATCTTCAAAACCCTAAACTCTCACAAATCTCTAAAATTGAAGGTCAAGATCAATTCCAAAGCGAAATCCGAGCCTAGATTGGTGATCTCCATTGCAAAGGGGTCATAAGGTATGTGAAACTTGATAGAAAATCTCTACTTGAAATTCTGATGAACTTAGAGAATTTGGAAATTTTTGATACATGATTGTTATATGGATGAAATAGGAACATTGTAGTGTCTAGGAGTAAACCCTAGACAAGTATATGTTGAAATCATGTTTAATTCTAGTAAAATCCATGAACACCATTGAAGGTGATTGTTGTTAGGGTTTTTTTTATTGCTAAAAATAGTGTTATAATGTCATAAACATGTTTTAATTGAAAGCTGAATTCAAACAGCTTCTAATCAGAATTTACAGCCGACTTGTTTTGGCTGTAACATGGATAAAACGTGACAAAAACATGTGTTTCTTGAGTCTAAGATGTAATTCAAAGAAATATCTTTAAAACCCCACTGGAATGGCATTTTTTCGACGAAAATTGAATGTTTTATGAATTTTTCGGTATTGAAGGTTCAGGCTGCGTTTTCTAGCAGAATTTGTAGCCCATTACGAATATCATAACTCAATTTAAGAACTGATTTATGATCTCAAATTTTTACTGTAGGTAACTTCTGGTAATTCTAAAAAGCTACAATTGGAATTTCGTCAATCGGATAAACGAGGAATTTTAAATGATTTTTTTCGTAAGCTGCAGTCAGAAGTGACGAATCTGATTGCAGCTTAGTAAATGAATTTTTACGAATTTTTGGTAAAGAGTTAGATCTTGAAATTTTAACACAAGGCCTAACCCTTCGAGAGCTACGTCACATAAAAAAATCATAATTTTTGAAGACTTGTAAACAGGTTAAACAAGTCACCAAAAACAACCCATTTTCAGTGATTTGAAATGCCTAAATGAAATTGCGGTCTACTTGATTGTGAGTAAAACGTGATTATATTAGGTGTTCGGATGAATGCTAATGATAAGAAATGTGTAAGGTGGAAAATCGTATTAAATTATGGTTAATCTAACCACCTTGTGAACACTGGATAATAGTTTGGCGCTTAACAAGCTAGGTGGAAGCTTGTGGATGAAGCGGGTCAAACGGAGCGAGTATGGAAAGAAAAGCGTGGCATGGATGCAAGGTAAGTAAATCTTACACCCTTTTATTTTTGAACGCGTAATGATTATAAAGGTTATAAAAATGATAAACTAATATTTGAAATGTGATGTTCCGACGTAAATTGAAACGGGTCAGAATAAGCGAAAGTGATGAAAACCATAATGAATGGTAAAAAGGGGTTAAATGGTAATTTAAGTCAAGAGATGACGAACAAACAACAAGTTTTTTTTTTAAATGTTACCTCATGGGGTAACTTATAATGAGAAAGAGGGATAATAATGGGAATTGGTCAAATGTCGACTAGTGTAAATCGAAGTTAAAAGGATACCCATGGCGTAAGCCGAATGGGTTGAGATCGTAAGAAAAGAATTTAAGGGAAGAAAGAATTGGTAATAAAATCCGGGATGGGATGGATGTATGAATTGGAAATCAAAAACCTTGTTTTTGATTAAATGGGTAATATTGGGCATATAGGCCAAACGGGTCGAATGGTGGTGACAACGCCATTTGACAATAGCGACTAATGTGGTTGTCAAGTCTTATATTGACAGGAACAATTAGCCAATCGGATAATTGCGTCGCCATAGATTGTATGATAATTAAAGCGAGGTATAAATCGGGTCTATTTGTTGACCCGGGCCAGGTACGCGTATATAGACTTATAGTTAAAAGTGAAATTGTTTGTTAAATAATTAGTTAAAGTCCTTCGTCGTAAAAGAAGAGACTAAAGTTGACCAAAACGCCCTTAAAGGGTAAATTGGGCAACGACCCCTTTGAGGTCGTTTAGGAATATGTATTATAATTAGGTGAGCTTTTAATAAGCAAAAAGGTTTAAAACATAGGCCTTTTTGGGTTAAATGCCTAGAAACGGGTCTTTTTCGTAAAACAACCAACCGAAGTGTAGAATCCGAAAAAAGTTGTTCAAATATACTAAATCCACCACAAGAATAGTTGTGGTGGAATGTAAGTAGATAATACAAATGATGGAAAATGATGGGTGAAAAGAATGAGTGAAATTTAAACTTAAAAGTTCAAATTATCTAAACGGGTCGAATAATCATAAAAAGGGATTTATAAGCCTTAAGCTTATAAATCTGAATTTGATGTGAACCAGAAGATAAACGGGTCCGTAATTAAATTATGGACGCGTAGGAAAAAGAATCACGCAAAACGGGTAAGTAGAATGAAAGTTATGCCCTTTTAAAGTTCTTTTTTCGACTAAAACCATAGCTGGGCAGATATGCAGCTCCCAGACCTGGAATCGCTGGAAAAGGGTCTCCCCCGCGCCACGCGATGGGCAACGTTGTTTCGGGCGCGACACGCGACAGACGTCGCGACACGCGACACGTTGAGATGAGTCTCGCACGACACGCGAGAGACATCAAAGTTGGAAATAATTATTTTGTTGATTATTTGATGCGTAGATGTAACACCTCGTAAAAATCATGCCCAATAAAATAAAGACACGTGTCATGGAAGGTAAAACGTGTTATAAGCCCGGATCAAGTTGAAAGATGTATGGTAGGATTTAAAAGTGTCGACATGTTAATTAATACCTCTGAGCGACCCATTTATAAATCCCAAACCTTAATCTGTTTTATAAACTTCTGATATTTAAATCCGGTTAATTCTGATAAATACATAATTCAAATTTGCACAAGAATTGGATCCTATGAGTGGTTACGACAAATCTTACATTCAATACTCTTTCAAAAGAATCCAAGACAACATACGTGCATGGCAAGGCTTTCATGGCTTTTCAGAACTGATCAAGTGGCCCCATTATGATGTTAAAGACCTTGGATTCGTATTAGAAAAGTTGCATGGGCAAAGCCTAAAAGTTTACAAATTTTTTTCTTCTGACCATCGGTTACGGACCGTATGAGGTTCAGCTTACGGTCCGCAAGGTCTGCAACTGGGCGATTCAATTCAAGGTTGGTTACGGACCGCATCCGTATGGACTTACGGTCCGTAAGAGGTTGATACGGACCGCAAGGGTTTTTACTTACGGTCCGTAAGACTGTCGCTGGCAGTTAAAAATTGGCAGTTGCATGTTATAACCGGTTACACCGCCTTACTTGCATGGTTTCCGAAATACAGGAGTTGGGCCAGTGGTTTTACATGCATAGGGACACATGGGAACATCAGGAAACAATTATAGACTTAGGTGTGATGATCTTGTTACATGTAGTTCACTATATAAGAACTTGAAGTTGCAACATTTGAACTTGCACATTTGAAGATCATTCAAGGCACTTCTCTGGAGCTTCTCTGGTCTTCAACAAGTTTCCTTAGGATCCATAATCGTGCTTAGGACCTTTGTAAGTGTCCTTAACCTTTCTAATTCAGTTTTAGTTAGTTTAATGACCAAAAGTCAAACCCGTCATAATTAAGGTTTGACTTAGTGATTAGTCACTAATTGTCCAGTCAATTCTCGAATTAAAAGTAGCTTTGAGTTGGTAATTATGTGGGTAATAAACCCTTAAAAGGGCACCCTCTGATTCCACTCTAACTAGATCAATTGTCGGGTCAAAGTTAATTATAAAAAGTCAACAGAAAGCAAATTTTCGCATAAACACATAATTAATAATGTAGAAGCTATGGAACCTGTTTTATCACTCATATAACTTGGTAATTAATGTAAGAACATGTCTAAACATGTTCAACCCGACAATTTTATGTTTAAGCTCGGTTCGGAACCGAAAGTCGCAAAAGTAGACTTTTGCTTTGACTTTCAGTTTTGACCCAATGTAGCATGTTTTAGAAATGCCTGAGAGCTTTATTAGGACCAGGTTACATGTTAGTATAACCCTCTGTGATTATACAACTTGGTTCATTAGTTATTCGATTCATATGCATGTTTCCGCTATATGCCTAAATGTTGACCATAAAGCCCTTTTGACCTTAAAACAAGAATTTTGAAAATGTGAGAGGACAATAAGCTTTACTACTAATATATAAACATGTCCCTAAAATTTGACATCAGTTTGAGGTCTAGATTAAGAGTTATGCTCAATAGCGTAATTAGAAAGTTTTTTATTAAATAAACGGCGTAATTAGCATAAAGCCTATCTAAACCCAATTTTTGATACCAAACTTTTTACCTACTGATGTAAAATAATATTTTGGGATTTTTGAAGATTTTATTTATTTTTAGGCTGAGCATAACATAGGGTTCTAGCTTTGATTCGGTAATTGTCGGTTTTGCCATTTTGGCCTATAAAATGAGTTTTACATATTATTTTGATACCAAACATTTTGCTACTGATTTTATATAATAAATAAAATATTTTGAGTCTTCTGGAATGATAAAAATATCAGCTTTTCTTATAAAACCCGGGAATCGCTTAAAATCGCCTTTTTACGCGTTTAGAACGCATAGTATGTATTAAAACCATTTTTCCCATATAAGACTTAATAACTACTAATGTTTTAAGTAAATTTATATATTTTAACAGTAAAGAAAATTTTTAAACTCAGATTCCCTGTTTTGACCTTTAAAGCCTATGTGAAATTACCAAAATGCCCCTACGGTGCATAGTTTGGTTATAAATAGTAAATTTCACATATTTGCAATACTCTACTGTTATGACTTATAAAAATAAGTATTTTTACTGAATATAGCAGACCTGAAACTCAGATTTATAATTAAACTCTTTTATGAGCTCTAAAATGACCAAAATGCCCCTACGGGGCATAGTTTGAATTTAAATCCATTTTGGGTATAATGGAAGGTATCCTACTGATATCACAACATATTTAAGGCATATTAACTTAGGAAACCTGTATATGACTCACTTGGTTACCCGTAACGCATTATTTGCTTTCGGTGCGGTTTATGTAACTAGTTTGCATAAATTGCCCGAAACGGGTCAAACCTTATCATTTTAATCTCAAAATCCAGAATGTGTTTAGTTCACCCATATTATACAAGTATACAAACTTGTCGGGTCTAAACCACATTCTAATCCGGTCTTCGCTTAATCGTGCGTTTGGAACCGTATATTTTCCTTTAAAACAAACCGGTCTAAGTTTATGCTTAATTAAGACCCGTTAGGAATCTAATAGGTTATTAAAACCTTCGTTCCAGATTAGGAGCCCGGTAAAAGCTACTTGCACTTGCTGATTGAATACGGTTGAGATAAATTTGAATATTTGCTCAGGTAAATACTTTTAACTTATTTTCCCTATACGGGCTTGGGATACGGTATTATAATAATACCGCTTGGTCGGGTGTGTAGTCATTTAAATCGGATTGTGATTAATGTATTTACATAACTCGTTTTAATCTGTATTATTTGGTGTATGGCCTTTGGGGGTTAAATGACCATGTCCCGGATATCCTTGGCATCATTCATTGAAATGGCCACGACCTAAGCACGGGGTGTAGGCATACACCTGACAGTTGCATATGTAAAAACTGGTAACTCACTTTAAGGAATAAACCTTGTGGACATTATACATGTGGCGTGTCAGTTAATCTTGTCCGGCTCTTCTAACCGGCCCTGACGGACGCAAATAAGTAAAACTGTATACAAGATTATTTTTAAATAATTGTCCCAAGTTATAAAAGATATTTTGTGCCTTGTGCATTAAAATTAATTTTCTTAAACTCTTTTCAAAATGAGTCGGTTAATTGTATTTACCAGTGTAAACTGACGTATTTTCCAAAAAGGCTAAGTGCAGGTACTAGACGTAATAGGCTGGCTACTCCTGGCATCGTTAATCAAGTCTTGCAAGCTCTAGATGTTAAAGTCTGTTGAACAATGATCTTTTTATCTTTTGATCCGCCTGTGGATCCTTTACAGTCCGTTTGTAATACTTTGATATTACTTTTTATTCGGTTTGTAATGTGATTCATCTTTTGCTTCCGCTGTGCATTTAAATTGTGTTGTTTGACTATGATGATATCAACTACGTCACGATACTCCCCACCGGGCCCACCGGTAATACGTGGAAATTCGGGGTGTGACAGTAGAACTTGTTTAAACTTATATTTAAGTTATCAAAACTAACTTATATGTTGGTTTTGATCTTAGGTGATATCATGTGTACCCGGATGGAGATCAAGCGATGACAAAGGACCGAACACACGAAAATGAAGCTTCCGCAAGTTGTTTCGTCGTTATTCTTAAATGATGAATTAAATCACATTATGTTGTATTAATTTAAATTGTAAAAGTTTTTTTAAGAAACCCGTATTTTTCATTGTAATTGTAACCGTAATTACATGATTATGGACTTAATATATACGAAAATCGTAAACTAATAGTAAGGGTCTTACAAGTTGGTAATCAGAGCTCATGGTTGAAGGGTAAGTGTTCGGTTCGAGGCTTGATCGCAAATCCGGTAAGTACAAGTATGTTAACGGTCTGGTATGATTAAAGTGTTGTGAACAACACATAGGGTTATCGTGTAATACACGTTACCCCAACGAAAATGATTGGTATAGTTAACGAAATCACGTGCGTTGACACGCACAGTAAAAAGCCTTGTATTACAATACGGACATTTATTAATGTCGAAATTACTAACTTTTGTAAAGGTTTCGTTGAAAGATACTCACATCTGAAGATAGCGGGAGTGTAACAAATCTCGGATATGACGAAGGAACGGCCCGAGGTATGACGAGCAGAGCATACTCATTAAGGACCTAAACCGCGTGACGATCGCGAACAAAGATAACGGCAAGAGAAGCCCGTAAGGGCAAGCATTACCAGGTGCACGCTTTTAAATTTAATCGCATAAGTAGTAATATGCAACAAACACGTAGGGAAAGACGGTTGCATATATCTAATAAAACCTGAATAGGATATCTATTCAGGATGATGTTTCCAAGAGAAGTTTAATAGAAACATGTGTTATTCACGATGATGAATAACAAAGAAATAAAAGGATTAGTTCATATGGAAACTTGGACGGGGGTTAATTATCCAAGTGGAAAACTCTCAATATAATGCTATTGAGAAAAGTAGCGATCACATTAACGAATGTGATTATATAATAGTTCAATAGAAAAAAAAAACATTTTATATGTACAAAAGTAAAACTAGTAAAACTAATGATTGTTGTTTTTGCAACTAAATAAAGTTTTACTAAATGAAATCAGAGATATGAAATAAATAGGGGCGTTACTTACATGGGGTGTGATGTGAAAACCACAAAAAGGTCATGTGTATCATGTGTTGATCGCTTACTCTGGCCAAGTAAGTAGTGGCACATGATACCATGAAATTTTTGTAGCGGACACATTTACGTCCGATGTAGTAAGGGCGGGGTGAATGAGACTAACTTAAATGGTACCCCAAATGAGTCAAACAAGTAAGACGTTTGATAGTAAACATAAACGCAAGTCGGATGGCGGGAGCGTATTACGTTAGAATAACGAACCCGAGAGAAGGGACAAAGATTAAAGTAAATGAAAATACTAATCAACTAATGAGAATTCTAAGGCATAAAGATAAAAGTTTGATTGTCGCAAGTGATGAAATTCACACGAACAAGTCAAACAAATTAAATAAAGAATAAAGAAACTGATTAAATAAAAGCGATGGATTTCGCTAAGACGACCACATAAATTAAAACGAAGTCTTAATACATACCGGAACGGTTACTTTAATAGTGACTTCGGTAAGATACCCGATAGATGGGTAGGATTTTGAAAGTGTGCGTAAACCAAGAGACAGGAACGCGAAATAGAAAGTTAAAGGACTCGGATTAAGAGTCATGACTAAAAGACGATGAGAAATTGCAAACAGAAATTTAGATAACTACGTTCAACTATTTTAAAGTTGAACGGGTCGAACAAAGAATAAAATTTGACATTCACAACTCACAAGTGATGAAATTTCACACGAACAAGTCAAACAAATTTAATAAAGGATGACGCTTGCTAATGTAAGTAAGCGCGAACTGAATGAATAAAAGTGTGAAAGGTGAACAAACCTATGTAAAGGATTATAAGCGTTAAAAATATCAAGATAAAAGAACCCGGGCAATGGGTTGTAAAGAAGTATAATTATGAACCGGGGGAAAACGGTGAGCGTAGAACAAACCGACGTGTAAATGACGTAAAGAGTCATAAAGTCGGAAGATTAGTCCAAGAGTAAACGAACGAAACTTCAGACTACGGTCAAGGCCAACTAAAGTTCAAAAGAGAAAATAAACGATTCCAAACATAATAAGAGATGCTTTGAAGCTATATATGTATATATATACATTTGAATATAGACATGGATAAAAGACGATCTACGGGATCATCATAACCTACGAGATTATAAATGAAGCTAAGGTTTACGGGACCAAAAAGACCTTCGGGTCACAAACGGAAAGAAACGAATTGTTGAGGTCCCACCTTAAAAGGGTGAAAATCTAAATAAATAGCCTATGAGGCTAAGTGAAAGAACCTACGGGTCAATAGTATAAAACGAGGGAATTGGTTAAGATTCCCCGTGTAAAACAAGAATAGAAAGAGAATGAATTATTAGTTGTCAATGTCCTCGATGTGAACAATTGACATAAGTTAAAAGAAGAACGTTAAACTAAAATTCAGCTTTAAGTAAGAAATAACGTCTTAAGAAATATGAGTATTATGAGACAAACTCGGGAGAGATTAATATCAAAGGATGTAGGTCTTAACGCTGATAGATGCAAGGCGATACATTCGAAAAGAAAGAGCATGATAAAGAAAGTCGAGATAAACTTAAACGTGTCATGACACGTTCACGCTCAAGAAAAAGTAATATAGAATGTGACCACGTTGTAACGTGAGTCACAGGATAAAAGATTATAAACTTAGATAAGCCTCGGGAAGGCAAGATGAATATACCCGAGCGATGGGGTATAAGGTAATCGGTGACTAACAAGTCTAACCGCCAAAATAAACAATTGATAAAGATAAAAAGATACTAGTTGAAGGTAACAGCCAACGAGGCCTTATACTCGAAATGCGCATACGCTTAAAAGCCAAAAACACATTACCACACTTTTGGTAAGATTATTATAGGCGAGCAATGCTCAAGAGATCACCGAAACTAAGGTTTAGATAATATGAACCAATAAAGTACGTGAGAAAGGTTTCGGGGACGAAACCTCTTTAAGGGGGGTAGACTTGTAACACCCCGAAAACGGGTTTGGTAATTAAACCCCGTTAATACTAAAGAGCGGGTAGAATACCGTTAGCAAAAAAAAAAGATTTAACCCGGAAATTATTAGGATTCAAATAAATAAGCCTAATAATAAATAAAAAGAGAGCAAACGACTTGAGAAGACAAAAGTTCATAAGGAGCCCGAGTTAACGAGACTTAAAATAAAACGGGTTGTGAACAAGATAAAATAACTAGGAAATAAATAACCTAGTTAGTTACAAGTTTTGTAGTTATGTGAAACCTTGGTCAAAACATGTTATATGCAACAATGGTAAGATATAGGGGCCAAAAGTGAAAAGATGGAAAAATAGTTTTATTAAATAAAACAATTAAAAACCAAACACACACACTTGGTGTGTGTCTGGTCGCAGGAAAACACAGGGGACGACCTAAGCTCATCTTCAAAACCCTAAACTCTCACAAATCTCTAAAATTGAAGGTCAAGATCAATTCCAAAATGAAATCCGAGCCTAGATTGGTGATCTCCATTGCAAGGGGGTCATAAGGTATGTGAATCTTGATAGAAAATCTCTACTTGAAATTCTGATGAACTTAGAGAATTTGGAAATTTTTGATGCATGATTGTTATATGGATGAAATAGGAACATTGTAGTGTCTAGGAGTAAACCCTATACAAGTATATGTTGAAATCATGCCTAATTCTAGTAAAATCCATGAACACCATTGAAGGTGATTGTTGTTAGGGTTTTTTTTATTGCTAAAAATAGTGTTATAATGTCATAAACATGTTTTAATTGAAAGCTGAATTCAAACAGCTTCTGATCAAAATTTACAGCCGACTTGTATTGGCTGTAACATGGATAAAACATGACAAAAACATGTGTTTTTTGAGTCTAAAATGTAATTACAGGAAATATCTTTAAAACCCCACTGGAATGACATTTTTTTGACGAAAATTGAATGTTTTATGAATTTTTCGGTATCGAAGGTTAAGGCTGCGTTTTCTGGCAGAATTTGCAGCCCATTACGCATGTCATAACTTAATTTAAGAACTGATTTATGATCTCAAATTTTTACTGTAGGTAACTTCTGGTAATTCCAAAAAGCTCCAATTGGAATTTCGTCAATCGGATAAACGAAGAGTATTAAATGAATTTTTTCGTAAGCTGCAGTCAGAAGTGACGAATCTGATTGCAGCTTAGTAAATGAATTTTTACGATTTTTTGGTAAAGATTTAGATCTTGAAATTTTAACACAAGGCCTAACCCTCCGAGAGGTACGTCACATAAAAATATCATAATTTTTGAAGACTTGTAAACAGGTTAAACAAGTCACAAAAAACAGCCCATTTTCAGTGATTTGAAATCCCTAAATGAAATTACGGTCTACTTGATTGTGTGTAAAACGTGATTATATTAGGTGTTCGGATGCATGCTAATGATAAGAAAAGTGTAAGGTGAAAAATCATATTAAATTATGGTTAATCTAACCACCTTGTGAACATTGGATAATAGTTTGGCGCTTAACAAGCTAGGTGGAAGGTTGTGGATGAAGCGTGTCAAACGGAGCGAGTATGGAAAGAAAAGCGTGGCATGGATGCAAGGTAAGTAAATCTTACACCATTTTATTTTTGAATGCGTAATGATTATAAAGGTTATGAAAATGATAAACTAATATTTGAAATGTGATGTTCCGATGTAAATTGAAACGGGTCGGAATAAGCGAAAGTGATGAAAACCATAATGAATGGTAAAAAGGGGTTAAACGGTAATTTAAGTCAAGAGATGACGAACAAACAACAAGTTTTTTTTAAATGTTACCTCATGGGGTAACTTATAATGAGAAAGAGGGATAAAAATGGGAATTGGTCAAATGTCGACTAGTGTAAATCGAAGTTAAAAGGATACCCATGGCGTAAGCCGAATGGGTTGAGATCGTAAGAAAAGAATTTAAGGGAAGAAGGAATTGGTAATAAAATCCGGGATGGGATGGATGTATGAATTGGAAATCAAAAACCTTGTTTTTGATTAAATGGGTAATATTGGGCATATAGGCCAAACGGGTCGAATGGTGGTGACAACGCCATTTGACAATAGCGACTAATGTGGTTGTCAAGTCTTATATTGACAGGAGCGATTAGCAAATCGGATAATTTCGTCGCCATAGTGTCACACCCCGATATTTCCACATATTACCGGTGGGCCCGGCGGGGAGTATCGTGACGTAGTTGATATCATCATAGTCAATACACACAATATAATAGCACAGCGGAAGGCTTGGTGAATAAACTATTACAAACCATAATGTCTGAGTGTTTGAGTTTATGAATATACAGACTGGAATGTAATAAGATCCACAGGCGGATCATAAATGTACAATGAAACAAAAACAACAGACTTTAGGTATCTTATGGATTTGCAAGATCCTCTATAGACACCCTATAGCTCCAGCCTATTTCGAGAGGTACCTGTCAAATCAGTTTTTAAGAAAATACGTCAGTTTACACTGGTAAATACAATTAACTGACTCTTTTGAAAACATTTAAGAAAATTGATTTAGGTGCACATGGCATAAATCTTTTATAACTTTGGACAATTATTTAAATATAATCTTGTATACAGATTTATATGTTTGTCATACAATTGGGGCCGGTTGGAAGCCGGTCGTGATTAACCGACTCACCACTTATAGAACCCACAAAGGAGTTATCCCCAACATGTGGGTTTATATTTAGCATTTGCATCTGTCAGGTGTATGCCTACACCACGTGCATAGGTCGTGGCCATTTTCAAATAAAATGAGCCGAGGATATCCAGGACACGGCCGTTAACCCCCAATGCTTATGTTATCAAACAAGACAGATTAAAACGGGTTATTTAAATTTATTAATCATAATCCGATTAAATGATTTCATACCCGACCAAGTGGTATTATTATAATACCATATCCCAAGCCCGTATAGAGAAAATAAGTTAAAAGTATTTACCTGATGCTAGCAGTAAAATCTTAAGGCTTTTTGAAGGCACCTTCTATCGGAAGCTATTTAATCTGTATAGAAGGTTTATTAACCTATTAGGATGCTAACGGGTCTTTAATTTAGTCAAAGACTTAGACCGGCTAGCTAGAAGGAAACCTTACGGTTCTAGACGCTCGATTAAGCGGAGAACGGAATAGAACGTGGCTTAGACTCGACAAGCTTGGATACTTGTATAATATGGGTATATTAATCACATTCTGGAAATTGAGGATTTAAGGAAAATGTTTGACCCGTTTCGACTATTTTATGTAAACTAGTCACACAAGCCGATCCGAACGCATAAACGCGTAACGGGTAACCAAATAAATTATATACAGGTCTTAATCATTATTATGCTCAAAATATGTTAATACATCAGTAAGATGTTAACATATATGCCCAAAAAGTAAATTTAACCAAAATAATTCCCATAAGGGCATTTTGGTAATTTTAATGCCCATAAAAGAGTTTAGAGTTAATTACTATTTTCGTCCCTGTGGTTTGTCAAAAATTACTATTACAGTCCATTAGTTTAAAATTTGCGATTTCAGTCCCTGTGGTTTCACTTTCGTAGCCATTTCAGTCCCCGTGGTTTCACTTTCGTAACAATTTCAATCCATTTATTCTATTAGTAGAGGGACTAAAATGGTTACGAGGTGGACAGAAATGGTTATGAAAGTGAAACCATAGGGACTGAAATCACAATTTTTAAACTAATGGACTGAAACAGTGATTTTTAACAAACCACAGGGACGAAAACAGAAATTAACTCAAGAGTTTAACTGTGCAACTGAGTTTCAGGTCTGATTAGATCAGTAAAAATATGTATTTTTATAAGTTATAACAGTAGGATACTTTATATATGTGAAAATTATCTTATATAGCCAAACTATGTCCCGTAGGGGCATTTTGGTAATTTTACATAGGTTTTAAAGGTCAAAATAGACTTCTGAGTTTAAAACTTTGACTTACTGTTTAATTATATAATTTAACTTAAAAAATCAGTGGGTAATAAGTTTTATATGTCAAATATAGTTTTAACTCATACTATGTACTAAAAACGCTTAAAAGTCGGTTTAAAAGGGTAATCGGGTTAAAATAGTAAATCTGAGTTTTTGATCAGTTTATAAAGTTCAAAATACTTTATTTATCATATGAAATCAGTAGCAAAAGGTTTGGCACTAAAAAGTTATGTAAAACTCATTTTATGCATGAAAAGGGTAAAACCGACATTTACCGAAATCAAGCTATAATCCTATGTTATGCTCAGTTTAAAAATAATTAAAAATCTTCAAAAATCCCAAAATATTATTTTACATCAGTAGGTATAAGGTTTGATGTCAAAAATTGAATTTAGATAGGCTTTATGTTAATTATGCCATTTAACTAATAAAAAGCTCCTTAATTACGCTATTGAGCATAACTTCAATTCTAGACCTCAAATTGATGTCAAATTTTTAGGACATGTCTAAATATCAGTAACAAAGGTGTTAGTCCAATCACATTGTTAAAATTCTCAGTTGTATGTAAAAAGGGTGTTTATGGCATTATTAAGCATAATTACGATCAAGTGCATATAATTCAAACCACTAGTTACCATGCAATATAACTTCAGGGGGTTATACTACTAAGTAATGTGGTCGTAAAGGAAGCTTAAAACATGGGAGAATTAAGCTTAAAATGGGTCAGAACTGAAAGTCAAAGAAAAAGTCAAGCTTTTGCGACTTTCGGTTATAAACTGACCTTAGACTATTAATTGCTGGGTTAGGACTGATAAAACATGTTTTAATATTGATTACCAAGTCATTAGAATGTTAAAATATAATTTAGAACCTCTGGTTTATTAATTAGAATCATTTTTGTAATTTCTGTCCAGTTTGACTTTTTGTCAAACTACTTTGACCCGACAATTGACCAGTCAAACGAGGTAATTAGGAGGTGTCCTTTTAAGGGTTAATCACCTACACTAATGTGGTCCTATAACCACTTTCAATTTGATCAGTGGTTAAGCCACATGTAATTAAAACGAAAGTCAAACTAATTTTACGATAAGTTTGACTTTAGAGTAATTAAGCTAAATTAAATGACTAAACAAGAAATTAGAGGCTTACTTAAGGTCCTAGCAAACTTTTCTACACTTGATAATCCTCTTCTTACTGATGGAAGCTCCAGAACAAGTCCCACAAGTGAAATGCTTGCAAATGTGTTTATGAACACAAGAAGAGGTTCCCTTATATAGCAAATTCCTTGAATCTAGATTACTTCCAGGTGTAATTGGAGGCCATGGGATCACCCCAGGTGTCCTAGCTACTGATATAAACCGACTTACAGTTCCCTAGGTTGTTACAACCTAGATTAAGGCGGTGGAACAGGCAAACCCGCACTTGGCAGTCACTTTTCTGATCTGGGCATGCTGAGGCGGGCCGCGTAAGACTTAAGGGTGTCTTACGCGGGCCGCTTGGTCCTGTTAAACTGGTAAAACAAGTTTGCATGCTGGCAGCTTTAGTCCCTGCTCGTTTTTACCCCTTTTTAACCTTATTGTTGACATGTGGGGCCTTTGTAGTCAGTATGTTGAAGCTCTAGGATGAATAAACTAACTTTGTTAGGCTCGGGTTCGTTAATTATCTCTATGAAAGCAAGTTTCATTAAATTGACACTTTTGGCCCAAAGTCTTGAAAACATGCTTAACGATATCGAAACCACGTGAAATTTATACCACTTATTCTTAAGAGTATATTTGAATGTTTTGAAGCCTTGGTTTCATTAAAAGGTCACTCAGAGGTCAGAATCGACATGTTGACACGTTTAACCCTTATAATTAAAAATCTTTCGATTATTTTCATAAACGGCTTCTCATATCAAATCATTCACTCGTTTAAGAATATATATTCATCATGTAAGGTTATTCAGAGGCACAAGTTTGGCATGTTGACACTTTGAATCCCTGTAGTTTCATAGTTTCACTATTCGACAACTTTGGTCCTTTAAACTCAATCTTTCGCACCTTTAGAGTTTAGGACACGTGTCTATATATAATTGGACACGTTTTTACGTGGTGTTACATCCTCACCCCCTTAAAAGAAATCTCGACCCCGAGATTTACTGAAATAAGTGAGGGTATTTCTGTTTCATAGTGGACTCGACTTCCCACGTATACTCGGGACCTCTACGGGCTTCCCATTTGACCTTTACTATAGGTACATGCTTTCTTCGAAGCTTTTTAACTTGTCGATCCTCGATCGATATAGGTCTTTCAACGAATCTCAAACTTTCATCAATCTGTACGTCTTTATGGGACATAGCTAGTGATTCATCAGCTAGGCATTTCTTGAGATTACAAATGTGAAAAACATTATGAATCCCACTTAGCTCCTCAGGAAGGTTTAGCTTATAAGCTACACTGCCGACACATTCGATAATCTCAAATGGTCCAATGTATCTAGGGCTCAACTTACCTTTTTTACCAAAACGCATCACACCTTTCCAGGGTGACACTTTTAATAGAACTTTATCGCCTACTTCAAACTTTCGAGGTTTTCGCCCCTTATCAGCATAACTTTTCTGCCTATCCCTGGCAGCTTTCAGGCGATCTCGAATCTGGACAATCTTGTCTGTTGTTTCAAGGACTATACCAGGTCCTGGTAGCTGAGCTTCTCCTACTTCTGCCCAACAGACAGGCGTTCTGCATTTCCTACCGTATAATGCCTCAAAAGGCGTAGCCTTAATGCTTGTATGGTAGCTATTGTTATAGGAGAACTCGATCAATGGTAGGTGGTCACCCCAACTACCACCTAAATCAATAACACATGCACGAAGCATGTCTTCCAAAGTTTGAATTGTACGCTCACTATGTCCATCCGTCTGAGGGTGGTAAGCAGTACTAAAATTCAAACGGGTGCCCAAAGATTGTTGGAAGCTTTTCCAAAAATGTGAGGTGTATCTAGTATCCCTATCAGAGATAATAGCTAGTGGTGCTCCATGTAGAGCTACAATCTTATCTACATACAATTGGGCTAATTTATCGGATCTACGAGTCTCCTTGATGGGTAAGAAATATGCTGACTTAGTCAGTCAGCTACAATCTTATCTACATACAATTGGGCTAATTTATCGGATCTATGAGTCTCCTTGATGGGTAAGAAATGTGCTGACTTAGTCAGTCTATCCACAATAACCCATATGGTATCATTTTCGTGCCTTGTTTTAGGTAACTTGGTTATAAAATCCATAGTTACCATTTCCCACTTCCATGTGGGTAGTTCTGGCTGTTGCAACAGGCCCGATGGTTTTTGATGTTCAGCTTTAATCTGACCACAGGTCAAACACTTAGCTACATGGGTGGCAATATATTTCTTCAACCCTATCCACCAATAATTAGCTTTCAAGTCTTGATACATCTTGTCACCTCCCGGGTGAACTGAGTACTTGGAGTTGTGGGCTTCCTGGAGGATTATATCACGCAGTCCTCCTTGTATAAGAACCCAAATCCTTCCGTTCATTCTGAGAATTCCATCCTTCCCAGGTGTTAACTGGTCAAAATTTATACCTAATTTTTCATTTGGAAGGTTAACTTCCAAAACAGCATCTTTATGTGCAGCTAATAGTCTTTCGTTTAGACTATTCTTTAGCTCAATACTCTTAGCATTAATCCTAATTGGCTTGACTCTTTCCTTCCGGCTTAGAGCATCAGCGACTACGTTCACTTTACCTGGATGGTAGCGTATCTCGCAATCATAGTCATTTAGTGTTTCCATCCAATGGCGTTGTCTCACATTGAGTTCTTTTTTATTGAACAAATGTTGGAGACTTTTGTGATCAGAAAAGATCACACATTTTGTTCCATATAAATAATGTCTCCACAACTTAAGTGCAAATACAACGGCACCCAATTCCAGATCATGGGCGGTGTAATTCTTTTCATGCACTTTCAGTTGTCGTGATGCATAGGCAATCACCTTGCCTCGCTGCATAAGCACACAACCCATACCGGTGTGTGAAGCATCACAATATACAACAAAATCTTCAATCCCGTCAGGTAAGGTTAGCACTGGAGCATTGCTCAATCTCTGTTTAAGAATTTCAAAGGATTCTTGTTGTTTCGGACCCCAATCAAACTTAATATTCTTACGGGTTAGGGATGTTAATGGTGCAGCTATTCTTGAGAAGTTCTCAATGAATCTTCTATAATATCCAGCTAAACCCAGAAAGCTACGTATTTCGGTTGGAGTCTTGGTTGCTTCCCAATTCATTACGGCTTCTACCTTAGCGGGATCTACTTGGATACCTCGCTCACTGACAGCATGTCCAAGGAATTAGACTTCGCGAAGTCAGAATTCGCATTTGGAGAATTTAGCCTAAAGCTTCTCCTGTTGAAGTAATCCTAAGATACATCGAAGATGTTTCTCATGATCAACTTGGTTACGAGAATAGATAAGTATGTCATCTATAAAGACAATGACAAACTTATCTAAATATGGCTTGCAGACTCTATTCATGAGGTCCATGAATGCTGCCGGCGCATTGGTGAGTCCGAAAGGCATCACTAAGAACTCAAAATGTCCATATCTCGTTCTGAAGGCCGTCTTTGGTACATCTTCAGTCCTAACCTTAAGTTGATGATACCTAGACCTTAAGTCAATCTTTGAGAAGTAGCTTACCCCTTGGAGTTGATCGAACAAGTCGTCGATCCTAGGCAAGGGATAACGATTCTTGATCGTTACCTTATTTAGTTCACGATAATCAATGCATAAACGCATTGATCCGTCCTTCTTCACAAACAATATTGGAGCTCCCCAAGGTGAAGAACTAGGTTGTATGAAACCTTTTTCCAATAGTTCATCCAATTGAGTTCTGAGTTCCTTCATTTCAGTAGGTGCTAGACGATAAGGAACTCGTGCTATAGGTGCTGATCCTGGGAGAATGTCTATCCTGAACTCTACTTGCCTCTCAGGAGGTAATCCAGGTAATTCGTCAGGAAAGACATCAGGATATTCAGAGAGAATCAGAATATCTTCAATTTTAGGCTTAGGATCATTCACAGTCACTTGTGCCATGTAAATGACACATCCACTTTTCATACATTGCGCTAACTTGAGAATAGACACATTGCTAGGCAATCCATAATGTGTATCTCCTTGAATAGTGACGGATTCGCCAGAAGGGGTTTTAATAATAATTAGCTTTTTATCACATGCAATTTGGGCTTGGTTATACGACAACCAATCCATGCCTAAAACTATATCAAACCCAGCCAATTTCATTGGCAAGAGGGAAAGCGGGATAGAATGATTCTTGATGGATATAGAGTATCCATCGAGAAGAGTTGAAGCTGTTTCTAAGGTACCGTCGGCAAGCTCTACCTCGTATTTTATGTCTAGAGTCTTAATAGGCACTTTCAACAACTTACAGAACTTATGGTCTACAAAGGACTTATCAGCACCGGAATCAAATAAGACTCTAGCATAATTGTTATTGATGAGGAAGGTACCTGTTATGACGTTCTCGTCATTCACCGCTTCCCTCGCTTGCATCTGGAAAACTCTCGCGTTGTTTTTCTTTGCCTCTTCTGGCTTTTTAGCATTCTCGGGGCAATTGGTTTTAATGTGCCCCTTTTCATTGCAACCATAGCAGGTTGCATCCTTTATATTTCGGCACTCAACAGATTTGTGCCCTTTCTTCTTGCAAATCCCACATGGTTTTGCTTGTGAGTCCTGGTTGCACTTCCCAAAGTGCCTTTTGTTACAAGTCTTACATCTGGGCTTGTCACTTGACTGCCCCTTTTTGGAACCAGAGTTCCCTTTGCCCTTTTTGTTCGACTGAGGAGACTTCTCTTCCTCTCTTTTCCTCTTCCCTTCATCGGTTGCCCTCTTCTCCTTACTCCTCACAACATCCAAAGTGAGGGATAAGGATAGATCCACAGCGGATCTATAAGTGGTCGGCTTTGAAGCCTTAACATTCCCTTTTACTTCGGGGGCCAAACCACCGATGAAACGTGCAATGCGTTTGGACTCAGGAGTGACTAGATATGGCACAAGCCTTGACATTGAATTGAAGCTAGTCACATAGGATCTACAATCCAGATCCTTCATTACCAGGGTGAGGAAATCTGATTCAATTCTCTCAACCTCATGTTGAGGGCAGTAAGTATCCTTTACAAGATCGACAAACTTCTCCCAAGAAAGGTTATACAAGTGAACCTTCCCAGTAGACTGCACTAGGGCTTTCCACCATGTGAGGGCATCACCCTTGAAGGATTGTGATACAAAAATAACCACATCCTTCTTAGCACATCCGCTGATGTCTATTACAGTCTCCGTCTCATCAAACCATTTCATACAATCAATCGCTCCCTTTTCTCCAGTAAAATCCCTAGGCTTACAGGAGACAAAGTACTTTTTTGTACAACCCTTGGTGTACCTAGGAGTCGGCTTGAGGACTACCTGCCTCTTAGGTTCACTACCCTGGTTAGATGAGTGCTGAGACTCACTTTTCTTATTAGTATGGGGTTGAATTGGGATTTTGAATTAGTTTGAGACCTAACAATACTAGGCTCTTTAAACTTAGCATCTACTGCTTGAGAAACTGCTGCGGTGATCATTGCCTGTAGTTCGGCACCAGTGATATTAATCCATGTATTGTTGCCCTCTGTGGGATGACTGTTTGCTTCATCTGAGCCAGCCATTTCTGAATACTATATCAAACAATAATGATATATTTAAATTATGTAATAAATCATCATATTGATGATTAGATGGTCATGGTATTATTAAACCATAAAGACCATATAAAAATAATATTCAAAGAGATATAATTCTTTTATATTTTTATTACACAGAGGAATATAAATCACACTGTCAATGTCATAAGGACATATTTATATTACACAAAGCTCGTCTCGAAGGACATTTAGACGGCACAAAGCCTTGCCATAAGGACGATTGTAATCTTTGATTTCTTTAAGGGTTGAACAAAGTTCATCGCCTTTTTGATAAGAAGTCTATTAAAACTTTCTTTGTCATTAGTACACCTTTGCTTGTAAGCATACATCTCTAATGGATGTTGTGGTGTATACATCATATTGATGTTTATTAGCCATGATTCATAATGATCATAAAAGGCTAAAAATAGTGGCTTGGAAAAATCTAAGTACATTAGGAAGATTGTGTGGTTTCTCGTACCGCACAATTCAGGATTGTTAACATGTTTTCAGATGTTAACAGAGAGTCATTTATCCTAAAAAGGTTATACCATCATAGCCATTTAATATTTTGGCTAGGTTATACCTCTAAGAGTTTCTCAGGCGGATTAATAAAATTTGAAATGAAGTAGCATGATATAGAAAAATACATATTTAAAATCAAAATAACTTCATTAAAATCACGAAACGATTACAACGTTGCCCGAAAAGGGACTTGAGAAAAACAACCCAAACTGCCCTCGCAGGGGCTACTGAAAACACTGCCCACGCTGGGGCTACTGAAACTGAAATAAGTCCACGCAGGGACTTGTTACATGAAAACAAAATAAATGTCCTCGCAGGGACTTTATTACATGACAAACAAAACAACCCTACATCATCCTATTTCTTCTTGCCCTTGAGAAGGCTCATAAGGCCCTTGACAAAACCGTTGTGCTTCTTCTTGTTTTCTTGAGCCACATGCTCAACCCTGTCTAACCTCTCTAGGATCTCTTGAGTTTGCTGTTGCTGAACAGGAGGAGGTTGTTGGTATGATGGGTATTGATAATCCTGCCCTGGGTATCCAGTTGGATAGACTGGAGGGTAAGCAGAAGAAGGGTAAAGATGATGGTATTGTGCAGCAGTAAGATAAGGGTCATGAGTCCCATAATCAGATAGATAACCATATGGGTTATACCCGGATGATCCTGGGTATGTTGGGATCGGGTTGTCAAAACCCAACGGTGGCTGTAGTGGTGCGTGTGAAACCGGCGGAAGGTTAACTTCCGGCACCGTGTGTGATGATCCACCCAACTGAGGGTCCTCTGGAATAGGAGGATATAAGCTTGAGCCACGAGGAGATGCAAACCGTGGTCCCCCATGTACGGACATCCTAGCATTCCTCCTTCGCCTTGGAGGCTCGGGAGTTTGTTGAGGCAGATCCTCAACTGGCAAGGGTGGTGGGGTGACAGCTCGAAGCTGTGGTTCATCCAAGGGAGGTTGAACTGGAGAGTTATGGTATGATGGTGTAAAGAACCAGTCATACTGAGCTATCCTCTCTTGAAATGAGTCAGGCCCATTGTACGGTGATCCCTGAAATGGGGAACCGCTTGAAATACTTATTGGGTGGCCTGGTGTTCCAATTTGCAAATCCGGGTCCGGGTCATCATCCATCTCCATTTCCTGAGAAAAGTGATCCTCAGGTCCCAAAGGGTTGTAGCCCAAAAAGTCGTTAACATAAGCGTTTGGATTAAATTGTGTAGGTGAGTAAGTGGAATCTGAATGATGAAAATGATGAGATTGAAAAGAGTGGTGAGATTGGTGTGATTGATGAGTTCCTTGCGAAAGAGGGGAATGATGGGGTTCGATAGGAACGGGCAACTCAAAGTAATGAGGAGGGTCAGAAGGTGAGGATCCCAGCGAGACAGAATGTCTTGCTGGTTCATAGCTATGGCTCCAATTATCCTTAGAGTCAGAGCCGGAAAGCGAGTCGGATGGTGTACGCCTGTGGGAGGGTCCCGTGCTGCTAGACGGTCCTCCACGCATGGGTCCTTTGCCTCTTCCTCTTAGCTTTGGTGGCATTCTTCCAAGTAACCTGTCAAGACAAGTAATTATAATAAAACAATAAAAGGAAGGTTAAGAGTAAAATCCTAGGTCATTTGCCTAGACTCGAGAGTCTAAGGAATGTGCTTATTGTGTCATTGAGATTAAACACAAAAGGTTAGTGTTTAATTCACTCAATGTTGACTCTGATACCAACCTGTCACACCCCGATATTTCCACATATTACCGGTGGGCCCGGCGGGGAGTATCGTGACGTAGTTGATATCATCATAGTCAATACACACAATATAATAGCACAGCGGAAGGCTTGGTGAATAAACTATTACAAACCATAATGTCTGAGTGTTTGAGTTTATGAATATACAGACTGGAATGTAATAAGATCCACAGGCGGATCATAAATGTACAATGAAACAAAAACAACAGACTTCAGGTATCTTATGGATTTGCAAGATCCTCTATAGACACCCTATAGCTCCAGCCTATTTCGAGATGTACCTGTCAAATCAGTCTTTAAGAAAATACGTCAGTTTACACTGGTAAATACAATTAACTGACTCTTTTGAAAACATTTAAGAAAATTGATTTAGGTGCACATGGCATAAATCTTTTATAACTTGGGACAATTATTTAAATATAATCTTGTATACAGATTTATATGTTTGTCATACAATTGGGGCCGGTTGGAAGCCGGTCGTGATTAACCGACTCACCACTTATAGAACCCACAAAGGAGTTATCCCCAACATGTGGGTTTATATTTAGCATTTGCATCTGTCAGGTGTATGCCTACACCCCGTGCATAGGTCGTGGCCATTTTCAAATAAAATGAGCCGACAATATCCAGGACACGGTCGTTAACCCCCAATGCTTATGTTATTAAACAAGACAGATTAAAACGGGTTATGTAAATTTATTAATCACAATCCGATTAAATGATTTCATACCCGACCAAGTGGTACTAATATAATACCATATCCCAAGCCCGTATAGGGAAAATAAGTTAAAAGTATTTACCTGATGCTAGCAGTAAAATCTTAAGGCTTTTTGAAGGCATCTTCTACCGGAAGCTATTTAATCTGTATAGAAGGTTTATTAACCTATTAGGATGCTAACGGGTCTTTAATTTAGTCAAAGACTTAGACCGGTCAGCTAGAAGGAAACCTTACGGTTTTAGACGCTCGATTAAGCGGAGTACGGAATAGAATGTGGCTTAGACCCGACAAGCTAGGATACTTGTATAATATGGGTATATAAATCACATTCTGGAAATTGAGGATTTAAGGAAAAGGTTTGACCCGTTTCGACTATTTTATGTAAACTAGTCACATAAGCCGATCCGAACGTGTAAACGCGTAACGGGTAACCAAATAAATTATATACAGGTCTTAATCATTATTAGGCTCAAAATATGTTAATACATCACTAAGATGTTAACATATATGCCCAAAAAGTAAATTTAACCAAAATAATTCCCATAAGGGCATTTTGGTAATTTTAATGCCCATAAAAGAGTTTAACTGTGCAACTGAGTTTCAGGTCTGATTAGATCAGTAAAAATATGTATTTTTATAAGTTATAACAGTAGGATACTTTATATATGTGAAAATTATCTTATATAGCCAAACTATATCCCCTAGGGGCATTTTGGTAATTTTACATAGGTTTTCAAGGTCAAAATAGACTTCTGAGTTTAAAACTTTGACTTACTGTTTAATTATATAATTTAACTTAAAACATCAGTGGGTAATAAGTTTTATATGTCAAATATAGTTTTAACTCATACTATGTACTAAAAACGCTTAAAAGTCGGTTTAAAAGGGTAATCGGGTTAAAATAGTAAATCTAAGTTTTTTATCAGTTTATAAAGTTCAAAATACTTTATTTATCATATGAAATCAGTAGCAAAAGGTTTGGCACTAAAAAGTTATGTAAAACTCATTTTATGCATGAAAAGGGTAAAACCGACATTTACCGAAATCAAGCTATAATCCTATGTTATGCTCAGTTTAAAAATAATTAAAAATCTTCAAAAATCCCAAAATATTATTTTACATCAGTAGGTATAAGGTTTGATGTCAAAAATTGAATTTAGATAGGTATAAGGTTTGATGTCAAAAATTGAATTTAGATAGGCTTTATGTTAATTATGCCATTTAACTAATAAAAAGCTCCTTAATTACGGTATTGAGCATAACTTCAATTCTAGACCTCAAATTGATGTCAAATTTTTAGGACATGTCTAAATATCAGTAACAAAGGTGTTAGTCCAATCACATTGTTAAAATTCTTAGTTGTATGTAAAAAGGGCGTTTATGGCATTATTAAGCATAATTACGATCAATTGCATATAATTCAAACCACTAGTTACCATGCAATATAACTCCAGGGGGTTATACTACTAAGTAATGTGGTCATAAAGGAAGCTTAAAACATGGGAGAATTAAGCTTAAAATGGGTCAGAACTGAAAGTCAAAGCAAAAGTCAAGCTTTTGCGACTTTTGGTTATAAACTGACCTTAGACTATTAATTGTCAGGTTAGGACTGATAAAACATGTTTTAATATTGATTACCAAGTCATTAGAATGTTAAAATATAATTTAGAACCTCTGGTTTATTAATTAGAATCATTTTTGTAATTTCTGTCCAGCTTAACTTTTTGTCAAACTACTTTGACCCGACAATTGACCAGTCAAACGAGATAATTAGGAGGTGCCCTTTTAAGGGTTAATCACCTAAACTAATGTGGTCCTATAACCACTTTCAATTTGATCAGTGGTTAAGCCACATGTAATTAAAACGAAAGTCAAACTAATTTTACGATAAGTTTGACTTTAGAGTAATTAAGCTAAATTAAATGACTAGACAAGAAATTAGAGGCTTACTTAAGGTCCTAGCAAACTTTTCTACACTTGATAATCCTCTTCTTACTGATGGAAGCTCCAGAACAAATCCCACAAGTGAAATGCTTGCAAATGTGTTTATGAACACAAGAAGAGGTTCCCTTATATAGCAAATTCCTTGAATCTAGATTACTTCCAGGTGTAATTGGAGGCCATGGGATCACCCCAGGTGTCCTAGCTACTGATATAAACTGACTTACAGCTCCCTAGGTCGTTACAACCTAGATTAAGGCGGTGGAACAGGCAAACCCGCACTTGGCAGTCACTTTTCTGATCTGGGCATGCTGAGGCGGACCGCGTAAGACTTAAGGGTGTCTTATGCGGGCCGCTTGGTCCTGTTAAACTAGTAAAACAAGTTTGCATGCTGGCAGCTTTAGTCCCTGCTCGTTTTTACCCCTTTTTAACCTTATTGTTGACATGTGGGGCTCTTGTAGTCAGTATGTTGAAGCTCTAGGATGAATAAACTAACTTTGTTAGGCTCGGGTTCGTTAATTATCTCTATGAAAGCAAGTTTCATTAAATTGACACTTTTGGCCCAAAGTCTTGAAAACATGCTTAACGATATCGAAACCACGTGAAATTTATACCACTTATTCTTAAGAGTATATTTGAATGTTTCGAAGCCTCGGTTTCGTTAAAAGGTCACTCAGAGGTCAGAATCGACATGTTGACATGTTTAACCCTTATAATTAAAAATCTTTCGATTATTTTCATAAACGGCTTCTCATATCAAATCATTCTCTCGTTTAAGAATATATTCATCATGTAAGGTCATTCAGAGGCACAAGTTTGGCATGTTGACACTTTGAATCCCTGTGGTTTCATAGTTTCACTGTTCGACAACTTTTGTCCTTTAAACTCAATCTTTCGCACCTTTAGAGTTTAGGACACGTGTCTATATATAATTGGACACGTTTTTACGTGGTGTTACACATAGATTGTGTGATAATTAAAGCGAGGTATAAATCGGGTCTATTTGTTGACCCGGGCCAGGTACGCATATATAGACTTATAGTTAAAAGTGCAATTTTTTGTTAAATAATTAGTTAAAGTCCTTCGTCGTAAAAGGAGGGACTAAAGTTGACCAAAACGCCCTTGAAGGGTAAATTGGGCAACGTCCCCTTTGTGGTCGTTTAGAAATATGTATTATAATTAGGTGAGCTTTTAATAAGCATAAAGGTTTTAAACATAGGCCTTTTGGGGTTAAATGCCTAGAAACGGGTCTTTTCCGTAAAACAACCAACCGAAGTGTAGAATCCGAAAAAAGTTGTTCAAATATACTAAATCCACCACAAGAATAGTTGTGGTGGAATGTAAGTAGATAAAACAAATGTGGGAAAAGGATGGGTGAAAAGAATTAGTGAAATTTAAACTTAAAAGTTCAAATTCTCTAAACGGGTCGAATAATCATAAAAAGGGATTTATAAGCCGTAAGCTTATAAATCTGAATTTGATATGAACCAGAAGATAAACGGGTCCGTAATTAAATTACGGACGCGTAGGAAAAAGAATCACGCAAAACGGGTAAGTAGAATGAAAGTTATGCCCTTTTAAAGTTCGTTTTTCGACAAAAACCATAGTTGGGCAGATATGCAGCTCCCAGACCTGGAATCGCTGGAAAAGGGTCTCCCCCGCGCCACGCGACGGGCAACGTTGTTTCGGGCGCGACACGCGACAGACGTCGCGACACGCGACACGTTGAGATGAGTCTCGCGCGACACGCGAGAGACATCAAAGTTGGAAATAATTATTTTGTTGATTATTTGATGGATCAAAACTAACTTATATGTTGGTTTTGATCTTAGGTGATATCAAGTGTACCCGGATGGAGATCAAGCAATGAAAAAGGACCGAACACACGAAAATGAAGCTTCCGCAAGTTGTTTCGTCGTTATTCTTAAATGATGAATTAAATCACATTATGTTGTATTAATTTAAATTGTAAAAGTTTTTTTAATAAACCCGTATTTTTCATTGTAATTGTAACCGTAATTACATGATTATGGACTTAATAAGTATTATAAATTTATAATCATGTTTTTAATCTCTAATTTATGTTTTAAATAAACTACAATTATGAACCAAGATCTGATATTATCATATTAATGTTAATATAGTCGTAGTAGTAGTTACATATGTAATATGTAATAAACAGTAGATAAGTTAAAATCCTGGAATCTTTTATTATTTTTTAATTAAAAAATAATAACTTGGTACATGCTTTTATTTTCCTTGAAGGACCACAAGTTTGGATGGGGTTAAAACTGAAAAAAAAAATTGCATGTGAATCATGAAAGGGTAGGTACATATATGGGATTCACAATTAATCTATTTTTCTAATTAAAAAAATAATAATTAGGCATATCCGATTCGATCTTGTTTGATTTAGGAACACATGCTTATTATCCTACAGTTCAATTATTTATTTGATTAATAACATAGTCATTGCTGTTAAAAAAATAAATAGTTTACTATCCTAGTTTGTGGTTGTTGCGCAGATACGGTTCGATCTTGTTTGATTTTTTTTTCTTGCACGGCTCTGGTTTCCGACGGTAAATCTCCTGTTTTCATCCATTGTTTTGTTGTATTCAATCGCCGAAAACGTCAGGTTCATCGACAGGTTTGGGAACGGAATTGCCAGCGGTGATGTCCACCTTCACAAATGGTTAAAGATGAAGGGTTTGAATGTTTGATTACTATGCAACTCGGTGAGAGATAGATATTTTATATAGTTTTTTAAGATTTTAATTAAATAAAAAAACTTGGTTATGTGCAATTCGATGAGTACATGTGCAACTCACTTTTAATTTAACAATACAAAGAATATATAATTTTAAACTTTTATTAATTTATCTTCTAAATGTATTTAACTAGTATTTTTGTCCCGTTGAAGCTGGAACAACAATTTTCAAATGAGAAATCAAATTACCATAAAAAAACAAACAGAAGGGTATATAATTATGCATTTATGAAAATCCAAACGTCAATTATTTTTTAATATGACCGGAACAAACATAAAAGCAAAAAAAGCAAGTCATCACTTGTGGAAATTTCAATTTATCAAGAGCACTAGCGGATCATATGTATCGTCTTAAAACTAATTAAGTAATAAAGATATTAATTCATCCTAGCGATGTGTTAGACTCAGATAATCCCCATGAAATGATTGTGTCGCTCTGTTTTTAGATTAAAATCCAGACAATATTAAAATAAAACATCAAAATAAGGTCCATAGCTCCTGATTACATTTTCAATAAAAAAGAATTAATAAAATAACTAATAATAATCCATAGTTAAATACCCAAAGTAATATACCTTAAAAAATTTAACTTAAATAAACTACTAAACTATGAATAATAAGAAATACTCGAATTTTACCATGTTAGTTTTTATTTAAAATTTAAAATTACATGTTAACTACTACTTAAATCGTAAAATATCTATATTAATTATTATTTAAGCTTTAAATTGTGTATTGATTTTTATTTAAACTTAAAAGCGCTTTTAGAGATTGAAAACATGACAGGAACGCGTTCCTATAATTGGCAGTGTGTTTGGGTTTTAACAACAAGAACGTAACATATATTGTCATTGATAGTTATTGATGTGGAAGCTCGAACATAGGATGTCCACTCGAGGAGTGAAAACACGTCTGGTACGTCTTATTTACCCTTGTTGATTTGCATGGTCGCTACATGTGAGTAACGTGAGTTGCCTATTAGCTAACACTCGTAACACGCGTAAACTAATAATGGCATATGTGTTACTTCATCTTGACATGAATCATACATGATCAAGGGGGCATTAAAATGTCGGTTCAGCCATTGATGGTAAAGCCTGTCAGCGTCTTTGACGGGGCGAGCTACGTAGATAATATGGTTTTTTATGCAGAAGAGATAGAGAGAGCGAATAAGGAAAGGATGTTAGCGGAGATAGAGGCGGAAAGAAGAAAACTCCCGGTTAGAGACAAAGGGATAACATATGTTAACAAATCTCCTTACTTCAGAAGGGGGTGGATATTTAATAAAGATATAAGTATTGATGATAAGCGTATCTGTGCTTACACGCGCAACGATGAGGGAGTATTACATAGCCTACATGGGGATTCAAGTAGAAAGAAAGTGATGAAAATAAATCTGTAAGTGCTCTATACGAATGTAACCAATCAAGATTTTTTGCTTTTTTTTGTTGTTTTCTATGTTGAGTAACATGCGATAACCTCCATTTGATAGAAGAGAGCGAGGACAAGCATGGGTGGAGGGCTTTACCAACAAAGAGTATAGAGCAAACCCTAGAGCAGAGTAAGGAAAATTTGTGTTTGGATGAATACAAACCATTTAGAACTCGTACCAACTGTCAGTACTAGTAACATGAGTAACAAACTAGTTGTTTTTATTGTGAATTGGGTTGTAGGGAGCTACTATACCGGAGCAGTGCCAATGTTGAGGCAACACGAAGAATGTTTGAAAAATTGAGCGTAGGGGCTCTCGTGATTGATCGAATAATTGACTGCTAGGCTATGGTGCTGAACTATGAAGAACAATTCAAACCCAAAGCACCAGGGTTATACATCCGTTTGTTTTTTAGGACAAAAGTAGTTGTAGGTTCTTTTCTAATAGCCATGGATTGTCTGTGTGTAATGAACATAGTGTAATTAATGCTACTTGATATATGTTTCAGTTTGAGTGGATGTTGTTTGGTCAGGAAATGCAAGATGAGAAACGTATGGACAGGTTTAGGAAGAATATGCGAGCATGAATGTATGGCAACAAAAAGTTGTTTGACCTGAGAAGTTTCGACATGGTGCTGTTTCTAATACTGGAGGGAAGGCACTTCTATCTCCTAGTGTTTGAGATGAAAAACCCTGCAATTACATTGTTGGCAATGGCGCAGAAAACTTCAGAAGTCGGGTGTTGGATAGCGATGCTTACATCAACAAGTCAGTACCATATAAATATGTAAGTAAACTATCAAATGCTTATATTCAGATTGTGCATAAAGTGGTATACCATCTGACTGTGATCTCTGTTATATGTTACTAGAAGGAGATGTTTGTACGTTACTTGGAAGAGGTAAACCATCCATGGGGTTCGGTGATCAAGGGTCTGGAAATCAAGCGGAAGAAGCTTGATTGGGCCACAAATGGGAACAATACAGACTGTGGTATCTTCTTAATGAGGCACATGGACAAGTTCATGGGCGTGCACGAACCATTTAAAGCTGGGTTTAGTTCAAATGGGAGCAGGAAAATGAAAGGGGTGAAAAGTTACCGGTGAAGTATGCCACTCATATTCTGTTGTCGCCATCAAACACTTTGAAAGGTAAGATAGAAGCCGCATCATTTAGGGGGTGCGTTGAGCGGGCAGTGTGGTCTTTTCTACTGCTTTTTTTTTTTGTGAACATCTGTGGTGGTCTTTTCTATGGTTTTTGTTGTGAACATCTATAGTGGTTTTTGTAGTTATCTCAGGAACACCCATGAACATCTTTTTTTATAAGAAGTCAACTGGCTGGTGATATATGGTTGGTGGTTTTTGTAGTTATCGTGGGCACCACATATTTTGTTTATTTGAAGTTATGTGGCTGGTGATTTTATGGTCATAACCAAAAATACAATATAACCATTCTAGTATTGTGTGTAATATGTTGGTGTCTGTTTTTTAGACAGTTATGGTTAGAAACATATGTTGATATGTAATCATTGGATTTATGGTTTGGTGGATAAAATGGAACTATGTAATTTTGGTACATGTGTGTATGTGTTCTAAAAAAAGGTAATTTTATGGTGCTTGTTAAAGTATGTCACACCCCGACCCGCAGCGGAAAGGAACGGGGCATGATGATTGCCCAAAGCTTATGGCACTATTAAATTTCATAATTAAACATATCATGATTTAATGTCACACTTTTCATATAAGTTTTAAATATTCAAATAATACATCAACTTGTCATTTTTATTACTAAGGAAAAATTCCTACGTGATCCTGATCCAGTCCAGTCTTCAATCCCCTACACCTGTATCATGTGTAAAATAGTATTTTTGGGTCAGCTACAAGAGCTGGCGAGTAAACCCTGGTTAAGTAAAATAGGTTTACCATTTAAAATTTAGAAATAAAAGTAATATGTTTTACCTTTTTAATTTCAAATACTAATTAAATATTAAACATGCAATCAATCATGTGGAAGCAATGCACAAGTAGTATGAACATAAAATAGTAATTGAGTAATGATTAAGACTAAGACCGACACCAAAACCCAAAACCAACACCTTGTGTCCCACACCCAAAAAGGGTGTGACTGTGGCGATACCAACATCCCATAGTTAGGAGGAAAGGTCAGCCCAACACTAATGGGGCGATACCGACATCTCCAGGTCATGAGGAAAGGTCAGTCGTGGATCCACTGAATGAATGACTATTGACTTTGATGACCATCACAACAACAACAACAATAACTTCAGCAAACAACCTCAATAAACAATCAACAACAACAAGTAACGCATATGCGACACACAAGACTTTGCATGCTCGATTTTAGATAAAAACAATTGAACGAGACACATTGATACACTCCAAAAAGTTCATGACAAAAAGGGGAGAGAGTTTACTCCCAGGTTGCGAAAAGTTAATCCACGAGAATTACCGCACGAGTACAAGACAACAATTGATTAAATCACCCTAGAATAAAAATAACCAAGATTTTAAATAAACAGAACGACAACAATGAGTCTAGTTATTCAAGTTCTTGATTTAGGGACTTTTGTATTGCGTAATTCATAAGTCACAATTCTAAGAAAATAAAGTTATACTAATAGTCAAGAATAAATATTTATGATTAGGACAACATATATATATATATATATATATATATATATATATATATAGTGTGAGGTTCATTGGGGAACACTAAAAAAGTGGGGAACAGTGGGGAACCGACTCAAACGAACTCCGATTGGACTCATTTCAGCGGCGTTGGAACCGGCTCGTCGAACCCTATCTAGGATCTCTTAACCCTAAACCCTAAATCATAACCCCTAAACCCTAAACATATTAGGGTTTGGCTTTTAGGGTTTAGCCTTAGGGTTTAGCCTTAGGGTTTAGCTTTAGAGTTTAGGGTTTAGCTTTAGCGTTTAGGGTATAGCTTTAGGGTTTACCTTTAGGGTTTAGCTTTTGGTTTAGCCTTTAGGGTTTAGCTTTTAGGGTTTATAGTTTAGATTTACGGTTTAGGTTAGGTTTTAGCCTTATTTTTTTAGCTTTAGGGTTTAGAGTTTAGGAGTTAGGATTTAGGGTTTAGGGTTAAGAGATCTTAGTTAGGGTTCAACGAGCTGATTCCAACGCCGCTGGAATGAGTCCAATCGGAGTTCGTTTGAGCCGGTTCCCCGCTGTTCTCCACTTTTTTAGTGTTCCCCAATGAACCTTCACCTATATATATATATATATATATATATATATATATATATATATAGGGGAAGGTTCATTTGAGAAGAAAATTTTGTTGAGAAGAAAAAGAATAAAAGGGTACAATTGTAAAACATTAAATAGTTTTTTCTCATCTCATTTATTATTATGTTTGACTAATTAATTAGTCATTAAGACTATAATCCTCCACACTAAATATTTCTGCCTACACACATCAAAAGTTATCATACACATTTCGAAATTTATCCTACACATATTGAAATTTAATTCTACACAACTCGTAATTTATCCTACACGCCTCGTATTTATCCTACACTATAAATGAATTTTTATTTTTATTTTTTGTGAAAAATATATATCTTAAAAATAAGTTACAAATTTAATATAGTTAGTTATTAAAGATGAAACTACCAATAATGATGTATGTAAGTTTACTAATATACCCTTATAGTTACATTAAGTACAAATATTAAATGAATTCTAATGAAGCATTCCTATTGGTTGAAATTTCTTCTTTTTTCTTCTTACAAAGAATTTCTTCTCATTTGAACCCTCCACTATATATATATATATATATATATATATTTAACTCATCATCTAACTACTAAGTGTTAGTCTAATTCTTTTAGTTAAGTCTACACTTGTGAATTATAATTTACATTTTTGTTTAGTTATTGTAACCAATTTAGTCAAAGTGAAGTATAAAAAAAAGTGATGACGAGGGTTAGTCTAATTCTTTTAGTCTAATTCCTTCCACAGGGTCCTTCCCCGGGTCCTTCCTCAGGCCCTTCCACCTGGCCTTTCCCCAGGTCCTTTTGCAGGGTCCTTCCTCAGGCCCTTCCACCTGGCATTTCCCCAGGTCCTTTTGCAGGGTCCCTCCTCAGGCCCCTCCACCTGGCCTTTCCCCAGGTCCTTCCACAGGGTCCTTCCCCGGGTCCTTCCTCAGGCCCTTCCACCTGGCCTTTCCTCATGCCCTTTTCTAGACCCTAACACAAAACATTGACGCAAGGCCCTTCTCCGAAGTCTTGCATCATACAACACTTCTAGACACAGATTTATTGTTCCCATTACAACGTTGTTAGGGTACGTAGGCTACCCCCATTAACGATATGATGATCACATGTCTTCACAAAATAAAGCATGAAGCACAAGTACTTGTACACACAACACAACATGTTTAACACCTGGGTAAATTGATCTTTGGTATTACTTACCTCTTTGAAAGTGTTTTCGTGGCAAGTATCGAAGCATGAACATGAACAACACAAGTAGTTGTTAGCCACGACCTACGGGACAGGTCGACAAAGACTAGCATTGGACTGAATGATGTGCACCCGAGAAACAGGACATGATCTTTGAAAAAACATTGAAAAATAGTGATTACCTTAAACATCCTTAAACAAGGATATAGCTTCGGGTAGGAGGAAATTGACACAACATTAGTAAAAGCAAGAAATACCTTTGTGCAACATTGAACTGGGGGACTAGTATGTCTAGGGGGATATTGTAGGACAGAGTTTTTGCTAACCTCGGGCTACTCTCATTCAACAAAGAATCATCTGCCGGATACATCTATCAGTTATATCCTTGCGTGCTATCGTGTCTCGGATAAAGACATCACTCATTAGAAGTGATTATGATTTAGAAGACTTCCGGTACTCATCAAAAGTAACTATGTTCTTTATTCACAACCGAGGGTCTAGACAGACGGGCTCAAGGGTAGCCTATTTCATAAGTTCAGTATTACCAACTACGCTTGACAACACTGAACTGGGGAGCTAGCATGGTATAACACCATTGGGTCCTACATTGAAGACTTCTCGAAAGGATCCTTATTTTTGTATTACCTCCTCCGAAAAGGATTAAGCACCTCCATAAGTTCTCATGTTCGAAGATCTCAAAAACAAAAACAAAAACAAAAACAAAAAAAAGGGAGGGAGGGAGAATTGGCATGGACTGCCTTACTAATTCCTCCACTGGAAGAAAAGAAAAGCCTGGGATGTGTATTTGGCTCCTTCCCTGAAGGAAAAAGAATCAGTAAGCTGCATCATTCGTCCTCCGCTTGAAGACAGGGAAAAGCCAAGGATGTGTATCTGGTTCCTACCCTGAAGGGAAAAAGAATCAGTAGGCTATGTCACTAATCCTTCATTTGAAGAAATGGGAAGCCTGGGCTGCATATTTGGCTCCTCGCCAGAAGGCGGAACACTCCCTGGACTACGTTATTAGTCCATATAGAAGAAAACATGGACGCTCTACCCTTGAAGTCGGAACACTCCCTGGACTGCGTTATTAATTCGTAAACCGGGACACTCACTCCTTGAAGGAAGGAAGGAAGAACCCCCTCCTACGAGCCGCTAATTCAGTCTCTTCCATGGAGAAAAATAATCCACACAATAAGTTCCCAACACTTATACTCTATACCTTAGGGGGAAATGAGCTCCTCCCATCAGCTAGCATCTACAAAGATTCTACAAGGAAAAAGAAAAAGAGGGAAACCTTAATAGGCATATCTTCGCTTTAAGGGGAAAGTGAAGTCCTTCTACGGTCTTTCGTGCTCAAGAAACCCTGGTCTTCTTGAACAAAACGATATTCTCTCCTAAAGACTAAAGCATTTCGGAAATCCCTTCTATCAACAAGAAAATCCCTTCTCTTGTGGACAAGGTACCTCAGCAGTCGCTTGCAAGAACAGGAACATACCCCTTCCTCGGGACTAAGTCTTGAAGAAGCTCCTTCCAAGAATAGGAAGGAACATATCCCTCCAGCGGGGTCCAGTCTTAAAGAAACTCCTTCTAAGAATGGGAAGGAATATATCCCTCACTCGAGATTCAGCCTTGAAAAAAAAACTCCTTCCAAGAATATGAAATGAGGAAGTACAGGGGCCGTTCGGTCATTAATCAAAAATTGAATTGAATGCACATACAAGAGGAATGTGGGAGGTAATTAAAGTGGGAGTAAATGAGTTGGGGATCCAATGTGTCATTATTTGAAACTTAAATGTGGGAGGTAATTAAAGTGGGAGTTTCACGATGGGGATTAGTATCTCTGGGGATTAAGTCTTGGAGGAGCCGCCTCCGAAAAAATAAGGATGTCCCCCCTATGTGATTAGGGGTCTCGTAAGTCTCTTCAACGAAAAGGAACAAGTTTCTCCCAAGAAAAGGAGGGTACCTCCTCCCATGGGATTAAGTATCGCAAAGGTCTATTCAACGAACAGAAGTGCACCCGGCTACGGGATCAAGTATTGGTAAAGTTCCTTCTAAGAACGGGAAAGTACCTCCGTCCCTGGGATTTGATATATGAGAAAAATCCTCCTTGAGATTTCGCACCTGAACAACTTATTAAAAAAGGGGGGGGGAGAGCCCCCTTGACAAGGGACTTCGAATCTGAAGAATCCCTTCCTTGAAAAGAAAAGATCTCCGCCACAGGTCTGTGTTTTAGAAAGTATCTCTCCAAAAAAGAGGAGCCCCATCTCGGGGTCGCATACGTTCGAAGAAGTCTCTCCATGAGGAGAGGGCTGCACATTCCATGGGCACCCATTTTTAGAGAATTGCAACATCTCTCCAGGGTAGGGAAGAGCCCTTAATAAGGACTCATGGGAAGGCTCCCTCTACATAACAAATGTTTCTAAAGGGCTCACAAAACCCCTCTAAAAGGAGAAGATGCCACCCCTTCTCGAAGAACAAAAACCTGAACGGTTTGAGGACCTTGCTAACGGGTCAAACAGGATCATCTAGGCAGACCTGCCGAACGATCTTACAATAAAATGAACATGTACATAGGCATACAGACATGCCGCCTTAATCAAAACAAGGCAAAGCCCGGCCGTGGGGCTAGGACTAAGTCGACTACGTCCAAAAAACGCCGAAGCAGGCATATGAAAATCCAAGTGGCCCAAACGCCATTGGACAACAGGTCCAACAGAAGCTTTAACAACTTGAAACAAGTTACAAAGTGGGCCTAGGCAAAGCCTTTACAACTTGAGCAAGTTACGAAGCAAACTATAGAAAGCTTTAACAACCCAAGCAGGTTACGAAGCAAACTTGTACAAAGCTTTAGCAACCCAAGAAGGGTACGAAGCAAACTTGTACAAAGCTTTAACAACCCAAGCAGGTTACGAAGCAAACTTGTACAAAGCTTTAACAACCCAAGCAGGGTACGAAGCAAACTTGTACAAAGCTTTAACAACCCAAGCAGGGTACGAAGCAAACTTGTACAAAGCTTTAACAACCCAAGCAGGGTACGAAGCAAACTTGTACGAAGCTTTAACAACCCAAGCAGGGTACGAAGCAAACTTGTACAAAGCTTTAGCAACCCAAGCAGGGTACGAAGCAAACTTGTACAAAGCTTTAACAACCCAAGCAAGTTACGAAGCAAACTATAGAAAGCTTTAACAACCCAAACACGTTACGAGGCAAACTTATAAGAAAGCTTTAACAACTCAAGCAAGTTGCGAAGCAAACTTATACAAAGTTTTAACAACACAAACAAGTCACAAAACGGGTCTATACAAAGATTTAACAACTTAACAAGTTACAAAGCGACCCATAGAAGGCCTTAACGGCTTAAACAGGGTACAAAGAAAATTCATGAGAAAGTTTTAATAGTTCAAGCAAGACAAAAACCCTCATTAGAGGAACACCATACAAAGAGTATAACACGGCAAACAAGACATCCAAGTTAATGCTCTTAAAGAAACTACTCTTGAACGAGTACCTCAATCGAAATGCCCTCAAGGAGGACATGGCAAAACAATCCGAATAGCATAAACGCTATAAAAAAGCACTATCAAACAAGTGCATTGGAAAAAACGCCTTCAGGGAGGCATAGATTAAAGTAAGGTATTGTGCTACCCTACTTGAGGGGTCACCTTGCTATTTTGAGTACTAAATACAAAGTTGTCCCAAGGATAACTAAACAGATAACTTTGGCATAACGTGCCTTAGACTACATGTACTAGACGGATAGGGGTGACAGTTAAAGGGCGGATAGCGACCCGCCTAGATTTTCTGGGACTGGAACAAGTCCTGCACCCATTCATGAGTAAATAGGCTTGGACTAAGGATGACTTGACGACGAGGGTCCTCGCTGGGGCTCCTCGTCTGGGCTCATCGCCCTAGATTGGTGACTGGGCTCGAGCCCACTTGTGTCTTCCTCGGTATGTTTAGTTGGTTTGAGTGGGTCATGTCCTGATAAGCCCACTCTTGGACCAGCCCATTAGGGTTATGGCCCAACTGTCTTATTATAAAAAGGAAGCTCATATTCTAAGAAAAGGCAGACAATATCTCCCACCACTTGAGGTTACTACTTCCTCCCCTGTTCTCATATTACTCCTGTCCCTCTACTCTCTCTCTCTAAATTATACTTGCACTTATAACATCTTTACCACACAAGATACTGACTTGAGCGTCGGAGTGCCCTCGGGGTGAACCCCCCCGGGCCCTCTAACTAGAGTTTCATGTGGATGCAGCCTGAGACCCGACACTCCGCAAAAGGAACTGCCACCGTGGCGGCGAGAGGACGAACCTGAACCGGAGCTCACCGAATCTAAGGTTAGTACCGCCAAGCCCTTTGAACGACTTCAGGGATTTGGGGATTCGACAAAAAGGAAGAAGAAAAATGTTTTTGCTTCTTGCTATTGGCTTTGCATTATGCATCAAATGGCTTAACATACGTAAACCATAGTGAAAACTAGTTGAATTCGTTTTGTTTTCTATTTCCTTAAAATTGAAATCTATTATTATTTTTAATATTAAGAAAGTGCGACATTTTCGTATAGAGGTAGAATGAGTGTGTTCTGGTTACTTAAAAAAATATATTAGCTATTAGCTAACATATACAATCTTAACTTTTCATAAGCAGTACTGATTTAATGATTCAAGCTGGGAACAAAAACAAATATATAAAATTATGATATTTAAAATTTTAAACTCCATGAAAGACGACATTATGCACAGAAGAAAAATAAATATAGTTTTAAAACTACAAGATGCAAAAGGTCATCTTCTTTGGTTATGGTTCATACGGTGACAGGAGTTGGTAAGTGACGTTGAGGAAGCAATCAAACACAAGTGGAAAAGACTATATTACTCTTTGACCGTTAATAAGTGACGTTGACTTTAAACAGATTTTAACACCGGGGGGTAATATTGTAGCGTTTTTCAATAGTTGAGGGGTAAGACGACAAGATTTTCGTTTTAGGGGGTAAGGTTTCCAATCGCATCTAACCTCAGGGGGGTAAAAATGCACTTTACCCAAATATATATTTATATAAGCTTATATGCTACAACATCGAGCCAGTTTCAAGAAAATAATGAAAGAATCATGAAAAATAATCACATAAGTGGTAAATCTTATATCAAATAAAGTAAAATATAATAATAATAATAATAATATTGTAACGCCCCAAAATCTGAATGTTAATATTTGTTGTATGTTATTATGTGACACGTCAGGAAATAAATAACTAGGCTATTTAACCTAGTTAAGGGTATGGTCAAAAGTCTTAAATGATTAAGATAGTGTCGGTTATGTTTTAAAAAGGCAAACCCGAGGGGTTAAAGTGGAACAAGATGGAAGTTGTGTTATTAAAAGAAACTAACAACACACACAAACACACCTTCGTGTGTGTTCTAGATCGATCAGGAGACTCCCATGGAGTCTCAAACCCTAAACATGAAAGATCATCCAATTGGAAGGCTAAATGATGCTTAAATTCATAACCGAGCATGGATTAATGATCACCAACACGAGGGGATCATAAGGTATGTCTTAAATCTAGGATTGGTGATCATGGGTGAAGTGGGTTATGCTCTAATCCGTGAGTTAATATGAAATTGATCATGTATAAGGGTTAGAATCATCATATAGAACATGGGTTATGCAAGGTTTGTGTTAATTTGAAGTTTAGATGTGAAACCCGTTTGTTATGGTGAGGATGATGACTTGAATCACCATTTATGTTTAATTCTTGTTGAAAGAATGATGTATTATGTGGGTATGATGAAATCTTGTTAGATGAATTAGGAGAAAAATGATGATGCTATGTTTGATGTTTAATTGGAAATGAAACATGATGATTAGTAGTAGGTTTTGATGGGTTATGTATGAAATTAGAAGATGTATGTATGAATTAGTTGTAAGTTATGCTTAAAAGGTAGTACTTACATCAAGTGTATGACAAAATGAGTATAGTGTCGTCCGTATGGTCGATTACGATGTTACGGGTATATGTTGATGAGTTGATGGTTACATATGGTTAATAGTTGACTTTTGAAAGTCAACAAGATTAAGAAACATGATTTGACTCGTTGTCGTAAAGGTAGGATGATAGGAAGTCGTTTGGTACATGTTATGTTAATATGTATTATTTGTAATTACATGATGAATTACATGTGATGAAAAGAGTATGAAGTCAATTATATGTTTTAATGCTTGTTAGAAATGATTAAGAAAAGTTAAGTGTGAATTATGCGAATGATATGATGGTTACATGTACCAATGAGTATGCTAATAAGGGCGTGGTTTCGATGAAATGAAAGTATAGGAAACACGTCGAGACGGACTCAAGCTTGAGGTGTTAACGGGTCAAGAAGAGGCAAGGAATCGGATACGAGCACGGACGCATAAGGTAAGTGATTTCTGTAATCACTTCGTAGTACAAGTAAATAATAAAGTGTTGTAATGAATTAAACATGATGTTCGAGGTCAAATATGTGTTTAAGGTCTTTCGTCGTAAATGATGGGTTAAGGTTGACCAAAATGCCCTTGATGGGTATTTTGGGGTAAACGATCTTAAAAGTAGCTTAGAAACAAGTTATTCGATTAATGTAAGGTTTTGGACAAGTATGGAAGTGGGGATGATGGTTTGGTTAGTCATAGACCAATTAATGTGTGAATACCCTTAACGGGTCGAAATAAGCATATGAATGATAATGTGTTAAAAGGATGCAAGACATCCAAGAATTTAGTAATTTATGATAGACGTCATTGATATCATTATGTTTATAAGAGGTTATGGTAAAACGAACAAGTTACGTTGATGAATGCATGAACGGGTCAAGGTTGGGTAAAAGGGTAATAAGCCGAAGAGATAAAAGTCTGAAATTTTATTAAGTCGGATGTTGGATTTTAGTTCCATTAGATGAAGAATTAAATTACGGACGTGTAGGAAAAAGAATCGGGTAAAACGGATCAAAAACGAGAGAGTTATGCTCGTTTCCGTGAAACGGGATCGTGCTGAAAATATGCAGCAACCAGCTGCGATGTTTCTGATGTTTTAGGGGTGTCGCGTAGCGCGACGGCCCGTCGCGTCGCGCGACGGGTCTTATTTCCTCGAAAATTATTTTCGAGCCTCGTTTTGCCATGGGAACTCGCTTAAACGCGTTTTAAGTTGCGTATGATTAGTTTAACTCACGTTTTATGACCTTTATGGTAAGCGTATGTGTGGATAGGTATGTATGGATGTTGTGTATCTCTTTACACATATGTAGAAGGTATGTAAGCGTGTATGCGCGAATGTATGTGAGATTATAGCGTGTAAGCGAGTACATAAGGATATTTATATATATGCAGACGTATATGAGTAGGCAAGTATAAGTCGGGTATATTGCAATGGGTGATTGAAGATATAAATGTGGGTATGTATGTAGGTATATACGTATGTATGTTGTATAAGTATAAGTGTTTGTATGTAAGGATGTATACAGATGGTATGTATATGTAGTCAAGTGAGTATGTACGAAGGTATGTACGTATGTAAGTTGTGAGAAGGTATGGAATAAGCATGTACGTATGTATGTATGTTTGTATGTAAGTATGTATGTAGGTTTGTATGTATGTATGTAGGTAGGTATGTATGTATGTATGAAGGCATGTAAGTATGAATGTATGTATGTATGAATGGATGTGTTTAGGTATGCACGTACGTATGTATGTAGGTACATAGGTATGTATGTTGCTATGTGTGATCGTAAGTGTACGTATAGGTTGTATGAAAGTATGTACGCATGCATTCAATGAAATTGAGTACTAACGATAATAACATCGTGCCTGGTGATGAAGTGTAACGCAGGATACCAAGGAAGTCTCACTACGGATCGTATGATCAGAAAGAAAGCCGGAATGTAAAGAGTTAATGGAATGAAAAGTAAACGTGCACAAATCTTGTATGCTTATGATACGTACTAACGTTATGAATTTTATGTGGTGAGCGCAGGTAGTACAAGACATGAGGATTACCAAGGAGTAGAGATCGAAGGTCGAGTCACAAGACAGATTGTACGGGAATGTTTAAATATGTAATTTAGTGTCGATAAGTTATGTTCTTATATTATAATATGAAGTTTTAGAATGTCAAGATGTATGTCATGAAAGAAATTTTCAGACTCGCAATTCCGCTGCGTCGTTTAAAGGTTAAATGAATTAGGGTCTTACAAATATAACATAATAAAATAGGCTCATATAAACAAAACTAAAACCAGATTTTGTATAACATTATCTAAACTAAAATTTGCAAGCAATAAAATTAAAACATTTAAAAAAAGTGAACTTTTTACTTAAATGGACTGTGACTGTAACCTACTTATAATAGAAGAATAGGAGGTAGCTTAGAAAAGAAAAAGATATTATACAGTAACTAATTTTGAAAGTAAACAAAATATTAGATTTACTAAATGTCTTTAAAAAAATCTAGGTATAAAAATGATAGAAAAAACAAACAATTATTTAAAAGTTTTAAGATAAATAATATATAATAACTTAAACAATTTAATAATATAAAACAAATCAAATATCAAATTCAATATGCGTTAAATTAAATAATAAATAATATTTAAACAATTTAATAATATAAAATAAATCCAAAATCAAATTCACATATACGTATCAAATAAAATGAAACGTTTAAATATACTTTTTAAATTTTAGGAAAAATAGTACTTGAATAAATAATATTTAAATAATTTAATTATATTAAACAAATCCAAAATCAAATTAACATAGTGTTGACTAGGGGTGCAAACGAGCCGAGCTACTCGTGAGCTACTCGAGCTCGGCTCGAAAAAAAGCTCGAACGAGTTAAACGAGCTCGAGCTTGAGCCCGAGCCTAAAAATAAGCTCGTTTGCTAAACGAGCCCGAGCTTCGCTTATCGAGCTCGAGCCGGCTCGCGAGCCTAATCGAGCTTTCTATTTATAGATTTTTATTAATATATTAAACATATATTTATATAATAATAATTGTCATTTATCTAAATATAAATAAATAACTAAATTATATGTAAAATAATAATTATAATTAATATAAATTAAATAATAAATACTAAATGAGTCGAGCCCGAGCCGAGCTCGAGCTTTTTAAAATTACCTTCGAGCCGAGCTCGAGCTTCAGAAATAAAGCTCGAATCGAGCCGAGCTCGAGCTCGAGCTTTCATATGTTAAACGAGCTCGAGCCTGGTCGAGCTCGAGCTCGAGCCTGGTCGAGCTCGGGCTCGTCTCGGCTCGTTTGCACCCCTAGTGTTGACAGTGTTTTATAATTTTCAATCCAAAACAGTCTCAAAGTCACCCTTCCTTAATTAGCTTTAGATTAATTCCACCACATATCTTTGTTTTCCTTTAAACAATTCTCATATTTCTCTCCTGCCATGTGTAGCATGCTATAGCAGCAAGAATTAACCTTTAGATTATGCTATTGATTGACTTGTGTAATTTATACAAGGCTGCCAAGACAAGTGTGAGTTCTTGAAGTTTGTTTCTTTCCCATTTTTAACCACAATCTTAGGGTAGTCACACTCATAATATATTGAGTATGAGTATCCAGTTGGTTATTGCAGATGGCACAACTCATGAGTCCTGAAAGAATATTTTAATAGTGTGAACAAAATACTTGGTGAATTTGCTATTGTAGAGAGTGGCAGTTACATCTGGGCCGGTGTGATACGATTAATGTTGGGTGCTTCGTACCGTCGAAAGTTAGCAACCATAATAGTGTGAACAAAATACTTGGTGAATTTGTCGAGTAAGAAACAGTCCGAGCTTCAAGGGTAAGTAGACGTGCTTTAGGAGATGTTTCTAACGAGCCCCACCTGCAACGCGGCGGAGGTTTATTCTAGTTTCTCATCAATTATTAAAACGAAACACGTTCATAACCTAAACTTCATTCATACAACACAACCGAAATCTTAAAACAAAACGAAATACGTTCATAACCTAAACTTTATTCATACAACACAACCGAAATCTTTAAACGAAACAGGTTCATATATAACCTTAACTTTATTCATACAACACATGGACTTGAAAAAGCTATATATTGTCCCCAGCCTTCCCAACTTCAATAGTCTTAAAACATCCATGATCACCAACTTATTCTGCACTGATTGGAAGCTGCAGAGAAGATAAAGTTAGACTACGTACCATTTCAAAAAAACATAATTGAAACAACCGATTTACATGTACAGTTGTATTTTAATTAACTTTAACTTTACATTTTTCATTATTATCATCTTTATGAATTATTATAATATACGAGTTTCTAACCTATAAATAAATAGTAATACCTGAGAGATGAGTTGGTTAGAGTAATCAGCAGGAAGAAGAGGACCATTTGTGCAACTCTTAACCTCCTCAAACAACGATCTATCGTACGTTACATTTGCAGTAGCAAATGTGAAGTAGAGTTTTTGGCCTTTTGCTGTGACGTCGTACATATCTACCCATTCGCCCGTCGGGAATTGATCCTTATGGCCTATCATCCCGGAAATTTTACCGAAGGTGATCTTTCCGGTAAACACCGGGGCATAGTAATTGAGGTATACGTATTTTACGTAACATGGTTCCTTAAAGCGGACGGTGAAGGCGAAGGTGGGTGGCAAAAGGCCTGCAGGGGTTATAGTGAAAGAGTCGACGGGATCAGGTATAAGGCCGGGCGGAAATCCAAGTAGTTGGAGAAGTTGGTGTAAGTTTAATAAGTTTGGGTTTGGGGATGCAGCAGCTGAGGTGGTGGAAGGTGTGAGTGCGACAAGGGCAAGGAGGAGGAGAGACATATGACAAGCAGTAGCCATGGTTAAATATATGTATTGCTTCTTGTGAGGACTTGATAAGATGAGAGTGTAGTATATATAGGCAACAAAAGCCACCCTATGATCCATTTTAAAAATCAATTTTAAGAAAGTATTATAAATTTATAATCACGTTTCTTAATCTCTAATATATGTTTTAAATAAACTAGAATTATGAAACAAGATATGATATTACCATATTATAAATTAACAATATGTTTGTGTTTAGTAGACTTGTACCTTAAGCTTTGGGGGTTTCTAAAAAAAATGTTAATGTTTAGTAAAGTTGTACCTTAAGCTTGTTATTATTATATTAAAAAAAGTTAAGGGCTGTTTGTTTACCTCTTAATGAGGCTCTTAATGGTTCAGTTCTCTTACTGGCTCAGCACTTAATGGTTCAGACTGTTTGTTTCACGAGTAGATGTCTGAATGGTTCAGACATTTGCCTCTGAATGGTTAAGATTTATACAAAGTCTGAATGGTTAATACCCCTAATCTGAATTGGTCAGGCATTTGCCTCTGAACGGTTAAGCATTATACAGACTCTTAATGGTTCAGACCTCTTACTGGTTCAGCACTTAATGATTCAGACCTCTTACTGGTTCAGCACTTAACCATTCAGACGTTACCAAACAACCCCTTACAAGGCACACGTAAATGTTGAGAATAACATGTCGAATCATTAAAGCAAATTTTACACGCGTGTTTTAGAAATAACTGTCATCTAGCTATTTGTTTTACTTTCTTGGTATTTTTCTCTTTTGAAATATAAGGATCGCATTCTACCACACATTGGTAGGACCTTCAATAAGCCACACACCTACCAATCGTTTTCTTGCTTTAAAGTTTTAAAAAATTTTCAGATAGTGAATTCATTTTATTAAAAAAGTAGGTTAAAACTTAAAACATAGTAAAGTTTATTTACCACTGAAAAGGGTAAAAAGTATAATCATCATCATCATACTCAGTAAATCTCACCAATAACAAAACTAAGGTATGGTCTGAGGACGGTAAGATGTAGACAGCCTTACCTCTACCCCGTAGGAACAGAGAGACTGCTTCCAGTAAGACCCCTGACTCGATAGTTGTTTTGCATCAAACCTTTGACATAAGACACATAATACTCAGCAATTAAGAGCTGATTAGTGCATATACTCACTTATCTTTTGGCTATGAACGCCACCACATGATGCATGATTAATCACCCCCCCTCTTTTAGCGTTATTTTCACGAAATTAGTAAAATAACGTTAAACTTAGTGCACTTTCACTCCCCCCCCCCCCCCCGGCGAGCGCCCACACATATATATACATTATATGCGCATACCGCAAGCGGGGCGTTCTAAAAAGTATAATTGTATCACCTAAAACGTATCAATGGAATAGATTTGTCATAGGAGTAGATTTATCATTTTTATTCTTCGAAGCAGTTTCGCTAGACGTTATAATGTATATTCATTAATAACTGAATATTAGAAAAGTTAGTATTGTAATTTGATATTGATTGATGTTTTAACATGTAGAATATACCTTTTACGAGAGCGAATATTTTATCTACTAGTTAATATTAACTAGAATCTAAAAAAGGCTTTTGGGTTTCTTGGCATTTGAAACTAAACTAATAATCCATGGCCTTTTATTTGCATTTAACTTAAATATAATAAAAAAATGTGGTAATTCTGGATTGAGGATTTATTCAAGTCTCTACCAATTATCGTTTACAATTCATCATATTTGTGTATTATTAATTTATATTTATATTTCTTGTCATTAAAGTCGAAATTTGTATTACAATATCTCAAAGAACACTGAATAAAAGATTAAATAATCTTAAATCCGTTTAGGTCTAATAGTATTGGAATCATAGCAAATTAAAAAGCATTTCGCCAAAATACTCATTTCAACCCTTAATAATATACTCTTTTTATTTCATTTTGACACATAAGTTACAAATTATCCTGTATAAGTATTGTATTAAAAAAATCAAATGCATAATAAAATCTAATTGATTTTGTTCATCTACTTTCCGATCTGTAGAGGCCCAAAAGAATTTAATACAGAAAAATGTTAGGAAGTGCGAAAAGTTGGTATAGACTTTTTCATTTTGCACCTTTTCTCTATTAGAATTTTCGGTTGAATATTTTAGTTTGATTTGAACTAGTATTAAGCCCTCTGAGTTGCGGTGGGGGCGTAAAACCGTGACAAATAGCATCAAGGTCACATCACCGCTAGCGACCACCAACATTGAAGTTGCGACGTGTTAATGCGAAGAAAATTAGACCGAAACATAAAACATACAAAATAATAACTAAGTCGATTTAGGACCCGTGCGTCACGATGAACCTATCAAACGGGAAAAATAGACGACCATAAAAACGTTGAACCACACACGCCCATTGCGTAATGTTAACTCGCAAAATTTAGAACGAAGCGTAAAACAAAACGTAAAAACGCTTAACCACACATGAACGTTGCGTCGTGTTAAGTCGCAAATTTAGAACAAAACGTAAAACGAATTTTTGCGAAATATAAAAAGTATAGGGTACCAAAGTTGAAAGTAAAATAGTTCTTATGTTAAATTAACAAAGATAAAAAGCTTTGGGGTTAAAAGTAAAAAACCAAAATAGTTTTATATTAAAAGTGTAATTATATCAATTTTTTTTTTTTTTTGAAAATCTCTCTAAACATAGAATACAGCTACTCTATGCATCAACATGTTGATAATTTATAATGGATAGATATACTCGTAGTAGTTACATATGTAATAAACAATAGATAATAGATAAGTTGAAATCCTGAAATCTTTTCATAAATAAATAATTAATTTTTTAATTAAAAAATAATAACTTGGTACATGCTTTAATTTTCCTTGAAAGACCACAAGTATGGATGCGCTAAAACTGGAAAAAAAAAATTGCACGTGAATCATGAAAGGGTAGGTATATATGGGGTTCACAATTAATCTATTTTTTCTAATTCTAATTAAAAAACAATAATTGGGCACATGCATTTGTTTTCCTAGGAGTACATGGTTAGTATCATAGAGTTCAATTAATTGTTTGATTAATAACATAGTCATTGTTGTTAAAAAAAAATAAGTAGTTTATTATCCTAGTTTATGGTTCTCGCGTAGATCCGGTTCGATCTTGTTTGATTTTTCTTGTACGGCTCTGGTTTTCGACAGTAAATCTCATGTTTTCATCCATTGTTTTGTTGTATTCAATCGCCGAAAACATCAGGATCATCGGTAGGTTTGGCAACAGAATTCACAGCGGTGATCTCCACTTTCACAAATGGTTAAAGATGAAGGGTTTGAATGTTTGATTACTATGCAACTCGATGAGAGAGATATTTTATATATTTTTTTAGTATTTCAATTAAACAAACAAAACTTGGTTATGTGCAATTCGATGAGTTTATGTGCAACTCACTTTTAATTAAACAATACAAAGAATATATAAATTTAAACTTTTAGTAATTTATCTTCTAAATGTATTTAACTAGTATTTTTGTCCCGACACGTTGAAGCTGGAACAACAATTTTCAAATGAGAAATCAAATTACCATAAAAAACAAATATAAGGGTCTATAATTATGCATTTATGAAAATCCAAACGTCAATTATTTTTCTAATATGGCCGGAACAAACATAAAAGCAAAAAAAAGCAATCATCACTTGTGGAAATTTCAATTTATCAAGAGCACCAACGGATCATATGTATCGTCTTAAAACTAATTAAATAATAAGAATATTAATTCATATGCGTTAGACTCAAATAATCCCCATGAAATGATTATGTCGCTCTGTTTTAGATTACAATCCAGACAATATTAAAATAAAACATCAAAATAAGGCCATAACACCCGATTACATTTTCAATAAAAAATAATTAATTAAATAACTAATAATAATCCCTAATTAAATACCCAAAATAATATACCTTAAAAATAAATTTAACTTAAATAAACTACTAAACTATAAATAATAAGAAATACTCGAATTTTACCATGTTAGTTTTTATGTAAAATTTAAAATTACATGTTAACTACTACTTAAACTTAAAATATCTATATTAATTATTATCTAAGCTTTAAATTGTGTATTGATTTTTATTTAAACTTAAAAGCGCTTTTAGAGTTTGAAAACATGACAGGTACGTGTTCCTGTAATTGGCAGTGTGTTTAGGTTTTAACAACAAGAATGTAACACATGTTGTCATTGATAGTTATTGATGAGGAAGCTTGAACACAGGATGTTCGCTCGAGGAGTGAAAACACGTCTGGTACGTCTTATTTACCCTTGTTGATTTGCATGGTCACTACATGTGAGTAACGTGAGTTGCCTATTAGCTAACACTCGTAACACGTGTAAACTAATAATGGCATATGTGTTACTTCATCTTGACAGGAATCATACATGATCAAGGGGGCATTAAAATGTTGGTTCAGCAATTGATGGTAAAGCCCGTCAGCTTCTTTGACGAGACGAGCTATGTAGATAATATGGGTTTTTATGCAGAAGAGATAGCGAGAGCGACTAAGGAAAGGATGTTAGCGGAGATGGAGAAAACTCCCGGTTAGAGAGAAAGAGATAGTATATGTTAACAAATCCCCTTACTTCAGAAGGGGGTGAACATTAATGAAGATACAAGTAAGGATGATAAGCGTATCTGTGATTACATCCGCAACGATGAGGGAGTATTACATAGCCTACATAGGGATTCAAGTAGAAAGAAAGTGATGAAAATAAATCTATAAGTGCTCTATACAAATGTAACCAATCAAGATTTTTTTGTTTTTTTTTTTGTTGTTTTCTATGTTGAGTAACATGCAATAACCTCCATTTGATAGGAGAGAGCGAGGACAAGCATGGATGGAGGGCTTTACCAACGATGAGTATAGAGCAAACCCTAGAGCAGAGTAAGGAAAATTTGCGTTTGGATGAATACATACCATTTAGTCCTCGTACCAACTGTCAGTACTAGTAACATGAGTAACAAACTAGATGTTTTCATTATGAATTGGGATGTAGGGAGCTACTATACCGGAGCAGTGCTAATGTTGAGGCAACACGAAGAATGTTTAAAACATTGAGCGTATGGGCTCTCGTGAAGAACAATTCAAACCCAAAGCGGTGTGCGCGCTGTTCGTGGCTGAGGTGCTGAACCATGAAGAACAATTCAAACCCAAAGCACCAGGTGTAACGTTCCGCGTTTTTTTGTACTTTCTTATTTTAGCAAGTCATGTTGTACTTTCCATTTTTAGACACTTATACTCTTGTTGTAATCTATTTTGTTTCAATTTGTAATCCGAGACTATTGATCATAATAAAAACGAAGTTATTTTAATCATGTTCGTGTTATTCAAGTTAGACTTATATGTGACATTGTATTCAAAATTCATATTTGGAAGGATATATTATTCTAGATTCTTGATTCTTTATTACACATTGATACTTTATACTCGTTAAACTGATTAAAACACATAAAATAATCAAAAACTGGAAATCAACATATGGGGTTAAGCAGCTTCGTACGAAGCCACCTCGGCTAAATCTTAGGAAACCTTAATTGAGCCCCCTAGTCTATAAATAGAGGCCTTAGGACCACATTCCAACTCGCCATTTCCTCTTGCAAGCTCTCTAAAATTGCTGTTGCGATCAGAACTCTTGTAAGATTCACTGTTTCATTTCAATTCCATTTATCATTTCATTTCTTATGTTCTTAATTATCAAAACCCTTGATTTTCCTCAAAAACCTTTTGATTCTAATCATCTCGAAGATGGTTTCAACTCGTTTTGCCTAGGCAAACTGTTGTGGAGCATCACTTATACGAGGTTGAATCGAAATCCATAAGAGTTTATAACTTTATCATAGTTTACATTTTGTTTATTACGCGATCTTGATGGAATCGAGAACCCACCAGACCCTAACTCATCTCATAGTTAAGGGCTTGCATTAAGGTTAATTTCCATCAAGAAATGATCCGTTTAACAAGATTAAACATACGTTTTTACCAAGAACGGTGGCTTCGTACGAAGGCACTATGCCCTTCGTGCGAACCCACTCTATTTTATATGTTTCTGTTTCGTTTTCAGTTCTGTTTTCACGCATATTTGTCATAAATTAAACGTTTTATCAACTAATTTAAACAAACTAAACAAATATTTCAACATTTCCCTTCAAAACAGATCAAACTGAAACGTTTTCAGAGCAAACATGGTGGCTTCGTACGAACCCACACTGTTGAACAAATCAAACTATTTTATTTTCTGTTTTAAGCTCAGATTTCACGTCTGATCATTTTATTTATTGTTTACAATCATTTACCTCACTGTCTAAACGTTCAAATCTGTTTTTACCACGTCAGAACAGTCGGTTCGTACCGGACAGCAGTCCCTTCGTACAAAGGCAGTCCCTTCGTACGAAGGCACTATTTTGTATTTTAACTTGTTTGTTTCACATATTTTAATATTCTGATCAAACGCCCTTTCACATCAGCAATCTTATACTTTCGTGTAATCATTTCAGTGTAATCTCAAAACTACACCAACTCCGCTCTCGGTTTTCGTGGAACGCTACGCAAAACTGTGAGTATACTCGATCCCATTTTAGTTTTAAACACTTTGGGTGCAACATGTATTCTATACAAAAACACGCAACACTTGTTATTTATAGTCACACTCTATCCATAATTAAACATGAAAACATTTTGATATCTATAAGTTCATTAACTTCGATCAAGCCTACCTTAACATTTATAGTGCTATAGGATTAACCCATCACCCTTGAGTCTTGGGGTATTGTTAAGTAAAACATGTTAAACTCCCTTGAGTCTTGGGGAAAGTCACGTTTGCGTTGGAAACTTTGAATTGACATATAGTTTACACCGTTTCAGCATATTTGTAACTTGTATTATGTTATTCATGTTGGATATAAGCCCATTTAAACATTTTATTCTAATTTATGCTATGTATCAAACTTGTATACTCGCCAACATTATTGTTGATCATTATTTTAATACATGTTGCAGGTTGATAGACGAAGTGATCATGAAAACAAGCTAGGATGAACTTAGAAACCCATCTTAGAAATAAACAATGCTTTGATTATGTTTGAAACAATTTTGATTATGTTTGAATCTTGTATGACATTTTAGTATTGTTATGAAATTTGATTTAATTTATATTGTCACAATAGTGTTATGATGCTTTGAGAGATTTGTTCGTCTCATCCCGATGTTTCCGCCATCGATTGGGGTGCGACACTAGGGTTGCACAACCGTTTGTTTATGAGGACAAGAGTAGTTGTTAGTTCTTTTCTAATAGCCATGAATTGTTTGCGTGCGATGAACATAGTGCAATTAATGCTACTTAATTTATGTTTCAGTTTGAGTGGATGCTGCTTGGTCAGGAAATGCAAGATGAGAAACGTATGGACAGGTTTAAGAAGAATATGCGAGCAGGAATGTATGGCTATGAAAAGTTGTTTGACCTGAGAAGTTTCGACATGGTGCTGTTTCTGATACTTGAGGGAGGGCACTTCTATCTCCTAGTGTTTGAGATGAAAAACCCTTCAATTACATTGATTGACAATGGCGTAGAAAACTTCACACGTCGGGTGTTGGATAGCAATGCTTACATCAACAAGTCAGTACCATGTAAATATGTAAGTAAACTATCATATGCTTATATTCAGATTGTGCATAAAGTAGTATACACTTTGACTGTGATCTCTATTATATGTTACTATAAGGAGATGTGTGTACGTTACTTGGAAGAGGTAAACCATCCAAGGGCTTCGGTGATCAAGGGTCTAGAAATCAAGCGGAAGAAGCTTGATTGGGTCATAAATGGGAACAATACAGACTACGGTATCTTCTTAATGAGGCACATGGAAAAGTTCATGGGTGTGCACGAACCATTTGAAGCTGGGTTTAGTTCAAATGGGAGCAGGAAAATGAAAGAGGTGAGAAAGTACGGGTGAAGTATGCCACTCATATTCTGTTGTCGCTGTCAAACACTTTGAAAAGTAAGATAGAAGTTGCATCACTTAAGGGGCGTGTTGTGAACATCTGTGGTGGTTTTCATAGTTCTCTCGAGCACACCCATGAACATATTTTGTTTATAAGAAGTCAATTGGCTGGTGATATATGGTTGGTGGTTTTTGTAGTTATCTTGGGCACCATGTATTTTGTTTATTTGAAGTTATGTGGCTGATAATTTTATGGCCATAATCAAAAATATAATATGACCATTCTAGTCTTGTCTGTAATATGTTGGTGTCTGTTTTTTAGACAATTATGGTTAGAAACGTATGTTGATATGTAACCGTTTGATTTATGGTTTGGTGGATAAAATGGAACTATGTAATTTTGGTACACGTGTGTGTGTTAAAAAAAAAGGTAATTTTATGGTGCTTGTTAAAGTAGACCAATGTTTTGGAAATCTATTGAAAGGAAATAGGCAACTAAATTCAGATAACTTGACGATGGGACAATGTGGTCACTGAAAACCATACTATATATGAACGTTGCGGGTATAAAAACGTGTATAATTATGTAACATAGTTTGTAACATGTGTTACTCATTAACAACTTGTTTTAGGCTAGGTAAGGGTACTATGTAAGAGAAGAGTTTTAGATTAGGAAACTTTAAAAGTGGTTTAGTGATGGGTCCCATATTTAACCAAGTAGTAGATGAGCATTGGGTGGTCAACAAATTGTTTCCATGTAACATATTTTACTCATTAACAACTTGTTTGGGGCTAGTAAGAGTACAATGTAAAAATGGTTTAGTGATGGGTCCCCGTTGTAACCAAGTAGTAGATGAGCACTGGGTGCTCGACATTTGTTTCCAGGTAACATGTATCATAGGTTAATCGCAAAAAATTACATAGCCCAACAAACACATTTGTAAAAAAAATGGAAGGTGAGTGCCCAACGCATACATATGTCTAATGTGGCAACGTACATTAATGGCAATGATTACATCATGGATTAGTCAGTGTACGTTAGTAACATAAGGCAAACACATTAAAACACATGATTAGGTCTCCGGTAACATCTAGTAACATAAGTTAAGGGCAAACATGCCATTGTCAAATTACATCTAAAATACATGCTGAAACACGATGGGGACATTGTTTATGTTTCACATGAAGTAGTACATACTATAAACTAAGTAAGGAACAACACACTGAGGATCACTAATCAAGTTGTAGAAAATAGATTAGGTCAACAAAAACAACTATTGGATAATGCGTGTTACACACGTAACAGTTTTGTTGTTGCATGCAGGTGCAAAATGCAAAGACTGTTATACGTACATAACACGTGGCAAAATTTGTAACCTGCTCAGCGATCGTCCTCAGCTTGCAAATACGACTAAAGGGCAGATGAATACCCCATGTCGTTGGGGTTGGGAGGCTGGTTGATGTTATCTTGATCGGTGAATTTTTTGCAATTACGGGAATCATGGTTGGTAACGCACTTCATGCAGGTTCGACACAGTCGAGGGGCCTTTTGGGGTTTTGGTGCTGGCTAGTGGCTGCTACTAGTAATGTGACGGTGTTTACCGCATCCTTTGTTGCGCACCACATCAGGGTTATTCACCACCACCTCGCTCTCTATTGGTTGGCCGATCAGTTCTTCAAATACATCCTCAGTTGGCACTTGGTCTGGCATAAGAATAGATCCCTTTGTTAAAAATTTCATTTTAATGACTTTTAGCTGTTCAAACAAGGTTGAAAGTGAATGAGTATCGTTTCTAAGAACATCCGCACAGTCGGAGACCACCTCGATAATCTCATTTCGCATAACGGACTGTGGGTATGTGTCTACACCATAACGACTTTCAATTGAAAACACCCTCTTTCGAAAAATATCACGCCGCCACATGTCGACGATGTATTGGGGTGGGATTGCGTCAACATGTTGTAAGCGATAAACACAAAAGACGTGGCGACATAGGTAGCCTATACGGGTGAAACCATAACATAAGCAATGTGCTATCTTATCAACGCTGTTAAACTTGACCTGCATTTTTTAAAGGTAAACCCGTGTTACGCACTGTTACGCCGGATTGTAAAAATATATGTAACATGTGTTACGCATCCTATTGTAGCATAAGCAATTTTAGGAACAGATTTTGTGAAAACTAACCGTGAAAACATTGTCTTCACGTGTGACAAAAAAACCGGTTATGCCGTCTTTTAACGCTTGGTTTGAGATGTAGCACAAAAACTTGCCCTTAAGAATTTCCTTTCGGACGACATAGAAACGGAATGAGAATAAATAGCAAATGCATGTTCTTCAATTGGCAAATTGCTTTTGCCATTGAACACGATGGAATAAGATTTGAATTCAGCAACTCTTTGGCGGTAACATTGGCCGTCAATTCATGCCTCGTAACATAGCATCCATTGAACCAATGTATTGGCGCTGGTAGAGTTGACTTTAAAAGCTGCATTTGAACTTTCGGAGCGTGAAGTCGTCTTCATCAAACAACACATAGGGATGTCCCTAAAGTACGCAGGTACCCAACGTTCCCTGATTTCGTACATCTCATTGAGCCATTGGTGGTCTTGTAATGCAAATTTTTCCAACAAGGCTGCCCATCGGGATTCAAAGGTAGATGGATTTATGTAAACATTTCGAACCAGCCGGTGAATGCAAGCCATCACATATGTGTTTTGCAACAGGTCACCCGCTATCTGTTCACGAGGTAAAAGAAAAAAACAAGTCCGCGATAAGGTACTGAAAAAAAAGTTACTTTTGAAGAATATCTAAGTGCTTATCTTTCACCTTGGTTGGTAGATTCTTCATAATATGGCACATGCAAAGTCTATGACGAGATGTTGTAAAAACTTATTAAATAGCCTGTTTCATCGACGGGTCCTGATCGCTTAAGATCAACCGGGGTTCGGTCCCATGTGCTCTCAAGAATGTTTGGAGTAACCATTTATAGGATTCAAAAGTCTCATCTAAAAGCAACCTAACACCAAAGATCACACAATGCATGTGGTTGTCTACACCAGGGAATGGCACAAAAATCATGTTGTACCTGAAAAAATGGTGGTGGGCGGTTATCATAAAACTTAAAAATGTGTTTCAAAAACTAAAATATGTTGGAAATAAAACATGTTACAAGTGTCGGTCGTAACACATGTAACATGTGTCAGGAGTAAAAAAATGTATCTTTTATCCCAACCCTTAACATTAGGGCTACATGTGTAACACATGTTAGAACTGCCTATTGCTTTGAAGTAACAAAAAATGTATTTTTTTTCCCAACTCTTATCATAAGGGCTACATGTGTAACATATGTAAAACATGTTACATATGTTAGGTAAGTGTGTTACTTATGTAACATATCTACTAACTTGTTTGTCTGGTAGGTAGCATCGAACGCTAGATGACGACTGTCGTTAGGGTCAATCAAAAACCTAAATAAACTATGTAGATAGCGTAAGTAGGGTATCGTATCCACGGTAAATTTATGGTTAATTTTCAATTTTAACTATGATCTAATTTATTCTAAATTCGGGGGTTTTAATAACTTTTGAAAGAAAACAAAAATTAATGAGAAAAGTGTTATCAATAAGAGAAAAAGCAACCTCCACCCAGAATCTCAATTACCCGTTTTAACACAAACACCTGTTTACTTATTCAAAACACAACATAGACATGGCCTTGGATTAATGATCTTGATTAATTGTTAAGGATAGTTTTTAAGATTCACCATACAACTTAACAACCCACTTGATTATAGCAATTACCCACCAATTTATTAACCCGCTAACGATGCAAGTATATCGCCAATACGCTTAATAAATGACAAATAATTCAAATATAATAACCGTTGCACAAAATCAACACAAGTAGTCAAGCTTTACCAGTTTAAAAGAATCAGAAACAAGTATTCATATCAAAACAAGAAATTGTTCATCAGAGCGGAAGTCACAGCACGTTTAGCCGCTCATGGTTGTCATCAAAGCTTCAATCTTGATCGGAGACGGATTAGACATGGGAAATAGCTTGAACGTGTAACACCCCAAAACTCGAATGTTTACCTTCGTCATATGTCTAACGCCCCAAAACTTGAATGTTAATATTTGCCATATGTAATATATGATAAACCATGAAATAAAATGACTAGGTTATTTAACCTAGTTAAATTATTTAGTAAAAAAAGTAAGAAATGAACTTGGTGGAAATTGTGAAGGTATGACAAAGTAGAAGGACCAAAAGTAACTAATGAGCAAACTTTATAAAAATTATGCATATTATGTTTGTGGGGGTGCATATGTCGACATTTTACACACACAAATGTGTGAAGAAGAGAGCTCTTATGTGAAGCAAATCAAGAAGGAGAAGGAAGAAGATGGAATTGCATGAATGATCTATCATTTAAAGAAGACTCATCATCTTATGAGCATCAAGTAGGTACCAAAATGATTTCTTGAAATTCCTTAGTTAGTGCTCTTGATGGGACTTGATTAAGCACATCCTTAGCATTGGTAGGAGATTTGATATTCACAATTGCCTTAATTTGCTCTGGACTTGCTTCTATGCCTCTTTATGTTACCATGTAACCTAGGAACTTGCCTGCTTTAACACCAAAGTGACACTTTGAAGGATTCAATTTCATATTGAATCTATCAAGGATATCAAATGCTTCCTCCAGGTCTCTAAGGTAATCCTCAGCTTTCTTCGACTTAACCACCATGTCATCTATATAGACTTCCATAATGTGTCCTATTTGTTCCTTAAACATCATATTGACTAGCCTTTGATAAGTAGCACCTGCATTCCTTAGTCCAAATGGCATAGCAATATAACAATAGATACCAGTTGGGGTCATAAAGGCTGTATCCTCTTGATCAGATGGTTCCGTCTGAATTTGTTGAAATCCAGATGAAGCATCCATAAAAGTCAACAATTCATGACCCGCGGTAGCATCCACCATGGAGTCAATGTGGGGTAATGGGAAAGGATCCTTGGGACATGCCTTGTTTAAATCAGTAAAATAGACACATACCCTCCACTTTCCATTTTTCTTTTGAACAACAACCACATTGGCTAACCATCTTGGATACTTAACCTCTCTAATCATACCTGCTCGAAGCAATTTATCTACCTCCTCCTGGATAATAGCATTCCTCTCAGGTGCAAACTTCCTCCTCTTCAGATGTATGGGTTTGAATGACCTGTCAATGCCAAGCTTATGAGTAATTATATCTTTAGAGATACCTTTCATATCTTCATGCTTCCAGGCAAAGGTAGTTTTTCTCTTCTTGAGGAAGGATACTAGATCCTGTTCAATGTTGCTGAGGATCCCTGATCCTATGAAGACTTTGGATTCAGGATCATGAGGATCCATAAGGATATCTTTCACATCTTGTTCTCTTGCCTCCAGGACATCTCTTGGAGGATGCTTTAATTGCTATTGCTCCCTTGGTCTTGAGGCTGGCTTCATTGATGAGGTATAGCAATTCTTTGCTTCTTGTTGGTCACTCTCAATCTTTATCACCCCCCATGGACTAGGAAGCTTTACACACTGATGATATGTAGATGCAACTGCCTTCATATCATGTATCCATGGCCTGTCAAGGATAACATTGCAACAGGATAAGCAATCTATAACACAAAATTTTTTATAAGAATGAAGTCCTTCTATGTAGATGGGAAGTTTAATCTCCCCCAATGTGTTCTTGGTTTCTCCACTGAATCCCACAAGAACTGAGGATCTTGGGACAATATCCGATTCAGGAATGTTCATCTTCTTGAGGACTTCAAGCTGAATGATGTTTACTGAGCTCCCTCCATCTGTCAAGATCCTGCGAACAAAATGGTTAGATATAAATAAGGTAATAACAAGACCATCATGATGAGGATCCTGAACTTCAACACAATCATTCTCATCAAAAGTTATAACTTTTTCCTGTGTAACAGTAGAGGTTCGGATGGGTCTATCCCCATTATCCATTTAGGTTTCTTTGGCATGTCTCTTGGCTGCTGAAAAGGAAGTACCACAAATGTCTGATCCACCGGATATAAAGTTTATAACTTGTGCATCTGCCGGAGGAGCAGGAACTCTTTCTGGAACTTTTTTAGGATCCTGGATCCTTGACTTTTTTCTCCCCAAAAGCTCCTTCAAGTGCCCTTTGCTTAACAAGAAGCCAATATCTTTTCTCAGTGCAATACATTCTTCAGTGAGTTGAACAAAATCATCATGATATGCACACCATTTGGATTTGTCTTTTGTTGCAGCTGGCTTATCACTTTTTCTGGGCCATCTTGCTTTTTCACCTAGGTTCTGCATTGCAAGGATTAGTTCATTGTTATCAACAGAAAAGCAATATTCAGAAATTGGTGGATAATCTTCATCATCCTCTTCCTGTTCGACTGCATGCACACTCTGATTATCAGATTTGTTGTAAGACTTGGGCTTGTTGTTCCTGAAGTAGGATCCTTGCTTTTCCTGCTTCGAGGATCCTGCCAGTCTTTCTTGGATCCTTTTATCATCCTCTAGTCGGATGAATCTAAGGGCCCTGGTTCGTACTTCATCAAGATTCCTGCAAGGGGTCATGACAAGATCATCATAGAACAGTGAATCCCTAAGTAAACCCATTTTAAAGGCTTCCACGGCCGTAGCAATATCCAGATTAGGAATATCCAAGGATTCTTTATTAAACTTAGTGATATAATCTCTAAGTGATTCATTTTGACCTTGTGTTACCCTATATAGATCACTAGTTAAACGTTCAAATTTTCTACTACATGAGAATTGGCTATTAAACAGATTAACTAGATTAGCAAATGAAGTAATAGAGTAAAGGGGAGACTTAGCAGCCATTTAAGAGCCGATCTTGTTAATGTGGATCCAAAACCCTTGCATAGACATGCTTCTTTTAACCTCTCCGGGATGGGATTGGTCTCCATCCTTTCTCTATATTGAGCTACATGTTCTTCTGGATCCGTCGAACCATCATATAGCTTCATGGTTGGTATTTGAAACCTCTTTGGGATTTCTGCATCACAAATGGGTGGTGCAAAGCGAGATATCCTGTGGCTTCCATCTGCAAATTCAGGAATGGGCTTAACCACTCCTGGAACGCTGGATATCATATCCTTCAGTTTCTGTAATTCCCTAGCCATAGCTTGATTGATACCTGTATCCTGCACAAAGCCATGGTTAGTGTTATAAGAATTATTCAAAGTGTTACCTCCCGAAGGATTCAAGTTTAGAATTCCAGATGTGAATCCATATTGACGGGATTCCGGTATGACTGAAGGACCAGAAGAAGCAATGGTCTGCATTGGAATGAAGTCTCCTAGATGGACAACTGAACTTCCGGGTTGCACACTTCTTAAGAATCCTTGATCCTGAAAGATGTTGGATCCTTGAACCTGGGAGGATCATTGAACTTGAAAGGAGGATCCTTGAAGCTGAGAGGATCCTTGAACCTGGAAGGATCCTTGAACTGGGTATGTCCCCATATATCCTCCGGAGCTAACGAAGGATCCCTGATGCTGGAAAGAGGATCCTAAAGGCTGAAAAGAGGATCCTGAAGGTTGGAAGTGGGACCCTAAAGCCTGACTCATAGTTGTTGATCCATAACGCCTTCCCAATGGTCCACTCTGGTACTAGATATCCAGAGCTGCAGATTGCAGGGCGGTTATAGCTGGAGTGTCGAAATCCAGTGATCTAGGCACCAATGGAGGGTGATCCTCCGCTGATCTCTTCAATTTCTTGATGTCATCAATCTCTCGAAGGATCCTGTCATTAGTTTTGTCTTGCTGCTGCATGTAATCCCTCATCTGCAAAATCAAAGAATAAAGATCACTGTTAGAAGGACTAGAAGAAACAGCAGAAGTTGGTGGTTTTGAGAAAACGGGGTTTTGTTTCTTCACAGCATTCTCAGCATTCTTCTGGGATCCAAAAGGTGGTGGAGGCAAAGGTGGAATGCCCTGTGAAGAAGTGACTGCCGGCATAGAGCTTGAAGTGTTCTTCACTGAAGAAGCCATATAGTTGAAGATAATGAACAGAAATGAACACAATGAACAAAAATTTTCAGAAATGAAGCACCAATTGCCCCACGGTGGGCGCCAAACTGTTTTGGTCAAAAATCAGACTAGGATAATGCAACCAAATCTTCTTTTGTGAGGAATGATGCTTGAATCAATGAACGAATGTATGAACAACTTGTAGATGAAATGAACAAGTGACACAAGGATTTATACGAGGAAAAAGCCCTTGATCAATGTATGATCTCCGGCATAAAAAACCTCGGGTGATGGAAACTACCGATCACCAACTATAATTAATCAAATGATCGTTACAACTCGGGATGATAACAAGCTTGTTACAAGGATCACTAGTGTGCAAAATGTATGTAATCGCCAGTGATTTGCAGAAAGCTTGCGAGAGTGTGTGTGTTTGCTAATTGTTTTTACTATCAAGCTTGTTATCCCCTTTAAAAATAGAAATAAACTAAGTAACAAACTATCCGCCAAATGTGCAAGCTATCCACAACTTCTAAAACGGTCATTAAGCTATGCACATGCAGAATATTGAGAGCATATTCCCCTGGAATCTCGGCAAGACTAGGTCCAATGCGTATACTCCTACAAAACAAGTTTAAATATAGTGGAAGCAACCGTTAGTGTAAGGATAACAATGAGGATCCTGGATCCTTAATCCTGCAACGTCTTTTGAGGATCCTTAATTCAAACAGAATTGAGGATCCGTGATCCTGGCTGCACTTAAGGATCTGTGATCCTTAGGTTTAGAAAATCCATCCCTAATAGTTGTATTCTTAAACTTCTTCAGCATGAGAAGCTCTACGCCAAGTTTCAAAATGTGAGTTTTGGCTTCGTGAAGTCCAATTTCTTGGACATGTGGTTAGTGAGCGTGCTATCCAGGTGGATCCCGCTAAGATTGAAGCTATCATGAATTGGCAAGAGCCGAAGACGCCCACAGAGATTCGTAGCTTTTTGGGTTTGGCAGGATATTACAGGCGTTTTATTGAAAATTTCTCAAGGATTGCAGCACCCCTAACTTTATTGACTCGCAAGAATATCAAGTCTGACTGGGGTCCCAAGCAGCAAGAATCCTTTGACATTCTTAAGCAGAAGCTAAGAAATGCACCTGTGTTAACATTTCTTAATGGGATAGAGGAATTTGTGGTATACTGCGACGCATCACACACTGGTATGGGATGTGTGCTCATGCAGAAAGGCAAGGTTATTGCCTATGCTTCTCGACAATTAAAGGTGCACGAAAAGAATTACACCACCCATGATTTGGAATTGGGTGCGGTTGTGTTTGCACTAAAACTCTGGAGGCATTACTTATACGGTACTAAGTGTGTGATTTATTCTGATCACAAGAGCCTTCAACATCTTTTTAATCAGAAGGATTTAAACATGAGACAGCGTCGATGGATGGAAACACTGAATGATTATGATTGTGAAATCCGATACCATCCAGGCAAGGCGAATGTAGTCGCCGATGCTTTGAGCAGAAAGGAAAGGGTTAAACCCATTAGAATCAATGCCAAGAGCATTGAATTGAAGAACAGTTTAAATGAAAGGTTGTTAGCCGCACAGAAGGAAGTCGTATTAGAAGCTAACTATCCAAATGAAAAGTTGGGAGTAACTGCAGAACAGTTATCATATGGCAAGGATGGGATCCTACGATTGAATGGATGAATATGGGTTCCAATCTATGGAGGACTTCGGGATGTTATCCTTCAAGAAGCCCACAGTTCCAAATATTCTGTTCATCCTGGAAGTGATAAGATGTACCAGGATTAAAGGCAAATTACTGGTGGATAGGTTTGAAGAAATCTATAGCTACTTATGTGGCCAAATGTCTGACATGTGCTCAAGTTAAAGCAGAACACCAGAAGCCGTCAGGTTTGCTACAACAACCTGAACTTCCCACCTGGAAGTGGGAGATGGTAACTATGGATTTTATCACTAAGTTACCGAAAACAAAGAGAGGAAATGATACTATTTGGATTATAGTAGATAGACTGACTAAGTCAGCCCACTTCTTACCTATTAAGGAAACACACAGCACAGATAAGTTAGCTCAACTATACGTGGACGAGATTGTATCACTTCACGGAGTGCCAGTGTCTATCATCTCTGATAGGGATGCGAGATATACATCACATTTTTTGAAAAGTTTTTAGCAATCCCTAGGCACTCGACTAAACTTCAGCACTGCATATCATCCTCAGACGGATGGTCAAAGAGAGCGTACTATACAAACACTCGAGGATATGCTACGAGCTTGTGTTATTGATCTAGGTGTAAGTTGGGATGATCATCTTCTATTGATCGAATTCTCGTATAATAATAGCTATCATTCCAGTATTCAAGCTGCACCTTTTGAAGCTTTGTATGGAAGAAAGTGCAGGACACCCGTTTGTTCGGCAGAAGTTGGAGATGTCCAACTAATAGGACCTGATATAGTCCTGGAGATGACAGATAAGATTGTGCAGATACGAGATCATCTCAAAGCTGCCAGGGATAGGTAGAAAAGCTACGCAGATAAAAGGTGTAAACCTCTGAGATTCGAGGTAGGTGATAAAGTGTTACTTAAGGTATCACCCTGGAAAGGGGTAATGCGTTTTGGCAAGAAAGGCAAGCTAAGCCCAAGATACATAGGACCATTCGAGATCATCGAATGTGTCGGAACAGTGGCTTACAAGTTAAACCTGCCTGAAAAGCCCAGTGGTGATGAATCGCTAGTCATGTCACATAAGGATGTGCATATTGATGAGAGCTTAAAGTTTGTTGAAAAGCCTTTGTCGATCGAGGATCGACAGGTTAAGAAGCTTCGAAAGAAGCATGTACCGATTGTGAAGGTTAAATGGGATGCCCGTAGAGGTCCCGAATACATGTGGGAGGTTGAATCCACAATGAAAGAGAAGTACCCTCATTTATTTCAGTAAATCTCGAGGTCGAGATTTCTTTTAAGGGTGTGAGGATGTAACACCTCGTAAAAACAAGACCAATATAATAAAGACACGTGTCATGGACTTTAAACGTGTAACGAATTGATTACGAGGGACTAAAGTTGACAAACAAAGAAAGTATGTGTATATAAGGATCCAAAGTGTTAACATATGAAAATTTTGCCTTTCAACGACCCTACACGATGTTTATACCTTTAAACGAATAAATCATGAATCGTATGAAACCGTTTGTGAAAGAAAGTGAAAGTTTACAAAACGCGAGGGTTAAATGTGTCAACATGTTAAAGAAATACCTCTGAGTGACCTTTTAACAAACCTGGAGCTTTGTAACGATTAATTATGCTCCTAAGAATAAGTGATAAAAATTTCACAAGGTTTCGATATCGTATGAGGAAAATACGTTAACTTTCGTAATTAAGGGGTTAAAAGCGTCAACAAGGAAAAACTTGTGTTTTCTGTTATCATTTAACGAAACCGGACCTAACGGTGTTTGGTTATATCTCATGGATCATAAAAATATAAATTTCATGGGTTAATTGTGCTTAAAATGAAAGATTTGAGTTTTTAAGGTCCAGGGGTCAAATCTGCCAAGTTTCAAATTTGCTTGGCTGGTAACCATGATGGTGGCGCTGCGCCACCACAAAAGCCCTCTGCCGTCGTGCGACGCGACGGTCTTATCTGGACAGAATTCTTGCACAGCTGCAAGTTTCAGCAAGTCATCCTCTCCAATTCAGCTTTAACTTGATTCTATGGGTTCTTTGATGGTTTTAAAAACCACTAGACACCTGTATGATCAAGATTACACTTGGGGTACACTTGCTTTGATCTTAGGGCATCCAAAAACCTATATAAAAGGGGCAAGTTTGGCAGCCATTTGCACTCACAAGTTCAAAATTCATACTCTCAAACTTGCTCTCAAGCTTTGGAGTGTTTGAACTCATTCTCTGGAGCATCCTACTTTGGAAGGAAGCTCTCATAGTCTTAATCTTCGTGCTAAGGGCTCTTGTAAGTATGCTTAGCCTCTGTAATTAAGTTTTCATTAGTATAAAGACCGAAAGTCAAAGATATCGTAAATACACTTTGACTTTGTGATTAATCACTAACGGTCCAACCATTTGTCGAATTGAAAATGGCTATGAGTTGGTAATTATGGGGGTAATAAACCCTTAAAAGGGCACCCACTGAATATAACTCTAACTTGGTCAATTGTCGGGTCAAACTTAATATTAAAAAGTCAACAGAAAGCTATTTTTGCAAATAAATCCATAACTGGTAATGTAGAAGTTATGGAACATGTTTTAAACTTAAAATAAATTGGTAATTAATATAAGGACATGTTTGGACATGTTCAACCCGACAATTCCGAGTTTAGGCTCGGTTCGGAACCGAAAGTCGCAAAAGAAGACTTTTGCTTTGTCTTTCAGTTCTGACCCGATTAAGCTTGTTTTAGATATGCCTTAAGGTTTCTTTAGGACCATATTATAAGTTAGTAAAACCCTCTGAGGTTATACTACATGGTTCCTTAATTATCCGATTCATTTGCATGTTTCCGTTAAATGCCTAATTGTTGACCATTATGCCCTTTTGATATAAAAACGAGACTTTTGGAAATGTGAGAGGACAAAAACCTTTATTACTAATATTTAAGTATGTCCTAAAAGTTTGACATCAGTTTATGGTCTAAAATGAGAGTTATGCTCAAATATCGTAAATGAAGGCCTTTTTATTAATTAAACGGCATATTTGATATAAATCCTATTTAAACTCAAATTTTGACATCAAACCTTTTACCTACTGATGTAACATAATATTTTGAAATTTTGGAAATTTTTATAAATTTTTTAAACTAATCATAACATAGAGTTCTCGCATAGGCTCGGTAATTCACGATAATGCCCTTTTTACTAATAAAATGAGTTTTACACATCCTTTACATATCAAACCTTTTTCTACTGATTTTATATAATAAATAAGTTACTTTATACTGTAAAGGCTGATCAAAATCTCAGATTTCCTTATTTAACCCGAATATCGTCAAATACCGACTTTTATGCGATTTAGGCGCATAGTATGGATTAAAACCATATTAGGCACCTAAAGCTTGTTACCTACTGATGTTATGAATAAATTTTTATACTTTAACAGTAAGTAAAAGTTTTGAACTCAGAATTCCAAATTTGACCTTTAAGGCTTATGTGAAATGACCAAAATACCCTTACAGGGCATAAATTAATTTTAAATTCGTTTTTGGCATAATGGAAGGTATTCTACTGATATCATAACATAATTAAGGCATATTAACTTGTGAAACCTGTACATGACTCATTTGGTTACCCGTTATGCATTTTTCGCGTTCGGTACGGTTTATGTGACTAGTTTGCATAAATTGACCGAAACGGATCAAACCTTATCATTTTTACCTCAAAATCCAGAATGTGTTTAGTTTACCCATATTATACAAGTATTCATACTTGTCGGATCTAAACCACATTCAAATCCCGTCTTCGCTTAATCTTGCGTTTTGAACCGTATATCTTCCTTTAAAACTAACCGGTCTAAGTTTAAACTTAAGTAAGACCCGTTAGGAATCTAATAGGTTATTAAAAACCTTCGTTCCAGATTTAGGAGCCCAGTAAAAGATATTTGCACTTGCTGATTGTATACGGCTGGGATAAATTTGTATAATTTGCTCAGGTAAATACTTTTAACTTATTTTCCGTTATACGGGCTTGGGATACTGTATTATAATAATACCGCTTGGTCGGGTGTGTAGTTATTTAAATTGGATTATGATTGATATATTTTCATAACCCGTTTTAATCTGCTTTTTTTTTTTTTGTATATGGCCTTTGGGGGGTTAATGACCATGTCCTGGATATCCTCGGCTCATTCATTGAAATGGCCACGACTTAAGCACGGGGTGTAGGCATACACCTGACAGTTGCATATGTATAAATCGTAATCCACAATAAGTAGTTCTCCTTGTGGGCATTATACATGTGGTGTGTCAATTAATCTTGTCTGGCTCTTCTAACCGACCCTAAAGGACGGCAAACATGTAAATCTGTATACAAGATTATTTTCAAAATAATTGTCCCAAGTTATAAAAAGATTATTTGTGCCTTGTTCATTTAAATCAATTTTCTTAAATGTTTTCAAAATAGTCGGTTAATTGTATTTACCAGTGTAAACTGATGTATTTTCAAAAAGGCTAAAGTGCAGGTACTAGGCGGAATAGGCTGGCTACTCCTGAGTGAATAAATAAGAGTCTTGCAAGCTTTGTCACTTAAAATCTGTTGAACAATTATCTTCTTTTGTTTTGATCCGCCTGTGGATCCTTTTTACTTTTCGTTTGTAATACTTATGATACTTTCATTCGGTTTGTAATATTATTACTATTAGACTTCCGTTGTGCATTTAAACTGTGATTATTGACTATGATGATATCAACTACATCACGATACTCCCCACCGGGCCACCGGTAATAAGTGGAAATATCGGGGTGTGACAAAAGTGAACTTTGGTTAAACATTTCTTCATGCTTCGTTAATTCACTCATTCGTGTCTTTATGGTCTATATAAAGCACATTAACTACCTGTAAGAAGGTTAGAAGGGTGTTTAGGTAAAGTTCTTACCTCGTTCAGTGTTTAGATCATGCGAGACTTGGTTCAAGCTTATTATGACTTCCCTTGAGGCAGATAACATCAAATTGGGGGAAGTAAGAACGGCTTGAACCCTTTATAAATAAACTACTATTAAAACTTATCCACCCTTGCGGGACTGTATCCTTGCTTACTCAAACCAATATGGTCGAGAGTAACGTCGCCTTCACAAGAGGGGTCTACCAATTTTCGCATTAATAACTTATTTAATTATCCTTCAATAATCCGACCTTGCAGGACTGTATCCCTACTAACTCAGACCAATATGGTTGAGGGTAGCGTCTGTTGGTGCATACGTCAGTCGACTTCGTCTTGCATCGAGTCTAGTATTAGAATTGTTAGATCAGGCCACATTGTACGAGGAAAATAGGAGGTTTTGGGTGTGATTGAGTTAATTTCGTTTGAAAGTGACATGTGCTAGTTCAAACGAAATTAACATAGTTAATTCCGTTTGAAATGGCCACTGCCACTTTCAAACGGAATCACCTCATCTATAAATACCCCCCAAACGAGATCATTTGTAACTTTCTGATTTCCGGTACCGAAGTGCTGCCGACGTGTCGTTTGATCTGGAAACTTGTTATATTCGATAAACAAGACAATTAAGTGTGAAACAAGCTGTTTTCCAAGTCTATTTCATTGTTTCCTCCTTTGAAATAGATTAGAACTCTTCTGATTGACTCATTTAGGTCACAGAACGATCCTACAAGTGGTATCAGAGCTCAGGAGGAAGAGTTGTTGCCAAAACAGCCATAATTTCTGACTTCTACACCTTCTTTTACAAAATTAACAAAATTTCACGGTTAAAATGGTCTGATTTTCACACATTATAAGCTAAACAGTGTTTTAACGAATCCTTGAAAGAATTGGACCTTAATTCGATCTAAAACTGGTAAAATACGTAATTCCGCTTGAAAATCAGATCGTATATGATGATGTCAGCAGCATTTCAAACGAGATTAACACTTAATTCCGCTTGAAAGTGCTATTCCGCTTGAAAAAGTTCACCTAATTCCGCTTGAGAAAGGTTGATTTCGTTTCTGGGTGTAATTCCGTTTGAGACGTTTCAAACGAAATTAGTGATTCCGCACCAAAGTAGTAATTCCGTTTCAAAGTAATTTCGTGTGAGAGGTGATTTCGTTTCAGAGAGGTATTCCGCTTGAAAAGTAATTTCGGTTGAGAGGTTATTCTGTTTGAGTAGTGATACCGTTTGAAACTGTATTCCGTTTGAAACTTGAATTTTTGTGAAAAATTTGCCGAATCATGGAAGAGGAATTCTACAATGCGTTTGCGACACCGATTGCCCCTGTTACTGTTGCCGAAACATTGTACAGTGAGAATGAAACAGGAACTTACCAAAAACCACCTAAGCTAATGTTCATTGAAGATTTTAAAGGTTGGCAAAATCGATTTGAGAACTGGGTGCAAGCATATAAGTTTGACGCATGGTGTGCTTTAAACAAAGAATACGAGAAACCGAAAAACGAGCGTGGGCTTGAAAAAGCTTTTTGTGATTTTTCAGAGAGTGATAAATTGAAGTATACAAGTGAGAAAATGATGATTAGTCTTCTACAACAAGCAGTAAAGGAAGATATCTTTGTTTTGCTTCAACATGAGGGTACTGCTAGATCAATTTGGAATGCGTTGATTCAAAAGTTCAAAGGAAGTGCAGATATGATTAAAAACAAAAAGGCTTTATTGAAGAAATCATTTGATATGTTTGTAGCTTTTGATCATGAAACAACTAAGATGACCATTGATAGATATTGTCACCTGGTATTGGAAATGGGAAGATTGGACATAAAGAAAGATGATGATGAATGGGTTGATAAACTAGCTGAAGCGCTACCACAACATAAATGGGGAACTTATGTGATGATTGTGAAACACATGAGAAAATCAGAAAATATGAATCTGGCACAGTTTTTTCAAACGATTGAAGAGCACGAGTTGGATATTCAGAAAACGGCAATCATGAAGAATCCAAATGCTCAACAAGATGTCAATTTATATTACAGAGGGAACAAGTTTGAGGCTACCCCCAGCCCTAGCCCAAAGATCCAAACTGGTTTCAGTGCTGATAGTTCTTCTGGATCAAAGGGAAGTACTATGAATCAAAGTGGTGGATCTTCATCTGCGTATTCAAGCTTTGATCCAAATTTTACAACATCAAGTCCTCAACAACAGAATTCTACAAATCTGCAGTGCAATGTTACCTTGAACATTCAAAATGGTCAGAATATGTCTCCGGAAATAGCAAAGCAACACATGGCATCACTCGTTGCTATGTTGGAATCATATGAAAGCTTGATTGGTGGCAGAATTGGAAATCCGATGCTTACCAAAGAAGATTATGACCAAATTGATGCGGAGGAACTTGAGTTGATGGATGTGAAGTGGTGTTTAGCCAGTGTTGTTCGAAGAGCAGAAAAATTTACACAAATCACTGGTAGAGATGATTTTCGGGGAATAAGTGAATCTCCAATAGGGTTTGACAAATCAAAAGTCACCTGTTTTCGTTGCAAAGGAAAAGGACATTTTAAACGAGAATGCAAAAACAAAGAAGCAACAGGAAGACAAGATGAAAAGAATGATTATTATCAAAAGTCAATTTTTCATCAGATTGCTCAACAACCACAAACTGTACGATAACCACAAACTGCTCATGCACGTACCATTGAAGAGAGAAGAGCTTGTTTTGGGATAATTGATCAAGATGATGAATTTGTTGCAGAGGGATTTAGCTGGGATAAATACATTCCACCTGGTTGTCACACCCCGATTTCCACGTGTCACCGGTGGGCCCGGTGGGGGAGTATCGTGACGTGGTTGGCAACGTAATAGTCAAACAACACAATATAATAATGCACAGCGGAAGCAAATTTAAATAAGATACAACCGAATTTATTTATTGTAAACAAAGTCACAATTATCCGGTGTTTATCCACAGTAGGATCGAATAATAAAAATATTGTCTATGGTTCAACAGACTTCGGCATCTTAAGTTTGCGAGACTTCTAGTGATGCTTAGGAGACTCCCAGCCTATTTCGCCTAGTACCTGCATTTAATCTTTTTGGGAAAATACGTCAGTTTACACTGGTAAATACATTCAACTGACTCATTTTATAAATGATTGAAAATTGGTTTGGATGCACATGGCATAAACATTTTTATTAACTTGGGAGAATTATTTAATATTATAATCTTGTGAACGATTTACATGTTACTTATGCGTTCAGTAGCCCGGAACGTATTCCGGGTTAAAGATCAATAGACACACCACTGTAAGTGAGTTATACACGAGAGTACGCCTACACCCCGTGCTCAGGTCGTGGCAATCTCGTAAGATAATGCCGAGGATATCCGGGACATGGTCATTAACCCCCCAAAGGCTGTAAAGTAAACACATCTGTTTAAAACGAGCCGATCAAATTATTCAATTAACCACTAAGCGTGGAAGATTTGATGCTCGATCAAGCGGTACGCTATGTACCGTAACCCAAGCCCGTATAGGGAAAATAAGTTAAAAGTATTTACCTTGATGCAAAGTATAGTCACAATAATCAAATAGCAGGTAGCTTTTACTGTTTCTCCTAATCTGGAACGAAGGTTAAATATAACCTATTAGAATCCTAGCGGGTCTTTAATTATGCTTAAGCTTAGACCGGCTAGTTTCAAAGATACGGTTCGTACGCACGATTAAGCGAAGACCGGATAGAATGTGATTCAGACCCGACAAGTCTGTAGACTTGTTTAATATGGGTTTATTAGTCACACTCTGGATTTTGAGATAAAACCGATAAGGTTTGACCCGTTTCGGCTAATTTATGTAAACTTGTTACATAAACCGAGCCGAACGCGTAGTATGCGGAACGGGTATCTGTAAGAGCCATATACAGGTTTCCTAAGTTAATATGCTTCAATTATGTTGTAACATCAGTAGGATGTCTTTCGTTATGCCCCGAACTAATTTAAACACAAACTATGCCTCGTAGGGGTAGTTTGGTCATTTTAAAGTTTGTAAAAGCGTTTATATGTTCAACTGAGTTACAGGTCTGATGTAAACAGCAAACATACTCATCTTGATGGGTTATAACAGTAGGCTAAGGCATATATGTGAAATTTATCATATTTAACCAAACTATGCCCCGTAGGGGTATTTTGGTAATTTCACATAAGCCGAAAAGCTCAAAAACGAAGTCTGAGTTTATCAACCTTTGCTTACTGTTAAAATATCATAATTTGCCTCATATATCAGTAGGTATCAACCCGGGTATGTCCCATATGATTCTAAGACATACTATGCGTTAAAAACGCTAATTATGGCGATTAAAGGCCATTACCGGGTTCGATACTTAAATCTGATATTTTTATATTTCCAGAAGGCTTAAATTAATTTATTTATCATAACTAATCAGTAGCAAAAGGTTTGGAATCGTTTAGATGTGTAAAACTCATTTTATGGCCCGTAAGGGCAAAACCGACAATTACCGGATTAAGCCTACGACTACTAGTTATGCTTGACCTAAAATTAATTAAAAATCTTTAAAAATCCCAAAATAATATATAACATCAGTGGGTAAAAGATTTGATATTAAAAAGTATGTTTAACTAGGCTTTACGCTAATTACGCCAGGTTGTTAACATAAAGCCTTAATTTAGCGACAATGAGCATAACTCTTAATCTACAAGTCAAACTGATGTCAAACTTTGCAAACAAGTCTTTATATCAGTAACTAAGGCTTCTACACTTTTACATTTTCATAAATCATGATTTAAGGTAATAAGGGCATAACGGTCCACGTATGAGCATTTAACGGAAACTTGCATATTAATTGGATAACTAGTGAACCAAGGTGTATGATCACAGAGGGTTGCTCTAACATGTATCCTAATCCAATTTAAGCTCTGAGGCATTTCTAAAATATGCCCAAACGGGTCAGAACTGAAAGTCAACCGAAAAGTCAAACTATGTGACTTTCGGTTCCGAACCGGGTCTAAACAGGAAATAGTCGGGTTGAACATGTCGGGACATGTTCTTACACTTATTTCTAAGTTATAACAATGTTCAAACAGGTTACAAATGTTCTAGATAGCTAATTATGCATAAATGACATTTTAAGCAATATGTTGACTTTTTAAGTAAATGTTTGACCCGACATTTGACCTGCTTAGGATGGTGATCAGGGGAAACACTTTTGGGTTTTTATTTCCCACATAAATACCATTCTAAAACTATTTTTAATTCGAGATAAGACTGAGTCATTAGTGACTAATCTCGAAGTCAAACCGTAATTACGACGGTTTGACTTTTAGCTAAATAACTAAGCTAAACACAACCAAATAAGAACTAGTAGACTTACAATAGTCCAATGCACGAATTATGATCAGAGGGGAGAGTTCCTTAGCTCCAGGATGCTCCAAAGATCAAATGCAAGTGTGAAGATTGATGGTTGCACAATGTGGCTTTATATAAGACTTGGATCCACCACAACTACTTGACAACTAACTCTAGGACCATCCACAACCATTCAACACTTGTCCTAGTGCTCTAGGATAGTTTAGGGGTCGTTTATAACTGATAAAAACCGGTGCAAACGGTCACAATCGCGTACAACAGCCAACAGCAGGTTTTCTGGTCGCTGGCACTGCCTAGCGCACCGTTACGCTACACTGGTAGCGGTGCGCTAGCCCACAACAATGGGCCTGTTGACTTATCGGTAGCGCACCGTTACGCTACACATGTAGCGGTGCGCTACCCCTTTCTGAGACAAGATTTGTCGTTGATTGTTGAAGTTTCGTAAAGGTAACCAATTATTCCGACTTTGGGACCTATGTCAACACTCATGGACTTCCTAAAACGGTCTTGCACAGTATCACACCCCACCATAATGATATGTTTGATTTAGATGCAATAGCAAGACCCGTACTTCTCGGTTTATCATTCAATTCACTTTGTGGGATCAAATCATGCTTTTGCAAGTTCTTTTTTTTGGCAATAATTTTCTGAATCTTGGCATGAAAGATGTGTAGTAATATTATATCGGGTCTTGGGATTTATAATTGAGGTTGTTCAGAGGTAACAATTTAACATGACGCCACTTTAAATCCTACCGAGTTATCTTTATTAAAACCGGGTTTTTCAACGCGTTTTGTCTTACATGACACGTGTCATTTTATTATTAAACCCGAAATTTTCGAGGTGTTACATCCTCACCCCCTTAAAATAAATCTCGACCCGAGATTTACTGAAACAAGTAAGGGTACTTTTCCTTCATCGTGGATTCGACCTCCCACGTGAAATCGGGACCTCTACGGGCATCCCATTTGACCTTTACAAAAGGTATATGCTTTCTCCGAAGCTTTCTTACCTGTCGATCTTCAATCGACACAGGTTTTTCCACGAATTTCAAGCTCTCATCAATATGTACATCTGTATGCGGCATGACATGTGATTCGTCAGCGGAACATTTCTTTAAATTGCAGATGTGGAACACGTTGTGAATTCCACTGAGCTCTTCTGGTAAGTTCAACTTATAGGCAACTGACCCGACACGTTCGATAACCTCGAAAGGTCCTATGTATCTCGGGCTTAGTTTGCCTTTCTTACCAAACCGCATCACTCCTTTCCAGGGTGACACTTTAAGTAGGACTTTTTCACCCACTTCGAAGTGAAAATCCTTACGACTTGGATCCGCGTAACTCTTCTGCCTATCCCTGGCAGCTTGGAGATTTTTACGAATCTGGACAATCTTGTCCGTCGTTTCGAATACGATCTCCGGTCCTGATAACTGGACTTCTCAAACTTCCGCCCAACAAACTGGCGATCTACACTTTCTACCGTATAATGCCTCGAAAGGCGCAGCCTTTATGCTGGTATGGTAGCTATTGTTGTAGGAGAATTCGATCAATGGTAGGTTCTTATCCCAGCTACCTTCCAATTCGATCGCACATGCACGTAGCATGTCTTCTAACGTTTGAATTGTACGCTCACTCTGACCGTCAGTCTGAGGATGGTAAGCCGTACTGAAGTTCAAACGTGTGCCCAAAGATTGTTGGAAACTCTTCCAAAAGTGTGACGTGTACCTAGTATCCCGGTCAGAGATAATAGCTACAGGTATGCCGTGTAAGGCTACAATCTTATCAACATATAACTGGGCTAACATATCGGAGCTATAAGTCTCCTTGATGGGTAAGAAATGAGCTGACTTAGTCAGTCGGTCAACTATAACCCATATCGTATCATTTCCTTTCCTTGTCTTGGGTAACTTGGTAATAAAATCCATAGTTACCATTTCCCACTTCCACGTAGGAAGTTCAGGCTGTTGTAGCAAACCTGACGGTTTCTGATGCTCGGCTTTGACTTGCGCACATGTCAAGCATTTTGCTACATGGGCGGCTACAGACTTTTTCAAGCCTATCCACCAATAATTTGCCTTTAAATCCTGGTACATCTTATCAGCTCCAGGATGAACGGAGTATTTGGAACTATGGGCTTCTTGGAGGATGACATCACGAAGTCCTCCAAAAATTGGAACCCATATTCGTCCGTTTAACCGTAAAATTCCGTCCTTGCTAAGAGTTAACTGCTCCTCAGTTACTCCTAACTTTTCATTAGGATAGTTAGCTTCCAACACAGCTTCCTTCTGTGCAGCTAACACCCTTTCTATCAAACTGTTCTTTATTTCCATACGCTTGGCGTTGATGCGTATGGGTTTAACTCTTTCCTTTCTGCTCAAGGCGTCAGCGACTACATTCGCTTTGCCGGGATGGTATTTGATTTCACAATCATAATCATTCAAAGTTTCCATCCAACGGCGTTGCCTCATGTTTAATTCTTTCTGGTTAAACAGATGCTGGAGGCTCTTGTGATCAGAAAAGATCACAAACTTGATTCCATAAAGATAATGCCTCCACAGTTTTAGTGCGAACACAACGGCACCCAATTCCAAGTCATGGGTGGTGTAATTCTTTTCGTGCACCTTTAACTGTCGTGATGCATAGGCAATAACCTTGCCTTTCTGCATAAGCACACACCCCATGCCAGTGTGTGATGCATCACAATAAACTACAAATTCTTCAGCGCCTTCAGGTAATGTAAGCACAGGAGCATTGCTCAACTTTTGTCTTAAAACATCGAAGGACTCTTGCTGCTTAGGACCCCAAACGAACTTTACTTTCTTCTTGGTCAGGGAGGTTAGGGGTGCAGCAATCCTTGAAAAATTTTCAATGAAGCGTCTGTAATATCCTACCAATCCTAGGAAGCTACGAATTTCTGTTGGCGTCTTTGGCTCTTGCCAGTTCATTACTGCTTCAACCTTAGCGGGATCCACCTGGATACCACGCTCACTGACCACATGTCCGAGAAATTGGACTTCCCTAAGCCAAAATTCACACTTGGAGAATTTGGCATAGAGCTTCTCCTTATGCAGAAGTTTGAGAATACATCGAAGATGTTTCTCGTGGTCAGCTTTGTTCTTAGAATAAATGAGAATGTCGTTGATGAAAACGATGACGAATTTATCTAAGTGCGGCTTGCAAACGCGATTCATGAGATCCATGAACGCAGCCGGTGCATTGGTGAGCCCAAAAGGCATCACTAGGAACTCGTAGTGACCGTAACGAGTCCTAAATGCAGTCTTGTCTACGTCTTCATCTTTGACCTTCAGCTGATGGTAGCCAGACCTCAAATCTATCTTTGAGAAGTAACTCGCCCCTTGCAATTGATCGAACAGATCGTCGATTCTGGGCAGGGGATACCTATTCTTGATCGTGACTTTATTAAGCTCACGATAGTCGATGCACAGGCGCATCGACCCATCCTTCTTCTTGACAAACAGGATTGGCGCTCCCCAAGGAGATGAACTAGGTCTAATGAAACCCTTAGCCAGCAATTCATCTAGCTGCGTCCGCAACTCCTTCATTTCCGTGGGTGCCAATCGGTATGGAGCTCTAGCAATTGGTGCCGCTCCGGGGATGATATCGATCCTGAACTCGACTTGTCTATCTGGTGGTAGGCCAGGTAGATCTTCAGGAAACACTTCTGGGTATTCTGAGATGACAGGGATGTCTTCTAACTTCGGTTTAGGCTCATCAATAATTACCTGTGCCATGTAAATGACACACCCCTTCTTCAAACACTTTGAAGCCTTGAGCATAGTCACGTGCTCAGGCAGTCCGTACTGGGTATCTCCCTGAATGGTAAGTGATTCACCAGACGGAGTCTTTATTACCACCTGTTTCTGGTTACAGACGATTTGGGCCTGGTTATGAGATAACCAGTCCATACCCAGAACTATGTCAAAACCAGCTAATTTAAACGGAAGTAGAGACAGAGGAAAAGAATGGTTCTTAATGGATATAACACATCCATCTAACACAGTAGAGACGGTTTCTATGGTACCATCTGCTAACTCTACCTCATAGTTCACTTTTAGGGTTTTGACAGGTAAATTCAACAATTTACAAAATTTATGATCTACGAAGGACTTATCTGCGCCTGAATCAAAAAGTACTCTTGCAAAAACATCATTGACAAGGAAAGTACCTGTTATGACGTTATCATCCTGCACAGCCTCCTTCGCATCCATCCTGAAGACTCTGGCATTAGTCTTCTTAGCCTCCTCAGGCTTCTTGTTGTACTTTGGGCAGTTAGTCTTTATGTGGCCCTTTTCATTGCAACGGTAGCACGTTGCATCTTTCATCTTCTTGCAATCCAAGGTTTTGTGTTCCTTGGATTTGCACAAACCACAAGCAAAAGACCTTGACTCGTTATTCGAGTTTGATTCGAGTCTGCACTTTCCAAAGTGCTGTTTCTTGCAAGTTTTGCATGTGGGCTTCTCTCCAGAACGACGCCCATCTTTCTTCGAATCAGATCCCTTCTTGTGATCACCGCTCCCTCGGTGTTTCTTGTTCGACCTACGCGAACCATCATCTTCTCGCTTTCTCTTCTCAGCATCCTTATTCCTCAGCGATCTCTGTCGGACCGCATCCAGTGTGAGGGATAAAGAAAGGTCAGTTACAGACCTGAAGGTAACTGGCCGAGAAGCCTTTACACTGGCCTTGATTTCGGGTTCTAAACCTCCAATAAAACGAGCGATCCTTTTAGGCTCCGGGGTTACCAGATAAGGTACCAACCGGGATAGTGTATTGAAGCTCGTCAGATAAGCTTGACAATCAAGATTCTTCATCACCAGTGATAGAAAATCATATTCTATCTTTTCCACCTCGTGTTGAGGGCAGAAATTTTCTTTGATCAGGGCAATAAATTGATCCCACGTCATGCTATACAACGGGATCTTTCCTGAGGCCTCCATCAGAGATCTCCACCAAGCTAACGCCTCACCTTTGAAGGACTGTGAGACAAATTTAACCACATCACCCTCAGCGCATCCGCTGATGTCCACGACCGTGTCCATTTCATCCAGCCACGTCATGCAGTCTACCGCTCCTTTCTCCCCCGTAAAATCCCTGGGTTTACAAGACACAAAGTACTTATATGTGCAACCCTTGTTACGGTGTCCCTGATGCAGTACTAACTGCTGAGATGGATCACTTTGGTGGTTGGTGGACTGGCGATCATCACCGTTTTTCTTTGGTTCATCCTTTTTGGGAGGAGGCTTGTTATGAGCCTCAGAATGTGTCCTTGGCTTTGAATGTGACACAGAGTGGGTCCTACTCCGGGTACTACTGTATTCTTCGTACTGTCTATCCAAAGCTTGAGTGATGGCGCTGTCTATGATTGCTTTTAGTTCAGCACCCGTTAATGTAATCTGGGCGTTCTCATTCGGCTCCACAGGATAACTATTGACTTCATTAGAGTTAGCCATTTGTATTGAACTGTTGCAGAAAACAAGAACAATATTTTATTTTGGGATTTTATTATGGAATTACCTCTTAGGGTAATTCGTTAACCATGGTAAACAGAGACCATATTTGGTTAACTTATTAATCGTATTAATTTAGGATTTCGATTAAAATTCATCCTAAACATAAACAATACAATATATATTAGCACGTAAGGCTTGGTCACATGGACAATTTAACTTATAAGCTATGATTTCAGAGAATCAAGACTTTTGAGGTTTGAACCTAGTTCATTACCTTTATTAGACAGGGAGTTATAGCTACCACTGTCTTTTGGCTCATGTAGAAATGAGCAAGGCCCGTAGGCACTATATTACCACGTATGGTTAAATATGATCATCTTAATTGATGATGTAAATCCAGGATTCAGAGATCATTAAACTGGATTAGGAATCTTCTAAAGAATCCTTATTCATTTAAGAATGACATGTGATTTTTAACGAATCACTTCTGCCAGGAGTGTTAACATGTTTTAAGATGTTAACAGGGATTTGAATCTTTTAAACCGGTCTTACCATTTTGGCCCGGTCTTATATTTGACACGAGGCTAGGTTTCACACTTAAAGATTCTTAATTAAATAATTACTAGGCAGATTAAAAGGAATGATTTTAATTTATTTATTTCATTTATAATTTATTTATGCACAAATGGCGAACATGAAATTTATAAAAATAACACTCCATTAAGTTATACAATATTACTTATTGCCCTAAACGGGTCTTCACACATGAAATTTGCCCACGTAGGAGCTACAACATACTAACATGCCCACGCAGGGGTCTTATAGAAGACATGCCCACGTAGGGGTCTTACAGAAAGACATAAGTCCTCGTAGGGACTAACACACTAACAATTGTCCACGTAGGGACTTAAACAAACATAAGTCCACGTAGGGACTAAACATACAACATACCCTCGTAGGGGTTTATGGAAAGATAGACCCGCGTAGGGGTCAATACACACAACAACAAACACACCCACGTAGGGGCTTAACAACCAAATACAAGAGAAAATAACTGTGGAAGAATTCAACGACTCTTCTTGTTCTTTCCCTTGATCAAACCAACCAATCCTTGTAAGAAACTCTCCGTCTTCTGGCGGTCGCGGCGAGACTCCTGCTCAACCTGATTCAATCTATGTAGAATTTCCTCCCGTTCTGGGGGAGAAAATCGTGGCGGCTGAGACTGCGCTCGAGTGATAGGCCTGGGAGGTATTGGGTATCCCTGATTTGGGTAGCTTACCCCCCATGGATCTCCGTAGGGTCCTTGGGCATTGAAGGAGTTATAATTTGCTGCTTCCATATAAGGATCTACCTCAGCGTATCCGTAGTTGTTGTAAGTTGGTTGCTCAAACGGGTTGTAATTAGTTGGACCCGTGTACGCTGGTATTGGGTTTTCAAAACCCATGGGCGGTGGCTGTTGATAAGCTGGCTGCGAAGGCCCACCCATTTGTGGGTCCTCCCAATGAGGCGGGTAGTGACTTGCACTTGACTGCCTTGGGGAGCTAATATGAAAGTCCCCTGGTCGCACCGACATACGTGCACCGGTTCTTCTACGCCTTGGCGGTTGAGGAGGTGGCGGTTGAACTGGTGGCGGTGGAGGTGGTGGCGTAACTGCCACAAACCTATGATCCTCTGATGAATCTTGATGATGCGGCTGTGGCTGTGGATCCTGTTGCTGCTGAGACTGCTGCTGATGCTGCCCATGTGATGACGAGTGGTGTGATGGTGTATAATACCATGGGTGTTGATTAAAGAAAGCTTGGAAACTGTCGGGACCACCATAGGGTGATCCGTGAAACGAAGATCCGTCCGAGATCTCTATTGGGTGGTTCGGAGTGCCACTCGCAGGCATGACGGGGTCCGTGTCCTCGTCCATGTCGTCAGCATGATCACCAGAGAAGTGGTCGTCAGGACCCAGTGGGTTGAAACCCACGGGTTCTTGTAAGTAATCGGCCGGATTAAACTGGCCTCTAAAGATCGGTGTGGGGTCCCCGTAGGAATGATGGGACAAAGACCTCTGAAGTGGTATGTATGAGGGCAGAGGGTTATTAGGCTCGTCTTCCGATTGAGGTCCATATGAATTGCGGACCGGAGGGGTAGAACTATGCGAAACAGATCGTCTCGCTGGTTCGAACAGGTCTCTCCTGTTCCGTCTTGGATTCTCGCTTTCTGCCGCAGTTGGAGCCCGTGTATTTGACGGCCCTGCTTCATGGTCGTTGGGGGCGGCTACCGGCCCCTTTCCGCGTCCTCGCGTGCGCAAGAATCTTGGAGGCATCTTTGTTATTCCTGTCAATAAAGCATGAGATAACAATAACAAAAATATAAAACTTAAACGACAAAACAAAAACCGAAAGGTGGAATTTGTCCTATGTTATAAGTCTAGACTCAAAAGTTTAGATATGTGCAATTGTGTAACTGAGATTAAACACAAAAGGCTAGTGTTTAATTCACTCAGTGTTGGCTCTGATACCAACCTGTCACACCCCGATTTCCACGTGTCACCGGTGGGCCCGGTGGGGGAGTATCGTGACGTGGTTGGCAACATAATAGTCAAACAACACAATATAATAATGCACAGCGGAAGCAAATTTAAATAAGATACAACCGAATTTATTTATTGTAAACAAAGTCACAATTATCCGGTGTTTATCCACAGTAGGATCGAATAATAAAAATATTGTCTATGGTTCAACAGACTTCGGCATCTTAAGTTTGCGAGACTTCTAGTGATGCTTAGGAGACTCCCAGCCTATTTCGCCTAGTACCTGCATTTAATCTTTTTGGGAAAATACGTCAGTTTACACTGGTAAATACATTCAACTGACTCATTTTATAAATGATTGAAAATTGGTTTGGATGCACATGGCATAAACATTTTTATTAACTTGGGAGAATTATTTAATATTATAATCTTGTGAACGATTTACATGTTACTTATGCGTTCAGTAGCCCGGAACGTATTCCGGGTTAAAGATCAATAGACACACCACTGTAAGTGAGTTATACACGGGAGTACGCCTACACCCCGTGCTCAGGTCGTGGCAATCTCGTAAGATAATGCCGAGGATATCCGGGACATGGTCATTAACCCCCCAAAGGCTGTAAAGTAAACACATCTGTTTAAAACGAGCCGATCAAATTATTCAATTAACCACTAAGCGTGGAAGATTTGATGCTCGATCAAGCGGTACGCTATGTACCGTAACCCAAGCCCGTATAGGGAAAATAAGTTAAAAGTATTTACCTTGATGCAAAGTATAGTCACAATAATCAAATAGCAGGTAGCTTTTACTGTTTCTCCTAATCTGGAACGAAGGTTAAATATAACCTATTAGAATCCTAGCGGGTCTTTAATTATGCTTAAGCTTAGACCGGCTAGTTTCAAAGATACGGTTCGTACGCACGATTAAGCGAAGACCGGATAGAATGTGATTCAGACCCGACAAGTCTGTAGACTTGTTTAATATGGGTTTATTAGTCACACTCTGGATTTTGAGATAAAACCGATAAGGTTTGACCCGTTTCGGCTAATTTATGTAAACTTGTTACATAAACCGAGCCGAACGCGTAGTATGCGGAACGGGTATCCGTAAGAGCCATATACAGGTTTCCTAAGTTAATATGCTTCAATTATGTTGTAACATCAGTAGGATGTCTTTCGTTATGCCCCGAACTAATTTAAACACAAACTATGCCCCGTAGGGGTAGTTTGGTCATTTTAAAGTTTGTAAAAGCGTTTATATGTTCAACTGAGTTACAGGTCTGATGTAAACAGCAAACATACTCATCTTGATGGGTTATAACAGTAGGCTAAGGCATATATGTGAAATTTATCATATTTAACCAAACTATGCCCCGTAGGGGTATTTTGGTAATTTCACATAAGCCGAAAAGCTCAAAAACGAAGTCTGAGTTTATCAACCTTTGCTTACTGTTAAAATATCATAATTTGCCTCATATATCAGTAGGTATCAACCCGGGTATGTCCCATATGATTCTAAGACATACTATGCGTTAAAAACGCTAATTATGGCGATTAAAGGCCATTACCGGGTTCGATACTTAAATCTGATATTTTTATATTTCTAGAAGGCTTAAATTAATTTATTTATCATAACTAATCAGTAGCAAAAGGTTTGGAATCGTTTAGATGTGTAAAACTCATTTTATGGCCCGTAAGGGCAAAACCGACAATTACCGGATTAAGCCTACGACTACTAGTTATGCTTGACCTAAAATTAATTAAAAATCTTTAAAAATCCCAAAATAATATATAACATCAGTGGGTAAAAGATTTGATATTAAAAAGTATGTTTAACTAGGCTTTACGCTAATTACGCCAGGTTGTTAACATAAAGCCTTAATTTAGCGACAATGAGCATAACTCTTAATCTACAAGTCAAACTGATGTCAAACTTTGCAAACAAGTCTTTATATCAGTAACTAAGGCTTCTACACTTTTACATTTTCATAAATCATGATTTAAGGTAATAAGGGCATAACGGTCCACGTATGAGCATTTAACGGAAACTTGCATATTAATTGGATAACTAGTGAACCAAGGTGTATGATCACAGAGGGTTGTTCTAACATGTATCCTAATCCAATTTAAGCTCTGAGGCATTTCTAAAATATGCCCAAACGGGTCAGAACTGAAAGTCAACCGAAAAGTCAAACTATGTGACTTTCGGTTCCGAACCGGGTCTAAACAGGAAATAGTCGGGTTGAACATGTCGGGACATGTTCTTACACTTATTTCTAAGTTATAACAATGTTCAAACAGGTTACAAATGTTCTAGATAGCTAATTATGCATAAATGACATTTTAAGCAATATGTTGACTTTTTAAGTAAATGTTTGACCCGACATTTGACCTGCTTAGGATGGTGATCAGGGGAAACACTTTTGGGTTTTTATTTCCCACATAAATACCATTCTAAAACTATTTTTAATTCGAGATAAGACTGAGTCATTAGTGACTAATCTCGAAGTCAAACCGTAATTACGACGGTTTGACTTTTAGCTAAATAACTAAGCTAAACACAACCAAATAAGAACTAGTAGACTTACAATAGTCCAATGCACGAATTATGATCAGAGGGGAGAGTTCCTTAGCTCCAGGATGCTCCAAAGATCAAATGCAAGTGTGAAGATTGATGGTTGCACAATGTGGCTTTATATAAGACTTGGATCCACCACAACTACTTGACAACTAACTCTAGGACCATCCACAACCATTCAACACTTGTCCTAGTGCTCTAGGATAGTTTAGAGGTCGTTTATAACTGATAAAAACCGGTGCAAACGGTCACAATCGCGTACAACAGCCAACAGCAGGTTTTCTGGTCGCTGGCACTGCCTAGCGCACCGTTACGCTACACTGGTAGCGGTGCGCTAGCCCACAACAATGGGCCTGTTGACTTATCGGTAGCGCACCGTTACGCTACACATGTAGCGGTGCGCTACCCCTTTCTGAGACAAGATTTGTCGTTGATTGTTGAAGTTTCGTAAAGGTAACCAATTATTCCGACTTTGGGACCTATGTCAACACTCATGGACTTCCTAAAACGGTCTTGCACAGTATCACACCCCACCATAATGATATGTTTGATTTAGATGCAATAGCAAGACCCGTACTTCTCGGTTTATCATTCAATTCACTTTGTGGGATCAAATCATGCTTTTGCAAGTTCTTTTTTTTGGCAATAATTTTCTGAATCTTGGCATGAAAGATGTGTAGTAATATTATATCGGGTCTTGGGATTTATAATTGAGGTTGTTCAGAGGTAACAATTTAACATGACACCACTTTAAATCCTACCGAGTTATCTTTATTAAAACCGGGTTTTTCAACGCGTTTTGTCTTACATGACACGTGTCATTTTATTATTAAACCCGAAATTTTCGAGGTGTTACATCCTCACCCCCTTAAAATAAATCTCGACCCGAGATTTACTGAAACAAGTAAGGGTACTTTTCCTTCATCGTGGATTCGACCTCCCACGTGAAATCGGGACCTCTACGGGCATCCCATTTGACCTTTACAAAAGGTATATGCTTTCTCCGAAGCTTTCTTACCTGTCGATCTTCAATCGACACAGGTTTTTCCACGAATTTCAAGCTCTCATCAATATGTACATCTGTATGCGGCATGACATGTGATTCGTCAGCGGAACATTTCTTTAAATTGCAGATGTGGAACACGTTGTGAATTCCACTGAGCTCTTCTGGTAAGTTCAACTTATAGGCAACTGACCCGACACGTTCGATAACCTCGAAAGGTCCTATGTATCTCGGGCTTAGTTTGCCTTTCTTACCAAACCGCATCACTCCTTTCCAGGGTGACACTTTAAGTAGGACTTTTTCACCCACTTCGAAGTGAAAATCCTTACGACTTGGATTACGGTTCTGGTTATGGTTTTCAAAAGAAACCAAACCATAACAGTAATTTCAAAAAGAAAGATCTAGGTTTTAGTTCTTCAGAAAATTATAAAAATGTGAAAAATTATAAACCAAAAACAAAATTTGTTGCAGAAGGAAGTTCTGAAGAAGAGCAGAAGAAACTATTCTGGAAACAGTGAAATCAAGAGTTTCTTGCTGAAATAAAGAAGAATGTGAAGAAATTTGCTCCAAGAGTTGATTGAAGAACCTGTTTCAAATGTCAAAAAGTTGGACATATTGCTTGGAATTGCCAACAGTTCAACAACACAAAACAGGGAGTTTCTTTTAACTCAAAATTGAAAGAAAAATGTGTTGATGAAAAGAAACAACCAACTGAGAAATCTAAAGTGTTTGAAGTGTTTGAAAAATCGACTTTTGAAACTGGTGATGTTTCAAAACGTTTTTACAAAAGAAATGTCGATTTAAATAAACAAAAATGGGTTGTCAAAAGTTCAGTTGAAAGTTCTAGTGAAGAATCTGATTCCATAAAATCAGAGGAGCTATCTGTTGAGAATGAGAATTCCGTTCCAGAGTTGAACGAGGAAAACATTCCTAAATTGTCAAAGGAAAATTTGAAGTTGAAAGTGGGTAAAACTGAAATTTCAGGTCAATTCTTTGCTGATAAGAAAGAATTTGATGCTGAAAAAGTATTTAATGGAAAAGTTAAACATATTTTCGGGAAGATGGTTTATGGAAAGGTTAAAGGTGCAAAAGAATTTTACAAATCAAAATGTCGGTGGGATAGATGTGTACCAGAATCTCCCAAGGCTGGTCAGGCTTGGGGGAAAGTACTTCCTAACTGAAATCCTGACTTGCCGGAGCTCCCAAGTTGGTAATCGTGGAGCAGGAATCAGCATCATTCTTGAATATGTTTGGTTGGTAAATCTACAGGTGATATCTTTAAATTATTATATTTTGATTTACAAGTGGTTTTGGTTGATAAGTGAACCTACTAGTGGTTGAAGAAGGTTTTCACTTACAAGTGGTAAATCAAGGACATTAAATTGTACTTGTTTTTCCTAAAAATGGTATTTTGGAGAACAATGTGATGAACCCCTAACCTACAAGTGATAAAATCAACAAAACTTATTTTCCGGAAAAACCATTTGATTAAAACAAACTTAAGTGTTTTGAAATCAGTGGGCAAATAGTTTGTTGAAAGGGGGAGTTCTGATTGTTTATGCCAAGTGGATGGCGATCTGAAGTGATTCGATATCATTGTTACTTTACTTGTACAGTTTGTTTTCAAATTTCCTTTAAATGATTTTGAATTTTAGGGGGAGTAAGAATTTTTCAGAAAATCCAAAAACATTAGAAAATTTTGAAAAAGCCAAAAACATGATAAAATCAAAAATGAGTTTTGTTGTGAAAAAGAGGAAATGATAGTACATCAGTAGACGATCACAGCATGCTAAAGAATTGGATAGTAAAAATGTGATAAGCGGTCTCACTAATGATATGCCAGTAGGTTTTTGCATATTTAGTAGATTGTGACGAGATATAAACCTAAATTTCAAACTTGCTTATATAGTGGGGAACATCTCTCGGATATATGGGTAACCCCCGAAATCTTGTTTGAAAGACCCCTCTTTCTGAGATACTAGGTCTTTATGCTTAGTGATATCTGGGGTATTATCCTGGGACTTCTGATTTTGCGGAAGCAATGGCCTAGTCCCCGGAGAATACTTTACGCTTGCTTGAAATATAGCCTCCCCTTAGCATAAAAAATGATAAAACATTGCAAAATGCTAATCATGTGCTGTTGAAGAAAAGATCCTCTAAAGGGGACCCACCAAAAGTCGAAGCCGTCATCTCTCTGCTGAACGGAAGTTCTGACCTGAACTCTCACGGCCATCGCAATTTAACCCCTTTAAAGATATCATCTAGGTATACTCACCTGTAAGACTGAATATTGGGATCTGGATACGAGAGTATATTCTGAGGTGGGACACGCGAATAAGTTTAAGTCTCTAAAACATTAATCTCGTATCTCGAAACAGTTGAACTTTGTGTGAAAATTTAAGTGGATCAGTATACTGACAATCTAAGTGAATCGTTTAGAACTTAAAATGTTTAAAGCTTAACGGTGTTGGTGATTTGTCTCAGAAACTGATATGATCCTCTTACGCAAACTCGCAAAAATATTGCATGTAAATATTTCTTTACTGCATTTCATTTCTGTTATATCAAAAATCCAAAAAGATTTTCGAAGTGTTTTAGCATAAATTTTGAAAAAATCAAAAAGATTTTAGACAACTGATGTTGAAAAGCTGATTTTTAAAATTCCAAGTGCTAAACATGACGAACAGGTTTGGGAGTGTGTGATTAAAAATAATATACATACAAGTGGTTCATCAGAAATTAACATGTTAAATCATTTTGGTCGATACTTGAAGATGATGTAATTAGTTTGTGTCTACAAGTGGTAAGCATAGAATAAATTTGTCAAATTGTTAATTTGTGAAATTTACTTTAAGGTAGAGTATGTGCAGGTTATGGCTATGAGAGGGCCAAGTTGTGATTCTAGTACCTGAGCAGGATGTGAGCCAGGTCACGATCTTGAACCTGTGAAAGCCAGACTACGATCCCAGCACAATTCAAGGGGGGGTCTGCTTGTAGATCAACATCCGAGGAGGAGAAGAGTCTGTAGCTGCAAGAGCCAGAATCAAATCATGATGATAAGAGAGAGAGTAGAAGATAAAGATTGAGGATGCTTACTCTGTCAAATATTTTTGGAAGAGCCCAAAGACTGATAAAGACTGAAGACGTTGAAGACTCGACACTGAAGACTCGTCAACATCCGAGGGGGAGTCTGTTGGTGCATACGTCTGTCGACTTCGTCTTGTATCGAGTATAGTATTAGAATTGTTAGATCAGGGCACGTTGTACGAGGAAAATAGGAGGTTTTGGGTGTGATTGAGTTAATTTCGTTTGAAAGTGACATGTGCTAGTTCAAACGAAATTAACATAGTTAATTCCGTTTGAAATGGCCACTGCCACTTTCAAACAGAATCACCTCATCTATAAATACCCCCCAAATGAGATCATTTGTAACTTTCTGATTTCCGGTACCGAAGTGCTGCCGACGTGTCGTTTGATCTGGAAACTTGTTATATTCAATAAACAAGACAATTAAGTGTGAAACAAGCTGTTTTCCAAGTCTATTTCATTGTTTCCGCCTTTGAAATAGATAAGAACTCTTCTGTTTGACTCGTTTGGGTCACAGAACGATCCTACAGCGTCGCCTTCACAAGAGGGGCATGCCACTATAACTAAGATAATCTCTTAAAAAGCCTAAAGTGTGGAAATCATCAAAGGATGCATAAAAGAGGAGTTGGAACCAAGTGATTCCTTCTTGTCAATTTGTTTTTCCTTTCATTTACGTTTTTTATTTCTAATTTATCTTTTAAAACTTTCAAAACTTTTATAAAAATTTGGTTAGATTATACGTTAACAATAAGCCGGTATTAAAAACTCTTGTGTCCTTGGACGACCTCGGTATCTTACCATCACTATACTACGTCTACGATGGGTGCACTTACCCTAACGTGTGTAGAGCGGTAGTATTGTATCATGTTTTATAAATTTAAAGTTTGATCCACGAGTAAAAAGTGCTTAAAATATAATCTAAAATTTATACCCACGCTCGACCGCGTCAGGTTATAAAAAAAACAGACCAGAGAACAGAATACCAACAATCAACCCAGTCAGTTTGCTTTGTAGCCAACATGGGTTACAAAGACCAACACCAGCCTTCAATTTCAACAAATAAGTGCACCTCCGATATAGCAAACCCAATAAATCTAGACACAGGTTCTTAAGATGATAAAACCCTTAAAAACCATACATAAAGAGATTAGATATCACGTCGGAAGAAATGGATCAAGAGCACATGTGCTCTGATACCATGTTAACAAAACTAGATCAAGATATAACAAGCAGAAATAGCGACAAAAACGTGATGTAAAATCTTATTAACCCAACCCAAAGAAATTACCCCCTGTAAACCCTAGATCTCATAATAGTGAGATCTCAATCAAATACAAAGTACAACAATAAAAACGGGTGATCATCAACAGATGATCAACACCAGAATACAACAATCTCTCAGTGATACAGATGAGAGATTGTAACAAGATCTCTAACAACAAACCCTAATACAACTATAGAGAGAACAAAGAGATGTGCAAGTGATATTTTTTGGGGAGAATGACTAAATCTTCAGTCAACTACCCTTATATACCAACACGTATATAATTTACATCCAGGTCCTCAGAGAATGCTCCAAAACGACCGCGGTCCCTGGATAGTACCACATCAGCCCCTCAAATATTGTACAAAGGCCCTTATCAAATGAAACCTGTATAAACAGATCCAACAGAATACGTAACAGCAATATAACACATCATCAATGTTATATGGACCTTTTAAATCAGACATAGACAAAAATGAATGAATAATCACATAAGTGATATATTTTTAGCATAAACATTTAATTAAATCAATACGCGTTACACACTAGAAGGGAAAATGTGGCATAGGATCCACAACCAACAATTTTATAAAACAAATTGTAGCTATTTAAATCATTTTGATAAACACCCATGACTACTTTGATATTATAGTTTTATACTGATACTAAACATTTTAATACTTAACATAAATTTCCATAATAAAGAAATTATTAACACATTAAACTATACCCATAACTTTTGATCCAAACTTAGCTTGCATGACTAACCTACATTCCATCTTTACCTAAACTAGTTAGGATTAAAAGTTACGGGTAGTAATGTCATGAACCCGAGATCTATGAATATAGTTTTTAAAAGACTTACTTTTACTATTCAAAAAGTGATAGCGGCACAACTTCTTCTATTTCGATGCAACTTATTACGAAAATGAATATAACAATTATTATTGTATTTAAGTTAAAAGTAGCAAAGTTAGGATCTATCATACTTAGAGCATCCACGATAGAAATGACTAAAAATACTTAAAAACATGCTCAATAAGGTTGTCGTGTTAGAAAAACACACGTCTTTCTTAAGCATTATTTGAACATAAAGATTAGAAATATCCAAAAACGTTAACATAAAATAATCACTTTTTACATTTATTTGAACCATTTTTATGTTTTGTGCTATTTATCATTAATATATAAAAGATCAAACATTTATAATCTTAAAAATAAACATAAATAAAATGTATATAACAAAAATTAGAAAAAGAAAAAAAAAAAAAAAAAAAAGCTTCGAACACCCTAGCTTCTTCGAATTAAAAAAATGAAGTACTACACTCCAAATCATGTAAACATAATAATTTTAAATGTGTAATAATTCATGTGCCATCAACATCGATGCGATAAGATTTTATTGTTTTTGGTCCCCCCACACGTTGATCATCCCCTATAAACATGAAATTTTAAAATGTGTAATAATTCACGTGCCAACGACACCGATGCCATAAGTTTTTATTGTTTTTAATCCCCCTATATATAATATATATATATATATATAACTAGTGTAATTTTTACTCACTTACTGTATGAGCATATAATCTATTTATACATATAATAAAAGAAACCTCTTTGGGGACACGTGTCAATCAACGAGGCTATCAAAATTTGAGTTTTTTATAAATATTATTTAAGTGTGATAATATCTTTTGTTCAATATTTGAATAATTCATGGTTGTTTGTTGCCTAATGATTTAAAGATAATTTAATCCATTCAAATTTTATCTAACATTGGTGTTGCGTTTTGAATTATTTATTCAATATTAGGATAATGGATTCAACTAACAAGCGATTGGATCGACACTTTATTTGAAGAAATCTTCATTGGAAATGAATTGTTTCAATGTGGTCAATAAAATCAATTCTCAATTTTTTTTATTTCTCATTCTAATATCCTTCCTTTTGTTTAATTTATTCTACCGTATATTATGTTGATTTACTTACTCTTTATTAATTTCTCAATGGCGAATGTTATAATAACTTTACTTCTAAATTACACCAAATCTATCCATGCTATTATGTTGATTCACTCTCTTTATTATTTTTTTTCAATGGCGAATGTTACTTTTTGTGTTTCCAGTACGTATAGTGCATTCATAAGTTCCTATATCTTTTAAAAAACTTAAACATATTATTATATTAAGTATAGGTACTTGGTGTCTTTATAGATAGATATATTTTTCATATAACTAAGTTTTTTTCATTAGCCATTTTGGAACAGAATGCTTCTCTATAACGAAATCGTTTGTTTTTTTTTATGCTATAACTTTTTCTTATTATCATGAAAACCAAACTTTGTATTAATATGTTATCATTAGTTTTTTATGATACAATTTTTTTTTTTCTTATTTGGTACATAAAATTAGGTTTATTCAACCCGTGTAATAAATAGGGTTTTAAAAAAATAACTTTTTTTATTATTTACTATACAAAATTACATTTATTTAACTCATGTATTACACAAGTTTTTAAAGATATAATTTTTTTTTATTATTTGGTATGTAAATTACATTTGTTAAATGCATACAATAGACGGGTTTTTTAAGGATATATTATTTTTATTATTTAGTATATAAAATTACATTTAGTAAACCCATGTAACACACGGGGTTCTAACCTAGTGTATATATATGTGGGTTCTCGGTAAGCAAAAGTGAAAGTACACTAATTTTAACGTTATCTAATTTCGTGAAAATAACGTTAAAAAGCGATGGGCGGTTAATCATGCATTATGTGGTGGCGTTGATAGCCGAAAGACTAAGGGGTACATGCACTAATGGGCTTTTGTCCCAATTGTTGAGTGTTATGTGTCTTATGTCCAAGGTTTGATACGAAACTACTATCAACTCAGGGTCTCAGTGGAAGCAGCATCTCTATTTCTATGTAGGGTTGTTCATTTTTATCCAAAACCCGAAACCGACCCGAATTCAAAGCCACCCGAACCCGAATTAGCGAATATCCGAAAAACCCGAACCTGAGAGACCCGAACCCGACCAACCCGAACTTTAAATGGTTCGGTTATCGGGTCACTTTTTCCAGCCAAAAACCCGAACAACCCGACCCGAAAAACCCGAATCACAAAACCCGAACATTTATTGTTTTTTTTTCTTATAAAAGTGTTTAGATTTGGAGTTTTTAATAGATAGAACATTAAGTTTTGGGACTTCTAAATATTATAATAGCATATTGTCAACTAATATTTCAACTTTGATGATATTTTTAAAGTAACAATATCAATTTTGATGATATTTTGTAAAAAAAAAAACATTTATTTTCATTTTACATCTAAACCCGAAAACCGAATAACCCGACCCGAACTAATCCGAACCCGAATAACCCAAACCCGACTAACCCGAACTTTAAAATGGGTTGGTTATCGGGTCGATTTTTCCCATCGAAAAACCCGAACAATCCGACCCGAAAAACCCGAATCCCGATATTACAACTCTCCTAAAATCCTTACAAACACCCCGTATACGAAAAACGGCCCCGAAGTACCTTTTATTTCATTAAAAATCAAATAAAACAAAATTCAATGGTCGCTCGCGGGCCGCGACAGACGAAGGAGAAGCTCTCGCCGGGCGCGAGGCTCTTGGGTTGGCGGACACACAACGCTGCCACGTGTCCCCACACGTGTCGAGACCACCCGATGACTCGGCAAACCCTAAACCGCCCTACAGTTCCTCGCGGGCCGCAAAGGAATAAGAAGCTCTCGCGGGGCGCGAGAGACTTCTATTTCAGCTATAAAAGGGCCGAGAAGCAGCATTTCAATCTGTTCAATTTTCTTTCTTTCCTCTCAATTCATGTAGGCGGAAATTCTAGTCAAATATCCCCCCTAATAGGCGAAGCTCTGCCTCGTTCTAAGTATTATAACCCCCGGTTACGTATTAGTTACTCTGCCCGATTGATCTAGAGCTCCGTAACGCATGTCAAGGCTCTGGCCGACTTAGTCTATAACAACCTCAAAGAAAAACCGACACCCTCGAATTATTTCCGACACCCTAATATATTTTAAAATATCCCAATATGTCCCTAAAAACACCCCATAGGTGAAAACGGGCCCTGGATACCCTAAATATTATCAAAAATAATTAAAAATCTGATTTTTAGGTTTGTCGCGGGCCGCGTAAACTTCTTAAAGGTTTTACGCGGGCCGCGTAAGATCAAAAATGGTGGCGCAGCCCGGTGATGACACGTGTCATCATCGTGGCGAGTCTAGTGCTGACCCGGATCAGCTACACGCTGACCAGGGTTTGACGCGGGCCGCGTAGCCCTTAGGCTACTCTTACGCGGACCGCGAAAAAGTCAGGTTTCAGCACTATAAGTAAAGGCCATCAGATCTTCAGTCGAACTCGCTCACAAATGTTTCTTTTCTCTCAAATCTGAATAGTAGGCTTATTATACGGGTATTATACCCCCCTAAATAGCGAATTTCTGCTCCGTTGTAAGTATTATAACCCCTGGATACGTATTAGATACGCTGCCCGATTGATCTAGGGTTCCGTAACGGCTGTCGTGGTTCTGCCCGACGTAGTCGTTGGAATGCCGTCTCGGGGAGGATATTACTAATGTTAAAATGGGTTATTATACTAACGCGTGTGCATTTGTGTAAATTTTAGATTATCACCAGGAAACCCTTACGGAAAATCTAAGACAGCAATGTGAGTTGATCCGCTTTTTGTTAACTGTTTTTACAAAACCTCATTTAATTAATTATATATTAAACAGTTATTGAGTATTTGTAAGAATACAAAAAGAGGATAAACTCACATTGCTATGTTAGACTTCGCGTAAGGGTTTCCTGGATATAATCTAAAATTTATACAAATGTACATTGGTTAGTATCATAACCCTTTGAAAATATTAACGATACCCTCCCCGAGACAGCATTCCAACAACTACGTCGGGCAGAACCACGACAGTTGTAACGGAACCCTAAATCAATCGGGCAGCGTAACTATTCCGAAACTGGGGTTATAATACTTACAACGGAGCAGAACCTCGCTAATTAGGGGTATAATACCCGACTATAATGCCTCTTCTACAGAAATTGTGATTTGAGAATTGAGAATGAGCGACGAAAAATGAAAACTGATGCGTTCTATTTATAGTGCTGAACTTTGGTTCCCAGGAGGCTCGCGTAAGGTAAGGCGAAGCCTTACGCGGCCCGTGTCAAACCGAGGGTCAACGCATAGCTTGTCCAGATCACCACTAGGCTTGACACGATGTCGACACGTGTCGGCATCTGGTGTCTCCGTGTTGTAGGTCTCTCGCAGCCCGCGTACACTATCGAGAACTCTTACGCGGCCCGCTTTAACTAAAGAAATCAACGATTTCCGATTCTAGCCTTCATACCGCCCGTGTAAGGGTTTGGGGTGGGTTCACGCGGCCCGCCTCGGCTCTAAATTTAAGCTTTTTATATTTTATTTAAATAATATAACATAATTCGGGCTCGGTTTTCACATTCGGGGTGTAATATAAGACATATTGGGACATTCTATAATATACTAGAGTGTCAGAATATTATGAGGGTGTTGGTTTTACCGAGGGTTGTTACATTCTCCCCACCTTATTTTAGAGCTCGTCCTCGAGACCTACTGGAACAAATGCGGATATTTCTTTTGCATTTCTAATTCAAGCTCCCATGTGTACTCTGGTCCTCTTTTGGAGCCCCACTTTACTTTGACTAGAACTAGTCTCTTGTGCTTGAGATTTTTGACTTTCCTGTCTTCAATCTGTAGAGGCCTTTCTACAAACTTAAGTTGTTCATTTACCTTTATATCCTTAAGAGGTACTATTAGTGATTCATCAGCTAAACACTTTTTGAGATTAGATACATGAAATACATCATGTATTCCTGCCATTTCCTCTGGCAGTTGTAGCTGATAGGCTACAGGTCCTATTCTTCTAATAATCTCAAAAGGTCCAATATACCTGGGACTTAGCTTTCCTCGTTTGATGAATCTTACTACTCCCTTCCAAGGAGAGACTTTCAACAATACTTTATCTCATATTTGAAATTCCAATGGCTTGCGCCGGTTATCAGCATAACTCTTTTGTCGATCACGTGCGGCTTTCAGTCGTTCCTTGACTTGAATAATCTTGTCGGTTGTTTCTTGCACTATCTCAGGTCCAGATAGTTGCTTTTCCTCAATTTCTACCCAACAGACTGGGGTTTGGCACTTTCGTCCATAAAGTGCTTCGAATGGTGCAGCATTGATACTTGTGTGATAACTATTATTATAAGAAAATTCTATTAAAGGTAAGTGATCGTCCCAATTACCTCCAAGATCAATTACACAAGCTCTAAGCATGCCTTCCATTGTCTGGATTATTCTTTCGCTTTGTCCGTCCTTTTGAGGATGATAAGCTGTGCTCAATTTTAACTTGGTTCCCATTGCCTTTTGGAAACTTGACCAAAAATGAGAGGTAAATCGACTATCTCTATCAGAAATAATTGATAAAGGAAGGCCATGTAAAGAAACAATTTCATTTACATATAATTTAGCTAATTGTTCCATACTAAAAGTTTCTTTCATGGGTAGGAAATGAGCTGATATGGTTAGCCTATCTACAATCACCCAGATTGTATCATTTTCTTTCTTGGTTTTGGGTAATTTAGTAACACAATCCATTGTTATCAATTCCCATTTCTAAACTGGCATTTCTAATTGCTGTAACAAACCTGAGGGTTTATGGTGTTCAGCTTTAACTTGTGAACAAGTTAAACATTTAGAAACATAGGCTGCTATGTCCTTCTTCATTCCTATCCACCAGAAAGTTTTCCTTAAATCCTGTACATTTTATCACTTCCTGGGTGCATCGTGTATTTAGACTTATGGGCTTCTTCTAGTATACGATGACGTATGTTTCCTAATTTAGGTATCCACATTCTCTTTTCATGGAATTTCCAAATTCCATCTGTTCCTTGTTCTAATTCTTTCAGCATACCTTTTAATTTTTCAGAATCATCCTTGATTACTGACTCTTGTGTTTCTCTTATTTGATCATTTAAATCTACTTGCAGATTTAATTTAAGAGAACGTACCCTTTTTGGCTTTTCATGATATTTTCGGCTTAAAGCATCTGCCACTACATTTGCTTTTCCTTCATGATACTGAATATCACAATCATAATCACTAAGAAATTCCATCCAAAGTCTTTGTCTCATATTCAATTCCTTTTGCCCAAAAACATACCTTAAACTTTTATGATCAGTGAATATGGTAAATTTACTACCATAAAGGTAATGTCTCCAAATTTTAAGAGCAAAAATTATAACTCCTAATTCTAAATCATGGGTTGAATAATTCTCTTCATGATTCTTAAGTTGTCTAGATGCGTAAGCTATAACCTTTTGTCGTTGCATCAATACACATCCATAACCTAATTTAGAAGCGTCACAATAGACTACAAAGTCTTTAGCTCCTTCTGGTAACGCTAATATGGGTGTATGGGTTAATCTATATTTAAGAATTTTAAAAGCTTCTTCTTGTTTTACTCCCCATTCAAACTTAATAGATTTACAGGTTAGCTTAGTTAAAGGAATGGCTATTCTAGAAAAACTTGAATAAATCTTCTATAATAACCGGCCAATCCTAAGATACTTCTAACCTCGGTTGGTGACTCAGGGGTTTTCCATTTAGTAATTGCTTCAATCTTTGTTGGATCTACATGAATTCCTTCATGATTGACTAGGTGTCCAAGGAATTGTACCTGTTCTAACCAGAATTCGCACTTAGAAAACTTAGCATAAAACTTTTCCTTTCTTAGTAAACTTAAAGGTACGTGCAGATGTCTTGCATGATCTTCTTTACATTTAGAGTAAATGAGAATATCATCTATGAAAACAATTATGAATTTATCCAAATATGGCTTACATATTCGGTTCATCATGTCCATAAATGCAGCTGGGGCATTGGTTAAACCAAATGGCCTGACAGTAAATTCATAATGACCATACCTTGTTCTGAAAGCGGTTTTAGGAATGTCCTCTTCCTGTACCTTTAACTGATGATATCCTGACCTTAAATCGATTTTTGAGAAAAACCGAGCTCCTTGCAGTTGATCAAACAGATCATCGATTCTCGGTAATGGGTACCGATTCTTAATCGTGACCTTGTTTAATTCACGGTGTTCAATACACATACGCATTGATCCGTCCTTCTTTTTAACGAACAGTATAGGCGCTCCCCATGGCGACGAACTTGGCTGTATAAATCCTTTTTCTAACAATTCATCTAATTGTTTCTTCAGTTCTTGCATTTCAGTGGGTGCCAATCGATAAGGTGTTTTGGCAATTGGTGTTGTTCCTGGTATCAAATGAATTCTAAATTCCATTTCTCTGTCTAGAGGTTGCCCTGGCAATGCTTCTGGAAATACATCTGAAAACTGAGATACTACTGGAATGTCTTTTAGTTCTTTTCCTTTAGTGTTAGTGATTATGGAAATCAAATACACTATAGAACCTTTTCTTATACAACTTGCAGTTTTCATCACAGATATGAATTTTGTGGATCTAGAGGGCTTATCTCCTTTAATTGTGATCGTTTTACCTTTGGGTGAATTTACTTGAATTGACTTTTGATCACATAAAATATTGGCTTTATTGGCTATTAACCAATCCATTCCTAAAACAATATCAAATCCTGCCAGATTCATGGGATATAGGTTTGCTATAAACATTTGGTTAAAAATTTCTATTCTTGCTCCCTGCAAGATTTCAGAAATCCTAATAGTTTCTCCATTAGCTGTTTCTACTAGACATTCTTGTGGTAGTTTAGTTAATGACTGATTTAGAATTTTGCAAAACGAAGTATTGATAAAACTTTGGTTCGCACCAGAGTCAAATAATACTTTAGCAAATATATCATTAACTAAAAACGTACCAGGTATAACGTCTGGGATCATCTTGGCTTCTTCTGCAGTCAGAACAAATGCTCTAGCATTTTTAGTATTCTTGTTGTTTGCAGCTGGGGCCAATTTCGGACAGTTTGGCCTGATATGACCTTTTTCTCCACAGTTGTAGCATAATCCATTACTGGATTTCTTCCTGCAATTTTCTTCCTTGTGTCCTTGCATCTTGCAATAATTACAGAGAATGGAGCATTTTCCCGAATGCTTTTTCTTGCAGACTTTGCAGTATGATGTAGAGGTAGAACCCGTATTCCTACTATTGTAATTTCCAGAACGAAATTCTTGAGTCAACTTCTAGGTTAGGTTCCTCCTTTGATCCTCTTCTCGGGTACGGACTAACTCATCAGTCAAGGTATTGGCTAGTTCTACAGTTTCTTCTATAGTTTGAGGTCTAGCTGCCTTGACTACATGTCTAATCTCCCCAATTAATCCCCAAATATAACGGGAGATTAACACTGGTTCTGGTGAAGCAAGAGTTGGCACTATTCTGGCATATTCAAAGAATATTTTAGTGTATCCCTTACTATCCACACCAGTCATCCTAAGGTTTAGGAATTTGTTTGCTATTTGTTCTTTTTCATTGGGTGGGTAGAATTTCCTTTCTACTTTGTTCTTAAATTCTTCCCATTCCATATTGTAGGTTCTATCACTTCCTCTTGTTTGGAGGATAGTGTTCCACCATTCTAGCGCTGAGTCTTAAACAGATTAGAAGCAAACAATATTTTATCTTCTTCAGCACACTTGCTTATCCTTAAGACTGCCTCAGTCTTTTCTATCCAGCGTAAGGTAGCAATGGCCCCTTCGTTGCCCGAGAATTCCATTGGTTTACAAGACCAGAATTCTTTATAAGAACAACCATAAGGCATGGTTCTTCTTCTTTTAGGAATGGGCATTTGAAGTACTGGTCCATTGTTCACGCTGTTTTCTGGTTCGATCGGTCGCTTACTGCTATGCTTACTTTTATTATCAGCATCCTTAACAGTTTGAAGAATAAATGGCATTGCATCTATAATTCCCTGTGCTACTATGTGTTGGATAGCACTATTATCCACTTGATTTCCATTGTTATTGATGCTTGGATTCTCATTAACCACGTTAATGTTACTCTGGTTATCATTATTCAGATTTCCTTGATTTTCGTCATCGGCCATCTGAATTTTAAACATTTACCCCATATTAATATTACAAAAAAAAATATCTTAATATAGTAAATCACATGACACTTAATCTAGCCAAAAACGTAGATCATTGCTACTTTTACTCTATTTTCATATACTATGCGTCTATTACACACTAGTACTGAAATAAAGATTACAACACCAACAGAAAGAAAATTACACTAATAGTACTATGCATCCGTACACACATATTTTATTTTATTTTTATTTTATTACTACTACCACCGTTTCCTCCATTCTCACATTCACGGATATGGATTTATCCAAAAATCCATATTGCGTTCATCGTATTTCCATACTAGACGCTCTCCCACCTGACGCATTCTCTCACTGCTCTCTAAAATTTCCTCCCCAAAAGTCCTAAGTTCTTGGACGTTTTCTGCACTCATTGGGGGTGCAGGTTCTCGGACTGGGTTTGGAATCTGGGGTGCGGGTTCCTGATATGGGGGTGAAAGTTCCTGAAATTGGTAAGGATCCTATAATATTTCCCTAATATAATCATCTTGGTAATAGGGATCTAAAGGGTCCATACCTGGGTAGGCTTCTATGTTCTGTATGGGTGGATATTCCTGGATAGGGTAACGTTGCACAAAATCCCTATTTTCATCCCACCAGGGGTCGTAATTCGGGTCTAGGGGGTTTGGTGTAGGTACCCTTGGGATTTCTTCTGGGTTAAAGTTGTGCATCTCCACTTGGCTGTCAGGGTTTTCTATCTCCATGGGTTGTTCTGGGTTTTGTGGTTGTGGGGCTACTAGTTGTTCCAGACTTGGGTCAGCAGCAGTTGTAGCTAAGATATGGAAATTAGCTAGGCTTCTATTAAGCGTATCTTGCGTATGGGCATCTGTCTCTCGCTTAATAGCTGCTAAAACTCTTTGTTGTTGCAACTTTCGCATTCTCTTCCTACGAGCAAAAGCTTCTTTACTGAACCATCCTCGTTTCTTATTAGGAAATGGTTCTTCAGATTGAGCTCTAAAGGCAAATATTCCTTCCTCCTGATCAGCAGAATACCCCGAAAGGGCAGGCTGTGATGATGTACCTTCACTCTTAGGTGAATCAGATAACTGACGATTCAGATCTGAGGGTCCTTGATCACTCATACTGTAAACTAACAAATAGTCAAATAACACATAACAAATAATTACAGTTATGCACGTATTTCCATAATTTATTTCCTAACAAAAATATAGAATCTAAGTGTCAGCAGAACACTTCTTTGGCTCAGACCAGTGGCTAGGCTCTGATACCACCTTCTGTCGCAATCCCCGATCCCTTATCTGTCCCGGGAACGGGCGGACGCGAACTCAGTAGTGGTGGTATCAGGTTTCGTTAATTTTGGCAGCGGAATTTACATCTGGACCGTAGTTAGGAAATGTTTATCAGAGTAAAACCACCATAATTGATATTAATAAACACATAGGCAAAACCTAAGTTTCTTATTACAATACTTTTATAGGGACAAACCCTATTTTATTGAATTTAAAACATCGTTTATTAGATAACTTTTATAGCCACTTATTTTCCAAGCCGTCAGTGCTCTCGAGCTGGCTTTTTCCCAGTTGGCTTTCACATTGTGTTACCTGAAACATGTTTTAAAAATATTTTGTCAGCGGGAAATGCTGGTGAGTGAATCCCAGTTTAATCAAGAAACATTTTATTGATTAACACAGTATTGAGAGCGATCACATTGTTTATTTCTACATAATTACTCATTCAGTACTGTCAATCCTTGACTTGTGAGTCATATTACACATTGGCTAACTCGTTGTCCAATGGTAACGTACTGTCATTCTGACTTACTACTCGCAAGTAATAAATTTTGTATACAAAACCCCATAATACTGGCAGTAATTGAAGAACTACAAAGACTCAATCACCGCTTAATCATATTGTAAAACAATTAAGGTTTTGTAAAATGTTCCAAAAAGGTTAACAAAAGAGGATAAACTCACATTGCTATCTTAGACTTCGCGTAAGGGTTTCCTGGATATAATCTATAATTTATACAAATGTACATTGGTTAGTATCATAACCCTTTGAAAATATTAATGATACCCTCCCCGAGACGGCATTCCAATAACTACGTCGGGCAGAACCACGACAGTTATTACGGAACCCTAAATCAATCGGGTAGCGTAACTATTACAAAACTGGGGTTATAATACTTACAACGGAGCAGAACCTCGCTAATTAGGGGTATAATACCCAAATATTATGCCTAATACTTCAGAATTCGTTTAGAAAGAAAAGATGTGAGCGACGGAAAGTGAAACCCGATGGCCTTCTTATATAGTGCTGGTTTCTGGTCTCCACGCGGCCCGCGTAAGGGTAGACAGAAGTCTACGCGGCCCGCGTCAACCCTGGTCAACAGGGTAGCTTGTCCAGGTCACCAAGTAGACCCGCCACGATGTCGACACGTGTCAGCTCAGGACGTCTCCGCGTTTAATGATCTATCGCGGCCCGCGTCAATGTAAGCTTAAGCTTACGCGGCCCGCTTGAACTAAAGAAATCAGCGGAGTCAGTTCCAGCATTGATACCGCCCGCGTAAGATGTTGGGGTGGGTCTACGCGGCCCGCCTCAACTCCATTTTTCTTATTTTTAATTTATTTTATATGTTATAATCTATTTCGGGCTCGGTTTTCACATACGGGGTGTAATATAAGACGTATGGGGACATTTTACAATATACTAGAGTGTCATAATATTTATGAGGGTGTTGGTTTTACCGAGGGTTGTTACAATTTGTCAGTCGAAAATACTGGTGAGTGAATCCCAGTTTAATCAAGTTTAAATAAAAAGTCACAGTGAACAGTATTGAGAGCGATCACATTGTTTATGTCTACACAATTACTCCATAAGTACTGTCAACCCTGACTTGTGGGTCATATTACCCATTGGCTAACTCATTGTCCAATGGTAACGTATTGTCATTCTCGACTTACTACTCACAGTGTAGTACATTTTGTATACAAAACCCCAACATACCGGCAGTAATTGAAGAACTACAAAGACTCAATCACTGCTAAATTTTCATAGTAAAACATTTAAGGTTTGGTAAAACATTACCAAAAAGGTTAACAAAAAGAGGATAAACTCACATTGCTATCTTAGACTTCGCGTAAGGGTTTCCTGGATATAATCTAAAATTTATACAAATGTACATTGGTTAGTATCATAACCCTTTGAAAATATTAATGATACCCTCCCCGAGACGGCATTCCAACAACTACGTCGGGCAGAACCACGACAGTTGTTACGGAAACCTAAATCAATCAGGCAGCGTAACTATTCCGAAACTGGGGTTATAATACTTACAATGGAGCAGAACCTCGCTAATTAGGGGTATAATACCCGACTATAATGCCTCTTCTACAGAAATTGTGATTTGAGAATTGAGAATGAGCGACGGAAAACGAAAACTGATGCGTTCTATTTATAGTGTTGAACTTTGGTTCCCAGGCGGCCCGCGTAAGGTAAGGCGAAGCCTTACGCGGCCCGCGTCAAACTGAGGGTCAACGCATAGCTTGTCCGGATCACCACTAGGCTTGACACGATGTCGACACGTGTCGGCATCTGGTGTCTCCGCGTTGTAGGTCTCTTGCGGCCCGCGTACACTATCGAGAACTCTTAAGCGGCCCGCTTTAACTAAAGAAATCAACGATTTCCGATTCTAGCCTTCATACCGCCCGCGTAAGGGTTTGGGGTGGGTTCACGCGGCCAGCCTCAGCTCTAAATTTAAGCTTTTTATATTTTATTTAAATAATATAACATAATTCGGGCTCGGTTTTCACATTCGGGGTGTAATATAAGACATATTGGGACATTCTATAATATACTAGAGTGTCAGAATATTATGAGGGTGTTGGTTTTACCGAGGGTTGTTACAATTTTGTATACAAAATTTGTTACCACCTGGTCAAGAAGTAACATTTCCACAAGTCGGGTTCGACAGTACCATGGATGTTAATTGATATGTCTTGGAAATAAATATAATTGCGAGATCATCCTCAATACTGTACAATGGGTTTTTACTTAAACTTGATTAAACTGGGATTCACTCACCAGTATTTCCCACTGACAAATGTTTTAAAAACGCATTTCAGGTAACAAACTGTGAAAGCCAAATAGAAGCCAGGTGGACAGCACTAAAGGCTTGGAAAAGTGGCAATAAAGTTACCTAAAATAAAATAGATGTTTTTATTAAATAAAATAGGATTTATTCCTATGAAAATGTGTGTACTACGAACTTGGGTTTTAACCCATTTGTTTAATGTTATGAAAAGGTGGTATTTTACTCTGATCAATGTTTCCTAACTACGGTCCTGATGAAAATTTCTGCTACCAAATTAGACAATACGCGATACCACCGAAACTGGCTCGCGGCCGCCCGTTCCCAGGGATTAGGGATCGGGGGTTGCGACAGAATGTGGTATCAGAGCTAAGCCACTGATTCAGCCATAGAAGTGTTCTGCTGACGTCAAAATTCAAATTGTTAGGAAATAAATTACGGGAATACGTGCAAAATTGTATTTTATTGTTGTGTGTTATTTGACTATTTGTTAGTTTACAGTAGGAGCGACCAAGGACCATCTGACGCGTATCGTCAATTGTCTGGTTTGCCTAAAAGCGAAGGCACCTCCTCTTCTCAGCCTGCCCTCTCAGGGTACTCCGCTGATACGAAAGAAGGAATCTTTGTGTTTAAGGCTCAGTCCGAAGAGCCATTTCCTCAGAAAAAGAGGGGATGGTTCAGTCGAGGGGCACACGAACGTTGGAAGCGTATGAAAAAGTTACAAGAACAGAGAGTACTAGCAGCAGCCAAAAGAGAAACTGATGCCTATGCCCAGGATATGATAAATAGGGGTATAGCCAACATTCACATCCTAGCCACCACTGTAACTGACCCTAATCTGGAGCATATAATAGCACCCCAACCACAGCCACCTATCCCTGACCAACCCATGGAGATAGAAAACCCTGAAAACCAAGTAGAAATGCATGACTTCAATCCGGAAGAAATCCCTAGGGTACTAGCACTAAATCCTCTAGACCCAAATTACGATCCCTGGTGGGATGACGTTAGGGTTTATGTGCAAAGTTACCCGATACATGAAGACACACCCATGCAGAACATAGGAGCCTACCCAGGTTTGGATCCTTTAAATCCCTATTACCACGATGAATACATTAGGGAGATTTTAGAAGATCCTTACCGATTCCAGGCACCTACACCCCTATACCAAGAACCCGCACCCCAGATTCCGAACCCAGTCCTAGAACCTGCACCCCCAATGAGTGCAGAAAACGTACAAGAACTTAAGACTTTTGGTGAGGAAATTCTATAGAGTAGTGAACGAATGAGGCAGGTGGGAGAGCGACTCGTCTGGAAGTACGACGAGCGCAATATGGATTTCTGGATGAATCCATATCCGTGAATGTGAGGATGGAGACGGTAATAATAATTATAATAATAATAACTGTTTTGGTCAAAAATTACCGAAGCAATTTAGTGATCAAATTAGTAATGTGAGGTAGTGTGCTGAAAAGTTTATAGAAAATATGCTTGTTGAGTTATTTAGAAAATCAGTATTCAGGATACGGCTCAGGATATTGAGCTGTATCTGCGATCAAACAGTGAGCAAATAATAAGCAAAAAGTAAAGGAAACGACACGAGATGTACGAGGAAAGCCCTTGATCAATCTAGATCGCCGGCATAAAACCTCGGGAGCTGACAATCGCAGCTGCCTTGTTCTTCTTATTGCTTTAAACTTCAGGATACAGTGCAGGATATCAACCAGATCGCTAAGTGTTACAATGAATTCGTGTGAGAGTACAAATTGCGAAAGAACAAATGTTAGTGTGTATTGGGTGTGATTGCAGTGAAATTGTTGTGTCCTATTTGATCTGGTGTTCCTCCTATTTATAGTAACGAAGTACAAACAAATATTCCTATAAATATGGGATGCTCCGAATATTCCACCACGAACGTTGTAGACCGAGTAATAAGGTTTCAACGTCTTTCTTTGAACGGCCTGGACCGAGTCTTCCGCGGAATAAGTCTTTGTGAACGTTGCTAGCTTCTAACATACGTACCTGCACATAATCCATTAGTAATCCCGAGGATATCGTTCAGGATACTACCAATATCCTGAACCAGTATCCCGGATGTAAACAGATAAAATATAGATCAAGATATTTTCCAGGATATGGGCTCAGAATTTCACCCATAACAATTGTCCCCAAAAATGTTACCGTTTGATATCCTAACGGTTACATTTTTTCACAATGGCCGAGACAATTAAGAGATAAGACTTCTGATGTGACAGCTTTCAACTACCCAGCCTATATTTACTCATCATACCCTATATCTTCTCATCCTCATCTTCTTTTTTACCCACAGTCGTCAAGAAAAGGTAATATTCTCTCTTCCATCTTCATAACCATTTCTCATTTTACTCCGGCAAGAATTCAGGCGACCAAATGCCTAGGCAAACGAGATCCAGTTCAAGCGACTCGGCTCCCACATTCATCCAACAGAATCTTCTCCAAGAACCGGAGAATGAAACATGCACCTTTGATAGTGCTCATCTGTCGGCTCTGAAATCTTCCGGAATCTTTCCGGATGGAACCATATTCCGACCTTTTGACAGAGAAATCCGGTCGGATATGGTTTCCACCGAGTGGATTTGCTTCAATGCTTTCCCCTTCACCTTAGGGCTGCGATTCCCCTTTCCGGACTTTATTACCGAGTTCTTTAACATCACTAACATTTCTTTCAGCCAAACCATGCCAATGCTTTGGCGTGTTTTGTCTGTTCTTGACCAAATCAAGAGAAACCACATACCTGACCTTTCTGTCCACGATCTTCCTTTAGCCTACAAGCTTAGATGCCATGGTTCTTCTAGGTTTCTGTTTTACTCTAGCTCCGGTCCCCCATTGATTCTTCGTGCCACCAAAAACGAGGATGGTTGGCAATCCAAATTTTTCTTTGTAAAAAGGGATTCAATCCCCGGTGGAACGGATTATCCGATGAGATGGTTAAGAAAGGGTAGGAATTAGGGTTTAAGGATGATCCTGTCTCTTATCCTGTCTCATATTCTGAACTAATAAATTTTTATTATTGTGCAGCGGATTTTAGGAAGATTGCTCCTCCTCTTGCTAATTCCCAAGAAAGAATAGACGCCATTAGACTTCTCCCAGAGGCAGAAAGAAGTTTCAATCCTTCTCCACCAACTCCAAGTCCTCTCTCAAGTGCCAACATGTCTGGTAAGGATCCTGCAAGATATCCTGCACACATATGCTTCTTATCTGTTATTTATAGGAGGGATTTAGAATTTACTCCCTGTGTGCAGATTCCAGCAAAGTCCCAGTCTATCTAGACCTGGATGAACTTGACAGCTATCCAACTCCAGCCATAGTCAAGAAGGAGACTCCTGCTACCACCAGCTCCAAGCCACTCCCGGCTCCCAAGGCCAATCCAAGAACCCGTGCTTCCGCAGCAAAAAAGAGAAAGGGCCTTGAGGTCAGTACTCCAGGCTCAGAAGGGTTCTCCTATGATGAACTCAGCTTCTCCGACTCCTTAGAGCCAATGACATCCTTCCTCAACAAGGTAATATCCTGCCGCATATCCTTCATGTATATCCTGCACATATATCCTGCACGTATACCCTGCACGTATATCCTAACAGGATATCCTGGTAGGATGTCTTAGTCAGCATACATTCTAACCCCATACCTGTGATCAATGTACAGGGCCTCCAGCATTTGCTCCACTTGTACAATGACGCTTGTGGTACTGTGGCACTTCATGAAGCCAGGATCAAGCAGCTCGAGAGCACCGTTGCTGACCAAGGTGCTATTGCCGAAGCAAAGAGCCGGCACTATGAAAGCTTGCTAAAGAAGGTCACCCAAGATGCTGAGGTCAAACTTGCCAGCGTTCAAATGGACCATGATCAGGCCTTGATCAGCTTTCGAGAGGGAATCAAGGCTTCTGCTATCGTCTCCCTGCTACAAGCACGCATCAAGATGACCTATGAGGCCAAGGAGACGGGCCTTGTTTGTCCATCTTGGCCAGTCGAATCCTGGGTGGCTAAATTGAAGGAGCTCGGAGGCAAAGCTGTACCACTTCCTGCTGAAGCCGGTGAGTCTTCCAAGTCAACGGAGGTGGTGGTCCAAGCTGGAGAGAAGAAGGATGCTGGAGGTGATGCTGAGATGGACATTGGTCAGGATGCTGCGCAGGATGCTGGTCAAGATGCTGGAGCGGAGAAATCTGAGAAGGTTGGAGGTGATGCCGCTATGTGAGGGCATTTAGGTGGGCGATGACGGATATACGTGCCAAGGCCAGAGCCCACCTCTTTGAATTTGAATGTTGGTTTGCAGTTCCACAAACATTTTACTTTTCTGCATTTTACTTTTCCGTACCTGAACAATTTACATTTCCTGCATGCTTTTTGAACAATACAACAGTTGAAGGTGGATGGGTCTCAGTTTGAGACGAAGCCCTCAACTGTTGGGTAAATATGGTTATGAACTACTAGTGCTCTTAGTGGATGGGCCCTGTTTTGAGGTGAAACTAAGAGCACATCTTTTGGTATGTTAATAATATAACTACTTTCTTGACTTTATTGTTATTGTTATACAAATTTTACTTATGAAAATTGTTTGGTTTGAACATTCTTAGGAACAGACATTATAAATGAATCCTAGAAGATATCCTGAAAGATATCTTGATAAAAATACATCAAATAAAAAGGAGAAATCATACCAGAGATCCTTAGAGGATCAGTTCCGATTTTTTATCATAAGTTTGTCCCCAGTGCATACTTATAAACTTGAATCCATCCTTTGAGCAGTATTACGTATGTCCCCTGTGTTCGACAAAAACACAAATGTATTTACATTTTGACTCGAAAGAATTCCGAATGCCCAAGGGCAGAACCCCTGATATCCTGAAAAGAATCCTTAGCATATTGGGGATAAACCCTGATATCTGGGGATAAACCCTGAATTTCATGCGCTACAGGCGAGAGTGTATAAACTCTTAGACTTAGAAAGGTGAAAACCTTTAAACCTTTGAGAGTATGAAAATACTCTTTCGTGAGAGAGGGTGATCAATCCTCATATACCTTTAGAATCCAGGATATAGCCAACAATAACGAAATTGTCAGCCACTTTTACATGAACTGGTCCCGCTACCTTGAACTATACCTAGATAACTTGCGCTCCAGGCGAGGTGTTTAAACCCAATTCGAAAGAAAGGTGAATACCTTTAAACCTTTGAAGGGATCAGGATCCCTTAAACGTGAGAGAGGGGGCCAATCCTCTAATCTTTCGACTTATCCTGAGTATAAATCCTGGAGCTATATTCTGAAACATATCCTGCAAAACAATTGTAAACTAAGGTGGGTGTTAGCTTGGCTAACACCCCTCCGATGCTTAAGTCAGTATTGGGTTCAAGATAATAAACAAATATATTTAAAAGAGATAAAACACATACCATTCCGAGATAGAAAATAAATTCTACTCTTACTTGAAATAGAGCTTCAAATGTATTGCATTCCAGGATCTTGGTAGCATATCCCCTTCCACATTCCTAAGTCGATATGCTCCTTTCCCAGCTTCTGACTCGACTTCATAAGGTCCTTCCCATTTCGGAGCCAGCTTGCCATCGGCAGGATTAGTGGTATTTTGAAAAGCCTTTCTCAGCACCCAATCACCAACTCGAAATCTTCTAGTCCTTATGTTCTTATTGTATGCTCTGGATATTCTTTGTTGATACGCTGCTATCCTTAGCCTTGCTGCATCTCTTTTTTCATCTATGGTATCCAAATCCTGACATAAGACTTCAGGATTTTGTTCAGGATCCTGCAGCATAGATCTTGCAGTAGGTATCGTCATTTCTGTTGGAATCATTGCCTCTGCTCCAAATACCAAGGAAAACGGGGTTTGGCCAGTTGCATTCTTCACCGTTGTCCTATCAGCCCACAAAACAAAGGGTAACTCTTCCGCCCATCTTCCTTTTTTGGCTCCAAGTCTCTTCTTTAAGTTATTGACTATTATCTTGTTCGAGGATTCGGCTTGTCCATTCGCTTGAGGATGTACCGGAGTAGATGTGATCATTTTGATTCCCCAACTCTTGCAAAAGTCAGTAGTCCTTTTGCTTATAAACTGGGACCCATTATCACAAATGATCTCAGCTGGTACTCCAAACCTAGTCAGGATATTCCTCTTTATGAAGGATACTACTTCTTGGTCTCTTACTTGAACGAATGCTTCAGCCTCGACCCACTTAGAGAAATAATCCGTCATTGCTAACATAAATACTTTTCCTCCCGGAGCTTTTGGTAACTTCCCTACTATATCCATCCCCCACTTCATGAATGGCCAAGGGGAAACTACAGGATATAGTGGTTCAGCTGGTTGATGTAGTATGTTACTATGCCTTTGACATGCATCACATCTTCGAGCATATTCTGCAGCATCTTTTCTCATTGTTGGCCAAAAGTATCCTGTCCTCAATACTTTCGAGAATAATGATCTGCCCCCAGTGTGATTACCACAGTCCCCTTCATGTATATCCTGAAGTACTTCTTTGGCTTCATGATCCTCCAAGCATCTTAAATATGGTCCTGCAAGAGATTTCTTGTATAGAATATTATTTATAATAGTGAATCGTGATACCTTCATCCTAAATGCCTTAGGATTTTCATTTTCGGGGATGTGTCCATCTTTAAGATATTTCAGAATTGGAGTTGTCCAGGATTTAGGATCTTGTTCAGGATATTCCACTCCAGGGTCCCGAATATCCGCTACCTCTTTACCCTGAGGATTAGTTGCAGGATATAAGACATGTATTATTGGTATTTGGGTCCCTTCCGGTATCCTGATTGATGATCCTAGATTTGCTAAGGCATCCGCTTCAGCATTATCCTCTCTTGGTACCTGTTCAAGTGTAAAAACATCGAAATATCCTGCTAATTTTTTGAGAATATCAAGATATTCAGTCAATTTCTCACCCTTAACTGCATATGATCCATTAAAATGGTTAGTAATTAACAAAGAATCAACATATGCTTGTAAATTTTTTATCCTCATATTCTTAGCCAATTCTAATCCTGCAATTAAAGCTTCATATTCTGCCTCATTATTGGTAGCAGGAAATTCACACCTAATAGCCTGGGGTAATATGTCCCCCTGTGGCGATTTTAGTAGTATTCCCAATCCTACTCCTCTTATATTAGATGCACCATCAGTATATAATGTCCAGGATCCTGAGGATTCTCCTAATTGTTGAACTTCTAGGTCTACCTCATCCTGGATGTCACTACTAAAATCAGCCACAAAGTCAGCTAAAGCCTGAGATTTTATGGCATTCCTAGGTTCATATACTAAATCATAAGCACTCAACTTTACTGACCACTTAGCCATCCTGCCTGACATCTCTGGTTTCCTAAGCACATTCTTGACAGGATAATTTGTTTTAACATGAATCCTATGAGTCTCAAAATAATGTCTAAGTTTTGTTGATGCCATGATTAATGCTAGTATTAATTTTTCTAAGTGAGAATACCTAGTTTCAGCATCTAACAAACTTTTGCTAACATAATAAACAGGATATTGCTGACCTTCATGGTCCTTTACAAGGACAGCACTTACAGCGTTCCCTGATACCGCGAGGTATAGGGATAATGGTTCACCATTCTCAGGCTTCATTAGTAGAGGTGCGGTTGAAAGATATTGCTTTAACTCCTGTAGGGCCGCTTCATGCTTCTCACCCCACTCGAATTTTTTGTTCTTCTTCAGGATATCATAAAAATCTTTGCATTTCTCTGAGGATCTTGAGATAAATCTGTTTAATGCTGCCACTCGCCCCGTTAATCGTTGAACATCTTTCATATTTGAGGGTGACTTAATATCCAAGATGGCTTTAATCTGCTCCGGGCTTGCTTCTATTCCTCTTTTGGTCACCATATATCCTAGAAATTTTCCTGCCCCCACTCCAAAATGGCACTTAGCAGGATTCAGCTTCATATTATACTGATCCAGGATATCAAACGCTCCTTTAATATCCTGGAGGTGATCCTGAGCTTTCTTTGACTTTACTACCATATCGTCAATGTACACTTCCATGGTGTCCCCCAGTTTGTCTTTGAACATCATGTTTACCAATCTTTGGTATGTTGCACCTGCATTTTTCAAACCAAAAGGCATAGCTGTATAACAATAAATACCTGTTGGTGTCATGAAGGCCGTATCCTCCTGGTCGGAAGGCTCCATTTGGATCTGTTGAAATCCTGAGGATGCATCCATGAAAGTCGGCATTTCATGCCCAGCAGTGGCATCTACCATTGCATCAATATGGGGGAGAGGAAATGGGTCTTTAGGACAAGCTTTATTCAAGTCTGTGTAATCCACACAGACTCTCCATTTTCCGTTTTTCTTCTGTACCACAACCACGTTTGCTAGCCACCTTGGGAACTTGACTTCTCTAATCATTTTGGATTTCAACAATCTTTCAACTTCTTCTTGAATAATTGTATTGCGTTCAGGAGCAAACTTCCTTCTTTTTTGTTGCACTGGCTTGAATGATTTATCAATTCCAAGCTTGTGAGTGATAATATCTTTGGATATGCCTGTCATATCCTCATGTTTCCATGCAAACGTTGACATCCTGCATCTTAAAAAGTTAATTAATTGCTCTTCAATATCCTGAGGGATATTGGTTCCCACGAGCACCGAAATATCGGGATTATCCTGGTCCAAGACAATTTTCTTCACATCCTGCTCCAGATCCTCCACGATATCCTGGGCCCGCGTCTTTAATTGCTATGCTGCACTAGGTTTGGTTGAGGATTTCATCGAGGATGAGTAGCATTCTTTCGCCTCCTGCTGATCTCTATCAACTTTAACAACTCCCCAAGGGGTAGGTATCTTGATGCATTGGTGATATGTTGATGGCACGGCCTTCATATCGTGAATCCACGGTCTTCCCAGTATAATGTTATAGCAGGATAGAGAGTCCATCACACAGAAACGTTGTATCGAGTTGACTCCTTCAACGTACACCGGCAACTTTATCTCTCCCACTGTGTTTCTGGCCTCTCCACTGAATCCAACAAGCACGGTGGACTTCGAAGTGATATCCATTGGAGATACATTCATTCTTTTAAGTGTCTCTAGTTGGATTATGTTGACGGAGCTGCCATTATCAACCAATATCCTGTGTACAAAATGGTTAGCCACATATAACGTTATTACCAGAGCATCATGGTGAGGATCCTGGACAGTATCCCTGTCATCAGCATCAAATGTGATCACTTTGTCAGTTGTGAGTGTAGTCATCCTGACAGGTTTGTCTCCCCTTTCGGCCTTAGCTTCTTTTGCATGTCTCTTTGCTGCCGAATACGAAGTCCCACAAATGTCGGATCCTCCCGAAATGAAGTTGATTATCTTGGCATCCGCGGGAGGTGAGGCTGCTCGCTCAGGATCCTTCTCAGTATCCTGACCCTTATTCTTCTTTCTTCCTAAGAGATCTTTCAAATATCCCTTGCTTAGAAGATAGCTTATCTCTTTCCTCAAAGCAATGCAATCCTCGGTCATATGTCCGAAATCTTCGTGGAAAGCACACCATTTTGATTTGTCTTTCCAATCCGCTTTTTGTTGATTCTTTCGAGGCCATCTTGCCTTGTCCCCTAGACCCTGCATGGCATACATCAATTCAGGAATATTAACAGAAAAGCAATATTCAGATAATTCAGGATATTCTTCAGGATCCTCATCTTCAACAGCATTCACTCTCTTGTTCTCATTCCTGCCATATGGCTTGGACCGATACGACTTGAATGAGGATTCTGACTTCCTGTTAGTTGACTCATAAGTGTTGGATGAGTTCATCCTTTCTTGCATCTTTCTGTCATCTTCCAACCGAATGTATCTTAGGGCCCTGTTCCGAGCTTCATCCAGGTTCCTGCATGGGTTCATTACAAGGTCTTGGTAGAATTGAGAATCCTTTTGCAACCCCATCTTGAAAGCTTGCACAGCTGTTGCAACATCAAGATGAGGAATGTCTAGTGATTCTCGGCTAAACTTGTTCACATAATCCCTAAGGGATTCCTGAGACCCCTGCGTTATCCTGTAGAGATCACTTGTTAATTTTTCAAAGCTCCTACTACAAGAAAACTGACTATTAAATAAATTTACTAAATGAGCAAAAGATGTAATTGAATGTGGAGGAACATTCAAGAGCCACTTCAAAGCTGATCCTGTCAAGGTTGAACCAAAACCCTTGCACAAGCATGCTTCCTTGAGATCCGGAGGGATAGGGTTGATCTCCATCCTCTCCCTATACTGAGCAATATGCTCCTCAGGATCCGTCGTTCCGTCGTAAAGCTTCATGTTGGGGGTTTGGAACCTCTTTGGAATCTCAGCATCACAGATAGGATATGCAAAGCGAGATATCTTATGGCTGTCTTGAGACACTTCCAGGATTGGCTGGACCACCTCGGGTACACTTGATATCATGTCCTTCAATTTCTGAAGTTCCCTGGTAAGTGCTGACGTCACACCTGTATCCTGCAAGGATCCACTATTGTTAGTAGTATGAGTACTATTATTATTTAATATGTTACCCGTTGGAGGATTCTGCCCATATCCTGAAGCATATCCTGAGCTCCTTATGGTCGATATCCTGACCGAGGAGGGTATTTCAGGGGTATGATTCTGAGGAAGGCTGGGCACGATATTCCCCCTGTTATCCTCTGTATACACGGCTGAACTGAAGTTTAAAGCTCTGGGTTGTAATGGAGTGACAATATCCTCAGCGGATCTGCTCGAGCCAGACTTCAGGAGTTGTATTTCCCTTAAGAGCATTTGGTTCGTTTCCTGCTGCTGCCTCATTTGTTCCTGCACACTTCCAAACAAGGCTAAAATTTCGTCGTTAGATGCTAAAACAGGGGCAGATTCCTGAACACTGCGGGTAGGGATAATATCCTGAGGTCGTGTAGAGGCTGGCATTCTTGGAGGAGGTGGTGGAAGCACCGAACCTGTAGTAGCAGAAGTCGTAGCAGACATAGTAGAGGAACTCATGTTTGATCGTGAGGCCATTGTGGACAATGTAGCAAAAAGTTTTGAAAATAAAAAACCGATTAGCGATTTAACAAAAATTTTTAGTAAAGAGAGCACCACTTGCCCCACGGTGGGCGCCAAATTGTTTTGGTCAAAAATTACCGAAGCAATTTAGTGATCAAATTAGTAATGTGAGGTAGTGTGCTGAAAAGTTTATAGAAAATATGATTGTTGAGTTATTTAGAAAATCAGTATTCAGGATACGGCTCAGGATATTGAGCTGTATCTGCGATCAAACAGTGAGCAAATAATAAGCAAAAAGTAAAGGAAACGACACGAGATGTACGAGGAAAGCCCTTGATCAATCTAGATCGCCGGCATAAAACCTCGGGAGCCGACAATCGCAGCTGCCTTGTTCTTCTTATTGCTTTAAACTTCAGGATACAGTGCAGGATATCAACCAGATCGCTAAGTGTTACAATGAATTCGTGTGAGAGTACAAATTGCGAAAGAACAAATGTTAGTGTGTATTGGGTGTGATTGCAGTGAAATTGTTGTGTCCTATTTGATCTGGTGTTCCTCCTATTTATAGTAACGAAGTACAAACAAATATTCCTATAAATATGGGATGCTCCGAATATTCCACCACGAACGTTGTAGACCGAGTAATAAGGTTTCAACGTCTTTCTTTGAACGGCCTGGACCGAGTCTTCCACGGAATAAGTCTTTGTGAACGTTGCTAGCTTCTAACATACGTACCTGCACATAATCCATTAGTAATCCCGAGGATATCGTTCAGGATACTACCAATATCCTGAACCAGTATCCCGGATGTAAACAGATAAAATATAGATCAAGATATTTTCCAGGATATGGGCTCAGAATTTCACCCATAATAATAACAATAACAATAATAATAATAATAAAATATGTGTGTACGGATGCCTACTACTATTAGCATAATTTTATTTCAGTTGGTATTGTAATTTTTATTTCAGTACTGGTGTGTAATAGATGCATAATAGATTAATAGAGTAAAGTCGCAATGATCGACGATTTTGGCAAAAATGCGTGTCATATGATTGACTATATTAAATATTATTTTGTGATATTAATACAGGGTAAATGTTTAAAATTCAGATGGCCGATGAAGGAAATCAAGATAATCCAAATAACGATAACCAGAGTAACATTAACGGGGTTAATTAGAATTCGAGCATCAATAACAATGGAAACCAAATGGATAATAGTGCCGTTCAACACATAGTGGCACAAGGAATCATAGATGCAATGCCATTTATTATTCAAACGGTTCAAGAAGCGAATAATAAAAGTAAACATAGCAGTAAGCGACCAATTGAACCAGAAAACAGCGTGAACAATGGACCCGTACTTCAGGTACCCATTCCCAAAAGAAGAAGAACCATGCCTTATGGTTGTTCTTATAAAGAATTTTGGTCCTGCAAACCAATAGAATTCTCGGGCAATGAAGGACCCATTGCAGCTCTACGCTGGATAGAGAAGACTGAGGCTGTTTTAAAAATAAGCAAGTGTGCTGAAGAAGATAAAATAATGTTTGCTTCTAATTTGTTTAAGAACTCAGCCTTAGAATGGTGGAACACTATCCTCCAATCAAGAGGAAGTGATAAGATCTATAACATGGAATGGGAGGAATTTTAAAATATGGTAGAAAGGAAATTCTGCCATCCCAATGAAAAAGAACAGATAGCAAATAAGTTCCTAAACTTACGAATGACCGGGGTAGATAGTAAGGGATATACTACCACATTCTTTGAATATGCTAGAATAGTACCAACCCTTGCATCACCTGAACCAGTGTTAATCTCCCGTTACATCTGGGGATTAATTGGAGAGATTGGGCATGTACTCAAGGGAGCTAGACCTCAAACTATAGAAGAAGCTGTAGAACTAGCAAATACCTTGACATATGAATTAATCCGTACTAGAGAAGAAGATCAGAGGAGAAACCTAACCCAAAGGCTTACTCAAGAATTCCGTACTGGGAATTACAACCGTAGGAATATGGGTTCTACCTCTGCACCATTCTGCAAGGTCTGCAAGAAAAGCATTCGGGAAAATGCTCCACTCTTTGCAATTTCTGCAAGATGGCAGGACACAAGGAAGAAGACTGCAGGAGAAAATCCAGTAATGGACTATGCTTCAACTATGGAGAAAAAGGTCATATCAGGCCAAACTGTCCAAAACTAGCTCCAGCTGCGAACAACAAGAACACTAAAAATGCCAGAGCATTTGTTCTGACTGCAGATGAAGCCAAGATGATTCCAGACGTGATAGCTGGTATGTTTTTAGTTAATGATGTTTTTGCTAAAGTATTATTTGACTCTGGTGCAAACCAAAGTTTTATTAATACTTCGTTTTGCAAACTTTTAAATCAGTCATTAACTAAACTACCACAAGAATGCCTAGTAGAGACAGCTAATGGAGAAACTGTTAGGATTTCTAAAATCTTGCAGGGAGCAAGAATAGAAATTTTAAATCAAAAGTTTATGGCAAACCTTTATCCCATGAATCTGGTAGGATTTGATGTCGTTTTAGGAATGGATTGGTTAATAACCAATAAAGCCAGTATTTTATGTGATCAAAAGTCAATTCAAGTAAATTCAACAAAAGGTAAAAAGATCACAATTAAAGGAGATAAGCCCTCTAGATCCACAAAATTCATCTCTGTGATGAAAACTGCAAGTTATATAATAAAAGGATTTATAGTGTATTTGATTTCCATAATCACTAACACTAAAGAAAAAGAACTAAAAGACATTCCAGTAGTGTCTCAGTTTTCAGATGTATTTCCAGAAGAATTACCAGGACTACCGCCGGACAGAGAAGTTGAATTCAGAATTCACCTACTACCAGGAACGGCACCGATTGCCAAAGCACCTTACCGTTTGGCACCCGCCGAAATGCAGGAACTGAAGAAACAGTTAGATGAATTATTAGAAAAGGGATTCATACAACCAAGCTCATCACCATGGGGAGCACCGATACTGTTCGTTAAAAAGAAAGACAGATCAATGCGTATGTGCATTGACTACCGTGAATTGAACAAGGTCACGATTAAGAACCGGTATCCATTACCACGAATCGATGATCTGTTCGATCAACTGCAAGGAGCTCGATTTTTCTCTAAAATCGATTTAAGATGAGGATATCATCAATTAAAGGTACAGGAAGAGGACATTCCTAAAACCGCATTCAGAACAAGGTATGGTCATTATGAATTTACTGTCATGCCATTTGGTTTAACCAATGCCCCAGCCGCATTTATGGACATGATGAACCGAATATGTAAGCCATATTTAGATAAATTCATAATTGTCTTCATAGATGATATTCTAATTTACTCTAAGAGTAAAGAGGATCATGCAAAGCATTTGCATGCACTTTTAAGCCTATTAAGAAAGGAAAAGCTTTACGCTAAATTTTTAAAGTGAGAGTTTTGGTCAGAACAAGTACAGTTTCTTGGACACTTAGTGAATCATGAAGGAATTCATGTGGATCCAACAAAAATCGAGGCAATTACTAAATGGAAAACCCCTGAGTCACCAACCGAGGTTAGAAGTTTCTTAGGATTGGCCGGTTATTATAGAAGATTTATTCGAGATTTCTCTAGAATAGCCATCCCTTTAACTAAGTTAACCTGTAAATCCATTAAGTTTCAATGGGGACCAAAACAAGAAGAAGCATTTAGAATTCTTAAGCACAGATTAACTAATACACCCATACTAGCGTTACCAGAAGGAACTGAAGACTTTGTAGTCTATTGTGACGCTTCTAAGTTAGGTTATGGATGTGTATTAATGCAACGTCAAAAGGTTATAGCTTACGCCTCTAGACAACTTAAGAATCATGAAGAGAATTATTCAACCCATGATCTAGAGTTAGGAGCTATAATTTTTGCTCTTAAGATTTGGAGATATTATCTTTATGGTAGTAAGTTTACCATATTCACTGATCATAAGAGTTTAAGATATGTTTTCGGGCAAAAGGAGTTGAATATGAGACAAAGACGCTGGATGAAAATACTTAGTGATTATGATTGTGATATCCAGTATCATGAAGGAAAAACAAATGTAGTGGCATATGCTTTAAGCCGAAAGTATCATGAACAGCCAAAAGGGTACGTTCTCTTAAATTAAATCTGCAAGTAGATTGAAATGATCAAATTAGAGAAGCCCAAGAATCAGTAATCAAGGATGATACTGGAAAACTAAAGGGTATGATTAAGGAATTAGAACAAGGAACAGATGGAATTTGGAGATTCCATGAAAAGAGAATGTGGATACCTAAATTAGGAAACCTGCGTCATCGTATTTTAGAAGAAGCCCATAAGTCTAAGTATACGATGCACCCAGGGAATGATAAAATGTACCAGGATTTAAGAAAGAATTTTTGGTGGATAGGAATGAAAAAGGACATAGCAGCCTATGTTTCTAAATGTTTAACTTGTTCATAAGTTAAAGCTGAACACCAGAAACCCTCAGGATTGCTGCAACAACTAGAAATGCCAGTATGGAAATGGGAATTGATAACAATGGATTTTGTTACTAAATTACCCAAAACAAAGAAAGGTTATGATACAATCTGGGTGATTGTAGATAGGCTAACCAAGTCCGCTCATTTCCTACCAATGAAAGAAACTTTCAGTATGGAACAGTTAGCTAAATTATATGTAAATGAAATCGTTTCTTTACATGGAATACCTTTATCAATTGTTTCTTATAGAGATAGCCGCTTTACCTCTCATTTTTGGTCAAGTTTCCAAAAGGCAATGGGAACCAAGTTAAATCTGAGCACAGCTTATCATCCTCAAACGGGCGGACAAAGCGAAAGAACAATTCAGACAATGGAAGACATGCTTAGAGCTTGTGTAATTGATTTTGGAGGTAATTGGGATGATCACTTACCTTTAATAGAATTTTCTTATAATAATAGTTATCACACAAGTATCAATGCTTCACCATTCGAAGCACTTTATGGACGAAAGTGTCGAACCCCGGTCTGTTGGGCAGAAATTGGGGAAAAGCAACTATCTGGACCTGAGATAGTACAAGAAACAATTGACAAGATTATTCAAGTCAAGGAACGACTAAAAGCAGCACGTGATCGACAGAAGAGCTATGCCGATAACCGACGCAAGCCATTGGAATTTCAAGTAGGAGATAAAGTGTTGTTGAAGGTCTCTCCTTGGAAAGGAGTGGTAAGATTCATCAAAAGAGGAAAGCTAAATCCCATGTATATTGGACCTTTTGAGATTATTCGAAAAATAGGACCTGTAGCCTATCAGCTACAACTGCCAGAGGAAATGGCAGGAATACATGATGTATTTCATGTATCGAATCTCAAGAAATGCTTAGCCGATGAGTCGCTGATGGTACCTCTTAAGGACATAGAGGTAAATGAACAACTTAAGTTTGTAGAGAGACCTCTACAGATCGAAGACAGGAAAGTAAAGAACCTCAAGCATAAGAGACTAGTTCTTGTCAAAGTGAAGTGGGACTCCAAAAGAGGACCTGAGTACACATGGGAGCTTGAATCTGAAATGCAAAGGAAATATCCACACTTGTTCCAGTAGATCTTGAGGACGAGCTCTAAAAAAGGTGGGGAGAATATAACAACCTCAAAGAATGCCACACCCCGATATTTCCACGTATTACCGGTGGGCCCGGTGGGGAGTATCGTGACGTAGTTGATATCGTTATAGTCAAACAACACAATATTTAATATGCACAGTGGAAGCAAAAGATAGATATATTTCAACTTTAATAAATTGTAATATCAAGTATCACAAATAGTTGAAAATAATCCACAGGTGGATCAAAATAAAATGGAAACGTTGTTCAACAGTTTTGACATCCAAGCTTGCGAAACTTATTGTGGACGATAGGAGAAAGCCAGCCTAGTTCGCGTAGTACCTGCACTTAACCTTTTTGGGAAAATACGTCAGTTTACACTGGTAAATACAATTAACTGACTCATTTAGAAAAGGTTTAATAAAATTGATTTGAATGCACGTGGCACAAACTTTTTATAACTTGTGATAATTATTTGAATATAATACTTGTAAAAGAATTACATGTTCCTTATGCGTTCAGTAGCCCGATCCGTAGACCGGGTTAAAGATCAATAGACACACCACATTATTTATTTATGCACTGACGGGTGTACGCCTACACCCCGTGCTCAGGTCGTGGCCATCTCGTAAGATGATGCCAAGGATATCCGGGACATGGTCATTAACCCCCCAAAGGCTTTAAGCAAACAAAACATTTCAAAACGAAGCATATCAATGGTTTAACCTCTACTCGATTAAAGATTCAATGCCCGACCAAGCGGTATTTTATATACCGTACTCCAAGCCCGTATAAGGGAAAATAAGTTAAAAGTATTTACCTTTGCAAGTATCAATCACAAATAGCAAGTGCGTGTAGCTTTTACTGGGTCTCCTATTCTGGAACGAAGGTTTATAATAACCTATTAGAATCCTAACGGGTCTTTAATGAAGCCTAAACTTAGACCGGTTAGTTTTAAGGAAATATACGGTTCAAACGCACGATTAAGCGAAGACCGGAATAGAATGTGATTTAGACCTGACAAGTTTGAAGATTTGTATAAAATGGGTAAACTAAACACATTCTGGATTTTGAGATAAAAACGATAAGGTTTGACCCGTTTCGGCTAATTTATGCAAACTAGTTACATAAACCGAACCGAACATGCAAGAAGCGTAACGGGTAATCGTAAAAGTCATATACAGGTTTCCAAAGTCAATATGCTCTAAATATGTTGTGATATCAGTAGGATACCTTCCATTATGCCCAAAACGAGTTTAATCTCGAATTAAGCCCCGTAGGGGTATTTGGTCTTTTAAAGATTATAAAAGAGATTAAATGAAAGTCTGAGATTCGGGTCTGAATAAATCACTAAAATAACTTAATTTATCAGGTTATATCAGTTGGTGATAAGTCTTATATGACAAAATGGTTTTAAACCCATAGTAGGTGTTTAATACGCGTAAAAAGTCGTTTTAAGCGATTTCCGGGTTATACAGGAAATCTGAGTTTTCTGATCAGGTTATAAAGTTCAAAATACTTTATTTATCATATAAAATCAGTAGCAATTGGATTGGCGTCAAAATACTATGTAGAACTCATTTTATAAACAAAAAGGGTATAATCGGTATTTACTGAATTAACGCCATAACCTTAGGTTATGAGCAGGTTAAAAATATTTAAAAATCCCAAAATATTATATTACATCACTGGATAAAAGGTTTGGTGTCAAAAATTGGGTTTAGATAGGCGTTATGCTAATGACGCCGTTTAATTACTAAAAAGCGTTCTAATTACGCTATTGAGCATAACTCCTAATCTAGAGCTCAAACTGATGTGAAAATTTAGGGACATATTTAGAAATCAGTAATAAAGATTATTGTCCTTTCACATTTCCAAAATTCTCGTTTTATGGTCAAAAGGGCATTATGGTCAACATTAAGCAATTAACGGAAACGTGTAAACGAATGGGGCAAACAAGGAACCAATCACAGAGGGTTATACCAACATGTAACCTGGTCCTAAGGAAGCCCTAAGGCATTTCTAAACCCATCTAAATCGGGTTAGAACTGAAGTCAAAGCAAAAGTCAAAGTTTTGCGACTTTCGGTTCCGAACCGGGTCTAAATAGAAAATTGTCGGATCAAACAAGCTTAGAATAGTTCTTATACTTATTACCAAGTTATATGAGTGATAAAATAGGTTACATGCCTTCTACATTGCTAATTATGCGTTAATTCGAAAATTAAGCTTTTGTTGACTTTTTATAAACAACTTTGACCCAACAAAAGTCCTGTTAGAGTGGGAATCAGAGGGTGCCCTTTTAAGGGTTTATTGCCCACCTAATTACCAACTTATAACTACCTTCAATTCGACTAATCACTGGACCATTAATGATTAATCGCTAAGTCAAACGTTAATTACGACAGTTTGACTTTTAGGCTAATAACTAAGTAAAACTCAATTAAGGAAGGTTGAGGATACTTACCAAGGTACTAATTTCGACTAGGGATGACTTGGGTCTGCTTTTGAACTCCAGAAGTGTTCAAAAATGCAGATGGAATGAATGCAAGAATGTTGCAAACATTGTGGGACTTATATAGTGCTTTAGGTTGCTCATGATCATGCCACATAAGTCTAGCATTGTTCCCAGATCATTTACAAGTGCCCCTAAGCCTAAAAATCAGTAGGGGTCATGCATGGAAGTGGAAAATATCTTTCTAAGTCGGTTAAATGCTCAAAACAGCCAACTATCCAATTTACTGTCGCTGGCAAAGGCTTACGGACCGTAAGGGAGTCCTTTACGGTCCGTAAGACCTTTACAACAGGCAAAAATTTTGCCCTTTCAAGCTTTGAACAGGCACTTAAGAACCACGAATTTTGCTTCTATTATCAGTAGGGGCCTCTTGATCATGCCTTGAATAGTTGTAACCACCTTACCATGTTGTATGATTGTCTTGGGCTTTATCGAAAGGGTCACGAATGAAAGGTTTGTCGTATATAATCTCTTAGGATCCCATTATTTCAATTTGGTTCAATCATTGTTAGCATTAACCCTATTTGGATGCTTATCAGATGTTTATAATATATGTTAGGGTCTTGGGATTCACAATGAGGTCGTTCAGAGGTATTAATTAACATGCCGACACTTTTAAAATCTGCCATACATCTTTAACTAGATCCGGGTTTATAACACTTTTGTCTTACATGACACGTGTCGTTATTTTATTGAACACAAATTTTTGAGGCGTTACATCCTCACCCCCTTAAAAGAAATCTCGACCTCGAGATTTTCTGAAATAAATGAGGGTACTTTTCTTTCATTGTGGACTCAACCTCCCTTGTGTACTCGGGACCTCTACGGGCGTCCCATTTAACCTTTACTATTGGCACATGCTTCCTTCGAAGCTTCTTAACCTTTCGATCCTCGATCGACACAGGTTTTTCAACAAACTTCAAGCTCTCTTCTATGTGCACATCTGTATATGGTATGACTAGTGATTCATCAGCGAAACACTTCTTCAGATTGCAGATGTGGAATACATTGTGAATACCACTGAGCTCTTCAGGTAATTTTAACTTATAAGCAACTGATCCGACACATTCGATGACCTCGAATGGTCCTATGTATCTCGGGCTTAACTTACCTTTCTTACCAAATCGCATCACTCCCTTCCAGGGTGATACTTTAAGCAACACTTTATCACCTACCTCGAATTTCAGAGGTTTACGCTTTAGATCTACGTAGCTTTTTTGCCTATCCCTGGCAGCTTTCAGACGGTCACGAATCTGGACAATCTTGTCCGTCGTTTCAAAGACTATTTCCGGTCCTGTCAATTGGACATCTCCAACTTCCGCCCAACAAACGGGCGTTCTGCACTTTCTACCGTACAAGGCCTCGAAAGGCGCAGCCTTGATGCTCGTATGATAGCTATTGTTATACGAGAACTCGATTAATGGCAGGTGGTTATCCTAACTACCACCTAAGTCAATCACGCATGCACAAAGCATGTCTTCCAACGTTTGGATTGTCGCTCACTCTGGCCGTCCGTCTGAGGATGGTAAGCCGTACTAAAATTTAAGCGTGTGCCCAAAGATTGTTGGAAACTCTTCCAAAAATGTGACATGTATCTAGTGTCTCTGTCAGAGATAATAGACACTGGTACGCCATGAAGAGATACAATCTTATCTACGTACAGTTGGGCTAACATGTCGGAGCTATAGGTCTCCTTAATGGGTAGGAAATGTGCTGACTTCGTCAGTCTATCTACTATCACCCATATCGTATCATTTCTTTCCTTGTCTTTGGCAACTTGGTGATGAAATCCATCGTCACCATTTCCCACTTCCACGTGGGAAGTTCAGGCTGTTGTAGCAAACCTGACGGCTTCTGATGTTCAGCTTTGACTTGCGCACATGTCAAACATTTAGCTACATAGGTAGCTATAGACTTCTTCAAGCCTATCCACCAAAAATTTGCCTTCAGATCCTGGTACATCTTATCAGCCCCAGGATGAACGGAATATTTAGAACTGTGGGCTTCCTGGAGGATAACATCTCGAAGTCCTCCATAAACTGGAACCCATATTCGTCCATTCAACCTTAGAATTCCGTCCTTGCCATAGGATAACTGTTCTTCAGTTACTCCTAGCTTTTCATTAGGATAGTTAGCTTCCAACACAGCTTCCTTCTGTGCACCTAACAACCTTTCATTCAAACTGTTCTTTATCTCAATGCTCTTGGCATTGATTCTTATGGGCTTCACCCTTTCCTTTCGACTTAAGGCATCGGCGACTACATTCGCCTTGCCAGGATGGTATCTGATCTCACAGTCGTAATCATTTAAGGTTTCCATCCAACGTCGTTGCCTCATGTTCAAATCCTTTTGGTTAAATAGGTGCTGGAGGCTCTTGTGATCAGAATAGATCACACACTTGATACCATATAAATAGTGCCTCCTTAGTTTTAGTGCGAATACAACGGCACCCAACTCCAAGTCATGGGTGGTGTAATTCTTTTCATGCACCTTTAACTGACGTGAATCATAGGCAATAACTTTGCCATTCTGCATAAGCACACACCCCATGCCAGTGTGTGACGCGTCGCAGTAGACCACGAATTCTTCGGTACCTTCAGGCAATGTCAAAACAGGAGCATTGCTCAACATTTGTTTGAGAATATCGAAGGATTCTTGTTGCTTCGGTCCCCAGTTGAACTTAATATACTTCCTAGTCAAAGAAGTTAGGGGTGCAGCAATCCTTGAAAAATTTTCAATAAAGCGCCTGTAGTATCCTGCCAATCCCAAGAAACTGCGAATTTCTGTAGGCGTCTTCGGCTCTTGCCAATTCATGACAGCTTCAACCTTAGCGGGATCTACTTGGATTCCGGGTTCACTAACCACATGTCCAAGAAATTGGACTTCACGAAGCCAAAATTCACATTTAGAGAATTTGGCATAGAGCTTCTCCTGCTGAAGTAGTGAAAGAATACATCGAAGATGTTTCTCATGGTCGGCCTGATTCTTTGAATAAATCAGAATGTCGTCAATGAAGAGGATAACAAATTTGTCCAAGTATGGTTTGCAGACACGGTTCATGAGATCCATGAATGCCGCTGGTGCATTAGTGAGCCCAAAAGGTATCACTAGGAACTCGTAATGACCATAACGAGTCCTAAATGCAGTCTTGTGTACGTCTTCATCTCTAACCTGCAGTTAGTGATAGCCTGACCTTAAGTCAATCTTAGAGAAGTAACTTTCCCCTTGAAGCTGATCGAACAGATCATCGATCCTGGGCAATGGATACCTATTCTTGATAGTGACCTTATTAAGCTCACGGTAATCGATGCACAGACGCATCGATCCATCCTTCTTCTTGACAAATAAGATTGGTGCTCCCCAAGGAGACGAACTAGGTCTAATGAAACCTTTGGCTAGCAATTCATCTAGTTGTGTTCTCAATTCCTTCATCTCTGTGTGTGCCAACCTGTAAGGCGCCCTTGTTACTGGTGCTGCTCCAGGGATGATGTCAATTCTGAATTCCACTTGCCTATCTGGTGGTAAACCAGGTAGTTCTTCAGGGAATACTTCGGGATATTCAGAGATGACGGGGATATCCTCAATCTTAGGCTTCGGCTCGTCAATAGTTACTTGTGCCATGTAGATGACACAACCCATCTTCAAACACCTTGAGGCCTTGAGCATAGTCACTTGCTCAGGCAATCCATACTGGGTATCTCCCTGAATGGTAAGTGATTCACCAGACGGAGTCTTGATCACCACTTGCTTCTTATTGCAGACAATCTGGGCCTGGTTACGAGATAACCAGTCCATACCCAAAACTATGTCGAAACCGGCTAATTTCAAAGGAAGTAGGGACAAAGGAAAAGAGTGGTTCTTAATGGATATGAAACATCCATCTAATATGGTTGAGGTGGTTTCTAAGGTGCCATCTGCTAATTCCACCTCATACTTCACACTTAGGGTTTTAACAGGTAAATTCAGTAACTTACAAAACTTATTATCTACAAATGATTTATCAGCTCCTGAATCAAATAGCACTCTCGCATAAACATCATTTATAAGGAAGGTACCTGTGATCACATTGTCGTCCTGCACAGCTTCCTTTGCATCCATCCTGAAGACCCTAGCATTGGTCTTCTTCCCTTCCTCAGCTTTCTTTGCATATTTTGGGCAATTTGTCTTAATGTGCCCTTTTTCGTTGCAACCGTAGCACGTTGCGTCCTTCAGTTTCTTGCACTCTAGGGTCTTATGTTCCGAAGATTTGCAAATCCCATAAGGCCTCGGCTGAGATTGGGATTTTGAGTCAAGTCTGCACCTCCCAAAGTGGTGCTTCTGACAAATCTTACATTTGGGCTTATCTCCAGATTGATGCCCATCCTTCTTAGAACCAGAGCCCTTCTTGTGGTCATTGTTTCCCCGGTGCTTCTTGTCTGACCTTCATGAATTGTCATCATCACGCTTCCTTTTCTCGGCATCTGTGTTCCTCAGCGATCTCTGTATGACCGCGTCCAGTGTGAGGGATAAAGATATATCAGCTACAGATCTGAAAGTAGCTGGCCGAGAGGCTTTTACACTTGCCTTGATCTCTGGGGCTAAACCACCAATGAAACGAGCTATTCTTTTGGGTTCCGGGGTCACAAGATAAGGAACCAACCTTGACATTGTATTAAAGCTCGTAAGGTAAGCTTGGCAATCCAGATTTTTCATTACCAATGACAGAAAATCCGACTCAATCTTTTCAACCTCATGCTGAGGGCAGTAGTTTTCTCTAATCAATGACACAAACTGTTCCCAAGTCATATTGTACAATGGGATTTTCCCTGTAGCTTGGATCAAGGACCTCCACCAAGCTAATGCCTCACCCTTGAACGACTGGGATACAAACTTTACTACATCTTTATCAGCGCACCCGCTGATATCAACCACCGTGTCCATCTCATCCAACCATGTCATGCAGTCTATAGCTCCTTTTCCCCCAGTGAAATCCCTGGGTTTGCATGAAACAAAATACTTGTAGGAGCAACGCATATCACGGGGTCCTTGGTTCAGTATGATCCTTTGAGATGGAGCACTTTGCTGATTTGAAGAGTGACGATCGTCATCGTCTTTCTTTGGTTCTTCCTTTTTGGAGGGTGGCTTGCTGTGATCCTCAGAATGAGTCTTAGGCTTGGAATGGGGTACTGATTGGGCTCTGCTTCGAGTACCGCTTGACTCACTATACTGCCTATCCAAGGCTTTTGTAACGGCATTGTCAATTAATGCTTGGAGCTCTGCGCCAGTCACATTGAACCTGGTGGCGTCAGGATTCTCCTTTGGCCGACTATTGATTTCATCCGAGTCCGCCATGTATCTTGAACTTTTACATAAGATATCGACAATAATTTATTTGGGAGTTTATTATGGAATTGCCTTTTAGGGCAATTTATTAACCATGGTAAACTTAGACCATATTTGGTTAATTTGTTACTCACATTTATTTAGGATTTTATTATAACCTATCCTAATTATAAAACAATAACAGTATTATTAGCACAAAAGGCCTAGTCAGAGGGATATTTTTAAATCATAAGCCATGATTTCAGAGAATCAAGGCATGAAGGTTTGAACATAGTTCTTTACCTTTTTCTGATAGGGAGTCGTAGACTACTACTGTCTTTTGTCTTATATGACAATGAGTATGGCCCGTAGGCACTATATTACCAATGTATGGTTAGCATATGATCATCTTAATTGATGATTTAAACCCATGATTTATAGATCATTAAGTTAGATTAGGAATCTTTTGAAGAATCCTTATATAAGAATGACGTGTGTGATTTTTAACGAATCACGTCTGCCAGGAGCGTTAACATGTTTTCAGATGTTAACAGGGATCCGAATCTTTTAAATAGGTCTTACCATCTTGGCCAAGTCTTATAATGACATGCAGGCTAGGTTATACTTTTAAGATTCTCGTTTAATATTTAATAGGCAGATTATTTTAAAAAGGAATGATTTTGATTTATTTGTTTCATATATTTATGCATAAAATGACAAAAGTGAAATTTATAAACTTAACATTCCATTAATTATTAAAAGGATTACACATTGCCCTAAACGGGACTTTTAACAGAACAACTTACCCACGCAGGGGCTAAATCGATAATACAAGTCCACGCAGGGACCGGATACTAGAATAGATGTCCACGCAGGGACTAAAAGACAAGTCCACGCAGGGACTAAATACACAGATAAATGTCCACGCAGGGACTTGATTGAAATAGGAAATACAACAAAACATATAGGGATTTAATGATCCCTCTTCTTCTTCCCCTTTAACAAGCTCGCTAGGCCCTTGAGGAAACCCCTGTTGTTCCTACGTTCTTCTTGAAATTCATGTTCCACCCGACTTAGTCTTTGGAGGATCTCCTCCTGTTCCGGTGGGGAAAATCGTGGTGGCTGCGACTGTTGCCGAATCGGTGGTCGTGCAGGTACTTGATACCCATGAGTTGGATATCCCATTCCCCAAGGGGCTCCATATGGTCCTTCGGGATGAAGGGCGTTGTAGTTTGCCGCGACTAGGTACGGGTCGGCTTCAGCATAGTTATAATGCGTGTGAGCCGGCTGCTCAAACGGATTGTACGCCGTTGAACCGGCGTATGCAGGAATCGGGTTATCAAAACCCAATGGTGGCGGCAGTGGTGCAACTGGTGCAGAATTCACCTCTGGAATTGGGTTTGCGGGCCCACCCATTTGTGGGTCTTCATGCAGTGGCGGGTAGTGACTGCCACTGGAGTGTCGAGGGGTGCTAAAGTGGAAATCCCCTCCTAGCGCGGATATTCTTGCGCCTGTTCTCCTACGCCTTGGTGGTTCCGGAGGTGCTTGATAAACTGGCGGCGGTGGAGGCGGTGGCGTGACTGCCACGAAACGTGAATCCTCGGAGGGATACTGCTGATGTTGTTGTTGTGGGTTATGAGAGGGTGTGAAATACCACTCATATTGGTTAAACCTTGCTTGATAACTGTCTGGACCACCGTAGCGTGATCCGTGGAAGGATGATCCATCAGAGATCTCGATGGGATAGTTGGGAGTTCCGGTTGCAGGCTCGACGGGATCCGTGTCCTCGTCCATGTCCATTGCATTGTCTCCTGAGAAGTGGTCCTCTGGTCCCAATGGGTTAAAACCCACTGGTTCCTGAATATAGTTTGCCTGGTTGAACCGGCCCTAAAAGACAGGAGTGGGGTCGCCGAAGGAATGGTGCGAAAGGGATCGCTGGAGAGGTATACATGAAGGTTGTGGGTTGTTGGGCTCACCTTCGGACTGAGGTCCAAAGGAGTGACGAGAAGGAGGCGTTGAGCTATGCGAGATAGATCGTCTAGCGGGCTCCAATTGGGTCCTCCAGTTTCGTTGCGGATCGGCACTCATAGTAGTGGAAGGAGTTCGCCGGTGCGAAGGCCCGGCCTCGTGATCGTTAGGGGCGGTGATTGGCCCTTTACCTCTTCCTCCTCTTCGGAATCTTGGTGGCATTGTTAAACCTATCAATATAAACAAAGATAACAATAAGAATATATATATATAAAACAAAAGACAAAAATAAAACAAAACGGAATTTGTCCTATGTTATTTGTCTAGACTCGAAAATTTAGGAATGTGCAATTGTGTCATTGAGATTAAACACAAAAGGCAGTGTTTAATTCACTCAATGTTGGCTCTGATACCAACCTGTCACACCCCGATATTTCCACGTATTACCGGTGGGGAGTATCGTGACGTAGTTGATATCGTTATAGTCAAACAACACAATATTTAATATGCACAGCAGAAGCAAAAGATAGATATATTTCAACTTTAATAAATTGTAATATCAAGTATCACAAATAGTTGAAAATAATCCACAGGTGGATCAAAATAAAATGGAAACATTGTTCAACAGTTTTGACATCCAAGCTTGCGAAACTTATTGTGGACGCTAGGAGAAAGCCAGCCTAGTTCGCGTAGTACCTGCACTTAACCTTTTTGGGAAAATACGTCAGTTTACACTGGTAAATACAATTAACTGACTCATTTAGAAAAGGTTTAATAAAATTGATTTGAATGCACGTGGCACAAACTTTTTATAACTTGGGATAATTATTTGAATATAATACTTGTAAAAGAATTACATGTTCCTTATGCGTTCAGTAGCCCGATCCATAGACCGGGTTAAATATCAATAGACACACCACATTATTTATTTATGCACTGACGGGTGTACGCCTACACCCCGTGCTCATGTCGTGGCCATCTCGTAAGATGATGCCAAGGATATCCGGGACATGGTCATTAACCCCCCAAAGGCTTTAAGCAAACAAAACATTTCAAAACGGAGCATATCAATGGTTTAACCTCTACTCGATTAAAGATTCAATGCCCGACCAAGCGGTATTTTATATACTGTACCCCAAGCCCGTATAAGGGACAATAAGTTAAAAGTATTTACCTTTGCAAGTATCAATCACAAATAGCAAGTGCGTGTAGCTTTTACCGGGTCTCCTATTCTGGAACGAAGGTTTATAATAACCTATTAGAATCCTAACGGGTCTTTAATGAAGCCTAAACTTAAACCGGTTAGTTTTAAGGAAATATACGGTTCAAACGCACGATTAAGCGAAGACCGGAATAGAATGTGATTTAGACCTGACAAGTTTGAAGACTTGTATAATATGGGTAAACTAAACACATTCTGGATTTTGAGATAAAAACGATAAGGTTTGACCCGTTTCGGCTAATTTATGCAAACTAGTTACATAAACCGAACCGAACGTGCAAGAAGCGTAACGGGTAACCGTAAAAGTCATATACAGGTTTCCTAAGTCAATATGCTCTAAATATGTTGTGATATCAGTAGGATACCTTCCATTATGCCCAAAACGAGTTTAATCTCGAATTAAGCCCCGTAGGGGTATTTTGGTTATTTTAAAGATTATAAAAGAGATTAAATGAAAGTCTGAGATTCGGGTCTGAATAAATCAGTAAAATAACTTAATTTATCAGGTTATATCAGTTGGTGATAAGTCTTATATGACAAAATGGTTTTAAACCCATACTAGGTGTTTAATACGCGTAAAAAGCCGTTTTAAGCGATTTCCGGGTTATACAGGAAATTTGAGTTTTCTGATCAGGTTATAAAGTTCAAAATACTTTATTTATCATATAAAATCAGTAGCAATTGGATTGGCGTCAAAATACTATGTAGAACTCATTTTATAAACAAAAAGGGTATAAACGGTATTTACCGAATTAACGCCATAACCTTAGGTTATGAGCAGGTTAAAAATCTTTAAAAATCCCAAAATATTATATTACATCAGTGGGTAAAAGGTTTGGTGTCAAAAATTGGGTTTAGATAGGCGTTATGCTAATGACGCCGTTTAATTACTAAAAAGCGTTCTAATTACGCTATTGAGCATAACTCCTAATCTAGACCTCAAACTGATGTGAAAATTTAGGGACATGTTTACAAATCAGTAATAAAGATTATTGTCTTTTCACATTTCCAAAATTCTCGTTTTATGGTGAAAAGGGCATTATGGTCAACATTAAGCAATTAACGGAAACGTGTAAACGAATGGGGCAAACAACGAACCAATCACAGAGGGTTATACCAACATGTAACCTGGTCCTAAGGAAGCCCTAAGGCATTTCTAAACCCATCTAAATCGGGTCAGAACTGAAGTCAAAGTTTTGCGACTTTCTGTTCCGAACCGGGTCTAAAAAGAAAATTGTCGAATCAAACAAGCTTAGACCAGTTCTTATACTTATTACCAAGTTATATGAGTGATAAAATAGGTTACATGCCTTCTACATTGCTAATTTTGAGTTAATTTGAAAATTAAGCTTCTGTTGACTTTTTATAAACAACTTTGACCCGACAAAAGTCCTAGTTAGAGTGGGAATCAGAGGGTGCCCTTTTAAGGGTTTATTGCCCACAAAATTACCAACTTATAACTACCTTCAATTCGACTAATCACTGGACCGTTAATGATTAATCGCTAAGTCAAACGTTAATTACGACGGTTTAACTTTTAGGCTAATAACTAAGTAAAACTCAATTAAGGAAGGTTGAGGATACTTACCAAGGTACTAATTTCGACCAGGGATGACTTGGGTCTGCTTTTGAACACCAGAAGTCTTCAAAAATGCAGATGGAATGAATGCAAGAATGTTGCAAACATTGTGGGACTTATATAGTGCTTTAGGTTGCTCATGATCATGCCACACAAGTCTAGCATTGTTCCCAGATCATTTACAAGTGCCCCTAAGCCTAAAAATCAGTAGGGGTCGCGCATGGAAGTGGAAAATATCTTTCTAAGTCGGTTACATGCTCAAAACAGCCAACTGTCCAATTTACTGTCGCTGGCAAAGGCTTACGGACCGTAAGGGGGTCCTTTACGGTCCATAAGACCTTTACAGCAGGCAAAAATTTTGCCCTTTCAAGCTTTGAACAAGCACTTAGGAACCACGAATTTGGCTTCTATTATCAGTAGGGGCCTCTTGATCATGCCTTGAATAGTTGTAACCACCTTACCATGTTGTATGATTGTCTTGGGCTTTATCGAAAGGGTCACGAATGAAAGGTTTGTCGTATACAATCTCATAGGATCCCATTATTTCAATTTGGTTCAATCATTGTTAGCATTAACCCTATTTGGATGCTTATCAGATGTTTATAATATATGTTAGGGTCTTGGGATTCACAATGAGGTCGTTCAGAGGTATTAATTAACATGCCGACACTTTTAAATCCTGCCATACATCTTTAACTAGATCCGGGTTTATAACACTTTTGTCTTACATGACACGTGTCGTTATTTTATTGAACACAAATTTTCGAGGTGTTACAAAGAAAAACCGACACCCTCGAATTATTTCCGACACCCTAATATATTTTAAAATATCCCAATATGTCCCTAAAAACACCCCATACGTGAAAACGGGCCCCGAATACCCTAAATATTATCAAAAATAATTAAAAATCTGATTTTTAGGTTTGTCGCGGGCCGCGTAAACTTCTTAAAGGTTTTACACGGGCCGCGTAAGATCAAAAATGGTGGCGCAGCCCGGTGATGACACGTGTCTCATCGTGGCAAGTCTAGTGATGACCCGGATCAGCTACACGCTGACCAGGGTTTGACGCGGGCCGCGTAGCCCTTAGGCTACTCTTACGCGGGCCGCGAAAAAGTTAGGTTTCAGCACTATAAGTAAAGGCCATCAGATCTTCAGTCGAACTCGCTCACAAACGTTTCTTTTCTCTCAAATCTGAATAGTAGGCTTATTATACGGGTATTATACCCCCCTAAATAGCGAAGTTCTGCTCCGTTGTAAGTATTATAACCCCTGGATACGTATTAGATACGCTGCCCGATTGATCTAGGGTTCCGTAACGGCTGTCGTGATTCTGCCCGACGTAGTCGTTGGAATGTCGTCTCGGGGAGGGTATTACTAATGTTAAAATGGGTTATTATACTAACGCGTGTGCATTTGTGTAAATTTTAGATTATCACCAGGAAACCCTTATGGAAAATCTAAGACAGCAATGTGAGTTGATCCGCTTTTTGTTAACTGTTTTTATAAAACCTCATTTAATTAATTATATATTAAACAGTTTTTGAGTATTTGTAAGAATACAATTATCATGAGTATGTTGGGGGTTTTGTATACAAAATTTGTTACCTCCTGATCAAGGAGTAACATTTCCACAAGTCGGGTTCGACAGTACCATGGATGTTAATTGATATGTCTTGGAAACAAATATAATTGCGAGATCGCCCTCAATACTGTACAATGGGTTTTTACTTAAACTTGATTAAACTGGGATTCACTTACCAGTATTTCCCACTGACAAATGTTTTTAAAACGCGTTTCAGGTAACAAACTGTGAAAGCCAAATAGAAGCCAGCTGGACAGCACTGAAGGCTTGGAAAAGTGGCAATAAAGTTACCTAAAATAAAATAGGATTTATTCCTATGAAAACGTGTGTACTACGAACTTGGGTTTTAACCCATTTGTTTAATGTTATGAAAAGGTGGTATTTTACTCTGATCAATGTTTCCTAACTACGGTCCTGATAAAAATTTCCGCTGCCAAATTAGACAATACGCGATACCACCGAAACTGGCTCGCGGCCGCCCGTTCCCAGGGATTAGGGATCGGGGGTTGCAACATAGTCGTTGGAGTTCTGTCTCGGGGAGAGGGATATAGCTAATGTAAATTGGGTTATTATACTAACGTGTGTGCATTGTTTATTTTAAATAGATTATAACTCGCAAGTCACCAGGAATTATCTAAAATAGCAATGTGAGTAATCCTTATTTTTGTAAACTGTTTTTATAAAACCTCAATTGTTTTAACTTATATTTAACAGTGATTGAGTATTTGTAGTCTACAATTATCGTCGGTATGTTGGGGTTTTGTATACAAAATTTGTTACTACACTGTGAGTAGTGGCATGACCACAAGTCAGGATTGACAGTACCGTGGGTGGTAATTAAAGTAGATGTAAACAAATGTAATTGCTGGATTGCCCTCAATGTTGTAAAATGATAAAACTTACATTGTTTTCATTAAACTGGGATTCGCTCACCAGTATTTCTTGCTGATAAAATGTTTTAAACATGTGTTTCAGGCAACTTAGTGTGAAGCCAATAAAAGTCAGCTGGAGAGCACTGAAAGCTTAGAAAATTGGCTATAAAAGTTACCTAAATAAAAAGAAGAATTGTTTTCAATAATTATGGTTTATCCTTATAAATATATTACAAATGAAAATTGGGTTTTGTTCTACTTGTTATTATAAATCTTTCTATACTAATAAACAAAAATCTTTTTTGACACGTGTCACTCTCTGGTGATTTCGCACTTTATTTTCCTATTTATCTCTCATATTAAATAATAATAATTTAAAAAAATACTAGATAAGAATAAATATTTAGATAAGGATAAACGTTTGTTTTTATTATGTGCATATTAAATAATAATAATAATAATAATAATAATAATAATAATTTTAAACAAAAAAATTAGTTAAGAATAAATGTTTGTTTTTCTATAGATAATTATAAACAAAATTTAGATAAGCATAAACGTTTGTTTTTATTATGAGAAGATATATATACTTTGGAGTTCGGTGATTGAAATTATGGTAAATTAAAAAATAAAATGTTCCCGTTTGATATATACTTAATAATTGTATTATTATTTTTTTTCACTAGAATTAAATTATTATTCTAGGTCGCGCATATGCCTCTATCAAATTGTAAGTGTTTTTAGACGCACCGGTATAATGGTAGGCATATGCTTCTAAATTGTCAACTTTAAACCCATCATTTTTAGATATAAAGAACATCACTATAATTGTAAACTTTAAACCCATCATTTGTCACATATTGCATCAACATGTATAAAGAACACCATTTTTAAATATAACAAACTAGTTTATAGCCCCGTGTGTTACACTGTTTGACGAATAAAGCCAAATGATGATATAATAATATTTCCATTACAAAGGGAACGACATATTGTTTGAATATCGTAAAAACCAGATAGTGTTTCCCAAGATCATCTTCTTGATCTTTAGGATTAAGGTATTCAACAGTCTCAAACAATATAATATAAAGGTACACGTTACATTCAACAAATCTCTAGAAACTTCTTTGTACACGACATTTATGGTTTTGTTTATAATTTGACCATCCTTATCAACTATCAATAGCTTGAGTCACCAGAGCTTGGTGCAAAAGGGTGTGGTGAATCTGGGCTATGCATGTGAGAGAAGCTCCTCATAAAGGGCTTTGACATCAGCAGCTTCATATCTTTGCATTCTGAACATTTTTTCAACATAGTTTTCCATTAGTTGATAGCCAAGATGTTCATCAATAAGTTAGATGAGTTGAGCCTAAGGATGAAGTGAGAGGCAGACTGCAAGCAAAGCATGCATCTTGTCTAGTAATCTTGTTCGATCTCAGATTCTTCGGTTCAATCACCCATAAGACTTCTGTGTCCCAAAATTTCTTCAATGCCATTCGAAATAGACTTGAATTCCTATGAAAGAAGCTTAACACTAAAGGTACCCGATCAAGGCCTGAAAATAAACCTCGATTTGTCTTGGACTAAAACTTGAGGACATGAGGGCATGTGCTGAACACAACACCTTGTTTCTTCAAGGCAAGTTACTTAAAGAGGGGGACATGAGCTTACCAGACCAAACCAGTAGTGAAATTAAGGAAGAGAGAATTCCTAAAAAAGATGACAACATTGTTAACATCATCACTAATGACATCATTGACAGTTTCTGTGACATCACCACCACACGCAGTTGGATTTACTATGGTACTTGCTTTTCACCTTATCTTTTGAAAATAGATGAATATATATGTTCTGATTATATATGTTGTTTGTTCTTCAGATATGTTCTCTAATCGATCGATTCTAGGCAAGGGATTATGCCAGGTAATAGCAACACTGTCGCAGAATAATTCGTTCTCAATCTTTAAGTGTGTGACTGGCCGTTGTGACCTAGAGATAAAGATGAGCATGCCTGGACGCCAAAAGATGAAGTTAACCAAGCAAGGCCTACGCGTGTCCTTAAAAATGACTGGACTGCAGAGAGAGGACATTAAGTTATTTTTCGAGTACGATACTTTCTTCATTGAAGGAAAAACAAAGATGACACACTATATTACAGGCATACATTTACCAGAGGGCATCCAACAGAAGCATATTTTGATCAGGAGACAGATGAAACATGGAATATTTTATGCAACTCTTCCTTGTTGTGTGAAAAAAGAGGAGCTCCCTGGTATCAAAGATAAGTCGAAGCTTACTTAGAAAATCGAACTATCTTTCCTGAATGAAAAAAATGTTGGTTTTATATTTTAGGATTAATATGTAATTATTGATGAGTGTAAAGGGCCTGCTCTTTTTATCCTATAGACCCATGTATTACAGAGGGTCCGAAAAATCCGGGAAATGCAATTGACATCATATATTTGCATTCTGGACATTTTCACCAGTGCCTTACGGATGTGCTTCGAAAACCCAAAAATAGTTGAGTGCAAATCGAATAAGATCTGAGATAAACTTAATTTCACCATTATCTAGTCAATTAATAACAGGAACAAAATCAGCATCTGAAAAACGAAGTAAAAAAATTAGGGCTTACACTCATTATCATACTACAGATCAAATAACCTCTCAGATGTGTAAATGCCCACCATCATTGAGTCAAAAGCGAAACAGGCCAACGACCTCAAACCAGAAGATAGGGGTATGCGGAATCATTCGTCTAAAAGGGACGCGGGTTAACCAAAGCCATAACATACCATAGATGAAGACCCAATATGTAGGGTGATGGTAGGCATACGACAGTTGAGGCACAGAACAGCACCATCGCCGCCTAGGAGAACGCCACGAACATAAGGTCCCGGCAGCCCCTGCTATCCCGCCTCTTCTCTGTATATGTTTCTCTCGCTAACTCCATCTCCACCTCTTCTCTGTACATGTTTAAGGGAAGTGGATAGAGTTGCTTAGGGTTTGGGAGAGATGGAGATGCGAGTGGTGGGGAGGGGAGGGAGACGATTGTGAGCGTGATGGAGACACTGATTTAGGGTTTGGAATGAAATTCAGGGTAAAAAATATCGTCTATGGGTGGGTGGGTTTAGATCCACCTGGGTTGAACGGAACGTAGCATTAGAAAAGGCCACGTGGCATTTTAATGAATTTAAGGTAAGAGAAATGCTGACAGGTAGGCTTTTTGGATTCTTTTATTAGATTTTAGATTCTATACTTCATTCAAAGAGAATTTATTTCTCGATTTTACGATATAATTCATAAAAATGATGAAATATATAAAACGTGGGGGATTGATCTCCACTTTTTTTGTACCGTAAACGATCTTGAATACAAATTTAAGACGGGTGTTTTATGAATGAAATAAACAAATAAACATGAAGGTGCATAAAACTAACTAAAATAATTATATCTCATAATTTGAATGTATCATAAAAACGAGATTCAACCCCATGTAAATATGTAATACATGTGTTTTTAACCTAATAATAAATAAAAAACGAAGTAAAATGTTATAATAAGTAAATTGTACATCAAAGTTCATTTTTAAAAGATAAATCTTGACGACTGTATGTTTTAACATATGACATTATATTTTATACAACACGTGCAATATACGAGTTTTTTTTAAGATATATATTTGTTATAATTTATTATATAAAATTAAATTTATGTAAAATAAAAAAACAATGTAAAGTTTTATAATAATTAAATAGTACATCAATGTTCATTTTTTAAATGATAAATCTTGATGACTATTTGTGTTAACATATGAGGTTATATTTTTTCAGCACATGCAATATACGAGTTTTTTTAAAGATATATATTCTTATTATATATTATATAAAATTACATTTATGAAACCCGTGTAATACACGGGGTTCTAACCTAGTATATTATAAGAAAAACTTGGGTTTTATCCCATTTATTTATTTCAACCATTTTGGTGTTTAACTCTGATAAAATTATTTCCTAACTACGGTCCTGATGAAAATTTTCGCTGCCAAATTAATAAACACCGATACCATCTGACTGGTTCGCGGCTCCCGCTCCCAGGGTGGGGTTGGGGGTTGTGACACCCGAATAAAAAACCCGATGAACACCCCTATTCCTATGGGATAGAGGTAAGGTTGTCTACATCTTACTCTCCTCAAACTCTACCTTAGCTTTGCTATTGGTGGGATTTATTGAGTATGAAGATGATGATCATGATCATGATGATAACTAGTGCAATTTTTCTGTGGTACAGAAAATTGGTTATATTACATTATTACCGGTACAATACTAGCACTAAATATGACAATAAAAAAATAAAATCATGATGTCTATAAAGATATGGACACGTGTTTACATTGACGAAAAAACATAAAAAAAATGAATAACGCTACCAATGTCATTGACAGAATTGGTTACCGCAACTCGCTATTGATGAGTGTGAATATATACCAAAATTCGGACCAGACTTTAAAATACGGACTCACTAAAACTACACACAAACGACAAGTGTACCAGTCGTGAAATAGTATAGAAAGTAAGATGAAGTATAGAATCTAGGGACTCTAATTAGCAAACTCTAAAACTTAATCAAAACCGAATTACTAGCTTAAAATTGGTTTGGATTTTGATTTGATTTTTAAATAACTAATAACCTAACTAAAACTATTGAAACTAAAACAAATACTTAGGCAAATATTGACTGAAGATGTGACTAGTGATGATGAACAAATCATCTAGGTAAACATGCAATGACTTCTAGTTTGGCAAATTACCAAGTCTTATTTTAGACCAGGCCAACCTCCCGTTAAAGAGGATGAATTCTTTAGTGATTAGACAACTAGGAATGTGACCCATACCCACAAAAGCCTAAACATCGATCTATGAAGTGGAATTATAATGTGTATTAGTATTAGACCACCCGTAGTGGAAGGGGTTTTGAGCGTTTTCCCCCAAAAACGCCCATCACGCCTGCTTCACCGCCCCTGGGGCCTTTTTGATGGGTTTTTTTTTGTTGGGTGTTTCCATAAACACGCCAGATGGAAGAAAGAATGGCAAATGGAACATTTTTTATGGGTTTTTTCTTTATTTATTTTTTAAATTCAATTTCAATATCTAATCATTGCAAGACATTATACCATTACACCCCTTTTAACTTCAAGCCCTTTTACTGACTATGAGTCACATGTCGAATAATGCCTAAGACCATGTGTAGTGGTAAATCAAAATAATGCCCCCACCATGGGGCATTATTCAACACGTGTCATCCCAGTCAGCATGGGGCATTATAGCATAAAGTGGTGTAGTGGGGCATTATTCCAATAACGCCCATGCAATCATTTCACAATTATTTTTTTTTTAATTTTAAATACTTCATTAAATTAAAAAAAATACAATACTAGAAATAAAAAAATTAAAATCCGATTAAATTAAAAAAAAACAATAGTTTTCATCTTCGCTTTCTTCACCCTCGCCAACTTCGTCTTCCTCGTCCTCCGTTTCTTCCTCTCCCTCAGGTGGTACATACTGAACCAACCATGCGTGGTGTACCAAATCAACCATTAACTGGGAATGGTACGGTTCGTAACGCAACTCTCGCGCATTATTCACTCTTTCTTCCATTGACGCCTGTGGATGCTCCTCTTGAACGGCTTCTGGCACATAATTCTGGCATATCGCATTTCCTTCGTCTTCCAAAATCATGTTGTGCATGATTATACAAGCGTACATAGCATCTCTCATTTTTTGCTTGCTCCATGCACGACAAGGATTTCTCAAATATTGCCAGCGTTGTTTAAGAACCCCAAAGCATCTCTCAATGTCTTTTCGTGAAGACTCTTGAACCTTTTTAAAGTATGCTCTTTTTTCATCAATAGGATCACTATACGTCTTCACGAAAATCGAATACCTAGGATAAATTCCATCGCTCAAATAATATCCATGAGGGTAGTAGTTTCCATTTGCGTAAAACGACGCTTTTGGAGCTTTGCCAGAAATCCACTCCTCTAACAACGGAGATTGTTCAAAAACATTGATATCATTGCATGACCCTGTAGGATCGTTGTAGGACCCGACTGAGTCGTTCAGAAGAGCTTTATATCCGAATCAAAGGCGAAATCAGTGAAACGGACGTGGAAACAACTTGATACTCTTAAATCTGTCACTAATATTGATAATAACACTGATTACAACCTGGACAAACTTTGCAGCACTTCGTTACAGATTCTGAAGTCGTACCAAATGAAATTGAAAAGTGCACTATATATAGGAGGTTGATTTCGCTCGAAAAGTACCAAAGCAGTTTCGAGCGGAATCAGAATCTTCTGATTTCGCTTGAAATGGCCTTTGGTCATTTCGAGCGGAATCACTCACAAATATGTAAAATCATGTTTCTCGAACCTCGTGCACTGAATATCCTATCCTATCCTATTACATGATACAAGACGAAGTCAATAGACGTAATGCCCTAACAGACTCCCCTCGGATATTGACGAAGTCTTCAGTGTCTAGTCTTCAGCATGACACATCTTCAGTCTTGATCATTCTGCCTTCTCATCCAAATTGTAACATTATAAACATCCATCAATCCTTCTCTTCTTTTATCAGCTTCAAGCTCCCCCTTTCGTCAAGCTTTCGTGCTTTGGGATCGACACCTAGCTTTCCATCTACAAGCTCTCTCTTGCTTCAAGCTTCCGTGCTTTGGGATCGACACCTAGCTTTCCATCTACAAGCTCCCTCTTGCTTCAAGTTTGTCTTCAGACTCCCCCTTAGACTCTGCTGTCGGGATCGTAATCTGGACTATCTGCAATCACTCAAACATCTATAAATACAATGCTTTTCAAATCTAACAATCCAGAAATCATAAACTGGCGCTTTTAAACTCTTTAACTACTCCCCCTATCAACAAACTTAAATGATATGGCAAAATATAAGAATCCAACTCCCTCACAGTTAATCATCCAAGTCCAAACTAATGACCTTGGAGATATCACAAACTGTTTTTGAAATTTTTTATTTCTAATTCAAGTTTCAAATTAATGAACTTGTTTTTTTTTTTTTCAGAAACACAATCAGCTTACTTAGATTTTGAAACTCAGCATCTCAGACATCGGTTATCGAAAATAAAGCAGAATCAAAAATCTTTTTGTATTTTTTCTGAAAATATAAAGCAGTAAAGAAATATGTACAAACATATTTACAGACAATATTTTTTATTGAGTTTGCGTCAGAGGATCATATCAGTTTTTGACAAGTCACAAGTACCGTTGAGCTTAGTTACACATTAAGAATTAAACAATTCACTTAGATTGTCGATATATTGGTCCACTTAAATTTTCACACAAATTTCAACTGATTCAGGATACGAATTAAGTGTATTAAGAACTTAAACCCATTCATGTGTCCCACCTCTTGAATATACTCCCGTATCCAGATCCCAATATTTAGTCTTACATGTGAGTATACCTAGATGATATCTGTAAGGGAAATAAATTATAGTACGAAACCGTGACAGCTCAGGTCAGAACTTCCGTTCAGCAGAGAGATGACGGCTCGACTTTTGGTGTGTCCCCTTTAGAGGATCTTTTGAATTACAACAGCAATGACTATCAATTTTATTGTTTCATCAATTTGCTGAGGGATGCGCTATGTTTCAAACAATGAAGAAAGTATTATTCAAGGACTAGGTCAGAACTTCCATTCAGCAGAAGTCCCGGAATAATACCCCAGATATCACTAAGCATAAAGACCTAGTATCTCAGAAAGAGGGACCTTTCAAACAAGATTTTTTCAGGGGTTACCTATATATCCAAGTAGTGTTCCCCACGAAATAAGTAAGTTTGAATTTAGGTTTATATCCCGAAAAAGTTTACTAAATGTATAAAAACCTATCGGCATATCATCAGTGAGACTGTTTAACACATTTAAACTTTCCATTTCTTTAGCATACTGTAACTGTCTACTGATGTACTATCATTTCCTTTTTTTACGCAAAAAACTCAATTTTTGAATCTTATCATGTTTTTGACTTTTTCAAATTTTCAAATGTTTTTGTATTTTCTAACAATATTACTCCCCCTAAAATGCAAAATCATTTAAAGAAAATTTGACAACCAACACTGATAGCTTTGTCTCGCCATCCATTTTCTGCTAAAAGTGCTCTGTTTTGCAGAAAATATAATGTACCCCCATGATTTACAACCCATTGATTTTCGACAGTTTGAAAACCGTTTTTCAATCTTGTGAAAATAATCATGTTTGTTCAGCCGTGAGGGTTTCGGCGTATTCAATCAACACATATTTTTGTAATTTTCTATTTTTTTTAAATTAAAAACAAACATATTTTTGGTTTTTCAAAATTTTCAATTTTTAGGGTTTTTGAAAATATTGTTTATTTATGTACAGAAAAACAAATAAACTCCCTGTTTCAACCAAACCAGGGTCCAGCAGCAGCCTCTTCCTCTTGTTGTTCCAGGCTGCTCCATTTTCCAATCTCACAATCTTTAATTTTGTTGAGCACCTGCACATGTAATAAACTCAATTACTTGAACAATTTAGCCCAGGTCTGTTGAACCTTAGGCATTTCAACACAATAATTTTCATTCAATGCTGGAAACTCTTTGTCATCTTTCACAAAAATCTTTTCAACTTTTACTTCAACTTTTTCATCTTTTTCAAGAATCACCTGTTTCTTTACACTCCATGTTTGACCTTTAGGAGTACCACGTTTGTAAAAATGTGACTCGTTTTGAACTTTTTGATTTTGAACAACAACTTTTGGTTTCCAAAACTCTTGGGGTTTTGTCATATCAACTGATTTTTGCCAACTTTGTGTTGTTCTAAATCTGGGTGTATGAGAATTCCAAGTCTGTCTAGAATCGAACCTATACGGGTTTGACTTCCAATTTTGAGTCGAAGCAAACTTGTTTGTGTTGTACCTCCAAGTTTGTTTTGAGTCAAATCTGGTTGACCTTTGTCTCACATTCTCAGATTTTTGTTTCTCAGCATCAATCTTCTTTTTGTCAACATCCACAGGTTTTAGATTTGGACACTTTCTTGCAAGATGTCCTTTTTGATCACATTTGAAACATGTTCTCATGGACACATCTTTGACCTGTGGTTGTTGCTTTTTCTTTTTAGCAAAGAACTCATCATTAGACTGTCTCAATTTGAGTTCTTTTTCTTCTGCTAAACTATTTCCTTGAACAAAACTCATTTTTTCCTGATAATTTGGCGTTTCATTTTTGTTTCGATTCTGTTTCTTCTTATAACCCAACCCAGCCTTCATATTTTTCTTCTTGTAACCAGGTTTGTTATACGAACCTTTATGACACTTACCAACAAACTTTGAAATCTCAGACTTCTCAATCTCAACCGTTTTGAAAACTTTATCAACCTTTTCTGAAATCACATTCTGAATCGGGAATACAACATTTAAGAACAATTTGTCCGATCCAATCATGGTATAAACCAATCCTTTTAAATCATCATTCAAACTTTTCTCGGATTTTGTGTTTTTCAGATAACTATCGTGAAGATTTCCTTCATCTTCATCCTGTGATTCAGATTTACCTGTATCAACCGACTCTTCTTTCAACACACTTTCAACAACTTTACCTACCACCTCTGAATCATGAGAATCATCAGATTTGGAATAGGTTATGTCAATGTTGTCTGGCAATTGGTCTACCATGTTGAAAGCTTTTTCGACCTTTTCCTCATCATAGAATGCAAATTTTCCCGGTGGTGGAACTTGATGAAACTCCGAGCCAATGCCTTTTTGTTTTCCTCAGACTCACCATCTCCCGGTTTTATATTGAAAATTCGTTCAAGCACATATGACGACACGTGATAAGTTTTTAACTTGTTGTTGTCCTGTTCTAAATCAACAATCTGTCGCTTTAGCTTAGCAACATCCTCAATATAGGAATTAACAACATCTTGTTTTATGGAATACATTCGTTTAAGTTCTTTAGTTGTTTCAGAAAGATAATTCATTCTTGATTGAGCATATTTCATTTCATCTTTCACTTTTTCGTATGACTCTTTCGTAATATGATATGCTAATTTCATTGAGTCATATTCTTTCTTCATTTCTTGACAAGCAAATTCTTTTTGTGAACATTCTTCTGTCATTTTAGAAACATTTTCTTTCAAAACTTCATTTTCTGTTTCTAACTTTTTACATTTTTCTGAAAGTTTTTCATCATTTTCTTTCAAAACTTTTTCTTTTTCTAGCATTTCTTTGCATTTTTCTTTAAAAATGTTTTCAATTTTAGTGAATTCAAGATCTCTTGTTCTGAATTGCTTATCTTTTTCAGTACAAGCTCTGCACGGTTCCATGCATTTCTTGCACTGATCAATCGTTTTTAAGATTTCAGAATCAGAATGTACCTCAGTGATTGGCACTTCGGTGTTTGATGCAGTTGCCTCAGTTTGCTTCTGATCAGCATCATCTTGCTTTTCTTCAACACCGACTTCATCACCAACATTACCAGCTTCCAAATTCTCATTCCTTACTTCTTCTTCTTCTTTCCTCACCTCTTCTCCAATCTGCTGTCTTTCAGTAACAGCTTTCTCAACCTCTTCATTCACAACAACTTCTTTACTTTTGATTTCCCTCACAACCTCAACTTCAACAGCTTCTGCTTTAACCTCTTCAGCAACCTTCTTCAGATTGTTCACCATTTCTTCAACACTCTTTTTCATTCTCTCTTCATCCCTTTTTCTCAGACATGATGTCATGGCATATCTGATCTCCTTTTCATGCCTTTTAGCATATGTGTCATCTTTCATCACATTTCTATAATATTCGGCTCTCAAAGGAATTATGAGAAGAACATCATCAAAGATTATGTCTTTCTTTGGAACAACTGGTTCACCTTCTCTGTTGAAGTAACACTCTCTATTTTTATCCCATCAATAGTTGCTCACTGCACTTTCATACTCTTCTTGCATTTCATCCATTCTGTTCAACACAATGTTTCTTTCTCTGTAGGTATTTTCTTCCAGAATCTCTTCTCTGGTTTTCACTTTGATCTCAGCTGTATCTTTTTCTTTGTTTTCATCTTTAATCTCAGCAACAAAAACAAACTTTCTTTCCTCTGTTATAGCTTTGCCATGAGCTGTTTTTCGAACATTCTCCAACCGATCTTCTTCTGGACAAATTGAGTTCCAGTCAAAAGCTTCATCATCTTGGATTACAAAACAAGCTCTTGATTTGGTTTTATCTTCAATCAATTTTGGCTCTTCTTTGCTTCGGTGGTAGATCGCTTTTCGATAATAATCATCATTGAAAGAACGTTCATTTCCTTCAGAAACTTCAGAATTTCTGCATTCTCTTTTGAAATGACCCTTTTGCTTGCATCTGAAGCAGGTCACTTTGGATTTGTCGAATCCAAGCTTCGTTGACGGACCACCCAATGATTGCTTCCCGGTAATCTCCATGTATCTCTGAGCTCTTCGGATGCAGCTTGCTAAACACCAGCGAATGTCAATGAGTTCCATTTCTTCCGGATCAATCTGGTCGTAGTCTTCTTTGGTCAATTCGGAGTTTCCAATTTTACCAGCTACAAGACCTTCATACGATTCCAGAACAGATGCAAGAAAACTCATTTGCTGCTTAGCTGCATTGATGCTCATCGACAGAGAATTCTTCAGTTTGAGAGCGATGTTGCATAGAATCTCCTCAGCTTCATCAGAATTTGATTTTGAAGATGAATGATATCCAGAATGATGATTTGTTGAAGTTGTTTGAGGTCCTTTCATCTTCTCACCACTGAATGCTGTCTTTGGTGAACCAACACCTTTCTCCGAAGGTACACTGCCTTTGTAATACAATCCAACATTCTGTTGATGTGAAGAACCAGTCATCTTGCTTTGCTTTTGTAGCTCCAGATCATGACTCTCTATCTTTTCAAACAATGCATCAAGAGAAATTGTATCATATAAAGCATCATTTTTCAAAATAAACACAAACGTTTGCCACTGATCAGCTCGTGGTAACGCTTCAATCACTTTATCTATAAGTTCCTCTCTTGTTTTCACTATCTCAAATCTCTCAAGTTCAATTTTAAGATGACATAATCTCTCAATCATTTGTCTCACTGTCTCTCCTTTTAGACTATCAAACAGATCAAATTCCTTTTTAAGTAAAGCAATTTTGTTCTTTTTTATCTGTTTACCCCCCTCAGCTTTAACACGTAAAGCTTCCCAAACTGATTTAGATGACCCATCATGATTCAGCAACGCAAAAATATCATTTCTGATTGCAGACTGGATCAAAGCAATCATTCTTTGTTCGGCAGCAAACTCAGATTTATCTTCTCTTGATAATTTCTTGAATGAAAGTTCTTCGCCTTTATCATCTTTTGGCCGTTCGTATCCAAACTCTAAGCAAAACCAGCTTTCGTGAGCATACGTTTTCGCCCAATTGAGAAAACGTTCTTTCCACCATGTATAATCTTCAATGCTCTCCAGAGTTGGTGTCTTTGAGTGTGTTCCATAGAAGTTATCATGCTTGATGTTGTCATTGATAGCTTTTGTGATGGTTTTTGGTGTAATATTTGCAATCTCAGACGATTCGAATGTGAATGCATTGAAAAAAGTGTTTTAGAATTCTTCAGCCATGATGTAAACCTGGACAAACAATCAAACAAACACTATCAGTACAAACAATATCAAATAAACTGAAACATACTGACACTCGATTGACGTGAAATGATCTCGACACGAAAAATCCTTTTTCAAGCGAAATAGGAAACTCAAGCGAAAACACTTTGTTTGACAACTCAAGCGAAATCACAAGTTGACCAGTTGGAGCGAAATCAGCTTGTTTGATACTTCGAGCGGAATCAGATCAGATCTATTTCGAGCGAAATCAGATCTATTTCGAGCAGAATCAGATCTAATCAGCAACTTGGAGCGGAATCAGTCAATTTCGAGTGAATTAATCCGAGCGGAATCAAGATCTCGAGCGGAATCAAACAATGTAAGTTCGAGCGGAATCACTTCGAACATCATTTTTACCCATTTTTAGTCCGAAATTTGTCCTGAAACTTTCAAGGATTTGATAATATGCACTTTTACACAGTCTGTGAAAAATTGATCCAATTTTGACCGTGAAATCTTCCTGAACTGATGAAAAAAGATGTAAAAGATAGAAAATAGATGATATCAAACTAAACTATTCTTCCTGAGCTCTGATACCACTTGTAGGATCGTTGTAGGACCCGACTGAGTCGTTGTAGGACCGGACGTGGAAACAACTTGATACTCTTAAATTTGTCACTAATATTGATAATAACACTGATTACAACCTGGACAAACTTTGGCAGCACTTCGTTACAGATTCTGAAGTCGTACCAAATGAAATTGAAAAGTGCACTATATATAGGAGGTTGATTTCGCTCGAAAAGTACCAAAGCAGTTTCGAGCAGAATCAGAATCTTCTGATTTCGCTTGAAATGGCCTTTGGTCATTTCGAGCGAAATCACTCACAAATATGTAAAATCCTGTTTCTCGAACCTCGTGCACTGAATATCCTATCCTATACTATTACATGATACAAGACGAAGTCAATAGACGTAATGCACTAACAGACCCGACCACGCCAAAGTAAGCCGACCAAACCCAAAGGTCCTGTGAAGCAACCGCCTGAAGAATAACAGTGGGTCCTTTTTGGTCACCCCGTGTGTGTTGGCCTCGCCATGCAGTCGGGCAGTTATCCCAACGCCAATGCATGCAATCTATGCTCCAGATCATACCAGGCAAACCATGCTCAGCATTATGTACCTCGTAGATCTTTTGAAGGTCGTCCCATGTGGGCGTTCTAAGATAACGCGCACCGTACACATCAATTATACCTTTATAAAAAAACATAGACAAACATAAGCTTCAAAAAAAATTGTAAACATACTGGTCGTTTTTAAAAAAAAAGAGTAAAGTATAGGAATTGTACCGCGACAAAAATGCTCCAAGCTGTCTCGCGTTGTTTTCTCCGCCATTTTTAGACACTCGTCATCGATGTCGGTAGTGTTTCCATAAGCAAGGATTCGTAACGCCGACGTACACTTTGGGATACCGGTAAATCCAAGTGCCCCTCTCGCATCCGCTTTTTGTTTAAAATAATCGTAGTTGGCTTCTAAGTCGTCGACTATGCGTAGAAACAACTGTAACACCCCGTGTTTTCGGAAGTCAAAGTCAAAGTCAAGGTCAAAGTCAACGACCGATTGTACAAATTTGACTTATAGTAATTTCCTTATTTTAATTGTATTATGTGGAGTAAGTGTTGTTAATTGCTAAAATCGATGTGTGTTAATCGCTATCTAATCGACTTACGACTGTGAATTATAGGAAGTAACAATGCGATAAAGTTAACTAATCGATAATCAAGCTATGCTACTCGACATCGAATCGTGATACGAACCGCAACTCGACTTAATTTAGTTATTATACGTGTGTGTGTGTGCCTTATGTGTTACTTGTGCGTGTTATATATATATGTTGTGGAAATCAATCGAACTCAATCGAAACTCGAAACACAACTCGAATCTGAATTGAAGATCGAACTATGATAATTAGTAGTTGGGACTAAAAGTAATTTGACTTGGAAACCCTATCGTGACGAGCCGCTCACAATCGAAATCAAAACACAAAAAATCGTCGCGTCAAACAATCGAACCAAGTGCCATCCGGCCGGATAGCCATCCGACCGGATAGCCACTACGCCACAGGTCAGGTGTCATCCGACCAGGATGTCATCCGGGCGGTATGCCATCCGATCGGATAACCCTTTCCTCTTTTGGAATCCTATAAATACCCCTGTCATTGTCATTCTTTCCACTTTTGGAAGTCCTTTGTCCGAACTGTTCGTGCTCCCCATCTTTTCTTCTATTTCTCTTAATCCAAGTAAGATCTCGCCCTAAATCTTGTACGTTCTTGATCTACACGCACTCCTACACCTTTCTATCTTTTAGATCTTAACTTTTAACCGTGAAATCACTAGATTTCGGGTGTTCTAGGGTGATGTCATCAAGTGTTCTTCAAGAACTTCATGTTTTGACTTCAATCCACCAAGAACAACCGAGATCTAACCGATTTCCACGCAAACATACAAAGATCTTGTAAAGATCTCGACACAAGAATGGTGAAAAAGGATTGAAAGATGGTTTCTAACTTTCTTTCAACTCTTTTACACTCATTACACTCAAAACCGATAGAATCGGACCCGGTTCTAGTATCCCGCTCATCCACAGTGTTGTACTAGTCCAAGGTCTGGATTCTACTCACGAGACCACCGATTCCGGATTAAACAAGAACAACCGTCCTGAGCCGGTAACCGGCCGAAGTAGGGTGATTCCTGGTCGGTCTGGTCACTTGGGTCGAAACGGAGTTCTATTGGTTAAAACGTTGTCACAACGTCTCGATAAAACGACAAACGACTAAAAACCACCAAGTGTAAGACAAACGGAACAACCGGAACGGAATGTTGTCCGATCGGACTGCTGTCCGAACGAATAGGTTATCCGAACGGATTGTCATCCGAACGGATCACACTTAGGGACCCGCACTTGAACAACCTTATCTGAAGTTTGAGTATCGAACGAATTGCAATCTGATCGGACGACCATCTGACTGGATTACTCTTCGGGTCATGAGATACAAAGACTTCAAAGACTTGAACAATTTTCCACATGTTCAATAACAAGGTTGCCATCCGATCGGATTGCCATCCGATCGAATGACGCTTCTGTTGTGAACTTGCCTTCAGTAAGTAACCTCATCACTAAGTCGCCGTTCGACCAGACCACTGTCTGACCGAATGACCATCCGAACGGATTGCCATCCGAACGGATTGCCATCCGCACGACTAGTCATCCGATCGACCGACTTGATGAATAGAGATACTTCAATGTATTCAAAATGCTATAACGAAAACTTCAAAAGTCAAACCATCATACACAAACACATCCTTCCTATAGGAAGAAACAATCCACTCGAATCGTCACCCGACCGGACAAGCTGTCCGACCGGATGCCCATCCGAACGGATTGTTATCCGCACGGATTGCTGTCCGATCTGATTACCATCCGATCGAACCACCATCCGACCCATTTACACTTTGCATCCTTTGACGTGTAAAACGTCACTTATCGATTATACAATCTAATTTACTCAGGCTAATCTTACTCGCTAAGCGCTCCCTTTAATCCATCAACCGATGTGAGTATACTCGATCCCTTTTCGCTTTAAGCACTTTTGGGTGTTACATACGTTACAACTATTCAAATCACACCAATCACACTACTCAATACTATTTGAACGCTAACCGTTAATGCATGTTATACGTGGCTTATGAATGCTTGTTTGTTATGTTTACACATGGAATGCTGTCTACCTGCCTTAGCAACGATAGTACTATAGTTTGGACTCAGCACCCGTTCACACGGGGGTTGTTAAGGACAATTACTTGCATGGATTACGGTGGTAATCATGTATTGCGAACTGCCTCGGGCAGTCAACCCGCAGTCATTGGTATCGATGGATCTATGTCGATAACTAACGTGCTTCATTTCACTATGTGTACGTGCTGGTTATGCGTAAATGAATTCGAACTCTATATGCTATTATCAAACTTGTATGCTCACCTTTACATTATATGTATTGACTTTTATTTTAACGTATGTGACAGGTGCTTAGGATGCACACATGTTAGGATGTTGAAGCTAGAATAAAGCTTTAGAGCCCAACAAATAGTTGTCTGTAGTAAATGGATCAAGGGTCTCTAGAAGCAGATAAACAATTGCTTTATTTTGAAATCTGAGTTGTCGGAACAGAATATTTGCCTAGATTTTTATCTGTAATAATTTGTTTACTATTTGAGGCATGGTATGGGACATGTTATTTAAATTGAATAGTAATGATAATTGTTATGGAAACTTCTGGACAATCTATTTCGCTCAATGCCATGCCCCGATGATTCCGCCATCGGTTGGGGTGTGACAGATTGGTATCAGAGCCATAGCTATAGGGAATTAGGCAAGACTCGACCTAGTCCGGGTAGATGTCTTAGAAACCTAGTCTATAGTTAGGAACCAACAGACTGACTTGTGCATAACCAGTAGGGATTATGTACGAGCGTATTCCTCGCTATTCTCGCTTATGCTACACTATCACTACACTCGAATTTACAGCTATAAATAGGCGATAAAGTCGAGATTAGCCGTGAAAACCACAAGCTCTCGACTAAATTGTTTGAATTCATGCTGTTTTATCAACTTATCAATGATTTCTTCTTTCCTTTTTCAATAACGAACGCTTGTTCAACGGGGGAATTATACCAAATCAGGAGTGAAATCCATATTTTGATGAATAATCTCCTCTATTTTATCAAAAACAGGGACGAAGTTGTCGAGCCAGGGGTGAAACCCTAACCTTGACGACTTGTTCCGCACATTTTACAAAACTCCCACCAAAGTCTCGACGGACTCCAACAACCAGAAGTCACGACATGACTAACGGAATGTGTGCCAGACGCCCAAGAGTCGAGGCAAGGACACAGTCCTGAAAGTCAAACGAAGACGACGAGTCCTTGCGAATAGTTGAATCGCTTTGGTTAGTCGAAGTCTACTAGCCGCAGACAGTCTATCTCTCGATTTTTACGTGTTTTCGATTCTGAGCATGCTACTGCTGACTCTGATAATTCGTCAATTTTATGAGTTATATGTGTGTTTACCTGTTTTATGTGTTTAAATTTTTGGAGCTTACTCGATTTCGCTTTCACTCGATCGACACACACGACTCGCACTGCCTTTCTATCTCAAATCGCTAACAAATCGCGAAATTTTGGACGACCTTATTCTACGATATACGCTTATACTACGCTATTCTCGAACGATCGCAAGCTTTGAATGATAGGTTTCTGTATTCTGACTGCCTCTTGTGTTGAAATGTTTCTGTGATTACCGTGCTTATGTGTCAATGTGATCCTGTGCTCTACGTGCTTATGTGTTTATGTGATTTTGTGTTCTACGTGGTTATGTATCTATGTGTTATGAGAATATGCGTGTTCCTGAGCTTTAGTAGTAGTAGACGTGTGAGGTGAGATTCGAATACTTTGTGATGAGTCCTGTGACGATGTCTGTTGCAGACAATGTCGTCTGGATCCCGTCATCCCTCATTTTCTCGTCAAGAAAAGAGAGACAAATGCCTTGCTGCCATCATCGCTAAGAGTGTGGCAAAGGCCGTGAGTGATGTTTATGAGAATGCCAGCAAATCGTCTGTGGAATCGAGAACCGAAGCCCCTAAAGCTACCGCGAAGACCTTCAATTTAAAGCAATTCAAGTCATGTGGGCCAAAAGAATTCACTGGCGAAGGAGGTCCTACTGCATTATTCCACTGGTTTGATTCCATTGAGGTTACTCTGCGACAGAGTGGTTGCCCTGATGACCTCCGTACTCTGAATGCTACCGGCGTTTTCCAGTCTCGTGCACTAGACTGGTGGAAGGCCGAGAGGAACAAGCGAGGGAACGATGCAGCCTACGGTCTGTCGTGGGACGAGCTCAAGGAAGTTATGCTAGAGGAATTCTGCCCTCCTCACGAACGTCAAAAACTAGAAGATGAATTTTGGCACATACAGCAAAAGGATGGTGACAATGCTGGTCTCACTGCTCGTTTCAAACAGCTCAGCATTATCTGTCCTGGCCAAGTCAAGACTCCAGACATGGCAATCAAGAAGTACATACGGGCCCTGCCCGACTGCGTTGCTGATTTCGTGCAAGCGGCTAAGACTACGACGATAGAGGAAACTTACCTACTGGCCGCTGAAATCAACGACAAGCGGGTTAAGGCTGGTGTCTGGGATAAGACTTCGAAGCATCTGCATCAAGCTACCGCCACCGCACCAACTGCCGAACCCATCTCCTCGAGCAACAAAAGGAAGAACAAGAGAAAGAACAGCTCCAGCAACAAGAACTGTGCGATCACTGCTGCACCAGTTCAAGCCGTACCAGCTCAACAGCGCCAAGTGGCAGCGCCTGTGGCCAATGCACCTCTTGCTAAGCGTGCATATATTGGGCCACATTCGCTCTGCCCTACCTGTACTTACCATCACCCGACTACCATTGCTTGCCGTTTTTGTGCTCATTGCAATGTGTACGGTCATTTTACTGCCAACTGCCGTATTCGACAAGCTCCTGCTCATCAAGCTCTACTCACCGCCCCACAGGGTCAACAAGCTCCTCCGGCACCCGCGGTCAAAGCCAAAGCCTGCTTCGCATGTGGTGATCCTAACCACTTCGTCAATAGGTGCCCAAACAGGGTCGTGAAGCAAGAGCCCCAACAACAACAGCCTCAACAGCAGCAGCCACAGCCTCAACAAAAGCAGCAACAACAACAACAGGCCGCACGCGCCAGAACTTTCAACATCAACGTGCGCCAAGTCCAAGCCGACAACAACGTGGTTAATGGTACGTTCCTTGTGAATGGTATTTATGCATCATGTTTGTTTGATACTGGAGCCGATAATTGCTTTGTGTCGTTCGAATTCGAGAAGCTCCTTAGTCGTAAACGCTCCAAACTCTCTTCGACATTCGATGTTGAAGTCGCCACTGGAAGAACTGTTGCCGTCAATTCCGTTATCCGTGATTGTACTCTTGAGATCAACAATCACGTTTTCCCAATCGACCTCATTCCGATGCAACTCTGAAGTTTTGACGTCATAGTAGGCATGGACTTTCTACGCGAAAACCATGCTGAAGTTGTGTGTTACGATAAGATGATTCGATTCTCGCTCGCGAATGGTGATTTATTGTGTGTATACGGTGAAACTGCCTCGAAAGGTCTCAAGCTCATGTCATGTGTCCAAGCTAGCAAGTATCTCTGCAAGAAATACAGAGCTTTCTTGGCTAATATTGTAGTAGCGGAGAAAGAAAAGAAAGAGAAGAAGGAAGCGAAAGACGTTCCTGTGGTTTGAGAATTTCCTAATGTTTTTCCAGAGGATCTTCCCGGACTACCGCCAAGTCGTGATATCGACTTTCGTATCGACCTCATTCCTGGAGCTAATCCTGTTGCCAAAGCTCCATATCGACTCGCGCCGTCCGAAATGCGCGAACTCTCAAACCAACTCCAGGAATTACTTGAGAAAGGCTTCATTCGCCCGAGCACCTCTCCATGGGGCACTCCAGTCCTTTTCGTCAAAAAGAAGGATGGGTCATTCCGGATGTGCATCGACTATCGGGAATTGAATAAGTTAACTATCAAGAACCGCTATCCCCTACCCCGTATTGACGACTTGTTTGATCAACTACAAGGTGCTACGTGTTTCTCGAAGATCGATCTACGTTCAGGCTATCATCAACTACGCATACAAGAGGTGGATATACCCAAAACCGCGTTTCGCACTCGATACGGTCACTACGAATTCGTTGTTATGCCTTTTGGCTTAACCAACGCACCTGCGGTTTTCATGGATCTGATGAATCGCGTGTGTAAACCATATCTCGATTGTTTCGTCATCGTGTTCATCGACGATGTCTTGATCTATTCCAAATCGAAAGTCGAACACGCGCAACATCTACGTTTGGTTCTCGAGCTACTCCAGGGGAATCAACTCTATGCCAAGTTCTCCAAGTGCGAATTTTGGTTGGAGGAAGTTCATTTTCTGGGTCACATCATTAATAGTCAAGGTATTCATGTCGATCCCGCGGAGATTGAAGTCGTCAAGAGTTGGATTACACCAAAGAATCCGTCTGAAGTCCGTTCTTTCCTCGGACTAGCGGGCTATTATCGACGATTTATCGAAGGATTCTCGAAGATTGCTATGCCGCTTACCACTCTCACGCATAAAGATCAGCCTTTTGTCTGGGGAACCAAACAAGAGACTGCCTTTCAAACCCTCAAGCATAAGCTTTGGAATGCTCCGGTTCTCACTCTACCTGACGGAAACGATGATTTCATTGTCTACTGTGATGCTTCCAACCTTGGTCTCGGTTGTGTCCTCATGCAACGGAGCAAGGTTATAGCTTACGCGTCTCGTCAGCTCAAAATCCACGAGAAGAACTATACAACCCATGATCTCGAGCTAGGCGCGGTTGTTTTTGCATTAAAGATTTGGCGACACTACCTGTATGGTACCAAGTGTATGATCTTCACCGATCATAGGAGCCTACAACATATCTTTAATCAGAAGGAACTTAATATGCGTCAACGCCGATGGGTAGAACTTCTCAACGATTACGACTGTGAGATCCGTTATCACCCAAGCAAGGCGAATGTTGTTGCCGACACACTCAGCAGACGGAATTATCTGCTTAGCACTCGTAATGTTCAAGCCCAACACGATCTCGAAACCCTTATTCGTGAAGCCCAGCATGCGTGTTTTAATGAACGCACGCTGAAGAGGGAACGAATCTGCCACGATGGAGCCCAACTTGTGAGCAAATCCAATGGGATATTCCACTTTCTGGACCGAATCTGGATCCCTAAGCGGACCAATTTGCGACAGATCCTGATGGACGAAGCCCACAAATCTCGTTATTCTATTCATCCCGGTGCTGACAAAATGTACCAGGATCTTCGCTACATGTACTGGTGGCCCGGCATGAAAAGGGATATTGCCCTCTACGTTGGAAAATGCCTAACTTGTGCAAGAGTCAAGGCTGAACATCAAAGACCCTTTGGCTTACTCGAACAACCACCAATTCCTATGTGGAAGTGGGAAAGTATAGCTATGGACTTCATAACGAAGCTCCCGCACACGTCATTAGGTCACTACAGCATATGGGTTGTTGTTGACCGTTTGACTAAATCAGCTCACTTTCTGCCGATACGAGAAGACTACAAGGTAGAACGATTAGCCCGAATCTACACCGACGAGATCATTTGTAATCATGGGACGCCTCGTGACATCATTTCTGATCGTGATGCTCGGTTTACCTCGCGACTGTGGGAAACGTTTCAAGAAGCTCTTGGTACAACGCTCAATCTAAGTACCGCTTTCCACCCTCAAACCAACGGTCAGACTGAAAGAACGATTCATACTCTTGAAGACATGCTCCGTTCGTGTGTCATAGACTTCGGAGGTAATTGGGATAAATACCTGCCGTTAGTCGAATTCTCGTACAACAACAGTTATCATTCTAGCATTCAAATGGCACCATTCGAGGCTTTATACGAAAGGAGATGTCGATCGCCTATTGTGTGGCACGAGATCGGTCACTCGCAACTAACCGGTCACGAACTACTGCAAGAAACGACAGACAAAATTTTCCAAATCCGGGACAATCTAGTGAAAGCTCAGAACCAACAGAAAAGTTACGCCGATAAACGACGCAAGCCCCTTGAATTTGACGTTGGCGACTATGTACTCCTAAAGGTTTCACATTGGAAGGGTGTGGTCAGATTCGGCAAGAAAGGGAAACTAGCGCCTCGATACGTTGGAAATTTTAAGATTCTGGAAAGAATCGGAAAAGTCGCCTACAGACTCGAACTACCGGAGGAACTGAGTAACGTCCACCCGACTTTCCATGTGTCAAACCTCCGAAAGTGCCTAGCCGACCACGATTTACATGTCTCTCTCGATGACCCACAAGTAAACGAAACATTACACTTCGTGGAGAAGCCTGTCGAAATCATGGATCGCCAAACCAAGCAGCTCAAACTCTCTCGCATTCCTATTGTGAAAGTCCGATGGGAAGGCAAATGAGGCGCAGAGTTCACCTGGGAACTCGAAAGCGACATGAAGGCGAAGTACCCGCAGTTGTTTAAAGAGAAAGTCTAGATAGAGAAAGTTCTCAAACGTGATTCACGGTGTTGTACAGCTTTCAGCTTAATTTCAAGACGAAATTCACTAAACAAGGGGAGGCTGTAACACCCCGTGTTTTCGGAAGTCAAAGTCAAAGTCAAGGTCAAAGTCAACGACCGATTGTACAAATTTGACTTATAGTAATTTCCTTATTTTAATTGTATTATGTGGAGTAAGTGTTGTTAATTGCTAAAATTGATGTGTGTTAATCGCTATCTAATCGACTTACGACTGTGAATTATAGGAAGTAACAATGCGATAAAGTTAACTAATCGATAATCAAGCTATGCTACTCGACATCGAATCGTGATACGAACCGCAACTCGACTTAATTTAGTTATCATACGTGTGTGTGTGCCTTATGCGTTACTTGTGCGTGTTATATATATATATATATATATATATATATATATGTTGTGGAAATCAATCGAACTCAATCGAAACTCGAAACGCAACTCGAATCTGAATCGAAGATCGAACTATGATAATTAGTAGTTGGGACTAAAAGTAATTTGACTAGGAAACCCTATCGTGACGAGCCGCTCATAATCGAAATCGAAACACCAAAAATCGTCGAGTCAAACAATCGAACCAAGTGCCATCCGGCCGGATAGCCATCCGACCGGATAGCCACTACGCCACAGGTCAGGTGTCATCCGACCAGGATGTCATCCGATCGGATCGTCATCCGGGCGGTATGCCATCCGATCGGATAACCCTTTCCTCTTTTGGAATCCTATAAATACCCCTGTCATTGTCATTCTTTCCACTTTTGGAAGTCCTTTGTCCGAACTGTTCGTGCTCCCCACCTTTTCTTCGATTTCTCTCAATCCAAGTAATATCTCGCCCTAAATCTTGTACGTTCTTGATCTACACGCACTCCTACACCTTTCTATCTTTTAGATCTTAACTTTTAACCGTGAAATCACTAGATTTCGGGTGTTCTAGGGTGATGTCATCATGTGTTCTTCAAGAACTTCATGTTTTGACTTCAATCCACCAAGAACAACCGAGATCTAACCGATTTCCACGCAAACATACAAAGATCTTGTAAAGATCTCGACACAAGAATCGTGAAAAAGGATTGAAAGATGGTTTCTAACTTTCTTTCAACTCTTTTACACTCATTACACTCAAAACCGATAGAATCGGACCCGGTTCTAGTATCCCGCTCATCCATAGTGTTGTACTAGTCCAAGGTCTGGATTCTACTCACGAGACCACCGATTCCGGGTTAAACAAGAACAACCGTCCTGAGCCGGTAACCGGCCGAAGTAGGGTGATTCCTGGTCGGTCTGGTCACTTGGGTCGAAACGGAGTTCTATTGGTTAACACGTTGTCACAACGTCTCGATAAAATGACAAACGACCAAAAACCACCAAGTGTAAGACAAACGGAACAATCGGAACGGAATGCTGTCCGAACGAATAGGTTATCCGAACGGATTGTCATCCGAACGGATCACACTTAGGGACCCACACTTGAACAACCTTAACTGAAGTTTGAGTATCGAACGAATTGCAATCCGATCGGACGACCATCTGACTGGATTACTCTTCGGATCATGAGATACTAAGACTTCAAAGACTTGAACAATTTTCAACATGTTCAATAACAAGGTTGCCATCCGATCGGATTGCCATTCGATCGAATGACGCTTCTGTTGTGAACTTGCCTTCAGTAAGTAACCTCATCACTAAGTTGCCGTCCGACCGGGCCACTGTCCGACCGAATGACCATCCGAACGGATTTCCATCCGCACGACTAGTCATCCGATCGACCGACTTGATGAATAGAGATACTTCAATGCATTCAAAATGCTACAACGAAAACTTCAAAAGTCAATCCATCATACACAAACACATCCTTCTTATAGGAAGAAACAATCCACTCGAATCGTCACCCGACCGGACAAGCTGTCCGACCAGATGACCATCCGAACGGATTGTTATCCGCACGGATTGCTGTCCGATCGGATTACCATCCGATCGAACCACCATCCGACCCATTTACACTTTGCACCCTTTGACGCGTAAAACGTCACTTATCGATTATACAATCTAATCTACTCAGGCTAATCTTACTCGCTAAGCGCTCCCTTCAATCCATCAACCGCTGTGAGTATACTCGATCCCTTTTTGCTTTAAGCACTTTTGGGTGTTACATACGTTACAACTATTCAAATCACACCAATCACACTACTCAATACTATTTCAACGCTAACCGTTAATGCATGTTATACGTGGCTTATGAATGCTTGTTTGTTATGTTTACACATGGAATGCTGTCTACCTGCCTTAGCAACGATAGTACTATAGTTTGGACTCAGCACCCGTTCACACGGGGGTTGTTAAGGACAATTACTTGCATGGATTACGGTGGTAATCATGTATTGCGAACTGCCTCGGGCAGTCAACCCGCAGTCATTGGTATCGATGGATCTATGTCGATAACTAACGTGCTTCATTTCACTATGTGTACGTGCTGGTTATGCGTAAACGAATTCGAACTCTATATGCTATTATCAAACTTGTATGCTCACCTTTACATTATATGTATTGACTTTTATTTTAACGTATGTGATAGATGCTTAGGATGCACATATGTTAGGATGTTGAAGCTAGAATAAAGCTTTAGAGCCCAACAAATAGTTGTCTGTAGTAAATGGATCAAGGGTCTCTAGAAGCAGATAAACAATTGCTCTATTTTGAAATCTGAGTTGTCGGAACAGAATATTTGCCTAGATTTTTATCTGTAATAATTTGTTTACTGTTTGAGGCATGGTATGGGACATGTTATTTAAATTGAATAGTAATGATAATTGTTATGGAAACTTCTGGACAATCTGTTTCGTTCAGTGTCATGCCTCAATGATTCCGCCATCGGTTGGGGTGTAACAACAACCGCTTACTCATTCGAAAACGACGCCTAAACAATTCGTTCGAAAATGTCGGTGCCTCATCAAAATAATCTTTCATCAAACGATCGTGTGCCGCGCGTCGGTCTCGTTCAATTTAACCTCTTTTATTTTTTTCTGCTTGGGGGCGACGACAATGCTTGACATATCTCATCGCTAGTTGACAAGCACTCGTAACCGCCTCTTGCTCAACCTCCTCATCGGTGGAACCATCGCCATCCGCAAAATACTCGTTGTAGTAAAAATTTACCATGGATGAAGAACTAGGAGAATCCATCAAGTTTTTTTATAAAATGGTTGTGTTTTTTAGAGAGTTTTTGAGATAGTTTTGGTTGAAAATGAATGAGTTTATATATATATATAGGTAAAAGGTTAAAAAAAAAAAAAAAAAAAAACAAGTAGCCGTTACATACTAGCCGTTGGAGACTTTTGATTGGCCCGGTCAAATGTAGCAAAGCGTTTTAATTAAAACGCCAATTTGATTTTTTTTCGAAAATAACGCCCGGAAACGCCGGGTGTAATGGGGTGGGGGGCGTTATCCGGCGTTTTTTTGAATTTTTTTTAAAAACCACGCCCCACTAGGGGTGGTCTAAGAGAGGGGCTTGAAGTTAAAGTCCCACTACACATGGTCTTTGTATTTAAACAACAAAAACATCATCAACATCGTAAATTATATAATTTCTACTTCTATTATAAATATTAGTTATTGCAAATTTTATAAATATTATTTTACTTTTATTTTTCTATTATACAACGGGTTCATTATACAACCTTACATAATATAGGTCTATAATATAGTACTATAAATGAAGGCGATAATAAATACAGAAGTTGCGGTCAATAAGGTAGGGATCATCAAAACGCCAAACCATCCAATGTAAAGACGGTTTTCGGTGCTAGTTATCCAGTTACAGAAGTGACCCCATAGGCTTTCGCTTTCGCGTCTCTCTAAAATTGCAGTCATGGTAAAATCTTGGTTTTATTTAATTATCAGGGACTCCCAAGCGCACGAATTTTCAAATGGAAAACCAAAGGCTTGTATCTTGGTGTGGGATAAGGCTTTGGGACCAATAGGTCCTGGGTTCGATTCCCACAAGGGGGTTTTCCCATATTTATTGGGTTTCCTCCTGAATTGGTGTGGCATTATGCCTAGTGGAGATGGATATGATCGGGTGGTTCCTCTGGTGGCACGATGATATTCCAGTGGTCCGTCAGTGATCCAAATTTGCCGTTCAAAAAAATATATATATATATATTCAAGTATACTTTAGTTCTTAAATCAATTCAAGCTTCTAACAAGTCTAGCTCTAACTAGTTCACAAACGGCTAACCTCGTTTATATTACCAAGACAATGCAATTTAGATACAAAACATGTTCGAAGAAGTATGATCAAATTCTTACTTCATTTCATATCCATATACATTATAGTTAATTCTATTTCACAGGCTCTCGGATTGTAGGCGTTCATTTCGTATATATTTGACGATTAAAAAAATCTTATATATTTGTCCTCTTATGGAGTTCATTATAAGGGTGAGAGGGGGACTCCCCTAAGAGGGGAGTCCCCTCTCTTACACACGGTCAATCAGCACGCGCCACGTCAACTCACCTCTTAACTCCCATCACACCTTCAATTTGATGGCGGCACTCCACTCGCACAATTATTTTTTTATAAAAAAAGAAGGAAAAAATATGATTGGTGAAAAAATGGTGGACCCACATTAACAACCGATCACCCCTCTCTCTCTCCTCTCTCTCAAGCGGTGAACCCTCCCCGATCCCCCTCCCCGCGGTGATGGCGGCGGTGTTCCCGCTCGGAGACTTGGGTCACCGCCCCACTCCCCGCATGGTGCCCCGTTCACCCTAATTGACGACTAAAAAAATCTTATCTATTTGTCCTCTTATGGAATTAATTATAATTTAAAGTTAGAATCTACCAACCACTTTTACACCAACAATTATTCGCCTTTCTTTTTTTTTTTCTTTTTTTTTTTTTTGAACGGTAATTATTCACTTATGATTTTACTTTTAACACTCTTTTAACTTTTATTGTATTTTACAAGTTGAAGCTTGTGATTTAGACATTAATAGAAGTACAAAAGTATACTGAAAGTTAAAGCGGACTTCAATACGTTGTTATTGGTTTTATACGGTTCACTCAAAATCAACTAGTTCATTCGTGTTTAAACATTAGCTCGTAACCAAGTTGATGACAAGGGCGATTCTCGGTTTAACCAATCGAAGTATCCCATCCGGTTCAGTTTTTAGAAAATAATATGAAAAGAGATCGATATCATGTTTTAAAATCCCATTTTTGCCACTATCAAGTAAATCATATGAATAATCTCGGTTTTCCCAAGGAAGTTTTAGTCAATCACGGTGTAGAAAATAGATCATTCACTTACAATACAATTTCAATGTTGTTTCCCCCAAAAAATAAGAGTAACAAATTGGTAAATTATCTATATTCAAAGGAAACGATGACCAATTTCAAAAATTTTATAATAATATTTGTTATGCTATATGGGGTTTAGGTTTTAGTCTAGAGATTGTAAAAGGTACATAATAATTTTGAATTTTTGAGGGGACCTCATAAAATCATATCGTTATCCTTCATCAATTTTCAACCCCGGCCCATGCTAGGCTTTAAGTGCATATCAAGAACATGCCTCATCATTTGTATAATTCACTCGGTTTCTCGAGAAAACGTATTTTTTAAGAATTCTTCTAAACAAAGTAAAACGACCAAAATCATTTAACGATATTAAAATAGCCAATGGGCAAATATTTCCTACATTTAGAGATGCATGTTATGCATTTGGATAATGACATGGAGTACACCAACGCAATGAAGGAAGCAAGGTACCATGCTATTATTGAATACCGTCTAGATTTGATATTGTATGGGAACATAAATGGACATACTTGTCAGCCGGCGTTCTCTACAAACATCGAAAAATACATAATGTTCCGGGTATATCTATACTATCTATTAAAGGAGCTTAGAGCATGACCTCACTTTGCTTATGTGTCATGATAATAGGTATGCCACATAGGCTGCCACATAGATTCCGCTGATGTCATAAATCCGAATTTTTTTTAATCTGAAAGTATATACAAATCAGTTTTTTAAATTTGAAAATTATGTTTTTTTTAGGAGGGAATTTCAAAAATCAAATTCAAAATTCAAATGGTAATTTTTATCTTATTCTCTCTCAATCAAATATAGTCCAGCTCATTTTCAAAATTCAAAACATAATCTTCACACCTCTCTCTCTCTCTCTCTCTCTCTCTTCAACTCAGAAGAACATCTTCGATCTGGTTGTTCAGAAATACGATGCTGCTTGAACAACATTCATTCACCATCACTTTTTCCTCTCTTAATTTTACTTTGCTGTATGATTTTCGGTTAGTTAGTTAGTTAGTTTGAGGTGAATAGATTACTTGATTTCTGTATAGATATTTTACTTTGTTGTATGATTTTCGATTAATTCGTTACTTTGAGGTGAAACAGTTACTTGATTTCTGTATATATATGTATGTATATCTATCTCTTTCTCACACACACACAGAGGCACGCAGTTTGATTTTTTTTTTGTTTTTTTTTTTGTGGATGTATCGCTCGGCTGTTTGCTGCTTTAAAGTGTAGTTCGTTGTGAAGTTTTGTTAATTGATGTGTTTTACATGATTTACGGTGCTGTATGATGCTGTGATTGTGTAGTTTTTGCTTGCTTTGCTATTGATTTTAGGTTTTTGATGCATTTTTTGTTGTTTTTGCAGGTGAATTGAGTAACAGAGTGAGAGGATGAAAACGAATGATGACGTCTGACGGTAATAATATTAAGTATTAGTAGAAATTAAGCTCATGTGTGTAGATTGTAAGTTGTAGTCCGGTTGTGTGTCTGTACATGACTGTTAGTTGTAAAATTACAAGAATAATCACTATTGACTTCAAAACTTCCAACATAAACAAAAGTGCTGGCTTAGCCTTCGCTTTCGTTGAAAGTCTATGCTAAGCTGGTATTTTTTTTCCCAAAAGGTTCAAAAAGTGACGGCTTAGTTGGCGCTTTCGTAGGAAATCGGTGGCTCAGCTGATGCTTTTGTCAGAAATCAATGGTGGTGGAAAGCAGAAGAAGAAGGTCAATTTTTTTAAATATTTTATTTGATTGTTAATGTGATTATATACTTTATTAGTTTTTACTGCATTTTGTGTATGTTATATGTAATTTGGAGATTAGATAGTAGATTATGGTTCTAATTGAATGCATTTGCGATCTGAAACTAAATCTCCCTTAATATTAGGAAACACATTTTGATGTATGATGCGAACCGATAACCTTTCAGTTAGGATCATCTTTGTTAATATGTGATGTAATCAATGTTTAAGTGACCTTAGATTCAATTAGTGTTCTTTTAACTTAACTAATTTGTGTCTGGTTAAAGAGCATTGCGTAATTATTGATTTTATCAGTGTTTTAGTAGGTTTAGATAAGGGTTAAGTGGTTTAGATTTGGTGTTTGTTGATATGGATTTGAGAGATTTTAGTGAAAATTGATGATTACTAGAATTAGAGAATCATCTGATATCATATTCTTAACAATTCTGTAAGGATTTGTCTCGAAAAGTTGATCCATCTCATTATGTGAAAAGATAGAATCTGAACAACCAGGTAAACAAACAGGATAGGAATAAAACTAAGAGAAAATTCGATGGTTCAATTGAATTTTATCTGATAAAACTCAGAGAAAGTTTAAAAAAAATAAGTATGTGATCTACACGAATTCGTGAACCAGATAGTCTGACCAAAAGGATGTTTTTGTATTTGATTAATTGGGACAGTTGTTGGGCCAACAAAGTCAGCAATGGTTTGATAGAATTTCTTCCTTTTGAACTTCAAAATTCCTTCAAAATTAGAGCCAAAACAGATTACTGATTATTGTATGACAGGTTATTCAAGTCAATCATTATCAAATCGTAATGAAGATGAATAAGATTGATTCGTACTAACATTATTGAAGTTGATTGCTATATAAATGATGAAGAGTGTATGTGTAGCTAGGGAAATCGATCACAAGGTATGTACTTCTTTGTTCTATGTGTATTGATTTGTGTTCACTTCAGTTTTCGGATTAATTTATTATCATTTTGATTAGGATTAATGGATTAAATTTGTAATAACTAATTATTTTTGTTAACATTTTGTTTAAGATTACTCACAGAGACTAGAAAGATCATGCGCTTCAGTTTGCATCCATTAGGGTATATAAACATTTCTTTTCCAATTGGTGTTGCATTCAGGGGCGGACCCAAGTCCACACCAAGGTGGGCGGGCGCACCCCCGGAGAAAAAAAATTAGGGCTAAATTCCTTCGAAAATCACGTCCGCACCCCTTGGAATTTTTCGTCCGCTCCCCTTGGAATTTTTGACCGCACCCTTTGAAATTTTTCGTCCGTACCCCTTAAGTAAAAAGTGTTATCAGTTTATATTTTAAATTTTTTTTAGTAAACTCTTATTTTTAAAAAAAATATACTATCTAAATTATATAACTTTTAATACCTAACCAACTAAACCCAAATACCCATACCTTTACCCACTTATAATTCCTAACTAGCTAGCCCACTAAGTCTTAGCCCATTAACCAAACCCAACAAGATTTCAAACTATAATAAAATAATTAAAGCCCAAAACCTTTAGAAATTCTATCCCGCTCTCTCTCTCTCTCTTGCGTCCCTGCACTGCCAACGAACAACATCACCCAGCGACAACAGTCCAGCAGCCGGCGACCATCGTAATCAGCCACCATACCACCGTCGTTCGACACCAAATCTAGCCGGAATCCGAACACGGGTAAGTTTCTTTGTTATTTTAATGATTTTGGTTGATATTATAGGAGAAAAAAAGGGTAATAAAGTTGTTAAATAGGTTTGAAATTTTGTGTGTTTTGACGTTGTTTATGGTTGTTTAGATGATTTTTAGGGTGATTATGTTGTTTATATATTTTTAGGGTGATTACAACTTACGTTATGATTTATAGGGCTTGAATAGTTGAAAATTAAAACTGAAACACTATGTTATGGAGTGATAAACTTATGTTATATAGAGAAAGAATTGCTTAAGAAATTAGCTTTAGATGATGTTTTGGATAGATTTCAAAAAATGAAAACCCGTAGAGCGTCGACGTTTTAATTATGTTTGTAACAAGGTTTGACATGTTTTTGATGATTATATAAATTTAGTTTGATGTTCGTTTGTTTTACATGACCCGACCCGATACGAACCGATTTTTTTACTTATATACCTAGGGGCCTAAAATTTTTTAAATGTTCCGCACCCCCATGGAAAAACTCCTGGGTCCGCCACTGGTTGCATTGATATTATTGTATTTGAGGCTTACGTTACATTTTGCATTTTTTCAACAGTATCTTTGACCATTAATGACTTAAAAAATGCTAAAAAGTTTTTATATATGTTACCTGACCCATGAGGGACACCCATGACTGATAAAACGATTATTTTCGGCAATGCAATTCGAAGGAAAAGAGTTAGGGGTGGTTTATCTTTTCCATCTCTTCTCTCCGCTTTACTAATTTTTTTTTATCATATGTCCGTAAATATGTTAAACGTTGGTTAATCAAGATGCCTCTATCCTAATATGTATTTTGTGAGAGTGAAAGGGATCATAATATTATTGGACTAATCATGTTTGTTTTACATATGAAACGCTGGTGCAAAAGGAAACTTTGCATACAAGGGTCTGCAGTTCGAATTTGGTTGAGTCTTTGAGGTAGTTGTAGTTAATCAATTTAAAATTTTATTCTTAAAGTTCTATTTTAAGTTAAGATATTGAGCTTTTATTATGTTTTTCATTTGGAAAACAGTTCTAGCTATTATTAGAGTGTCTAAAAAGAAGTAAATACGTGCACATAACTGTTGTTATTTTTGTAAGAAAGTCAACATAATTTGCATTTTAGAAATATTATGTTTGACATCAAAAATTCAAAGCTCAAAATCTTGAAAATGTTTTTTTTTAAATGAGGGATTATTGGTACTGTATGTCACTTGGCATAATCTACAAAGGGTAAATTTGAGGTTTTGCTTTCAATGAAGAAGCGAAGTACTGAAGCATATTATTGAGATGGTAACTGTGCAAAAATCATGACAAGGGGGTAAAGGGTAATTTTGCCTTTATATAACTTGTCTAAAGAAGAAAAATACTACATTTTATACACAACATTTTGAAATGGAGAGCGTTGCATATTTCATTTGATGGGGGATGTGCTATTTCTTGATTCTTATAGATATTGTTTTGTTTTTAATAGGCGAAACAAGTGTCGATAAGGCGTGAAATTTTCCTTATAGATTTTGTCACGCCATCAAAGCTTGTGGTTGATTTCACTTTTTGGGGGAGTTATCATGTGTAAAGTTGTAAGTATTTTCTCCTCATATTATATGTTGTTTTTATTAGTTCATTTGTTATATAAATATTATGGTCTCCTATGACGTCAGGTGCATAACTATAGAAGAAATGTAGCAAGCTATACGCAAAGACTTATTTCGAGCATTGTTGAAAACTTCTATATTGCTATAATGTATTCATCTTTTTTCACATTTTTTTTATATATATAGGTTTATGAAGTGAAAATTTCCTTTGTGCATGTAGGTTTTTTTTTTTACCTTTTATAAGCCGAGTCTAAGTTCAAGCTTAACTTATTTCGAGCTCTGTTCATAAGTAATGTTAAAAACACAAGTTTATATAGAATTACCACCAAACTTAACTTATGCATGGCAACTTATTTCGAGCTCTGTTCATAAGTAATGTTAAAAACACAAGTTTATATAGAATTACCACCAAACTTAACTTATGCATGGCAACTTATGAGCAGGTCAAGGTTGCCATCATATATTAATTTGTTGTATATTATTAATTTTTTTCTGAATTTTGAACTGTTTTGATTGAACTTGTATGTGTTGTTACATTAAGATTCAATTTTGAACTGTTTTGAAAATTGATCGGTTTAGTTTTGTTCACCTTAGATGCTTTTGTCATTTGGGACTATGATGGCGAGATCTGGCGTGTTGTTGCAACATGCCCAAATCGTTGCTGGCTGCCGTTCGCGGCTGTTCTGGGTAGCATTCGGTGTAATAAAGGCTTTGGTTGATGATAATTAGATCGATGTTACCTAAGGTATATTCAGTCAATTTGTTAGGTTATTTCTATATCAAACATATGACGGATCATATGTTTAATATTGTTTTATAAAGATATGTAACCAAACAGAAAGAATTTAAATAATATATTATATAGTATTTGATTCCGATCGTTATTAGAACAAACCCGTGTATTCACACGGGCATACACCTAGTTATTTTATTATCTGTTAAAAAAAAGTATGCTAAATTTATATTGAATTAATATTAATATTATTATTATTATTATTATTATTATGATTATTATCTAATCTAACTTATAATAAAAGACTCCAAATAATGCCATATGTCATTCTCTCCTTCAATCTCATAAATTTTATTTATATTTGTTTAATAAATTTCTTTTCATATTAATATTAATTAACAACCAATATATATCACTTGTTTTTATCCTTATTTTTATCTAAAATTAATAAATAATTTCAATTTTGCAATTTAGACCCTTTGCTTTTTTACTTTTAACCCAAAGTTTTTCATCTTTTGCAATTTAAGCCCAATTCTTTTTTATTTTCAGTTTTAGTCCACCATACTTTTCATCTTTCCAAAGTTTTTCGTTTCGTTCTAAATTTTGTGAGTTAACGCACCGCAACGTGCGTGTTGGGTTCAACATTTTTTTCTTATATTTTTTCCCGTTTGACTGGTCCGTCGCGTCACATCTATTTTTCTGCGTTTGACAAGTTCGTCCAACACGCGGGTCCTGGATAGACTTAGTTATTTTTTTCTATGTTTTACGTTTGGGTTTACTTTATCAGCAACGAGCGTGCGTGATTCAAAGATTTTACGTCTGCTTTTCGCTAAGCGTTATTTTTTCCCGTTTTTATTTATTTTGTTTTTACGAGCTTTTCCGGTGTTGGTGGTCGCTGACAATGGTATAATATTGCTACTACTTAACACAATTTTATGACAACCGCTGCAACGCAGGGGCTCAATACTACTTATTATTATATCTTAACATTTTGTTTTGGCTCATTCTATACGCACCCCCCTCTTTCCTGATTATACCCCCCTTGTGAGAGGAAAACTGTCGGTCCCACGCAGGCCCCACCTGTAAGTATGTGAGAGGAGGGGGGTGAAAAAAGTAAATAGGGGGGGTGTAGAAAGTAGCACCCTTTATTTTTAGTTCAAATAATTTTTAAGACAATTTGTCTTATGTTTTCTTTTTGTTTCATCAAATTATTTGTATGCATTGCATTTTCCAATTATTTACTTCGCAATAACTCAGCATTACGATTATTTACAAGTATGTAGTACCCGATCATGAGTCTTTATCTATTTTCGATAATTGTTTGTTCACGAGGAGCTATGTTACGACCACGGTTGTAAGAATCGTTAAGCGTTAGTCGGCCGGTGGGGTACTTAATAGCGATTAATAGGTTTGAATAATTTCATAATATTTATAATAATATTTTTATTTTATCCCAATGGGTCTAAAAAGTTTCATAATATTAATAATAATATTTTATTTTATATAGAGTTTAGGTTTTGGGGATTATAAAAAGTACATAACAATCTTTAAGTTTTGAGGGGAACTCATAAATTCGTACATAACAATCTTGAAGTTTTGAGGGGAACTCATAAATTTGTATCGTTCATGATAACGATTTTATTTCGATCTTCATCAGCTCCTATCCCCGGTTTATGCTAGGCTTTTGGTGCATATCGAGATCGTACCTCATCACCTGTTCATCTGAAAATAGCAATCAATCTTTAATTTTATGCATCACATCTTTTACTTTTTTTTTTGAACGACAAATTTCCTTTTATTTCAGTCGTCTGTGAGACTTGAACCCAAGACCTCTCCATCTCAAGGTGTTTTACAACGTTCATTTTGAGTTTGATATTTATGTTTGAGTTTACTCATATATAATTCATTGGTTTAAGTCCAACAAGCTAGTCTCTTATGTATAAGAGATATTGGGCTAAATCAATTGGCTATGTATCGATGTACTTAACACTCAAAACTAAAAAAGTAAAAACTAATAACGCTTTTAAAAAGTATACTAAACATAATAAAGAAAAACTAAAATCAATGTTCATTTTGAGTTTGATATTTAGGTTTCAATCCACCTAGATATAAATTATTGGCTCAAGTCCAACAAACTCTATTATATAAAAGAGTAAAGAGACATTGGGCCTAAATCAATGGGGATGACGTTTTTAGAAAAAAAAAATATACTATATATAGTGAAAAAGACCACAAGTATAAATCAAATAAAAAGTGTCATATTTAATAATGTTATAATCTTTAATTTCCATCAACTTTAAGGTTTCGATGATATTCTTATGTTGATTTCGTTTACCGTTTAAAAGCTCTCTTTTAGGGTGAGCGGGGCACTCCCCTAAGAGGGGAGTCCCCTCTCTTACGCACACCCAATCAGGTTATGCCACGTCAACTTCCCTCTTAAACTCCCCTCACACCCCAATTTGATGGCGGCACTCCCCCTCTTAGGTGACTTATTTTTTTATTTAAAAAAAATAGAAAATCACTGATTGGTTGAAAATGAGGCTGGCCCCACCAACAACCCTCCCCTTCTTCGGTGAACTCCCCCCGACCACCCTCCCCGAATTGGGTCACCGCAGGGATGGCGGCGGTGTTCCCGCTGGGGGAATTGGGTCACCGCGGCCACTCCCCGCTGGTGCCCCGCTCACCCTTAACCTGCTTAGTAGGTTAAATGTATGTCAAACCACATATGCACATTTTCATGATTTAGAAATCATCAAATTAGACATTGTATTTTAATAATGATGTTACTAAAAAGAACATATAACCCCGCCCGTTCATGATATCTAGCCCCATAGAACCGAACGAAAACGGAGGGTGGTGGCTTCTATTCGATAGTTTAACTTTAATAAAACAAGCAAACAGACACATGTACTTAAACGAACATAATTTCTTGTTTGCGTTCTTTCATTAACAAAAATGAATGTGTTCATATTCGTTCATGAATAGTCTACATGAACATAAACGAGTGCAAACGAACACAAACAAATATAAACGAACATGATTTAGCATAAGCAAACACATACAACCACAAACTAAAAGTAAGTAACAACTTTAAGTGAAAGTAAAAATATGATCACTAATCCAAACCTTAACTCATTTGTTATATATAACCTATGGCTTTGTTAGTGGTTAACCGAGCATATCAAATCAGAAAAATTAGGCTGACTAAATAACAATCGAAAATGTTTAATAAGTAACTTCTTCATAAGTTCATGTGTAGTCATAAAGCCCATTGTAGGGCGTAATTCGACAAGTGGCGAAACGCGTAAGAGAGGGGCTTTATGGGGCTTTATATAACTTGAGTGTGTAGTGGGGATATATATGTATGGGGCTTTATATATATGTATGTATATATATGTGTGAGAGTGGGGAAGAATGGGTCACGCCGTGATGGTGTTTGCGAGGATTGAAATTTTCTCATCCATAGCGCCCCCCGTAATGGTGTTCATGGGCGCAATGGGGTGTTATGAGAGGATATGGCGTGATATAAGGCCCCATTACGGATGTTCTAACAAGTTTTGATATCAATCTACGAATGCCGTCAATTAAACTTGGTTCTTAAGTTGAATGGGCTGATGAGCTAATGGGTGATTGGCCAATTAGTCAATTAGTATTGGGCATATATAAACACATACGTAAATGAACGAATGAGACATGTGTTTTGAGATTCACTTGAATAAGTAGTAATCATGTTGTATAACAATTATTATTAGAAAAATAAGAAATACATACCCGATGGAAGCATGAGAGAAAAGGTTGCATATATCCCTGCCATATTAGAATGACTAAACGAAAAATGTTAAAAAAATATATAATAATATAATGAAAATTGAAACATGTTGGAAGTGATTAAATAGGGGTATGGATGGTGTTTAGTGTTAGTTTTGGGAATAAAAGGGTTCATTGAACCTGGCCACTACTCGTTAGCTTCATCACTAAGGTAGAGTCAAAACCTACATATGTCATTGTTGCATTGTGGCCTTACAAAGGTTAATTACTAAAATATAATTATATAAAATATTCCCTTTTTGCCACCAATTAATGTTTCTTTTCTGAATATGGACAAATGTATCACATATGGCGCCAAACTCGAGTCGAGCCAACTAATATAATTTTCTAGTCAACGTGAGCTCGCTCGAGTAAAAATGAAAAAGTCATCAAAATAAGTGAACTCAGCATCCTAGGTGAGCCCATGTAGAAAAAGCTCAACTACACCCTCGGTTCTTTCTTTTTATGGCTATGACCTCCATTGCTCATCTAACAACCTAGACAAATCTCACATTTTGCGTAGACAAGTGAGAAGTTAGGCTCGTAAGGATTGCTCGATCTAAATATTATCAATGTTTTTTGGTCGTGTTGGTTGTGGATGAGAGAAGAATTCTTCAAGTAAATGTGGTCGTGTGAGGTGATTCTAGGGTTGGTTGCCACTTGGGAAGTCAACCTTAGTAATCAAATACAAATTAAAGTCGCGAGCTAGTGATAGGAACATGGGACAATATTGGTTGATATAGGTTTAGATAGCATTGAAGTTATAACCATGTCGTTCATGATGACTAAGCAAATCACATCAAGGATGATGAGTCATTAGGCCATGTGTAGTGGTAAACCACATAACCCTCTTTGGTGGGTTATGCGACAAATGACAAAAAAAAGTGTAAATGGAGAGGGGGGGGGGGGGGGGGGGGGGTTATGAGGGGTTAAAAACTTTGTGATCGAGTTTTACGTGTTTATTTTTATGCACAAGTGGGTATAAATAAATTCAAGTTGATTTACGTTTCAACGTAAAAATTTCCTCGGAAATCAGTCGGGTCAAATATAATATATTCTTATGCTTATTCTTATATATGTTTTCGGTTTGCCTACATTTTGACTTAGAATTTTTTTCGAAACGCCACGGCAACACGTGTAGCAATTCACTAGTTAAAGCTAAAACTTAACTCCTTAAGTTCTTTGTTGGGCTACATATAGTTGGGCTGTTGAAAAGCATTGAAATGTACTTGTAAAGCCCATAGACATAATATATTTATCTATTTCAAATCCTTTTAGGGATGTCATGTGAGTGAGATACCGCTTGTTCTTGTAATTGGTAGATTTCTTATTATTAAAAGCGACACCTTAAAGGCTTAAATCTATGTTTCATCACTATTTTCTTGTATTTATTTGTAAACATTTGTTAACACAATCATATGTAACAACTAATGAGTGTTTTGCATTGGTCCTTTTTATTGATTGTCGATTACATGTAAATCATGTGAATTATTATTACGATTTTATCATTTACTATAAGTAGAAGCACTAAAAATAATTGGTAATATTAAAGAATTAAAAAAACCCTGAAAATTCTTTTTTACAAATACAGTAACCACTCAAATTCCAAAATTTCAATATAATGTATTAAAGTAACCTATACAAGTTACCACATATGTAAGTAATTTTGATCTTGTTTTTTTTTTTTTTTTTTTCTAATGTGACGTTTGAACTTCGTTTAAATTTTGGGTTATTGGATTTTATTACCCCTAACTATTGGCTATTGGTCACTGCCACCCCCAACTATCACTTTGACGCCCGCCACCCCCAACTTAACACTTAGTGTGTTATGTCACCACGTCGTTAACTGATCACTAACTTTTGATCTTGTTACTATACATTTGGGGTGTCCTAAGATCCCTAAAACCTTCCTAAGATCCCTATGACACCCCCAAAGTATTGCAACGGGATCTAAAGTTAGTGATCAGTTAACGATGTGGTGACAGAACACACTAAGTGTTAAGTTAGAGGTGACAGACGTCAAAGTGATAGTTGGGGGTGGCAGCGGCCAATAGCCAATAGTTTAGGGTGATAAAATCAAATAACCCTTAAATTTTTAAGTGATTTAACAACAAAATATTCTAAGTTAGAACTAAAAGTAATCGGTAATACAGATGCTTTACTATCTCAAGATAAACAAAAAAAAAACTTTTAATTTATTTATAATTTTTTAAAAGAAAAAAATATGGCAGAAAGACTAAAAATAAGGAAAAGATGCATGAATGTATATCACAAAAACCATCTCAAAGCCTATAAAGACTCCCACTCTTTCCACTTTCAGCTCCCATTCTTCAATCAACACTTATTTCCCATCAATTTTTTCACAAATCACATTTCTGAATCCATTGAAAATCATCACAAAAAAAAAAAAAAAATGCCCCCAGAAGATGGCACCACCTCTACAACTACAAACACGGCGGCCGGTGGCAACGGTAGTGGACCGGCTTTGAAAAAGGGGCCGTGGACGTCGGAAGAGGACGCGGTGTTAATGGAGTATGTGAACACACACGACGAAGGGAGTTGGAATGCGGTTCAACGGAATTCGGGGTTGTTGAGATGTGGAAAGAGTTGTAGGCTACAATGGACGAATCATTTACGACCTAATTTGAAAAAATGAGCATTTACGACCCAAGAAGAACGACGGATCATCGAGCTTCATTCCAAGTTCGGCAACAAATGGGCTCGTATGACACTTCATGTATGTATAGTTCTTGTTTAAGGATGCACAGGGTACAAGGGTACCAACATCCTGCATTTCTGTATTTTCCTACAGAAATGCAGGAGGTGTATATCAGGCCTAAGTGGCCTAACATAGATTTATATTTTTTATTTATGTTTTATTGATTTATATCATGTTTTGTTCTTCAGCTTCCGGGAAGAACAGATAACGAGATAAAGAATTACTGGAATACGCGATTGAAAAGACGATTACGAGCGGGTTTACCGATCTATCCGGTCGATATCCATCAGAGACAACATGAACAATCTATACCAAATCAAACAATTACATTATCATCATCTTCTTCATTGTTGTTTGATCAACTAAATTATAATGTGATGAACACACCATTCTATCTTCAAAACTCACAATCAAATCTCGATATTCTTCACTCGAACACCCGATTCCCTAATCGAGCTTTTCTGAGCTCCCTTCAATCCAATCTTGCCATGATTCAAATACCAAAACTCGAACCGTTTGGCAATGTAGAAACTGAGCTCCCTTCAATCCAATCATCTTCTCAACCGATCACTCCAGCTTGTTCTTCAAATGATCAAATGATTAAGCGATTGAATGATGGTGATAATGCGATTTCGCCGTATATATGTCATCATGAAAGTAGTGGTTTGTTAGAGGATGTTTTAGGTGAGCCCCGAGCTTTAATAAGCTCTCAAGTACATTCGAACCAATGCAAATCATCGGAAACCGATAAGGGTGAAGCGAAAATCGTAGATGACCATCTCCTAATCGAAGAAGAACCCGAGAATGTAACTTTCGAATCGATTTTCGAAACACAAGAGACCAACAAGACAGCTTTCGAGGAGTCCAGTTCCGATCATTCATCTATTGGTGAGTTATGTTATATATTCGTGTTTATATGAGTAGGTTACTTGTTCTACAATGAGTTATTTAGTATAAATAGGGATCATAGTTTAGGGTTTATGTACCTTCAATTTTAATCAAAGAGTTTTTTCTTGTTCAAGCATGGGCTGGGGGGGGGGGGGGGGGGGGGGGTTCTGTTGACCCTTCACCAAAATTCTTATGTTAAAAAAAATATTAGTGGGACGCTTATAGTTTGTACTCATGAGTCATGACCCATGATCAATATGTTGCGCTACTAACTTTTTTTGAATTGGTTTATTTAGAGATCTGTGTAAACTCGAGAAGCGATGTATTTGATGAGATGATTGTGATGGACGATGATTTCTCGAGCTGGCTAGACTTCCCTAATGAGAACCTGGCTCGCGTTTCAAACGACAACATGAACCAAGTTGTGATGGAACAACATTCATGGGTTTAGCTAGCTAGATGATCAGGGGCGGATTCAGGCTGGTTCACCGGGTTCCTGGGAACCCAGTCGATTTGGAAAAAAACGTTTTTTGTAGTGTAAACCTTGTATGATTTGGAAAAAAAAAAAAACGTTTTTTTTGTAGTGTAAACCTTGTATGATTTGGAAAAAGGAACCCAGTGAAAAAACTGGCTGGATCCGCCACTATAGATGATTAGTTTGGTATGAGTAGGTGAGAGTGGATAGTTAACTCTCTTATATGTTTAATGGGGTTATTAAAAAAGTTGCATTTCGAGTGGTAAAATTATGTTTTAAGGTTCATAGTTGGATAATTTAATCTTTTATACAGTTAAATATGAATGTGCCTGTAACGAGTTAGATATAAACACAATACAAATTTCGTTATAGTTTAACAAGTTGAAGAATTTAGTTTTCAATGCTAATTTTCATAAGTCATAAGTTAATGATATTAAAATGAAGTTTATACAAATCGTATATAAATATGTAAATTTGTAATTTTATAATATACATATACAAAAATTATCACGTCAAACATGTCAACTTGAACGTATGACACGATCTGTAAACCCTCAAACACGACCCATTTAACAACTTCAACTTGAGATTAACAATATATCTTGAAATAACGATATGGGGGTTAACTTGCCGAAAGAGTAAAAACGACTACCAAAATTTAAATGTGTTAAGTAAAATAGATAGAATGATTATCATGTTTTGTAATTTGTACATGTCATGTTTTCATACAGAGTTAATTACTGTTTTCGTCCCTGTGGTTTGTCAAAAATCACTATTTCAGTCCATTAGTTTAAAAATTGCGATTTCAGTCCCTGTGGTTTCACTTTCGTTACCATTTCAGTCCAGTCTCCTAACACCGTCTATTTTACCGTTAAATTTTTAATGAAATACCTAAATTACCCTTGTGTTAATTAAATATGGACTTGTATGATTTTATTATTGGATATATATGATTTTATTGTTGTATGACATATGGACCTAGGGCATGTTTGGCTAAGCTTTTTGAAATAATTTATTGACTTATTGGCTTTTTGAAAAAGTCAGTATGGAGTGACTTATTGAATTATTGGCTTTTTCCCCTCACATACACACTCATTGCCAAACATCATTTTGGAGCTTATGACTTTTCAAAAAGCTAATATGTCAATAAGTAGTTTCAAAAAGCTTAGCCAAACATGCCCTTAAATTGGATTGTAGAGTTCGACCAACCATAGCTTCAGTAGAAGTAGAAGTCTGGCACTATTTTTACATATATGGTTCTAAAATTCTAATTTTGGATTTTAGAATGAGAAAATGTCCAGGTAAACATTATTTTTCAAAGTTATTATGTTAATTGATGCTGCTAAGAATATATTAATTGGGGTGGGGTAATGGGTCGTCGGACATTAAGAGGGTGGGGTTGTGATGCCAGAGAAGATGACCGGAAACTTTTGCAGGAAATGAGAGCAGGGATGGAGTGGGGTGGGGTGGGGTTGTGTTTTAACAAGTGGGTCCTAGAATATAATCTTTTAAATTTCCATGGTTTTTTTATTTAATTAAAACAAGGGTAATTTAGGTATTTCATTAAAAACTTAACGGTAAAATAGACGGTGTTAGGAGACTGGACTGAAATGGTTACGAAAGTGAAACCACAGGGGCTGAAATAGTGATTTTTGACAAACCACATGGACAAAAACAGTAATTAACTCATTTAGATATATTTTTGTTTTTTATTAATAAGGGCATTATGGTCAATTAACGTGTACTTAACAGAATAAATGGATGGGGTTAATGAAGGTGGACTGAAATGGTTACGAAAGTGAAACCACAGGGACTGAAATCGCAATTTTTAAACTAATGGACTGAAATAGTGATTTTTGACAAACCATAGGGATGAAAATAGTAATTAACTCTTTCATATATGATAAGTAAAATAGATAGAATGATTATCATGTTTTGTACATGTCATGTTTTCATATATGATAAAAACTTAAAAATAAAGTATTTTACGAAAAGGAAGCTCATTTCATTTTATATGCTTATCCTCTTATTTTATCCTCTTATTTATTCTAAATATAGCAATAATTTCTAAATATGGAAACCTTTATTCCTTTTATCCTCTCTATTTTTAGCATGTTTATTTGCAAGTGTTATTTTGCGTGTTTTTTTAATCGTAATCTTGACCTCTTTATACACGGATATCAAAATCAAGTTGTTGCTCGCTCATCATTTTTTCGAACTTTATAATAAACTTTTCAAGTATACTGACGTTAGACCATGCGTAGTGGAAGACAGTTTATCCTTGTTGCGTCATGTGGCAGTCCAGTCAGCAATCGATTATTATGGGATGTGGCATCGTGGGGCATTATGTTAAAAGGGGTGTAAAAATTAAATAAAAAACACATCAAAAAAAGGGTATTGGACAATCAAAAAGAAGAAAAGTTGTTATTGGCCAAAGAAAAAAGTGGGGGCGTGGAAAAAAAAGACGCTTCTTGGATTTTTTTTAGAAAAAACGCCCAAAGGGGTGGTTTTGGCATAAAACGCTCAATTTTTTCTCCACTACGGGTGATCTTATACATTATTTTAGACGTTAATGAATCACTCAAATAAACAAAAAAAAAAACGTCACGTAGAAATATATAGAAATAAAAGGTTACACTATCTTTTTATCAACTTACTAAAGAATGAAACTTTTGACTCATTTAAGCCTTATCTTCTACCATCATGTGAAAAATATGATCTCACTGTTAGATATACTTTTATCGGATACCCTTAAGTTCAATTTTTTTTTTTTTTTTGGATACCTTGAAATTTTCTTTTAGATACGTTGCTGACGACCACAGAAAAGGGATCTAAAATTTTATGTCAATAACGAAAATAAAATTAAAAGTGTACCTACTTTGTCGAGGTCAAAAGGTCATGCATAGTAATGTTATGACCCCGAAATCTATGGACGTAGTTTTTAAAAGACTTAGTTTTGCTATTCAAAAAGGGGTAGCGACGCAGTTTGTTGCCCGTTTACCAACTATCTCATTGTAAAATGCAAAAAAAAAAAAAAGTTTTAAAAAAGTGTATAAAAAGGTTATATATATGTGTGTATATAAACAGAATCTACAAAATAGATTTTTAAAAGATGTGTTTTATTATAATAATACAGTTTTATAATAATATAATGTGTTTAGTTATTTATTAACTTCAAAACCTTAACAAAATAATTAACTTCAAAGCCTTAACAAAATAATTGTTTGCCAGTGATCTAATCTGACCCTATTCATGATAACCAACTATATTAAAAAATCTATCTTTTGTAATCTTTGATTGGTTTCAACATTTATTTGATAATGGTCTATTGCATGCTCATGTAGTCATGTTGTATATCTTTTTTGTTATGAAATCTTCGATAACGGTCTATGGCGAGCTCATGTTGTATATCTTTTTTGTTATGAAATCAAAACTAAAATTGATATAGCATAAAATTATAACACCACAAGCTAGAGCACTTCAATTGATGGATAGATTCATTGATTATCCGTTGGCGAATATATGAAGAGTCGGTGACATTAGAGGATTCACATCCCTTTCTGTATATATTTGTGAGTGGTTTCGCATGTTTTAAAAGGTTTAATCGATATTTTTTTTACTAATCCGGTTAGTGACATCCTAATCGTACGCCGTTAAAAAAAAGTTTAATCGATATTTTTTTTATATTTAAGGAAAGTGATGTAAGATGATACCATGAGGAAAAATAAGGTGGTAATATAGCCCCTTTGAAATAACTAGGAGTTTCCATTATCCAATATCAATATATTTTTATATTTTAAAAGTATTGTTGGAGTTTTCAACTTTTTCACATTGCTCACGAACTTTTCAACTTATACAAATTGGCCACGCTACATTTATTAACCAATCTTTATAGTAAACTTTTGAACTTGAACACATTTTTTTCCATTTTTCAATTGGTCACAAAAGAAAATTCTATACACATCCCTTAAGTTTTTTCACTAACCATATGAGCACATATACCACTTGTTTTTTTTTTCACCTAAATGTGGATGGGGTGGCCCGTAATCAATGTTTTAGAAACCGGTATTTCAATCATATCAGATTGGGATTAAAATCTGTTTAACCGGTTATATGGGGTTGTACCAGACGATTCAACCGGGTTAACTAGTTTACCATATAATTCCACTAAAATAGAATTTCAACTCTAAAAATAATCCAAAACTACATGATTCGATAATAAAAAATCAATTCTTTTAACAAAGTATTCTTAAATAAAAGTCTACAATAGATTTATGGTATTAGAGTATTATTTGAATCAAGTTCACGATCACTTAAAAGATGAAATTCACTATCATCGTTATTTTAAACTCAAAATTTTAACATGGGATTAAACCGGTAAGCCGGCATGAATTGGTATTACCGGATATACCGGCGGTTCGAAGACTATATCGAAACCCTATTTATACCGTACTCAACCTTAACGGGACAACAAACGGTAGCCGGTTCAACAGGTATTACCAGCCGGTTAGAACCTGTATTTAAAACATTGGCCGTGCACGTGATACACCCACATCACATTCACGGCCATGATACCTTGATACACCGCCGCAAAGGGGTGTATCACGCGTGATGTGTTCATTCCAATGATGTGTTTCCCGACATGATGGATGTTGTTTGGAAATTTGTCTGTTTGACCGTTTGACTTTAAAACCATAAACAAATTAAGGGGTGTTTGGGAGTGCTTATAAAACTCCTTATTGACTTTTTAGAAAAGTTAGTATGGAGTGACTTTTTTGGAAAAATCACTTTTTCCTTCACATACACCCTCATTGCTAAACATCATTTTGAAGATTATGACTTTTCAAAAATCAAATAAGTCAGTAAGTTGTTTCAAAAAGCTTAGCCAAACATGCCCTAAGTTTTTTGAAGGTTTGAATTTTGGCAACGATGGTGGATCAATTTGCAGGGTTACACGTTGAAGAAGATGATTATTTTACAGAATAATCCCTCAAGTTTTAAAATAACCCCTCAAATTTTACAAAATAATTAAAATAATTCCACAGATTTGCAGGTTTAAAATAACCCTTCTTGTTTTACAAAATAACTCCTCAAATTTATAAAATTATTTATTTTTATTTTATAAATATATTTATTGTATAAATAAAGTTGTTTTAACATTTATTTTATAAAAAATATATATTTATTTTATAAAAAAAGTTGTTTTTGTATTAATTTATTTTATTTTATATTTTATTTAAAAAATTAAAATTTAGTAATGGAATGTGATGACCATTGCAAATGTGATAAGTGAAATGTGATGGAATGAGGTGCTAAATACTGATTGGGTGAGATCATGGTTGTAAAAATACTGACTAGACGCCGATTAATTCCCGATTAATTATCGGTTAATCATCAGTTAATCCCGGTCAATCGGTAGTCCCCATCCCCACCGGCCGACTAGTGACTAGCGATTTCTACAACCATGAATGTTATAGTGCGATGGGTAATGGAATGTGATGACCACCTCTTTCACTCTAACCAGTGTTACACAAATCCGTAAACACAAACATGTGGTTGGGCCTCCTTAACATCTTTTTCAGCTACGTTTACCGAACTTGTAGCCTACTTAATGTAAATCGGCCCATCATACGTTGGTCACAACTCATAATATTCCATAGAAAAGGCATTAATTTCTTTTAGTTTGATCGTTTAAGTTGTCAACGATAAATTAACATTAAGGTGAAAAAATTCAAATGAGACACTAGGTAGAAGTTATGATTCCATCACTGATAATGTGCCTACTACTACTACCGAACCTATTATATTTGTGGACAAAAAATCAAATACAAATACCTTTAAAGTATAAAACGTACGAACTGAAAGTTTTCCTCAAAAAATGTGGTGACATTTTCGTAATTGTTTTACTCGTAGAGTAATTATCAAAATTACTATACACTTGATCTTGTACGGTAATTTTGATCTTGTAGGGTAATTTTGTAAAATAATCTTGTATGGTAATTTTGTTAAAATGATCTTGTAGGGTAATTTTGATCTTGTAGGGTAATTTTGTAAAATAATCTCGTAGAATGATTTTGATCTCGTAGGGTAATTTTGTAGAGTATCATAATTACTCTACAAATGATCTTGTAGGTTAATTTTGAATTGTATGTTGTTTGATAAACTTGTAAAGTAATTTTGATACACTTGCAGAGTAATTTTGATAATTACCCTACAAGATCATTTTACAAAATTACTCTACAAGATCATTTGCAGAGTAATTTTGATAAGGCAAATTGGCCTGTAATAATCCCACCTACACCTTTTTGGCCAATAATAATCCCACCTCAGAATATTCCCAATACCAGTCCCATTTTTCAAATTTTTGGCCCACACTGGTCCTCCGTTAAAAATCCCTAACTGAGTTAGCAAAATGGCTGATGTGGCAGCTGACCTATGGATGATGTGTCAAAAAAGGTTATGTGGCAGCTGATGTGTATTCCCCTGGTCCTTTTTAAATACCTATGCTCTCTTTATCAACTAAAACCCAAAAAAAAAACCCTAGTTCATAGGAATTCTCCCTCGCGATTCAATTAGGGGATATTGATGAGTTCTTCTTCGTCTTCTTCATGCTCTCGAAACAATAAACCAAGAATCTATAGGATTGGGACAGATGGGAATGTTTATTGTAATCATGAGATGGTAGCAGTGAAGCGAGTTGCTGGTTCTCGAAGTTCTAGACAAGGGAAGGAGTTTTATGGATGCCCTTTATGGCCTGTAAGTAAAATAAGTTTGTATGTTGATAATTTTCCTTGAAAGCTTCCTCATTTTGTGATTTAATTTGTTAGAATTCAGATTGCAAGTTCTTTGTTTGGAAAGAAGATGTTGATGGGAGCAATAATCTGGTTGAAATAAACAAGGCACTACAAATGAAGATTGCAAACTTAGAAATTGACAAGATGGTTCTTATGGAAGAGAACAAAAAATTGAGGAAAAAGGCTGGTCAGAATGTTAAAAGCAGAAGATGTTTGATTGCAGCACTAGTTTTAGGTTTTGTTTTTTGGGTTTTGGTTTGACTGCACTGTATTGATTACATCTTTTGTGCTTGATATCAACAGAAACATCATCAATGTACTTGACTTGAAATAGTGTATACCCTTCAATGTACTTGCACTGTATACCCTTCAAGCAATACACTATTTCCATCTGTCCCAATCCTATAGATTCTTGGTTTATTGTTTCGAGAGCATGAAGAAGACGAAGAAGAACTCATCAATATCCCCTAATTGAATCGCGAGGGAGAATTCCTATGAACTAGGGTTTTTTTTTTTGGGTTTTAGTTGATAAAGAGAGCATAGGTATTTAAAAAGGACCAGGGGAATACACATCAGCTGCCACATAACCTTTTTTGACACATCATCCATAGGTCAGCTGCCACATCAGCCATTTTGCTAACTCAGTTAGGGATTTTTAACGGAGGACCAGTGTGGGCCAAAAATTTGAAAAATGGGACTGGTATTGGGAATATTCTGAGGTGGGATTATTATTGGCCAAAAAGGTGTAGGTAGGATTATTACAGGCCAATTTGCCTTTTGATAATTACCCTACGAGTAAAATAATTATGAAAATGACACCGCTTTTTTTTTTCTTACTTTTTTATGCCCTTCAAATCTTCATGTACGTTAAGGATATTTGTACGAGAAGTTAACTCTATATTTGTATTGTATTTGATATGTATGAAATAATTATTTGTGTACATAAATCATTTCTCTTGTTTTTATGCTTTAAAATTCATTCAAGTGTATATTTTAAACATTCTTATACTTTTAATTTTAAGGACTTGAGTCTTTTGGCTTTTATGTAATTAGTTAAGCACAAGTCGTTATTTAGTAATAATACTAATATATAATATACAAGTCGTTGATTTTTTATACTATCGTTTTGATTAATTGAACAACCCAGTTTATCTACTAGTGTTTTGAGTGATTGAATAACTTTATTTATATAATAATAATAACTGGATTAAAATACCAAAGATAATGGCTTATCTAGTGAAAGCAATAACACGCAATAATTGTTTTAAGATATTTAATATTTGTTAGAAGGATGACAAGAAGTTTCATTAAGATATTTGATATTTGTTAGAAGGATGACAAGAAGCTTCATGTGTGTTATAGTGTTTAGGGATCCTTCGCTATCTTTATTATTAGGGGGGACCGTAAGGTCTCGGGGACTTGATCGGGGAGCTCACTTTGCCGCGCGGTGAAGTGGTGCCAGCCTTTGTTCGGTGAGTGGGGAGTGTCCAAATCGGTGTATACTCACCGAGTGTTTGAAGTGGAGAGAGGTGGGAGGGAGAAGAGTTAATGGTGGATCCTCATTGACCAATCAATCACATTTTTTTTTAAAATTGAGTTGGTGATTAACCATTGGCCATTGCTATTGTTTGAGTGGAAAATGGGGAGTGGAGATTTGACATGGCATGAGATTATTGGGTAGTGAAAATGAGGAGGGAATAATGGATTTCAATAATCTCGACTATTGACTGTTGGCCGGCAATGGTCACAACTTTAAAAATTCCCACTGGTGGTCCCTATCTTTTCATATATTGGCCTTGAATGGACCCTAACTAACAGAACCCTAACACCGTTAGTCTCTGATTGCGTGAAAAATGTTGGTCTGAAAAAGGATCCTAAAGGTCCGATCTCTGGTTACAAACAGGTTTGGGACGAAAACTTTGAGTTTTCCGGTTAAAAGTTGAGTTTTCCGGCCAAAAATAAGTTTTCCGGCGAAAAAGTTATTTTTCCGGCAACCTTAATAATTAGGGCTTTTTACTAGAAAAGGTTCCTAATAGTGCGTAATATATTTCCAAAGAGGTTTGAGACGAAAAGGTTGAGTTTTCCGGCCAAAAACGTTTTTCCGGCGACCAGAGACTAACAACGTTAGGGTTCTGTTAGTCAGGGTCCAATGAAGGCCAATATGTGAAAAATGGGACCGCCAATAGGAATTTTTAAAGTTAGAACGTTGCCGGCCAACAGACAATAGTTGGGATTATTAAAATCCATTATTCCAATGGGGAGTGATTGACCACTCCCTCCACCCTTAGGAATAATGGATTTTAATAATGCTAACTATTAGCCGTTTGCCGGCAACAGTCCCAACTTTAAAAATAACCAATGGTGCTCCCACCTTTTTCATATATTGTAAACCAATGGACTTTTACTAAACCGAAAAGGATAAGGTGACAAAAAGAAATTAAGGTTCTGTTAATAAAAGTTCATTAGTTTACAATATGTGAAAATGTGGGACCACCACTAATTATTTTTTAAGTTAGAATCGTTGTCGGCCAACGGTTAATAGTTAGAATTATTAAAATTCATTATTCCTTATTATTATTATTATTATTATTATTATTATTATTATTATTATTATTATTATTATTATCATTATTATTATTATTATTATTGACATGTACCATCAATTGTCACAGTATCTAAGTCATTTATTACTTCTTTAAATGATCATTTATTTATATTTGAGTTTTTTTAGGTTGTAATTAAACAAATAACCGGTTGCAACTTGCAATCATGCCCATTCTTTGGTTTAGAAAAAAAAACTAGGTTAGAACCCCGTGTATTACACGGGTTGAATAAATGTAACTTTATATACTAAATTAAAACAATTATTCTTTAAAAATATCGTTTATTACACGGGTTGAACAAATGTAATTTTATATATTAAATAATAAAAAACTTATATCTCTAAGAACCTCATGTATTGTACTGAATAAATGTAATTTTATATACCAAATAATAAAAACCCGTGTATTGTACGGGTTGAATAAATCTAATTATATATACTAAATAATAAAAAGTTATATCTTTAAAAACACTGTGTATTACATGGGTTAAATAAATGTAATTTTGTAACCTTGTATATTACACGGGTTGGATAAATGTAATTTTATAAACTAAATAATAAAAAAATTATATCTTTATAAACCCTGTGTATTATACGGGTTGAATAAATCTAATTATATATACTAAATCATCAACATCATCATACTCAGTAAATCCTACAAATAGCAAAGCTAAGGTAGGGTCTGAGGAGAGTAAGATGTAGATGCTGCTTTCAGTAAGACCCCCGACTCGATAGTAGTTTTGCATCAAGCTTTGGACATAAGGCACATAACACTTAGCAATCAGGACAAAGACTGATTAGTGCATGTTCCCTTTTGTCTTTCTGCTATCAACGCCACCACATGATGATGATGATGCATGATTAACCGTCCGCCGCTTTTAACGTTATTTTCACAAATTTAATGAAATAACGTTAAAATTAGTGCAATTTCACTTTTGCCCTCCAAGCGTCCACACATATATACATTATTAAAAGTTAGATTAGATTATATATGAAATTAAGTGTATAACAAAAAGTCTTTATGAATTTCATGTAGAATTAATTGGAATCCTTTATTAAAAGTAGGTTACATTATATATGGGCTTATACGTGTGAGTAACTGTGATTATTGAATGGTTGAATTTTGAGGGTTTTGAAATGTGAATTTTGATTATGATAGATTATATTTTAGTTTTAAAACTTCTAGAATGATTGAATCAGATAAAAGGATTATGATTTCCTAGAAACAAAAATAACTGAGTTTTTTTTTTTTTCTGATCATTTTGAACATGAGCAAATATAATGATAGCATCTTAATAAAAAAATAACTAATTACAAATGTGAAACCCAATAATTTTACTTCTGTCCCATTTGAACGGAAAAGATAAGTACAAACTAAATTTTAAAAAAAAATGCAATATGAAAATAAGAGATAGAATAATCGATATTTTTTTTTTTCATAAAATAAGAGATAAGGGTAAACTAAATAAAAAAGTGTCAATTTGGTAAATGATAAAATATGAAAATAAGAGATAGAATAATCGATTTTTTTTTTTCATAAAATAAGAGATAAGGGTAAACTAAATAAAAAAGTGTCAATTTGGTAAATGATAATATTAAGTATGAAAAGGTAGGAAATTACAAATGTAGACATCTTCAATGAATGACACGTGTCCAAAATCAGGTTTCTTTTATTATATAGTATAGATACTTATGGGTTCATTTGAGTCAAACTAGTCAACAAATCAATTAAATCTACTATGTTATAAATATATTATTAATATTATGGTTATCAACACCAAAAATAGAGTAGCTTCTTCTCCAAGTTTTATTCTCCTATATATACTACATTGTATCTCTTGTATTATACATATCTATCAATGAAATATCAGTCTCTTTCTCCATACATCTCTTTCTCTTATTGTTTGCTATTAGGCTAGTAGGTCGTTGTTTCACAACACGTTATCAGCACGAGTCTCTCAAATATGCGGCTCTCAACAGCTAAGACATCGCCATGGCCCTTCTAAGGTAATATGCTAATCAGGTAAGCAAATCGAATCCTCAATTAAATTATGAACAAGTCCAAGGAATTTGCATGTATTGGGTTGGGTTGATTCTTGCGTCGGTCTTCTAAATGGGTAAACGAGACTTATAGTCAGGGAAGAAATTAATGGCGACACTCTCTTCTATTCAAGGTGTTTTATTAAAATTCTGATTTTGATCGGACGGTTTATTGAAAATAACAAGTCGATCCAAAATTACATATTTTTCCGTTCGTTCAGGCATGTGAACACATTCTATCATAAACATTTATTTTATCAATTACTTCATATTCCTGATATCAATTAGCACTTGGTTAAAATATTAATTTTTGTATGGATTTCCATGCTAAATAAGAAACTTATTTAATTTCTATCGTGTGTACTCTTGACATAATATTAATTTTATATGATAGATTAGATAATGATCTAAAACAACATATTAATATTTTATTTGGTTGATTTGTAATATTGATATATTTGGTTGATTTTATTTCTGTTAATTACAAAACTTCGCAACCACCGATCGAGGATCACCGCTATTTGGAGTTATGGTTTGCAGCGAGTTCCCACATACAGTTGCCACATAACCGAGTTTGGGAAGCTATATATCGATTTCTTTACAAACCAGGTAATTAAACTCTTCTTATAAATCTATGTGAATCATATATGATTGTTAAGAACATTTGACTGTAAATGTTTCAAGTTTCCAACAATTCGATTTCGGGTATCTGTGAATGGGTTATGGTAGGGTTAAAAAAAAAAAAAAAACCTTATATTGGGAAGATGACTTATGTGTGTTATCCTCATCTTTAAACCACCAGTATTTTATAAAATTAGATGGAGATTTGATTCATTAGAAATTCCATAATATATTAATTAATATAAATCGACTTTTGCCGATATTAGTTACGACATTAGTAGTGGTTGAAAATTCCATGAGAATCAAAACTAAATGATTGTCCATAAAACTTACTACTAAAATTATGTATTAATAAATTATAAATTGTGGACAAAATTAAGAGTTTTAGAGTAAACAAGTGATATAGGTTGGAGTTGTGATTCGTACATATATTAATCAAATCATATCTATTATCATATATTATTTTATTGTAATGTAATATATGCAATGATCTATATGTTACGAATATTAAATATATTGATTGATATATATTACTAATAGTATAATGGTTTATTATGTATTAGTGTTAATAATATACATTCGTGTGCACACTATAATATTAGTATGCATTTGTAAATTGGTTTTTGTAAGATTCCATATCTTGTCTATATATACTACTATTTGGATTTGCTTATTGAAGTTGATTTAATTTAAAAGTTTTTCATAATCATATGTTATTAAAGATCATGAGAAATTAATAGTTGTATATGTTTCAAATAAACTTACACAAATATTTGTTTGAAAACGATAAAAAATATTATTTCATAGAAGTTCGTTATAATTCTATATGGTGAGATGTTATAACATTATATATTGTATACTATATTTCTATGGTATGCTATTTTATTTTGTATGCTATCATTTATTATTATAGAAATTATTGAGAGAACAACTAAACCTAAGATATGGTTTATTAATTATTATTACTATAATGAAAAACGTCATACTTTCCGAACATCATTATCAAGTTATTAAAGGTCGTAAGATATTAGATTGATAAATGTTATATGTCTCGGTTACTTTTCAATTGATTTTAAGCGAAGAGAGTATATGTTTCTGCAGTAACAATATCATGATAAGAGTTATGAAAAGTTTGAAATGATTTTATACTCATGTGACCGAGTAAATAATGAAAAGGTATGAAGCTTGTTTTGGTTCTACTTCATTCCCAATAGTAAATGTGATTATATATTGATCATTGTAAAGGAAATGATCATGGACATAATTGAGAAACTTGTAATGATGAGATCGACCATAAGAATTGTAATAATTGTCATGTTGACCACATGCAGTGGCAAAAGAAAGGAGTAATTATATGAGAATAATTTCTAGTATGGAAGAGAAATATAATGATAGCTTCAAATGTCGATACATTACATAAACCAGAAGTTTATGAATCATAACTATTTAATTAGTTGGCATGATCGGTTAGACCACGCCGAGTCAATGATAATGTGAAACATAATGAAGAACTGGACGATTCTTCAAGCTGATAATTAGCATGTAATGTTTGCTCTCATAAATTATATATTTGCCATATAAAAGAGTGTACGTATCCTTATTTTGGAAGTGATTAAAGGATATGCATATCCCAACATGATACCATTTAGTGTTTCAAATCGATGCATCGTCTAAATGGTTTTCATGTATGCAACTTGAAGTTTGCATGATTTGTCTTAGCTATGAAGACAGCAAGCATGTTATTCCACATTGGCATGTTTGTTTTGGTAAATTTAATTCTCAAGTGATAAATGATTATTGGAATAAGTGTTGAACTTTCTATATATTTATACATGAATTGCTTTTGTTGAAGACGGTAACCAAACGTCTACGATTGATTGCAAAGCCAATAATCATGAGTGCAAAAGTTTATGTTTAAATTTGAGTACATGTGATTTTACATATGCGATAACATTAATTCACATCAAACCAACATGTTGTAATAGTTTCTCCCCATTATAGTTGGTTTTTGGTCAGGAACCAAAGATATCCCTTCTAAGATTTTGGTTGTGCGGTATAAATTTAAAATTGATCCACCACTACGCACAAAGATAGGACCTTGAAAGGTGGTTGGGAATATATGATAACGAATAGAACCTTTCATGAGATATTTATTTATGGCACAACTAGTCTAAGTACCCGTGTAATACACGGGTGGCTTAACACCAACTAAACACATACAAATTCTAAACGTTTAATCGTTAAACTGTTAATTCGAAACCATAATATTTTAAGATTGTTGACAAAGTGCCAATACTACATCTACCTAATGTTCGTTAGATATTAAGTTTTTCTTAACGAAATCTTCATGATGTTTTCATGACTTTTGGCGAATAAGACTTGAACCGGCAGTGTTGACATCTAAATTTACATTATCACATGAAAAAATATTAAACAGGGGAATTGTAGGCACCATTTTATTTGAAAGGATTTCAAAGGAATAGATGAAAAAGGAAATGGGAACTAAGGTAGTAAAAAAAAACGGTTTTATATTGGCAATAAGATGGGTAATAAAAGGACAAATGGCAAAACACGGGTTGCTAAACAAAAAACAATTTATACTTTAATGCGTAAATACTTTATTATACGTTCGTTCGAATAGAAACAAAAATGATAGAAAGTACGTGAACTAAGATAAATACATGATAAACATAAAAAATTCACAAGCAATTGAATATCTCTTTATATACAACATTCATTGTTTTATTTGTAGGTCTGCCTTCATTGTCAAGTATTAGTAACTTGATTCCATCTCGTGTTGTAACCCTAGATAAAGCTACGTACAATTGACCATGTGTGAAAACTGGTTGTCTTAAGTACAAACCAACCTTAGATAGCGACTGGCCCTGGCTTTTGTTAATCGTCATCGCAAAACATACCGTTATTGGAAATTGCCTCCTTTGAAATGCAAAAGGAATCTTTCTGTCCGAAGGTACCAAATTCATTCTAGGTATGAATGTCCGAGAACCAATATTTCCACCTGAAATTATCTCAGCTTCAATTACACGGCTGTAAAGTTTTGTAACCTTTAACCTTGTACCGTTACACAAACCATTTCGTTGGTCAATATTTCGTAACAACATTATTGGAACACCAACTTTAAGCACTAACCTATGATTTGGTAAACCAGATACTTTAAGACCATTCAGCACGTCGGGTGAGTATAACTTTTGCTGAATAGCATTGCCATCTTCGGTAGGGCATAGACTGTCTGAACTAAGATACTCTTTTTCTTCACCTGGGAAAAGTGCCAACAATCTGTCGTTAATCTCGTGAACCACCTCATTCTTAGGCGCAAGTATAGCTCTAGTACTAAAGTAGTTACGATCATTGTAGTTCTCCAAGATTGACGGATAGACAAAATCAATCAGGCTAGAAATTGGATCAGGTGTGTTGTCAATTAAAAGCTCAGGTGGTATTTCAATTATTGCTTCTCCATCATTCGAACCACCAACATTTCCCTCACCAACGTCCAACAACCATTTTGCAAAATTATTGATCTCTTCAAGTTCAAATGACGGTCTTCCAACGGTTAACCTCATGTTTCTAGTTAACGACAACAACTTACAGTTCCTCCACAAATAAGACGAACACAATGAGGCATTCACAATTTCTTGTCGTCCACCGTTTGGAACAACATGTAATATTTGCCTAAAATCACCACCAAAAACAATAACCTTTCCACCAAATAATACATCAGATCTGGATGAATTAGAGATATTGAAAATGTCATGCATAGTTCTATCCAAAGCCTCAAATGCATGTTTATGAACCATAGGAGCTTCATCCCATATAATGAGTTTGGTCTGTTGTAGTAATTTAGCTACATCATCGTCAGGTTTAATGTGACAAACAGAATCCTCATTAAGATTCAAAGGTATATGAAACCTAGAATGCGCCGTTCTTCCTCCATCCAATAGCAATGATGCAATTCCGCTAGATGCAACGTTTAATACGATCTCACCTTTTGACCTAATTGCAGCAGACAATGTTTTCCATAAAAATGTTTTACCAGTCCCGCCATAACCGTAAACAAAAAATACTCCTCCATTGTCTCCATCAACTGCGTTCATAATTTCTTCATATACTGAACGTTGTTCATCCGTTAACAAATTCACATGACCTTGATAAACATTTTGTAAATCTGTTCTGTCGTAGGCAAGCTCTTCGTTAATCAATCGGCAGCGAAAGTTATCTAAAGATGAAGTATCTGGGTAAGGCATTGATACAAATCTTCGAAGCGATGAATTATTTCGAGTTAAAAACTTCTCAATTTCGCATAAAACATAGTTCTTTAGTTGCTCATCAGGAATTGATAAACCTGTGAAAATTCAGAATAACATATAAATATAATGATAAATTCATAATAACTGTAACAAAAATATAATATGAATTTTATAATTTTACCTGAAACACGATGATACTTTGAGAATCTGTAAAGAAAATCATCTGTCATATACTTCCATGTGCTTTCCCAGACTACTTCAGGTCTAGATAAAGTGCTTGACAGTAACATGGTGGCGAATAAATTGCGAATATAACATGCGCTACCTGATATATTTGCTTCTTTGATGGCCTCAATGTACTCCGAGTCATCATTCAACAAACCAAGCGCATAGCAAGCATCTCTAAAAGTATCGTACACTCGACCGTTAACTGTTTTAATATCATCAAACGATGTTGGTCCTTTAACTTTGTTAAGAAGAATTCTTAAATAGTAGGCTTCACCAGTAGACGGAGAAACGGAATGAATTCTGCCAATTGTTTTTCCTTTTATTCTCGGAACCCATATACGCTGGTCAAGCTTCCACACATAAAAACGTGGAAACTGTACATATGTTAGTGTACGTGCAACGGTGTCGTTAGGATCTTGATTACGTTGCATCCAAGACAAAAACATTGATGAGTTCACAGATGGCTTGTTTAGGACGTGATTAATATCTTCATCAGGACCGAAATAAACTGTTTGTTGTCCAGGAAGATGGAAAGGCAACCTCATAACAGAAGGGCTCCTATAATTAACTTCATTCGAAAAAATCCTCCAAGAGGCTTCACAAGCCGATATATACCTACAATCATAATACTCTTTAATTTCATCATTTTCTGGTTGCTCGTTTACATTATTGCTCGGAACCACAGCAACTGTTGCTCTATCAGGCCCTTTATTAATATATTTGAACAAATACTTTATTGACGCTGCTTGGTTGCACCATTCAACGTTTATATGCGCCTGATATCTTTTCAAAAGATTTTTGTTGTAAGGTACAACACTTCTGTTGTCTAACTCAATTCTATTTTTTAAAACGAAAGCACCGTCATCTCTTCTTCTGTATAAGGGAAATCCGTTACAATCCAAGGTTGAGTGATCTTGAAATTTCTTGGGAAAACCTTTTGAACATGTTCTATCAACCATACATGGAGAGCTCATTCTAGCGTTACCACATGGACCGTGAATCATATGGTCTTTCACAAGCGTATATAGTTCCGGGTCTTCGTTTATATCAGGGATTTCTGCAGAAATAAACTGATCAACATGGTCTACAGTTGGAAGTTTGTAATCATTCTCCATAAATAAGCACATATGCGCATGAGGCAATCCTCGCTTCTGAAACTCAATAGTGTAAACAACTACACAAAAAGGTAAGAAACTGTTACATATCATTGAGATCATGTTTAAAAAGGTAAAATTAATAACATACCAGCTGCAGCTTTTCCAAACAAATGACGGTCTTTCAAATCTTTGCAAATTGCATCAAGCTTTATTTTAAACATTCGCGATAGAATATCAGGCCTATCCTCCGGATTAAGATTTGTGTCCTTAAGAAACCTTTGAACCTCCGGCCACTTGGGATTGCAGGTAATGGTTATAAAAAAGTCGGGATAACCATACCATTTACAAATAGCCATAGCGTCTAGATAATTTTGCATCATATATCGTGACCCGCCTGTAAACGAATATGGAAGGAAAATACGTTTTCCAACCTTAGACAAATCTTGTTGGCCGTTAGATCTTAGTTTGCGGATACTCTCGTATGTATCAGACCTGAGATCATGTTGCTGAAATCTTATAAAGTTAAGTCGCTCGCTCTCAATCATCGTATAAGCATCAACCAAGAACTGTTGGAATAACCGTCGAGAATTTAGAATCAATGAAAACTGGTTCCTACGATCTTGTACACGATACGCAAAGAACTCTCTCATTGTACAATTCGGACGTTTCTTGTTAGTAACATCAATGACACCCCTATGAGGTATGTCAATTCTGTAACCGTCGTCTCCATATGGGAACAAAATAGGATACTGAAGTGCAAGATACGAAGGATGCAACTCACTTATTCTTTTTAATGACCCCGTTTGTGTCTCGACAACGATATCTCTATTCTCAAGGCCGTTATCAATATCTCCAACAATAAGAGCGGCAACCTCGGAGGAAGTAGGTAAGTTATAAGTCCGACCATCTTGTTCTCTTTTCCCAATAAGGCGAAGCTTCAAAGTAGTATTAGGATTCTCTTGGAAGCAATCTCTAACCATCCTATAAATTTTCACAAGAACATTGTTGGCATCCAACATTGCTTTGATTTGTTGTATCAACTTATTATCAGTTTCGTCTGAAGAAGTTGATGCAGAAGCATCATCTAAAGACCTGTTTCATAAAATTGACAGAGTAAGTAAATATGTAGTTAAAACAAATGTTATAAAAAAAATAAGTATTTCCATGGTACCTAAAAACTGATTGCCTGTTTGACAACTCATTTTCAGTATCGTATATGTATAACTGACAAAATTTAGGTTTCCCTCCGTTTTCTGGCACAAGACTACCAATAGCATGATAATTTTCACCACTAATTCTGTAGCAAAAAGGACCATTACCAGTATTGACGGTGTGGTCAACCTTACCACCCATTGACGTAAACGCAAACATAGAATTGTAACGTCGAATGTTCTTCAAAAAGTGCCTGCTTTCGTTATCATTGGACATGAATAAACTTTTATAATAAGGTGACGCAGATTTGTAATCAGGTAACACAACTTTGGCATAACCACAACATAACATATGACATATTTTGCCACCTTCTTTTCTTCCGTTTCCTTTCTCTGCATCCCATAAGTTTGCAAAACATACTTCACAAGTAATAACTTGATCACCATGATCCAAATATTCTGTTAAAACATACAACATTAGAGTTATATATACAACATTCATTAAAATAATAAGATATACATATTTATAAGTTTATATTTTTACATTATGTAGCATTACTTATAAACAAACCTAACCTGTAGAAACACCTTTATAAGGATCTTGTTCTACGGTTTCCTCTGTGGTCAAGTCGCTCATTGGTATAGGAGATGAAATACGTGGTTTGCTTACCAACTTACGTTTCCCAGATGATAGCCTTGGAAAATTACAACTCAAAGACGATGTGCGGGTGGTTGATGTGATGTGATGTTGCGTAACACACGGAGTGGAAATGGAATTAATATTGGTGGATACAATATTGAGGGATGACGATGTAGTTCCTCCATTTGATCTCTTATTATCCAATAATAATTTCCTTAATTTCCTTCTATGAGAAGCCTCGTCTTGAGTAACAATTGGGAGGACAACTAACAGAAAATCGTATACATATTCACAAAATTATAATCAAAAAATAAAAACAAATAAAAATAGTTAGTTGTAAATCAAGAAAGGATAATTTGAATTTTGTTAAAAAAAAATAGAGCTAAAAATAATACCATTAGTTATGCTTGATAAAGGTCTTCTGCCTCGTCGAACTTTGAAGAGACATAAATAAAAAAATCGAAGAATTAATAAACAATTCGAGCATAATAGTTAGCTAACTAAGTAGGCATAAAATAATCGAAATGGATAATGAAATAATTAGTGTTATACCGTTAACAATGTCGGTGGATGTGTTTCCATTTCGGTGAACTGCGCATAAAAAAAATCTATCTCTTATACTCAAATACTTGTTAAAATAATTATCATGTGCTATATAATTTTAAAGTTATTGTTTTTTAGGAATGAGTACGAAAAAAGTTGAATAACTATAAATAACTTACCATCCTGAGTGTTTTCTTTATCGATGTCATTGTATACGGAAACAGTCTTTGGTCGTTTAGGCATTGCTGGCAATTTAAAAAAAAAGTGTTACAATAAAGAGTTGATATGTTGAATCACATGTTAAGTAATATTTAATCAATCCAGATTAAGATATAAACTCTAACTAACAATTATGGTGGTAATTGTGTAGATCGATCTCTATTTTATAAGCAGTCATAAATCATACTATTTATTTCAACAAATATAAACAAAAAACGGTTCCACATCAGTCTATATTAACAATGGAATGCATTAACATTAATCAACAAAAAATAATATGAAAAACATCATAATTTATAAAAACAAAATAAAAACAAAAAATTGTTAAATAAAGTAAGTACTTGAGAACAATAAATACAAAAACCAAAACATATTATATAAGTTCTAACTAAAAGGAGAAATAATAGTCTCTATAAATAACGCTCCGTTAACTCCGTTAAATGTATCAACATCTTGTACATATTCCAACTCTTCGCTCGTTAGTTTAACGGTAACCATATGTCCCCATTCACTCATTAAAACCCATGTATTGTACTCCATTATATGTGGTTGGTGCCGCCTACTTTGGAAAGAAACTGTTTGAGAATTCTGAAAAGACAAAACCTTATGCCATACTTCACCTTCGAGTTTGAAGAGTTCAACAATAAGCTCTTCAGGTTCGGAAACAACAAACATGTGAATATTCCGGTTTAATGTGATAAGATGCCCTTGGCTAGGAATTAGATCTTTACTCAAAGGAAAATTAATAAGTTTGAATGTTTCAGATAAAACATCAAAAGCAACTATAAACTTCTTTCCAATTACCCACCAAGATTGTGAAACAATGAAGTATACAGTGTTAGCGGATAGTGTTCCAACAGACCACGCATAAGAACTTGAACCAAAGTTAGTTGCATTCATGAATTCGACATCTCTCCATGTACCAAAACGTCGAGAATACACACTTGCAAATACATTATTGTATCGACGTTTGATGTGGAGTACTTTAAGGTCGTTAGATTGATCATAGTAGATAGCGCCAGTATCGTATTCGTGCTCGTATCCATGTTTCGGGTAGTCAACAGATAAAATAGTATACCAATTAGTAGTTGGATTCCAAAGGATAAGTTTTCTAATACAGTAAACTAATAAAAGTCCGTGGAGAGAAGAAAGAAAATGTAATGACATTGGTGGAGTCTCGAAAGGAAAAGATATACTTTTCCTTGAACCAGATTCAATCTTGCCACAGATTAGGTTATCAACATCTATTGACATATCATTCAAAGATATTAGCTTCCGATTATTAGCTTTATTAAGGCATACACAATGCAACATGGCAAACTGATTAGTTGATAATTCTGCACACCATGCTTTACTAACACATTTGAATTGACAAGTTGATTTTGCAGGGAGCCTAGACAAAACTTCCACGACTAAGATGTCAAAATCAATAGCTTCCATGAACTGAACTACATCGGAAAAAAACAAATATGAAATACATAACAATGATGATTTGTGTATATCTATATATGTATTAATATAAATATACATTATAATCACAACATGTAACAAAAGTGATTGATACTATGCGAAAACAAATATTGTGAAAAATGATAATCACAGCATGTAACTTAACTGAATGATACTATGCGAAAACAAATATGGTGAAAAAAAAACATACCAGTAAAAATGAAATGTTAAATCATTAGCATAAGAATAGATTAAAATACAAAGTGAACAAACTAACCGAGTTCAAAGGTTGAATGACCAGGAGCAAATAAGAAACGGAAGAAACGTGTTGTAATCAATTCTTATTGAATCACCCAATACGAAGTGAATTGGTGATATAGAACATTCAAATTCAAACAAACTCTATATCAATATATAGAGATAGAACATACAAAAAAATGGAAATATATTTATGATAAATAGTACTTTTGGAAGTGATTAAATTGTAATATAGCTTTCCATAAATAAATATACTTACCTTATATTAAATATTTTTTTAAGGAAAATAAAATTGATCACATCTTTCAAATTAAATAACAAAATTGTATTGTGGAAATATGAAGATTGTAACTAATTACTAAAATAGACATATCAAACACAAACATCATTGAAACTATTATAAAATAAGTTATTGGTATCATTACAAAAAATCTAAATAAACTAAACCATAGTAAAGTAAGCAAAGTTTTGATGTTCATAAAACCAACCACCAAAATGTATCTATTTAAAACACTAACAAAAAAGTTACCAAACGATAACTGTTTTAAACAAAATGTATACCAGTATTCCTTAGATCGAACTTACATTTTTCAACACAATCTTCCTCTGTGAAGTTACATATGTGAAGTGCAGCATGTGTCCAAACTGCAACTGGTTATCTTCCATGAATTTCCTCCAATCATCAACGGCGTAACGTAACGTACCACCGTTTAATTCGGTCTTTGTCTCATAAACTTCAACGTCACCATTCATGTTTTGCACAGATAAAGGTTGCAAGCTTTCAGACAGGCCTGCTCTATTAACAACCTCAACAGGAAGCCGCTAAATGCATTGAAAGAAAACAAAATATAAGTGAATAGAAATAATTAAAAAAAAATATGATGGTAAATCATGTAAAAATAAAAACCTACCAGCCTATATTCTGCTTTACGACTAAAGTTGAAGAATTCAGGATCCATACCGACACCGGAAACTTTGCTTGCATTCCTTGTAACCTTCTTTCGATGCTTCACATTTTGAACAACACTTAACCGTTTGTTTGCCTTGTTTATCAAAAAAAGATATATACAGGTAGTTAACAACAAATTTTGTATATATAGGACACTTAAAGTTATCTTGTACAAAGACTATTTATGAAAACGGATAACATACTGATTTGACTGGAAAACAATTATTTTACTTAAATAAACTTACATTTAAATATGATATATACACTTTGTACGACTTATAAACAATTATAAGTAAACACGTTAGTAAAATTAATAAAAATACAATAAATATTAAATACCTTGACGGTTTCAGCAGATGTTGTAAAACGTTTTCGGCCTTTGCATTCTCTGTTCAAATTCTCAACAGTTTCGGATCCGTCGACAAAAATTTTAGCTTTTCCTTTTCCCTTAACCTGTTGTGAAATAATAGTCTAAGCAAATCCTTTATTTTACATATAAAGCTATAATTAAACCAACATAATGAGACAGAATAACCAAGGTTTGTTTATAAACTGAAAGTTACCCACCTTGCTCTAAAACCATACCTAACCAAAGCGCACCTTGTTTAAATGCTGGTTATTGGATTTATTGACCAAATTCATTTTTAGGGCAACCATTTAATCATGACATTCATTATTAGGTGATTCACAACAACTTTAGGCAAAAACTTTAAAGCTCAAATTTAGTCTTTAAGCCCAAAACCGGACAATTTAGAGGTAAACTTTAAAGATGAATGTGAAATTTTGGTTTTGGTTAATTTTAAGCCCAAAACAGACAAATGAACACCGTAAAGTCGTACATAGATAGTTGTTTTCAGCAAATTGATTTAACAATGTCTTTGTACAAATAAACAACAAAAAACAACCTATAACACTAATGATATAGATGCAAGCTTAGGTTTCAAATCACTACTGAAGTTCGTATGGGTTAATTCAAACTTGGATTTGTAAACATGAGTTTTAATAAGCAATTATCATCATTTAAATAATATAAATATATACAACTAATATGAGCATTGAAACTATTTCATGTACCTTACTTATCCAGCAAATTGATTTAACAATGTTTTTGTACAAACAAACAACCAAACACAGCCTAAAACACTAATGATATAGATGCAACATTAGGTTTCAAATAAGTACTGAAGTTCGTATGGTTAATACGCAATTATCATCATTTAAATAATATAAATTTATGTATTAGTCGTGGTAAACTTACATGTTGCATTGTCTTGAAATGTAAAACATGATCTTCTTTCAACTTCTCTTTAACATGAACCTTCTTCGGTGTTCGTGACGGGACTGTTCGTGATGGAATTTCATCAGGAATATCTTGGATATAATCTTCATCTATGTCCTGAAAAACAACATTTTAAAGAAAAATAAAAGAAGGTTCAAAATGGATACAAAATCTATTACTTAATAAATACAAACCTTCAAAAGCGTTTTAGAGTAATCGGCCTTAGATATCTGAACTACATCATCATCATCAGATTCAATCTTCTTACTCAACCTTATCTCAACCTCGTCTCGATACACGGTTAAGCCAAACATAACATCATTAAGTTTTTCAAAAACCAGTAAATCATCTTCTTGAACGCCAAGATCGTTGCAAAGTTGAGTCCAACCTTGTGAAAATACATAGTTTGAATTAAACTTACTTGTTGACACTATCCACGGAGAACCCTTGTAATTTATTTCATATGACTCAGCCACTACATTGTCTTCAAAGCATTGTTGAACAAAAGAATCTTCAATTATCTACATAATATGAAACATAACACATTGAATGTTCACTTGTACGTTATACTATAAAGTGTGAAAAACATGTTAACGATAAAATGTAATGACAATAAAATCAGATTAAGTACCGTAAAACCCAAACTTAGATGACGATTAATTGTGAAATAAGATTGATCACAGACGCTGTTAACATAAGATGAAAGATGGAGACCAAAATGGCTCAATGGAAGAAAGGTCAGCAGACAATCCTTTTGAAGTTTGAGTTCTGAAACAACTGTTTGCCAGCCGTCAGTTAAGACTGGCATACATTGTACTCGTTTCAACATTACGACCCATTTTTTCCCACTTGAGTGATATATACACAGCTTCCTATCAGCCCAATTCTCTCCATAGTATTGAGTAACAAATGTGATCGGGACATCCTGTATATATATATATATATATATTAATATTAAGTATATTTAGTATTATAAGTTTCAAACATCAAAATACTAAAAAATAATACTCAAAAAATTGAATTATAGGTAACATAAAAAATGCTTACTATACTCAATGATGATGGGTTCAGAAGATACTTTACAAACGAAGTATACATTTTCAAACCTGCAACAATAAATATGCTAAGACGAATGATTTCATAAAACAAATAATATCACATTCTCATACTTTACCGAACACTAATCTATACATTATACACAAAAAACACTACGAACAGAACACTGATTTGACTATAAAAACTGAAGATTCAAATCATGCAACAACCAAACTTATATGGTTCAAAAAATCAAAATTTCTATGACCTTACAGACAATATTATAACTAACTTCAATGATTCTGAAATTTAAAGTTCGTATACCCGTATCTATCAAATTTTAAGTCAATGATTAAATACAGAATCATCATTTAAGGTTTATGTCTAAATTACGATCGGTATATACACACAAGTTGAACATAGCATAACAAAAATAAACTACAAACACTAATTTTCAAACAATTAAAGACTCAATCTTACAATAAACAACAATATAAACGGTTGATATTCAAAGTAAATCAATGTAATGGTAAAAACTCAACGATAGGAACAATTAAATCAAAAATTTATGAAAAATCTGAAGGAACTTAAATGTTGTTACCTTTACATAAAGATTACAAACCCTAGTTCCGGCGCCGACAACTTTAAGAACGATGTTTCCGGCGACAATCCGAGCAGTAGTTCCGATCGGCGATTAGCTTTCTCCTTGGGATGATAAGAGTGATGATATGATGGTAGAGTATGGTAAGGACAATCTCCATAATTAGAACCGCCATTTGAAATGTTACATAAACATCCCCTATAGTTTTAAATTTTACGAAAATAACATGGATTTAACAATAAATTACAACAACACCCTTTTATGTTCCACTAATGGTTACTAAATATTGAATAAAGTGTTAAATAATTAGAATTATTATTACATTAGTACATATGTAATAAATTAGTGAATTGGTAAATGTTGTTTAAATTTTTTGTGTTCAATTTTTCATTTTTTATATTAAATTTATATAATTAAGTTTAAATAAAGCGTAACCTCCAATTATGACAGATGTTAATATAACATATAATGTAACCTCCAATATATCAACCGTAAATAATGAAAGGCTGTCAATCTATCTTTATAAACAAAAAAAAACCCGAGAAATATTAATAATTAAAGAATGTATGAAAGGTGGGTTAATAAACGATAAAAAGGAATGTATGAGTAAAAATTAAAAAAATTTAATACTAAGGAAACAAATAATTTTCTACTAAATTCTGTATCCTAAAACAATTTAAGGAGCACCTTCTTCAATAACTTCTTCTTTACACTCTATTTTAACACGTGCAAGACGACGTTCAGGAATACGGACCAAATCTTCTGTGCCTCTAAAAACCATCATATCAAATTTTGATTCCGAAATCATCTCAAAAATAATATAGTGTTCGTCTATAATTTTCATGTCTTCTTTAATTTGTTTCCATCCAGTAGTGAAAAAAAATTTTTGACCATGCTTCTCCATAAAAACCAACCATGTACGGTTAGGAAAAGCAGTAATAGTAACATGGTTGGTAGGTATTGTGTTCTTCAACTTATGATGAACAAAAAATCTATTGATAAGCTGCAAGTCAAAAAAAAAAAATAATTATGTTCAAGAAAGTTGTATACAATTAGTAAATAGCTAATATAGTATAAGTATATAAAAAATTAAATACCAAATGATCTTTATGTTCACAAAACTGTGATGTTTGGCAGTATAAGAAATCATCTTGAGCAATTGCCAAATCTTGATAGAAGTATATGAGTCGAAAAGTTAGACTACCTTCGTACCAAAATAAAAGCAATGACTTATTTGGTAATAGTAGTGACTGTATCATGTTAAACCATCCATCATGAAAAAAATATGAAGACCCTGCTTTTCTAACCCTGACAGAAAAAACTCTTCGATCAGTCGTGATGATTTGAACCATACAATCAGGAGGTAACTTGAAATCAGCTACCCATTTGTGGTAATTCCTTGGTAAAATCTGTATACAAAGTAAATAACAAAAATTAAATATTAAAATTAAAATAAAAATAAAGAAAACATTTACATACTCGAGATTTCATATTGTTGTCTGAAAGATAAAGTAAAAAACAATTAAAAAACTCCATTGATATATGAATGTTGGACGGAATGAAGATGATTATGTATTATGTATAGTTAGAAGATAAAATTATTTATAGATGTACTAAATACTCTCAATTATGGAAAAATATATTTTTGTCAATTTTATGCACAAATATAATACTATTTTATAAAATAAGATGTAAGAGTACAGCTTATTTGTTACAAAAAGTGGGAATTAGAAAATTAAAAGTATAAATAAAATTTTCTACGAAATTAATGGAGTGTATTTAAAGTTTTTAAATTTAAACCGGATTGTATTTTTAAAATTTTGTAGTACTTAAAAACATTATTTTTTTAAATAGTATGTAATACTTTCTATAACCTGATTAATATATATGTTTAGAATCAATTATGGTAACTGTATATAAAAAAATTAGATAATGTATTAACTACATTACTTAAATACATTACATTACATTACATCTATAATTAAATTGCTCATAATTTAAAAAAAAAAATTAGATAATTATGGTAACTGTAAATAAAAAAATTAGATAATGTATTAACTACATTACTTAAATACATTACATTACATCTATAATTAAATTGCTCATAATTTTAAAAATCAACCAAAATTTGAATTTTAGTTACAAATATTATAATTTAATATGAATATTTAAAATAATATAAAAGTATAGTTTTTTAAATGTTCTGTATTAATTAAAAAACGTAATTTTTTTAGTAACATTATAAATTTGAAAAAACAGATTGTACAATTTTTTTAGTAACATTATTTTTTTCAAAAACGGATTGTATTTTTTTGAAAAACGGATTATCGAAAGATATATTGGGTCTTATATTTTTAATAACATTATTTTTTTGAAAATGGAAAGTATTTTTTTGTTTCTGTATTAATTAAAAAACGTAAAATATTGTTATCTTAATATTATGTAATACTTTATATAACCTGATTTAAAGTATAAAATATATTAGCTCATATATTTTTAGTAACAGTATAAATAATGAAACGATATATTATTACAATAAGAGTTAGCAAAAAGAATAATGATGACATATATATAAGAAACAAAAAGTAAAATTACCAAAAAAAATTACCAAAAAAACATTGTTATTCAAAACAATTAACTAAACCATCAGAATCATCATGTTCATATAAAAAAACCACACAATTCAAACCATTGTCAAATTTCAAAAAAAAAAGAAACATAGAAAATATCCAAATACTGAAGCAAAAAGAAACAATGAGATAAAATGTTTGAATTATAGGTTACTACTTTTCTGTTTTTGGAATTAGAAGCACTGCATCGACACCACCCTCTTTACGCATTTTTGATGAAGACTGCGAAGAAAAATCATCCACGTCATACACGGTTTCCAAATTGCGTTTCAAGTCACCTTCGCTCATCGTATCCAAAATAGTATCATTCTCATCAAAGGATGTTGTAAACCCAACTTTAAAAACATTTGAGCAAGGGGTTACATCGTCTCCAGTTTGGGATATAGAATCCTACAAATATCAAATAATTAAAGAGGGATGAGTTATATATACCTTTAACAAATAAAGAGTAAAAATTAAATCATATATAAAGTAAAAGATAGTAAACCTTAACAGGCCAATCGACATTACGATTTGCATCGGATGGTTCGACATTGACGGCTTCCTCATCAATAGGCTGATTTTATTTTAAAAAAAAGTATCAAAAAAATGATAATAATTATAAGTTAAACATTGTTGGCAAATTGTAATTATAGTAGGAAACGTGAAATGGAATAAATATACCTGAATAGTGTCAAAATGTTTATCAAGCTCGGACAGAATCACCGGGTTATCAGTCATCTTGGAGACCGAGTAGCCATCAGCCTTCTTGCTAATGTTAAAAGAAGAAACAGCAATCTTGAACGCAAACTTCATATTGAGTAAAGAATTTAGCTCCTTTGGAAAGTTTCCTTCGTTTGCTAACTGTTGAAAAACAAAATATACTTCAATGTGGTAGAATAACCAAACATATGATAAAAACAATTATTTACTACATACTTCAATGTTGTTGTCCAACAGCTGATTCGCATTAACCTTCAAAAGCTTTGTCACCTCACGCTCAAACAATGTCAAAGTCACAATGCCAGTACAATCTTGCACACGTATAGAAAGCCTAATTCTGCATAATATATTAATAAGATTTTGTGTTTTTTTGACAAACAAAGGTTAATATGGATAATATTTACCTTGGAATTGATGAAACGGTCCTTGTATTACAAACATCAGTCTTGCATTCCAAGACAGTAACCTCCTCAAAACCATCAGTACCATCCTGCTTCTCTTTAACAACAGTAACGGTTGAAACCTTTTTGTTGCAGCTTGTGCACGCGTTGTAAAACCACTCATTGTTCGATGCAAAACTCTTGATAGTCCCAACAATGACAACAAACTTCGTCTGTGTTTAATAAATAGATAATGTATAACAACAAAGATAAAGGAAAACATATAAAAACAATTTGAATATGAGTTACCATATCTATTGAGTTTAACGACCCAATGGGATAAAAAGTCAAGTCAGAAAGGAACTCTTCAGTGGCGGACTTGACAACAGAAGAACTTAACCCAGAATAACTGGAAGAAGTTTCGGGAGAAAGTTTCTCGATAAATCTAATCAAACATGAAATGTAAGTATTTACACTCACAAAGCTGGTTACAAAATTATAAAAAGAATTATGATAGTGAACCTTTTTTTAAACTCAACAACTTCATCAATATCACCGTTAATTAAGACTCGAGTGACGGTATACAAATTAGAAACAGACAAATGCCCTGTACATAATAAAAAAATTAAAAAGTATTAAACAACTATTTAAATTGAATTAGTAAAGAAAATTCAGAATATATTTAAATAAATACGATACCTCCCCAAAATTTGTATTTCCCAAACTGAATGATTACGACCACATTTTTTTCACCTCGATTGCTGCTCTCATACTCCATTATTTGATCCGCATAACCGTCCCACAGTGTCACAAAAATCTGCTTATTGCTGAACATTAAAGGTAGTTAAAAAAATTATTAGTCTAGATAACATAAAATAAAAAATAAAATAGTATCGGTAATAAAAGTGAAGAAAAAATCAATAAATACTTCAAGTCTTCAAGCATAAAGGTGACTTTCTTCTGGTTTTTTCCATTATTAGTTTCCATGTCTACCTCGAAGAGAAAACTTTTGACCACAAAACCAATTACATCTGAGAAAAATATAAATAGTGTCAAAAAAATAAATATGTGTTACGTTGTATTATATAGTTTTAATTGTATATGATACCAATTGGACTTTTAAAAAACTTGTTGTCATCTGTTGGATCCTCCACAACAGAATCAAACGGAGTAAAATCAAAACCCCATTCAGAACCAATAGCCTCGTGGCATTCCTCAACAACGGTGTTGTTATTAAGGTTAATCTTCAAACCACCGTGAGCGTATTTGACCTTCTGACGATTCTCACCCAACGAAGGATTTCGAATCGTCAAACAACGCTTTTCTTCTAAAAGATGTTGATATCCAGTTGCGTTTTTAGCTAAAACAAAAGCTTGCATTTTTGTTCCCTGACAAAAAAACATCATTTTTTTATAAAAAAATACGTACTTTAAGATTTAACTGTATATAATATTAAATTAAAACAGAAGTCTATGAACGCTTACCTCACTGTCCATGACTATCATATCATAGCAATACACTTTTCTAGCGTTATTGAAATCAGCTCTTGTCCACAAACGAACAATGCGTATTTTGATGGTGTAGTTATCAACGTTGAGATCCAAATTATTCAACAATGTGATTGCAGCTTGTTCCATTACTGCATAGAATTAAAAGGAAAGATTAGTAAGAAAAACACAACAATATATACTAAAACATTGAAATAAATAATCAATCAATATCTTATACAACAGTCAACGGTATTCTTACCTATGCTTATGTAAAGTGATAGACAATTTTCTGAGTAGAGAAGAATGATTTCATGGTGAAATGTTTAAAGAATATTTATAATAGGTAGGCAATGTTAATTAAGGCAACATTGTATATTGTACAAAATTAAAATATCTAACAAATCAATTATAAAAACGCATGAAGATGGAAATATGTCAAATAATAGTAATTTCTAAAAATACAGTAAATCAGTTTACATGTCCATAAATAGCTTAATATGTCAAATAATATGCTAAATTAAAATGCCACTAACCACCTTATTAAACTCCTTTTAAATTTTAAGTTCCTTCTTCAGCTTTACCTGAATCAAAAGCATTCCAGCATTCTACAACCTTAGCAGCTCCAAATTCAGCAGTGACCTCCTTCTTAGACACGCATCCGGAAACCAACATATCAAAGATGTTCTTGAGTACTGTATAACACTGCACAACGATATCTACAATATGATATCTAACACATTCAGTTGCATATCGATATAGTGTGAAAGCATATATATAATATAATCATATAGTCAATAACTTTATTTTGCTAATTATAGGTCTGTTAATATGACATTGGAAAAAAACCGGAGCATATTCATGTTCGTTAATAAAGAATATCTATCAAGCATAATGGAAACAATACTATAAATTTAATATGTCATATTAACAACTTCTGACAAATAAAATGTTATCAAATGACGTAGTATAAAGATACTGTAAAACAACAAATTATCGGTAAATAAAAATTGTTCGGATAAATAGTAATACATTATGGTTAAAAGACAAACATAAAACAAAATAAAATTCAAAATCCAATGAAAAAATACAGATGTATAAATAAACAAAAAAATTCTTTATTATCATTTCCATTATGATTAAAAAGTGAAATCAAAATATAACCATGCTAAAAAAATTAATATTCCTATTTTGCGTAGGTAATCATCAAGGTAGCACTTTTAAAATAATAACGAAGTAGAAAAAGATATCCTTCCTCCAAACCAGCTTGACGCATAAACTTTGTCCAACCTCTAAATGCATATCTAAGTTTTTTGTTACCGGTGGCGAAACGGAGAGCCAAAGTATTTGAAAAGCCATTTCCAGACACAACAGTCATGTATTCCATGTCGGCTAGGTTAACGTTCGCAGCAAACTCTTTTGGAAATATCTACATTTAAATAACATAAACCAATATTAGTATGCAATAAAGTCAACCGTATAAAAGTAAAACATATTAAACAATTATTAAAAGAGGAAACTTACAAATTTGTTCGTTAAAACCCATTTCAGTTCATAAAAATCACCCACATGTACAGGGGATTCTACTATACCATCTAAAATACCATGCTGTTGAACTTGAATTACTTCTTGTACTCTTAAAGCCTGTTGATGGATACGATGCAAACCATCTTTGTGGAAAACTGAAATACTGAAATCATTATATCCCAATAATTCAAATATAACAAAATCCCCTGTTTCCAGTTGAAGATCATTTGAAATATGTATCCAGTCAACGATACTATATTTGGTACCATAATGGCGTACGATGTATACCGTCCAAACCAATTTGTTTTGAAAACGTACTGTGAAACGACAATCCAAGGGATCATTCTTGAAATAATTTTCCATGAAGCCGGATTGAAGCAACTGAAGAAAAAATATTTAGTAAACATAATGAAACAAAATAATTTAAAAAATACAATACAAATATATAACATATGAGAATAATACCAGATCTTTTGATTCTGTATCCGTCATCACACAATAGAACATAGGATTGACATATGTACCGTGGTGGCATTTGATATGTTTCAATTTAAATGTTTTTATATCCACTTTTTCAAATACTATCAAATCATTCTGCTCAACAGCAAGCATTATAATAACTGTCACCCAACCTTGAATTATAAAAAACCCCCTTGTGTTGGATTCAATAACAACAGACCACTTACAACCACTATCTGTTATTAGATCTACACATCCGACAGGATAATTAGCAACATCTATCAATGAATTATATCCAATAGGTAATTCCTGAAAACGAATATAACAATATGATTATAACAGAAGGTAAACAATATAAAGATATAACTAAGGAATTTTATAACATCTAACAAAATAAAATTGGCAAATAAAGCAGAGTTCCTAACCAACTCAGATTTATACGGATCCGTCATATGAACCAGAAACCCAACATCCATTTCTGAAAAGAAAATAAAAATACAGACACAAAAATTGTATTTAGAACAATGTTATATTAAAAAAAGCAGAAGAAAAATACTGTTTTATTAAATCACAAAAATTCAAATAAAAAATATAAATCACAAACAGAAGTGTAATATACTTACCGATGCTTGAATTTAGATGTCTGATGATAAACATAAAACAGAGCACGCTTCTTCAGTGATCGATTGAAACATCCGATTAAAAGCAAGATTTTGTATAAAGGCGATACAATTGGAAAGGGTTCCATAATTTCCTAAAAAAACTTCCGAATATTAAATAAGATTTCAACATTCCATATATATTTAAAAGAATACGGATAAAGATATGAAGGAAATAGAGAGGACATAAAATGCCGCCAAAAATCTAAATTCTCTGGCCAAAGACAATAGCCACATCAAAGTAAAAAAGTCAACACTATTTTGAATAAAAAAAACTTTAAGATAGATAAAAGCAAAAAATAACTTACATAAAAATGAGATGATCTGTGGTGATCAAAACTGAATAGATCAATTTTGAAAGACAAAAAAATGATCACTGAATCTTGATGTAATACATGGTCAGTCAACACAGTTTAGATGATACAGGTTCAGGTAACAAAAAGAAACCCTCTGTTGTAGAAGCAGCCAGTGAGATAGTTTGATGGAATTTTTAAGAGGGGTCGGTGACATTGTCGAGGAGTGTAATGAAATGATATCACTTAGCATTTCCTGACACTCCTCGACAACATCACCGACCCCTCCATGTTTCAAGCAAAACACTCTCACTGGTTGCTTCTTCAACAGAGGGATTCTTCTTATTACCTTGAACATGTATCATCTAAACTGTATTTGACACATCATTTGTGTCTTCCTCTCTTCCTTAATAGCTAAAAAGATGACACGTAGGCAAATCGAGGTCATTCTGAAAACACTACATGGAATCAAAAATCCACGAATTAGAAAAGTAATTTTTAAATATGTAAAATTAAGCAAGTTAGTACAAAAATCTAATTCGTTTAGAACAATATTAAAAAAATATAAAATATCAAAGTAAATTATGAAAATTATTTATTTCAGTTATGATATTAATAAACATGTGCATAAAAACAGTAATGGCATAGTTTTTTTTAAAGTTAACAGCTATGTTAATATCTGAATATATTAATTCATTTATATCAACATGTTAAGTATGACTGCTATTCATTTATATCAACATGTTAAATATGACTGCTATATGTACATATCACCAACTGGTATAATAATAGTTGTTAAAATAAAACTTAAGAGATGATAAAATGTACTATATTGATATTGAAAACCAACTAACAATGTTAAAAACAAAAAACCATAGAAAAAGTAAATATCTAACAGATGAAAAAGGAAAAAAACATAAACCAAAATGTCAAATAACTAATTACTACGCTTAACGTAAGGTACAACCTTTTCAACACTTAGCACTTGCTCATTTTCGTCAAAAGAATAGTCAACGGTGTCACGGACCTTAATTCCAGCAGTTTTCATGAACTTCGACCATCGCCTTAAAGCATATCGAAAACCTTTACGTTTCCTTTCACGTCTAATACTGTTGGTAAACTGCACTGGGGGATCCCGATTCAAAAGTCTAACAGTAATCTCTTTTAAACAAAGATGAAGTTTGGCCATTTCAGAAACACGATCGGGAAGCATCTGTATTGTTATGAAAATATAATTAATAACAAAAAATAAAAATATATTAACAATTAAATTCTTATACTTTATAAAATGATATTAGAACTTACAAAATCGGTACCAGCCATACGGGAAAACCGATGAACACGACCATGTGGTACTTCATAAATTTCATCTACAGCATCGATAGGTGCAACTAAAGGCTGCAAATTAAATACAACATTTATTAGATGAAAAAATATATAAAAAATATATAGAAGTACCCAAAAATATACTTACCACATCAACGTCTACATCAAGAAAGTTCTTTTCAACACCGTTTTTTCCAAAAACTTTTAAATTAAAATAATTACCAAAATTTTTTGTAAATAACAAAAAACAACCAGGCTCTAACTGTAACTGACTAACAATAACGTCAATACCAACGGTAAAACCAAATTTACCGTCAACCGTTCCAATCATAACGTGAAAAGTGTTGTTGTCTATCATTATAGTGGATATTACATCAATGGATGTATTAAAGGTTTCCGGCAAAATAAATTCAGGAATGGCCTATAAAACCAATAAAAAAAATAAGTTATTTTAATATCAACAAAGAACAAAAAAAATACTTCAAGATATATAAAAGTAAAAAATAACTTACATAAAAATGAGATGATGTACGTAGCAAATATGTCCAAAAAGAGCTACCACTAACACCATCAAGGAAATATGTTACTTTAAACGTAGTACAATCTAGGGGATTGAATACTACCAAACATCCTTTGGATAGTCGCAAATGTTGGGTTACATTGGACCATCCTTTGAAAAAGAACAAATTTCCTTTATATTCGGTTAACAAAACATTAAAAATACGGCCATCGTCAGTATGTATCATAACATTTGTAGGGCCTTTACCCACACCCCACAGTTTGCAAGCAGCATCAGAAGGAATAGACTAACAAACCAAAACAGTCGAACATGAATTATAATTACCAGTGTTGTAAAAGTCGCTAGGCGGTCCCTAGTCGGCCGACTGGGGAGTTGGGAGTAATCGGAGTACTCGGAGAGTACTCGGGGAGTACGCGGACATGGTAAATATAAAGAAAATTAATTGTTATATATTATTTATGTGTTAAAATAAGCATAATTCATGTTAACTGGGTATAATTTAAAATGAAACATGTTTAAAGTTCAAATATTCTGAATACAAGTCCGACTAGTCTGAGTACAAGGCCGAGTAGTCCGAGTACAAGGCCGAGTAGTCCGAGTACAAGGCCGAGTAGGCCGATTTTGACCGAGTTTGACCGATTAAAAGTCAGCAAACCACGTTGACCGCCTAGACCGACTAGGCTCCGACTAGGCCGACTTGGACCGAGTACTCCCGAGGCCGACTAGTTGAGACCGCCTAGGAGGAAGTCGCCAAGGTGGAGGTCCGAGGACCGAGTACTCGCCGAGTACTCGGCCGAGGAATCCGACTTTTGCAACACTGATAATTACATAAAAAAATATAAAAATAAATTATAATAAATTGTAATAATATATCAATTACCAGAATAACTTCGTCTGCCTTATTCATATGCCTACAGAAACAGGGTTCTCTAATACTAATTTAAAAAATAATAAGTTAGTAAACATTAAAATGTTATTGTTCGAAACAAATGATAAAGAAGGAAAGCAAAAACAACAAACATGAAAGCATTGAAATTGATTTAATCATAACGATAAGATAATACAATAAGTTAGTGAATAAAAAAACAAAAGATACCTTAATGAAGAAGATCCAGCCATATTAGAAACCTACAAAAACAGGTTTGAATGACAAAAAAAATCCAGATAATATATTGTAAAATTCATACATAAAAAAAAACATGCTTAATATAAAATAACAATGATCAATAAACCAGACCAATCAAACACATTTAAACAAAAAATTTTTAAAGAGAAATGATGAATGACAATCAGATCTGTTGATTTTTGAGTATTAATTCAAAAAAATTACATAAAAAAATATGGTTCATATAATACAGATTCAAACAAAACTAAACATTTTTGTAATGAAAATCAGATTTAGAGATTTGCATACAAATATTTTTTATAACAAAACATAAATCAAAAAATAGATCAAATTCAGAACAAATATTGACATGAAATAAAACTTTTTCAACATTACAATCGGATTTAGGACTATGAGTAAACATCAAATTCAATAACAAAAACATAATGTTAATAAACATAAAATACAAATCTGGAATTACAATGGAACTTAGGGTTTATACCACAGAACAATATTTAAAAAAAAAATAATTCAAATTCAGAACAAATATTGACATAAAATAAAACTTTTTCAACATTACAATCGGATTTAGGACTATGAGTAAACATCAAATTAAATAACAAAAACATAATGTTAATAAACATAAAATACAGATCTGGAATTACAATCGGACTTAGGGTTTATACCACAGAACAATATTTAAAAAAAAAACAAATCAAATTCAGAACAAATATTGACATGAAATAAAACTTTTTCAACATTACAATCGGATTTAGGACTATGATTAAACATCAAATTCAATAACAAAAACATAATGTTAATAAACAAAATATACAGATCTGGAATTACAATCTGACTTATGGTTCATACAAAAGAACAATATTCTTTCAAAAAATAAATCAAATTCAGAACAAATATTAGCATAATCAAAAAAATTACAACTGATTTTAAATAACAATCAGGTTTAGGATTTCGTCTGTGGAGTGATAGATAACATTAACATATGAAATAAAAGTTATTATATATTACAATCGGTTTAGGGCTATGAGTAAACATCAAAATCTATACCAAAAACATAAAGATAATAAACATAAACAACAGATCTATAATGATAATCGGAGCTAGGGTTTATTGATCAGTAAATACATATGAAATAAAAATTATTATATATTACAATCGGTTTAGGGCTATGAGTAAACATCAAAATCTATACCAAAAACATAAAGATAATAAACATAAACAACAGATCTACAATGATAATCGGAGCTAGGGTTTATTGATCGGTAAAATAGTTTTTCAAAAAGTAAATCAAATTCCGAACAAATAAACAATGATGAAACTAAGAATTTAATAATCTACACTTACAGATTTCGATATGGATCAACGAATAAAATCAGAAATCGATTGAAGAAAAGGTCGACGCAGATGAAGAAGATGAAGAACATGAAATCTATATATGTAGGTTAATTTATAAAATCCATTGAAATATGGAAAGCTTTTGGTATTCCATAGAATTGAAGAGAGAAGGCGGTGGAACGTTTTCGGGGATTGAAGAGCATTGAATTGAATACCTAATTGGAGAAAATTGTAGGAAATAGACAAAAGATGAAGATGGCGCCCAAAATTCTCAATTATCTGGCCAAAGAGAGCTGCCACATCATGGTCAAATAGTCAAACAATATTTTGCTTTAGTATATGAATAGATTAATTGATATCCATTTAAATGGATTAAGATACCCAACATCAGGGGAGATAAAAAGCAGTTGGAAAAGAAATGAGCTGGTATGAATTATCATTGATCCTCAAAACTAAAAGTGTGAACCAGAAGTTCAAAGAATAACTCATTTACAAAGATTAGCGAATCTATTTCCAGACGCATTCATCGACCTTAAAAAGGTGTCTATGTCACATATACCAACTGCTAATACTCTAATTAAGATGAGTGTCTTAGAAGGACAATCACCACATGTTTGTAATGAGTCTATTGCACCTCTGAAGCGTGGTAGAGCAGTCGATTCCAATAATAAAATTCCTCAAATATTGGAGCAACTAATTAAGATGGTCAAGTCGAGGTTATATTGAAATGGTCTCCTGAAGAGACAATAGACATGATGGTTCAAGAAGAACCTCAGGTACCTGAAAATAAAGAGATCTCGATAAGTTGTATCATGTCTAAGATATGTATGGAATCGAAATTAAAATCGACGTCGTTATACTTTTGTATATAATGTAGCGCTTGAAATGGTTAAATGACGAGGATCAAAATTTAAGATCTGCCTATGAAATTAATACATATAAATGATTGGCCAAAAGCGAAAAGACGCAAATAAGGCAGAGTTTAATTCTCTAATGAAATGGAAAGTTGTTGGACCAACGGTCCATACAATTGAATTTGTAAAGTATGTTGGATACAAATGGGTCTTTTATGCGGATCATGTGAAAATCAAATTAAATGAGATAAAGAAAAATTGGTGGCACAAGAATTTTCGCAAAGACCTATGACTGATTATGAGGATGTATATTCTCTAATGGTGGATGCATTGACTTTCCAGTATCTTATTAGTCTGGTATTATATAAAGAGAGAATTGATACGCGTCGTTTGAATTTTATGTATCACTTGATGCTGAATATTTACATGAAAGTCTATGAATGATTTAAATTATCAAAGTTCTCGAGAATAACATGATTATTGTATAGATATTCAGATCCGAATACATTATATATGTTGTATTTCTTATCGAATAGAATATAATTGGAACTCCTCATGAGTTTCTTAAAGCAGTTGAGTGCTTAAAAAGTCAATCGAAATATCTTAAGGATGTAAATCTTGTGCACCAATATACATACACAAAATAAATTGTATCCAATGAATATGATGTCTCAACCTGTAAGCATGGTACAATATGTTCAAGACATATTTTATATGATGGAGAAATCAATGAGTTAAATGATGAAGTCTATGTAAAAAAAAAAGAACTCTTGAAGAGTGCACGTACATACATAGTTGGTCAAAGTGGAAAAGTATGTGCATGATTGTAAATGCTTGAATCATTGATATCAAAACCTCAGGAATGTATCTTATAAAGTTACCAGAATATGCATGGACTAAAATAGTCGAGCAAGTGTTGTACAACTCAGGAGATACTTTGTAAGATCCGCTTTTCCATAAGATAATAAGTTACTTACAAGAGTAATTTAAAATCATTAAAAACACCAACTTTGATATATAGTGAGTTTTTCTACAAAAAATTGGGCATGACCCGTTCGTAAAACGAACATGCCCCCTGTTTTTAACATAGTCAACTAAATAACATTCTACGATCCGTTCGACATACGACTACCCAAAAGCAAAGACAACAAGTTTTACAAATGTACGGCTACTAACAAAGTTGGACAAAATAACAAGTTGTAAACCAAAAAGTTGAAAATAAGCTAGCGGAAGCGTTTGGTATAACATGACATGGACACGTGCTCGCTCCGATTCTCCAAATCGCCTAAAGTGAGGATTTACCTACATACAACAACAAAGCTTAAAGGTTAGTCATCATACTTACTAAATCATAATTCCTTCATTTTAGTTTCATCCATATATGAGCTTGCATCTTTCTTACACTTTCAATTTCCCAATTTCTTGGGTTTGGCATACACTCTTAATGAGAGTTAAGCATACACATTTGACCCGTATAGTTGGGTTAATTGCTTTCAACAAAATCTTAGTTCGTTCCAAATAACGGATTAAACCTCATACATTCGCTTTACACTTATGGCCACCCGTTCCAGACGAGCGTTACCATTTTGTTACTCGACCCAGTTCAACTCGAACCGGTTGGCTTGCTTAGCTTAATATAACCTTTATTAACATAACCAAATCCGCGAAGGATTTGTTGCTTATTTACTAGTCACTATTATCATTACATCACAACTATTTATCGAAATAAAGACAAGATTAAATTAAGATTTTTGTATGCAACACAACATACCTCGATCTTGCACACCTTCCGTCTTCTTGGTGCTTGTACCTTCTTCCTTTACGCCTACATTACAACATTCATTCTTTCATTTAGTCTATCAATTCATTCCACCATTTTTCCGTAATACATATACATTAATCTTTCAGGCATTTTATCGAACACTTGGTAGGCATTGTAGCTAAGATACATGGTACAAGTCTATAAAGCATGTTCTTACTAGTTAATCATCACCCAACAATTTCATTCATTCAAATTCACCTAGCTATTTCATTCTACATAAATTTCATTCATTATTCAAGTATCACAACAAGCTTATACACTAACTTCCTAGTTTTATGATTTCACATAATCATCAACCCTTACAAACTTCTTAACAAGTGGGTTTATGTTATAATCCTTTCATGCAACTTAAAATCAACACAATTCCTGTTCTAGGAATCAATTCTAACTAGGATTTCCTACCTTGGATAAAAGGAATCGAATTGGGTTGAACCCTTCTTGTTACAAAGCATAATTTTAGAAAATTGAACTTACCACTTCACTATCTAGGCTTAGATTTTCGAAAATCTTGAGACATGCAACAGATTTGGCTTGAATTTCTTGATCAATTGAGGGAATTAGCAAAAGCAAGGGTTTTCACCCTTTTCTTCCTGTTCGATCGATCCCAGACACACTCACTGTGTTTGGGATTTTAATTTGTTTTTAATACTTTCAAGTTTAATCACTTTTGCACTTTTACCCCCTACACTTAGTTGCTATTTACAACTCTATTCTTTAACCCACATTTAACTATTATTTTCCATAAACTTAGTTATATTAAGTTTATTATTTATCTACATTGATCTTTATTGTATTTTTAAATTTTGGGGTGTTACAAGTCTACCCCCCTTAAAAGAGGTTTCGTCCCCGAAACCTAGGTACATAACAAATATAAAGTACACATACCAAACAGGATAGGATAGTGTTTCCTCATTTCATCTTCCGCTTCCCATGTGAGTTCCGACCCCTTTCGGTGTTGCCATTGAACCAACACTTGTCTAACAGCTTTGTTGCGGAGATTCTTCACCTTAACGTCTTTACTGGCTATTGGTCTTTCGACATAATTCAACCCCTCTTTCAACTCGATGTCATCGAGAGGTACTAATGCCGTTTCGTCCGCAAGACACTTCCTCAACTGTGACACGTGGAAGGTATTATGAATCCCGTCTAGAGTAGGCGGTAATTCTAATCGATATGCAACCTTTCCAACTCGAGCCAAGATTTTGAACGGCCCAATATATCGAGGACCTAATTTGCCCCTTTTGCGAAAACGGATTATACCCTTCCATGGGGACACTTTCAGCAGAACGAAATCTCTGACTTGAAATTCAATAGGACGCCTTTTCTTGTTTGCGTAAGCTTTTTGCCGATCCTGGGCTGCTTTCAGTCGAGCTCTTACCAATTTTGTAGGATCGAATTCTGACCTAAATGAGTCGTGTAGAAGAGTTTTTCATCAAAACAAGAGGCGGAAACAAGTGTTTCGATGTAATTCAGCACTTATACACATAAAACTGTCGATATTATTGATCTAGAAGACGTTTACAACCTGTCGACACTTCGGCAGCACTTCGTGGCTCACCGGAAGACAACACCTCTAACTATGTGTGTGAGGTTCGCTAATAAGACCTATATATAGGAGATCTGGTCCGCTTATAAGGACATGACACAAAAGCGGACCTGCTTGATAACCATATAAGCGAACCAGAAACAATGACATATAAGCGATCCACCTATGACAAATGAGCGGTCCAGACTTAATGAAACATTTTGACCGAACATATTATCTAATAATACTTTCAACACTTTTGTCCTATATGTAATGATGTCATTATGGCATCACTTTGATGATGTCATCATGACATCATGTCTGAACATCTTCGCAACGAACTGAGACACGACCGAAGACGTAGACGACAGACGGATGCACCAACAAACTCCCCCTCGAATGTTGACGGAGTCTTCAGTGTCGAGTCTTTGCATCTTTAGTCTTTATCAGTCCTCTCAAACTCTTTGAAGTGTCTGACGCTGTAAGTATCCTCAATCTCTATCTTCTCTTTCATCAACAAACTCTTCACTAACAATCTCTACTCAGATGTCTTCAGACTCCCCCTTTCGATATGCTGGGATCGCAGTCTGGCATGTTGAAATCACACAATCCTCAGGTATCGGAACCTGACACTCTATCTTCAGGTTCAAGATCAAAACCTGGCTATACCTGCACATGCTCTACCCAAAAATAAATTTTCTGATGATAACTTGAACACAATCAGACATCACTCGAAAATATCACAAAAATGATCTAACATTTTTAGACTCTGATGAATCATTTGCAGAAGTATCATTTTCATGTTCAAAAACAACACACTCTCCCAAACCATCTGTTCATCATGTTTAGCACTTGAAATTTTGAAAATCAGCTCTCCAACATCAGTTGTCGAAAATCTTTTTGACTTTTTCAAAATTTATGCTAAAACACACTAAAATCTTTTTGGATTTTTGAATAGAATGAAAAGCAGTAAAGAAATATTTACATACAATATTTTTGTGAGTTCGTGCAAGAGGATCATATCAGTTTCTGAGACAAATCACCAACACCGTTAAGCTTCATTGCATTTTCAGTTCTAAACACTTCACCTAGATTGTCAGTATATTTGTCCACTTAAATTTTCACACAAAGTTCAATTGATCCGAGATACGATATTAATGTTTTAAGCACTTGAACTTATCCGTGTGTCCCACTACTTGAATATACTCCCGTATCCAGATCCCAATATTCAGTCTTACAGGTGAGTATACCACAGATGATATCTGTCAGGGGAATAAATTATAGTACGAGGGCCGTGAGAGCTCAGTTCGATCTTTCGATACGCAGAGAGATGACGGCTTCGACTTTTGGTGTGTCCCCTTTAGAGGATCTTTTGCATTACAACAGCAACGACTATCAATTTTATTGTTTCATCAGCTTGCTGAGGGCGATGCTATGTTTCAAGCATTTGCAGAAAGCATTATCCGGGGACTAGGTCAGAAATTTCTTTCAGCAGAAGTCCCGGGATAATACCCCAGATATCACTGAGCATAAAGACCTAGTATCTCAGAATAAGGGACCTTTCAAACAAGATTTCAGGGGTTACCTATATATCCAAGTTTGTGTTAACCCACAGAACAAGCAAGTTTGAAATTTAGGTTTATATCTCGTCACAATCTACTAAATGTGCAAAAACCTACTGGCACATCATCAGTGAGACCGTTTATCACATTTTTACTTTCCAATTCTTTAGCATGCTGTGATCGTCCACTGATGTACTATCATTTCCTCTTTTATGCAACAAAAACTCATTTTTCATTTTATCATGTTTTTACCTTTTTCAAATTTTCAAATGTTTTTGGATTTTCTAAAAATTCTTACTCCCCCTAAAATGCAAACACATTTTAGGAAATTTGAAAACAAACTGTACAATAAAATGACAACCAATATCGAATCACCTCAATTCGCCATTCACTTGGCATAAACAATCAGAACTCCCCCTCACATCAAACCATTTTCTCATTAAGATTTCAAAACACTTAAGTTTGTTTTAATCAAAATGATTTTTCCGGAAAATAAGTTTGTTTTTACCACATGTAAAGTTGGGGATGTGGTTCATCATATTGTCTTCAACCACTTGTAGAAAATCAAGTACAACTTAATGTCCTTGATTTACCACTTGTACCAAAAACACAATCAAATACAAAGAATGATGCCGATTCCTGATCCACGATTACCAACTTGGGATCTCCGGCAAGTCCACAGACTCACTGTTCATAGTATGAACCATCCCAGTCACAAACCAGGGATGGTTCAACTTTGTCTTTCTTCGTCTTCTTCTCATAGAATTCTTTAACCCCTTTGACTTTTCTATCAATCATTTTACCAAAAATATGTTTCACAGTGGGATTAAAGGCCTTTTCAACATCAAAAACCTTTTTGTCATCATAAAATTGGTTTGATATTTCAACTTTACCAATTTTCTTCTTAAAATTTTCAGCCCGGAGTGGTGGAAAATTATCATCATCCACAGTCAGAACTGATTTTTCTCCTTTTATCTCAACCTGTGGCTCCTCTGATTTTGTGGAATCAGATTCATCGCCAGAAGATAGCTCCTCTGATTTTGATCTATCAGAATCATCACTAGAGCTTTCAGCAGCTTTCTTAACAACCCATTTCTGGTTGTCAGATATGACTCTCTTCTTGTAAAACTTGTTTGAACATTCACCAATTTCAAATGTAGAATTTTTGAAAAATTTGGTTCTGTCAATTAGTGGTTCAAACTCAACCCTTTGTTCTTTCAGTTTACGAGAAACTCCCTGTTTTGACTGTATTGCCTTTGAACAATCTTTGGCAATATGTCCAACATTGTTGCATTTGAAACAGGTTCTTGTTTCTTTCATCTCTTCTTGCTTCTTTGCAAGGAATTCTTTGTTCGATTGCCTCCAGAATTCTTTCTTTTCTTCCTCTTCTGAGCTAGTTCCTGAAACAAATGTCATCTTTGATTTAAAATCACGAACATATTTTTCATTTTTCTGTTTTTCTGTTGGAATAAATCCAAGACCTTTCTTTTTGAAATTACTGTTAGGGTTTGGTTTCTTTTGAAAACCTGAACCAGAACTGTAACCTTTTTTCTTATTTAATCTTTGTTGAACTCTTGAGGTGTAAGTTTTAGATTTACCATTAAGATTTAAATCTTTTATTTCAGAAATATTAATTTCTGTAAGTTTGAAAACCTTTTTTATCAATTCAGTTTTGACACCTCTTATTGGAAATTCCTCATCAGAATATAATTTGTCGGAATCATTCAAAGTATATGCAACTTTAAACGTTTCGTCACTCAAATTAGATTTTGATAACAGGAATTCTTTATTATAAACCCTTTTAACTGAAGATTTTTGACTGTTGACTGTCGAACTCGAACTTTCTGAACCAGACTTTGACTCTGACTCTGACTTTGACTCTGAGTTTGACTCCAACTTTGACTCCTCAGTTTCATCTTTATCCAACACCTGATCGACGACTTTCTTTATTAACTCTGACTCATGATCAGTGTCAGATGATGTAAACACGACATCAATATTTTCTGGCAAATTGACTGACGACTCCGACTCCCACTGTAAATTTGTTGCTTTTTCGACTCTTTCCTGATTCGATGTAATTCTCATCATAAATGCATTTGTCTCTTTGTGAGATGATGCCATGATAATTTCATCATTATGATGTCATCATCCAAAATGATGACATCACCCTCTTTCAAATCCGCAACGAGACTGAGACTCGATATAAGACGTAGACGACAGACGGATGCACCAACAAACTCCCCCTCGGATGTTGACGGAGTCTTCAGTGTCGAGTCTTTGCATCTTTAGTCTTTATCAGTCCTCTCGAACTCTTTGAAATGTCTGACATTGTAAGTATCCTCAATCTTTATCTTCTCTTCTCTTTTCATCACCAACATACTCCTTCCTTAAAGAATCTTCAGACTCCCCCTTTCGATATGCTGGGATCGCAGTCTGGCATGTTGAAATCACACAGACCTCAGGTATCGGAACCTGACTCTCTATCTTTAGGTTCAAGATTGAAACCTGGCTATACCTGCACATGCTCTACCCAAAAATAAATTTTCTAATGATAACTTGAACACAATCAGACATCACTCGAAAATGTCACAAAAATGATCTAACATTTATAGACTCTGATGAACCATTTGAAAAAAAATATCATTTTCATGTTCAAAAACAACACACTCTCCCAAACCATCTGTTCATCATGTTTAGCACTTGGAATTTTGAAAATCAGCTCTCCAACACCAGTTGTCGAAAATCTTTTTGAAGTTTTCAAAATTTATGCTAAAACACACTGAAAATCTTTTTGGAATAGAATGAAATGCAGTAAAGAAATATTTACAAACAATATTTTTGTGAGTTTGTGTAAGAGGATCATATCAGTTTATGAGACAAATCACCAACACCGTTAAGCTTCATTTCATTTTAAGTTCTAAACAATTCACTTAGATTGTCAGTATACTTGTCCACTTAAATTCTCACACAAAGTTCAACTGCTTCGAGATACAATATTAATGTCTTAAGCACTTAAACTCAATCGCGTGTCCCACCTCAGAATATACTCCCGTATCCAGATCCCAATAATCAGTCTTACAGGTAATTATGAAACAAATGATATCTGTAGGGGTAAATAAATTATGAAGAATCATGAGAGCTCAGGTCAAAACTACCGTTCAGCAGAGAGATCATGACTCATCTTGTGGGTGTGTCCCCTTTAGAGGATCTTTTTTACAACAGCATTTCTAAGCAATTTTATTGTCTTATCATATATGCTGAGGGTGATGCTATGTTTCAAGCATTTGCAGAAAGTATTATTCGAGGACTAGGTCAGAACTACCGTTCAGCAGAAGTCCTGGAATAATACCCCAGACATCATTGAGTATAAAAAACCTAGTATATCAGATTATGAGACCTTTCAAACGAGATTTCGGGGGTTACCCATATACCCGAGAGATGTTTCCCCACGATATAAGCAAGTTTGAAATTTAGATTTATATCTCGTCACAATTTACTAAATGTGCAAAAATCTACTGTCACATCATCAGTGAGATCGTTTATCACTTTTTAACTTACCAATTCTTTAGCATGCTGTGATCGTCCACTGATGTACTATCATTTCCTCTTTTATACAACAAAACTCATTTTCATTTTATCATGTTTTTGGATTTTTCAAATTTTCAAATGTTTTTGGATTTTCTGAAAATTTCTACTCCCCCTAAAATGCAAACACATTAAAGGAAATTTGAAAATAAACTGTACAAAAACTTGACAACCGATATCAAATCGCTTCAAATCGCCATCCACTTGGCATAAACAATCAGAACTCCCCCTTTCACAAAACTATTTTCTCATTATGATTTCAAAACACTTAAGTTTGTTTTAACCAAAATGATTTGTCCGGAAAATACGTTTTGTTGATTTTAAACCATTTGTAGTTTCGGGGTGTGGTTCATCACATTGTCTACTTTTAACCACTTGTATAAGTATTACATCAAGTTCAAACTAATGACCTTGAGTAATTACTTTGTCAGAATCAACCTCTCACCACTTGTAAGAATATCCAAAACATATAACCACATGTAGGAATAAAACATCTACACAAACCATTTTACTAATCAAGATGCCGATTCCTGCTTCACACTTACCAATCTGGAAGCTCCGGCAATTCACACTTATCCTGTAAAAATTTAAACTATATAAGATTCATTCACAATCATCGATTTTCAAGAAAGATGCCGATTCCTGATCCGCGATTACAAACTTGGGATCTCCGGCAAAGTCCTAAGACTTCAAGGGAAACAGACTTCCATCCAAGTCTTCTCAGACTTGATGGCTTTCAGTTCTTGCACAGTAGGGTTGTAAGTTGCCTTTTTAGTTGCATAAAATTCTTTAACCCCCTTAACTTTCCCATTCAACATTTTCCCAAAAATTTTCTTAACACTTCCATTGAATGTTTTCTCGACATCAAACTTAGTTTTCTCTGTGTAAAACTGATTCGAGATATCAACCTTACCAACTTTCTGTTTAACTTCTTCAAATTTCAGTGATGGAAACTCATCATCATTCACTGAAATTTTCACCTCAACCTGTGGCTCTTCTGGCTTTGTTGAACCAGATTCATCGCCGACTTTCTCATCAACTTTCTTAACAACCCACACTTGATTGTCATTCTCTTTCTTTTTATAAAAATTCTTTTTAGAACACTCACCAACCTCATAAGTTGAGTTTTCAAAAATTTTAAATTTTTCAGTTGGTGATTCAATATCAACAACTATTTCTTTCAGTTTCCTAGAAACTCCCTGTTTTGTCTTGGCATTTTTCGGACAGTTCCATGCAATATGACCAGCTTCATTGCATTTGTAACAGGTACGAATCTCTCTTTGATAAAACACTTCAGTTCCATTCTTTTTCTTTTCAGCAAGAAATTCTTGATTTGACTGTCTCCAGAATGGTTTCTTCTGTTCCTCTTCTGCAAGTCCACCTGACACAAATTCTGTTTTTGTTTTAGAATTTTTCAAATTTTTATGATTTTCTGGTGGAATAAATCCAAGACCTTTCTTTTTGTAGCTACGATTTTGGTTTGATTTCTTTTGAAAACCAGAACCAGAATTGTAACCCTTTTTCTTGTTTAGACGTTGTTGAACTCTTGAAGTGTACTTTTTAGGTTTTTCAGTAAGATTTAAATCTTTTATTTCAGAAATATTAATTTCTGTCATTTTGAAAACCTTTTTGATCATGTCAAAACGAACACTTCTTATTGGAAACTCTTTGTCAAAGTATAATTTATCCGAATCATTTAAAGTGTGTGCAACTTCAAATGCTTCATCATCTAAATTTGCTTTTGATAACAAAAACTCTTTACTGTAAGCCTTTTTGACCGACGACTTTGGACTGTTGACTGACGAATTTGACCCTCCAGACTCAAACTTTGACTCGGACTCCTCCTCAGTATCCAACACCTGATCGACCACCTTTTTGATTAACTCAGACTCATGATCAGTATCGGACGAGGTAAACGTGACATCAATGTTATCTGGTAAAACGTCAGTTGTGTCGGTTTTTAGCTTTATATTGACTGCTTTTTCAAGTTGCTCCTCGTTTGGTTTTCTAGGAGAATACCCTTCCCAAATTGGAGGCGGACACTTGTTATAGCTAACAGTCGGTTTCTTACCACTATCTTTCTTTTTCATTGGCTTCTCGTCTTGAAAAACTTCCATACCTGCAACAGTTGGGTAAATACGATCAATGAGATAATCAGAACTAGAATAACTTTGCAATAAACGTCTAATTCTCTCATTCTCGATCTTTTCTGTCTCCAACTCTTGCTTCCATTTAGCACTCTCTTCGATGTAAAAGTTGATAGCTTTTTGCTTTGTCATCATCACAGCATTCATCATCGTTAATGCTTGTTCTCTTTCTGAATTTGTCTTTTGAAGACCAGTTACTGTTTTGTTCAAGACATCATAAGATTCTTTCACATAATTGAGGTTGAACAGTAACTGCTCTTTCTTCTTCTCATATTCAGCAATGATGTCGTCTTTTGCAGCACATTCCTTGCAAGCTTCCAAACACTTTATGCAAGGCTTTACAACGTCAACAATCTTCTCAATCTCAATTGTCTTTATCACTTCAATCACTTTTTCTTCTTCTTTCACCTTCTCAGTTTCAATCATCTTCTCAACAACACCTTCAATGTTCTCTTTCTGAACAACACTTTCAGCCTTCATTTCCTGTTGTTGTTCTTTAGCAGCTCGTTTCTCCTTCAGTTTCTCCATTCGATCTGCAAAATAGAAATGAAAACTTTCAGGAGAAAGATGAGATTTTGCAACATTTATATGTTTTTCTTCCTCATCATCACTACTACTATCAACTGGTGATTTATCAAACTGTACAGATTTTTCAGAATCAGCATCTGATAAACCAGAATCTGACGGTGTTTGATCAAATACAACTTCCTTTTCTGAAGTAACATCCTTCTGTACACTCTCATCTGCACTCTGTGAACTTTCATAAGCACTTTCTGAACTTTCATCAGAAACAACAGACTCTTCATCCACACTCTTTACAGTCACTCCAATAGATTTCATCCAAGTAGCAAACATGTCTGGTTCTCGAACAATCTTAGCAATAAAAGCTTTATATTCTCCTTTTTCATCAACGAACATATCCCAGCTGAAACCTTCAGGTAATTGTTCATCATCTTGATCAATTAAACAGGCTTTGCTATCAGGCGATATGTAGTTGTTCCAGTTGAAATCTACTGCACACGCTCTCTTGGAATCCTCAATCTTTCTACCATGAGCCGTCTGTGAATCTTGTGATTGACCGACCTGCTGATAAATGGCTTTCCGGTAATAATCATCTTTTCCAAACGGATTCTGAGCGCCACTAGCTTCTCTGTTCTTGCACTCCCGCTTGAAATGGCCTTTCTCTCTGCAACGAAAACAAGTAACTTTAGATTTATCAAAACCTAGAGTAGATATATGAGCATCAAGAAAGTCATTTCTCCCGGTAATTGTTTTGAACTTTTCAGCACGTCTAAGAACACTTGCAAGACACCATTTGATATCCATCAGTTCCATCTCTTCTGCGTCTATTTGATCGTAATCCTCTTTGGTGAGCATGGGATTTCCGATCCGACCAGCAACTAGACCTTCATAAGATAACAATACGGAACCAAGTAGAGCCATGTGGTCTTTAGCAGTGTCTTCTGAGAAGCTTTGACCTTCTGGAAGATTTAGAGCGATGTTACATTGAATCACGTAGCCATTTCCTGTTTTTGTGCTTTGTGACTGAAAACTTGAATTTGATTCTTTAGAATTAACACTCGGAAATGATGAGAATCCACTGGTGCTTTTGCCTGAACCCTGATCAGCTTTTTCTGATGAATCCCCAGCACTGAATGCAGTCTGAATTTTCGGACTTCTCTCAGATTCTGAAACCGGAATGCTACCTTTGTAGTACATTTTAATATCCTGTTGACCACTCGGATTGTTCATCCTAGCTATCTTCTGTTGCTCCAGATCCTGGCTTTCGATCTTTTCAATAAACTGAGATATTGTCAACCCATCATAAACACCCGTGTTTTTCAGAATCATCAAATAAGTTCCCCACTCTTTCTGAGGTAATGCATCAGCAAGCTTGTCTACCCACTCTTCACGATCTTTGGTAATGCTCAACATCGACATTGATCGCACTAGGTGACAGTATCTCTCAATCAGCTTCTTTGTGTCTTCACCTGGTAAACTACTGAACAGATCAAACTCTTTCTTTAGTAACGCCTTTTTGCTCTTTATCATGTTCTCGCTACCCTCAAATTTGACTTTAAGTGCATCCCAAATTGACTTTGCAGTTTTGTCATGCTGTAACAGAATGAAAATGTCTTCTTTGATGGCTTGTTGCAACAGACTAATCATCATTTTTTCGGCTTTGTACATAACACGTTCCTGATCCGTAAACTCTGATAACTCTTTGAGAACCTGCAACTCTGTTCGAGGCAACACATATTTCTTCAGTATGCATTCCCATGACCTAAGATGGTTTGCCTGAACCCAGTTTTCGAATCTGTCTTTCCACCCGTAGTATTCTTCAATACTCATCAATTTAGGGGGCTTTTGGGTGGTTCCCGTCTCATTTTCTAAACTCATAGCTTGAGCAATAGCACCTGGACCAGATGGTGTTGCAAACGCATTATAGAACTCGGTATCCATGATGACTTTCAAACGAACTGTTTCTCCTTGTAACACACCTTTATCACCTGTCGACAAACAAACAAACTATCAGTTTAAATGAACTGAACACGTAAAAATGTGTTGATGAAATCAATCGAAGACTCGTGTTGAAGATTTGTGGACTCGTGTCGAAGACTCGAGGACTGACTAAACTCCAAATTGTGCAAACTGAAGATAGACAGACTGTGCCGACTGAATTGACCTTTTCCAATGACCTGACAACTCACACGACCTGTAGATTCAAACAAGCTGACAATGTGCAACTTGAAGAACAAAAATGTTAATTAGGCCGCAGTTAAGGATCAATCACATGAACATGCAAACAAACTATTTTTATTTTTTTTTTACAAAGAAGATCTCATGTAACAGTTGGGCCTTCAACAACTCAAATCCAATTATCAAAATCAATACAGATTGGGCCTCAAATCCATTTAAACCAACATTATTTATAGAACAGATTTAAAATGTGCTATACTTCACTGTGATTGGGCCGCTGATTACATATACTAACAAACTCAAACAACTTTAATCGACAAATATAAAAGCAATCTGATTGGACCTTTATATGTGGCAGACAATTTCTGTTGTTTTTTTTATGTTATCGAAAAACACATGCAAGTCACTGAAAAAAGCTGATATATACACTAAACTGACAAAATATATGATTTTTATCAATTTTTATGATTGGGCCGCAACTTTTCAGTTTTTATCCAAAACTTGGACTGACAAAAATAGTTCTCAATTCAATATTATTGGACCACTTAATCTGAATTCACATGTTATCAACTGAAATTCTTGAATTGAGCAAATTTTGATATTCTCAATTTATAAATGGCCGACAACAATCATCAAACCAAGCAACCTGAATCTTCAATTTACGAGACCTCGAAAAGATAATATCACATGACTTTCTGATCACCTTGTGTAAACTAACACAAGACACTAAAATCAGACAACACGATACACTTTCACATGATTATCCTGTTCGATGACTGAGTGTTACAAGAACGAGACCCTAGTTGTTCAAATGAGCGGACCAGAAAGTTCGAATAAGCGGACCAGAAAGTTCGAATAAGCGGACCAGAAAAATGGATCTCAAATGACTGTAACTACGAGCGGACCAGATGAGCGAACCAGATAACAAACATGTCCTAATAAGCGGACCTCAAAAGCGAACCAGCTGATGACATCATCAATTTCACGAGTCCGTATGAGCGAAACATCAAAAATCCAAGGTTTTAGGTCGATTCAAGCTTTGAAACTTTCAAGGATTGATTAAAACATGTTTACGCACAATATATGTGAAATTTGGCCGATTTTGACCGTAAAAAGTTTTGTTTTTCGGAAAAGAAAGGTGTAGAAACAGAAATCGCTGCTGAATTGTAGAAAACTCTTCTCCACTAGCTCTGATACCAATTGTAGGATCGAATTCTGACCTAAACGAGTCGTGTAGAAGAGTTTTTCATCAAAACAAGAGGCGGAAACAAGTGTTTCGATGTAATTCAGCACTTATACACATAAAACTGTCGATATTATTGATCTAGAAGACGTTTACAACCTGTCGACACTTCGGCAGCACTTCGTGGCTCACCGGAAGACAACACCTCTAACTATGTGTGTGAGGTTCGCTAATAAGACCTATATATAGGAGATCTGGTCCGCTTATAAGGACATGACACAAAAGCGGACCTACTTGATAACCATATAAGCGAACCAGAAACAATGACATATAAGCGATCCACCTATGACAAATGAGCGGTCCAGACTTAATGAAACATTTTGACCGAACATATTATCTAATAATACTTTCAACACTTTTGTCCTATATGTAATGATGTCATTATGGCATCACTTTGATGATGTCATCATGACATCATGTCTGAACATCTTCGCAACGAACTGAGACACGACCGAAGACGTAGACGACAGACGGATGCACCAACAAATTTTATCTTTTCATTTGTTACTGCTATTAGATCACTTGGCGCAAGCTCTCTTTGTCCCACTTCACCCCAACATACGGGAGTTCTACATTTTCTCCCGTACAGTAGTTCATAAGGAGCCATTTTAATGCCATTATGGTAACTGTTATTATAAGAGAATTCCACTAGGGGTAGATGATCATCCCAGTTTCCCCCAAAGTCTAATGCACACGCTCTCAGCATATCGACAAGTGTTTGAATGGTTCTTTCTGACTGGCCGTCAATCTGAGGGTGGTAGGCGGTGCTTATGTATAATCTCGTGCCCACACTCTCGTGAAACTTTTGCCAGTAGCAGGAGGTAAATCTGGTGTCCCGATCCGAGACGATTGACACGGGTACCCCTTGTCGAGATATGATTTCATTCATATATATTTCTGCCATTTTCTCGGAGGAGTAAGCCTCTTTGATAGGTAGAAAATGAGCGCTTTTTGTAAGCCGATCTACGATTACCCATATTGTATCGTGCCCCTTTTCGTTCTAGGAAGCTTGGTTACCAAATCCATTGTTAGTTCCTCCCATTTCCATACCGGGATCTCTAAAGGTTGCAACTCCCCGTATGGTTTTTGATGCTCTGCTTTCACTTGGGAACATGTTAAGCATTTCGCGACATACTTAACGATATCACGTTTCATGCCCGGCCACCAATAATTGGTCTTCAAATCCTGATACATCTTTGTAGCCCCGGGGTGAACCGAATACCGTGACTTATGAGCTTCTTCAAATAACGCAGTCTTGACTTCACAGAAACGAGGTATCCAAATTCGGCCGAATCTCGTTTTGAGTCCGATCGAATTTTCTTCTAGCTTATCGGTTACACCTTTCAATCTTTCTTTCTTTACATCTTCCGCTCCAAGCGACTTTATTTGGGAATCACGTATCGTCTCGAGTAATCGTGGTGTAACTATCATCTTCATGGATCTTACTCGAATGGGAGACGGATATTCCTTTCGGCTTAACGCGTCAGCTACCACATTTGTTTTTCCCGGGTGATAAAGGATTTCACAATCGTAATCTTTGATAAGTTCTAACCACCTCCGTTGCCTCATATTCAAGTCTTTCTGCTCAAAGAAATATTTAAGACTTTTGTGATCCGAATAAATTGTGCATTTCACGCCATATAAATAATGCCTCCAAATTTTTAAGGCAAATACTACCGCTGCCAATTCCAAATCGTGTGTTGGGTAGTTTACTTCATGCAGTTTCAATTGTCGTGAAGCATATGCGATACCCTTCCCCTTTGCATCAAAACGCAACCTAAACCCTGGTGTGAGGCATCTGAATAGACCACTAAGTCTTCAGTCCCGTCCGGTAATGTCAAGACCGGTGGACATGATAACTTCTCTTTTAATACTCGAAAGGCTTCCTCCTGTTCCTTACCCCACACAAACTTCTCTTTCTTCCTCGTCAACTTTGTTAAGGGTAAAGCTATCTTCGAAAAATCCTGTATGAACCTTCTGTAATATCCCGCGAGGCCTAGAAAACTTCTTATCTCAGTCGGGTTCTTTGGAGAAACCCATTTCATTGCGGCATCGATCTTTGACGGATCTACTAAGACACCCTCCGAATTGATCACATGACCCAAAAACTGCACCTCTCTGAGCCAAAAGGCGCATTTTGAAAATTTCGCGTAAAGTTTCTCCTTACGGAGAACTTCAAGTACTTCACGCAAGTGTCTTGCATGTTCGGCCTTGCTTCGCGAGTAGACTAGAATATCATCTATGAACATGATCACAGATTTATCTAACATGGGTCGACATACCCGGTTCATAAGATCCATAAACGCAGCCGGCGCATTCGTCAATCCGAAAGACATGACTAAAAATTCATAATGCCCATAACGGGTTCTGAACGCGGTTTTCGGAATATCTTCTTCCCGTACTCTAACTTGATGGTACCCCGAACGCAGATCTATCTTGGAGAACCAACTCGCCCCTTGCAATTGATCAAAAAGATCGTCAATTCTAGGTAAAGGGTAGCGGTTCTTGATGGTTAGCTTGTTTAATTCTCTGTAGTCAATGCACATGCGCCTCGACCCGTCTTTCTTCTTAACAAATAAGACAGGCGCTCCCCAAGGTGACACACTCGGACGTATAAAGCCCTTATCTAGCAAGTCTTGTAATTGTGTCATTAACTCCCGCATCTCGGTGGGAGCCAATCTATAAGGAGCCTTCGCAACCGGCTTCGCAACCGGATTCAATTCGATGCGAAACTCTATTTCTCTTTCGGGGGGAAGTCCCGATAATTCCTCCGGAAATTCATTCACTATCTCAACGTCTTCAAGCTTCGGGAAAACTTGTTGAACATCTATCACGTAAGCTAGATATGCCCTACCCCCGTTAAGTGTATACTTAGCGGCTTGAACGAGGGTACAAAGTTTCGCTTCCATCCTTCTTTCGCCTTGTATAGTTATTTGTTTTCCACTTGGGGACCGGACATGTACTGTTTTAGTTTCACAATTAATTCCCGCTTGGTGTCGGGTCATCCAATCCATACCCACTATCATTTTGAATTCCCCCAAAACCATAGGTATGAGGTCGATGTCGAATTCTTCATCTTCTATGGTAAATTTGCAATTTTTACAAATTTCGTGTAACATATAAATCTTACTATCAGCTATTTCTACTTCTAAAGGCATCGGCATTCGTTCGATCTTAAATGAAGGATGTTGTATGATTTCATTTGAAATAAACGACATAGTGGCCCCGGTATCAAACAAGACATAAACCGGTATGGAGTTTAATAGAAAGATACCTGAAACCACATTCGGATGAGACTTAGCTTCTTCGGAGGTGATTTGGAACATCCTCCCCTTCGCTTTAGAGCTTTCTTCGTTCTTTCCTTCCTTCTTTGATCCTTGTTGGAGTTTTGGACACTCCGATTTAACATGCCCCTTTTCGAAACAGTTGAAACAAGTCTTAGGGTTATTTGGACATTGATAAGACGAATGCCCCTCCTTACCACATTTGTAGCACCCCTTATTGCCTAACAGACACTCCCCAGTATGAAGCTTTCCACAAGTCTTACAAGGAGTCATACCACCCTTTGACTTATCTTTCCTTCCTTGCTCTTGATACTTTCCCTTTTTGGATGGACTCGAACTTGCAGCTTTCTCGCTTGATCTCTTTTCCCCACGTTCTTCTTGCCTCTTAATTTCGATTTCTCTATCCCATGCCAGATTGATGAGCTCATCAAGGGTCTCACATTTCGAGGGAGTAATGAACTCCCTAAATTCCGCCTTTAGCACCCCGTAAAAGCGATTGATCTTCATCCTTTCCGTCTTCACAAAATCCCCACAGAACTTCATCTTATCCATGAAAGTATTAGATATTTCATTTATCGACTCGTTTTTCTGTCGGAGACGCAATAAATCTTCCTGGATCTTATCAATAGCCGACTGAGGGCAACGGTATCTCATAAAGGGTTCCTTAAATTCTTGCCAAGTCATCACTTGGAGTCTATCCTCCCCTATTTCTTTACTGTGCGCATCCCACCAATCCTTCGCCTGAAGAGTGAGTTGGCCGGTAGCGAACATCACCTTATCTTCATTATCACAACGACTTCGAATAAATACTGCTTCTATATTTGAAATCCATCTTTGGCATGCGATCGGGTCGATTTTACCATCATACGTTGCGGGATGGCATGCCATGAAGTCTTTATACGTGCACCGTCATTCTTTGCTTTTGCTTTTAGATACCTCTATCAGTTCTTTCAGTTCTTCAATCTTGCTAGTCATCATGGCATCCACAACTCCCAACACCCGACTTTCTACTTCTTGAGCTAACCGTGGAAGATTAGCTTGCATAACCCCTTCTGCCACTTCTGTGACTTTACTGTAAAACGCTTCTTGACGAGCAGTATCATCATCGTCATTAACATTGCTTGCATCAGCCATCTACACAATGTCATGTTTTCGTTTAATACAAATCACAAACTTTCAGTATATCATTGCTCATTAATCAGCATTTACTTAGTCCATCTCATGTCATTCGGTTCATCTCTTTTGATTCTTACGAATCCATTCTTGTTAAAATCACTAATTGTGATTACATACACCTATTAAGCCTTATATGGACTCTACGTAGTTATTAAATAAGTTTTCGGATAGCCCGACAACATAAAATGTGAAAAACAAAAAAAATCAGCGAGTTTGCATTGTGTAAGCCGTCGGCGACGGCTAGGTTGCCCGTCGGCGACGGGCTCTTAAAATGGGCGTCGGACACATTTACCCGTCGACAGGGTGTTAAGGCGTCGGACAAGGATATGCCGTCGGCGACGGGTGTCTGACCTTCGGCGACGGCCAACCGTTTATCAGTTCGCTGCAGCTTTGTTTTTTAGCGTATTAACTCTTTCTCGAGTCCGTTTTCCAGCCGTACGGTACCTGGAATTCATTGTTTTGCTACCCATAATGATTACTTCACATCGTTAGCTTAACTTTACATCTCAATTCATTACATATACTAGTATTCATTGGAAACTTAAATTATTACCTCATTGGCGATCTTGGAGCGAGCACATTAGCACGAGCCATCGGTTTGAGTTCGAGCGCTAAGACTCTTGCCCGAATCCCTCAAACCTTGGCTCTGATACCAACTTGTAAGATCCGCTTTTCCATAAGATAATAAGTTACTTACAAGAGTAATTTAAAATCATTAAAAACACCAACTTTGATATATAGTGAGTTTTTCTACAAAAAATTGGGCATGACCCGTTCGTAAAACGACCATGCCCCCTGTTTTTAACATAGTCAACTAAATAACATTCTACGATCCGTTCGACATACGACTACCCAAAAGCAAAGACAACAAGTTTTACAAATGTACGGCTACTAACAAAGTTGGACAAAATAACAAGTTGTAAACCAAAAAGTTGAAAATAAGCTAGCGGAAGCGTCTACGATCCGTTCGACATACGACTACCCAAAAGCAAAGACAACAAGTTTTACAAATGTACGGCTACTAACAAAGTTGGACAAAATAACAAGTTGTAAACCAAAAAGTTGAAAATAAGCTAGCGGAAGCGTTTGGTATAACATGACATGGACACGTGCTCGCTCCGATTCTCCAAATCGTCTAAAGTGAGGATTTACCTACATACAACAACAAAGGTTAAAGGTTAGTCATCATACTTACTAAATCATAATTCCTTCATTTTAGTTTCATCCATATATGAGCTTGCATCTTTCTTACACTTTCAATTTCCCAATTTCTTGGGTTTGGCATACACTCTTAATGAGAGTTAAGCATACACATTTGACCCGTATAGTTGGGTTAATTGCTTTCAACAAAATCTTAGTTCGTACCAAATAACGGATTGAACCTCATACATTCGCTTTACACTTATGGCCACCCGTTCCAGACGAGCGTTACCATTTTGTTACTCGACCCAGTTCAACTCGAACCGGTTGGCTTGCTTAGCTTAATATAACCTTTATTAACATAACCAAATCCGCGAAGGATTTGTTGCTTACTTACTAGTCACTATTATCATTACATCACAACTATTTATCGAAATAAAGACAAGATTAAATTAAGATTTTTGTATGCAACACAACATACCTCGATCTTGCACACCTTCCGTCTTCTTGGTGCTTGTACCTTCTTCCTTTACGCCTACATTACAACATTCATTCTTTCATTTAGTCTATCAATTCATTCCACCATTTTTCCGTAATACATATACATTAATCTTTCAGGCATTTTATCGAACACTTGGTAGGCATTGTAGCTAAGATACATGGTACAAGTCTATAAAGCATGTTCTTACCAGTTAATCATCACCCAACAATTTCATTCATTCAAATTCACCTAGCTATTTCATTCTACATAAATTTCATTCATTATTCAAGTATCACAACAAGCTTATACACTAACTTCCTAGTTTTATGATTTCACATAATCATCAACCCTTACAAACTTCTTAACAAGTGGGTTTATGTTATAATCCTTTCATGCAACTTAAAATCAACACAATTCCTGTTCTAGGAATCAATTCTAACTAGGATTTCCCACCTTGGATAAAAGGAATCGAATTGGGTTGAACCCTTCTTGTTACAAAGCATAATTTTAGAAAATTGAACTTACCACTTCACTATCTAGGCTTAGATTTTCGAAAATCTTGAGACATGCAACAGATTTGGCTTGAATTTCTTGATCAATTGAGGGAATTAGCAAAAGCAAGGGTTTTCACCCTTTTCTTCCTGTTCGATCGATCCCAGACACACTCACTGTGTTTGGGATTTTAATTTGTTTTTAATACTTTCAAGTTTAATCACTTTTGCACTTTTACCCCCTACACTTAGTTGCTATTTACAACTCTATTCTTTAACCCACATTTAACTATTATTTGCCATAAACTTAGTTATATTAAGTTTATTATTTATCTACATTGATCTTTATTGTATTTTTAAATTTTGGGGTGTTACATACTTTGATTAAGATGGATATGAGTTTGATAAATTAGTCATATTTTTATCATAAGTTCTCTATTAAAAGTTCATTATAATTTATAGTTATGATGTTTGGGCATCATCGAGAGACACTCTCGAGCTTTTAGAGTGTGGATTTTTGAATGACCTTGGCATAATCTAATTGTACTCGACCTGCAATTCGAGTATATGTATAATTATATATTTATCCATCAATCAAACTACATCCAGAAGATGATGTTGGGACATTTTAGTATGGACAAAGTGCAACCTTAAAGCATGTTATAGGTTGTTCAGTCGCTTGTTCTAAGAAATGATTATTATCATCTCCTACCAAAGTAGAGATTCTCATTCTAGAAAGACCATTGTGAAATGCATATGTGCATTAATATATTTTGCTAGGTGTGTATGCTATAATATATTTTAGTTGGGCTTATTGTCATAATATAGTCTTTGTCAACCGAGGAGACATTGGAATGAGTTCAGACAAATATTTCAGGTATAAATATATATTTTACTAACCCATCAAAACAAGTTTGGTTAGTCTTGTAGATGCAGGAATGTAACATAACATAGTCATGGATATGATATTTGTTTTTGAGAGGAGCACCTAAAGTCTCATTAGAAGATCATATAACATTGTTCAACATAAAGGATTGCACATAAGGGATCAAGCGACAAATCATTGCCTACAAAATCTTTGAGCAACTGTCAAGGAAGATAGACACACGTCACATCACTTAAAGGATACATATTAAAATGAGGGAGAGATTTGTTCTAGTTGCACTCTTTTTCCCTTAACTAAGTTTTGTCCCATTGGGTTTTCTTAGTAAGGTTTTTAATGAGGCAACGTACATGATATAAAAGTATCAGGGGGAGACGATACGCATTGCACTCTTTTTCCCTTAGCTAAGGTTTTGTCCCACTGGGTTTTCCTTGCAAGGTTTTTAACGAGGCAACATCTCCAAGCGTATCAAGTTGATAACCAAGGGGGGTGTTATAAATATATTATTAATATTATGGTTATCAACACCAAAAATAGATTAGCTTCTTCTCCAAGTTTTATTCTCCTATATATACTACATTGTAGCTCTTGTATTATACATATCTATCAATGAAATATCAGTCTCTTTCTCCATACATCTCTTTCTCTTATTGTTTGCTATTAGGCTAGTAGGTCGTTGTTTCACAACATACTAAAATTATACAACGAGTCAAAACTTAATTTATAGAACTTATAAAGAAAATAAACACTTTTATCTATAAAGATAGAATTACAAGACTAATCAGATGTAGAAGACAAATCGAATGATTAAACAATTTAATGAAACAATACTCAAGACCAGATGAGAAGAAATGATTGCTTTTCTGTCGAATTAATTATTAACAACAAAGGATTGCCTCGAAAATATATTTGATCACCGAGCAAATCATCGGATCATAAAAAGAGAGGAGCCGAAGAGCGACAAGTTGTAGAAAGATGTATACGCGTTGAGAAAACGGAAGAGGATGCTGAAAATCTTGAATCACAAGATGAGGAAGCCGAATCTTGACACAAACTCAAAAGGGTGCCGCCAAACCTTAGCCCATAAAACCTAAAAAAATATACCCAAAAAAAAAAAACTAAATAATAAGGGGAAATATATTTGAATTAATACCTTAAACCCCCCCCCCCCCCCCCCCCCCCTCCCCAATTCAAACAACAAACACATCAAATATGTTTAAGTCTAAGGTTTTGTACATAATGACACATTCATTAAAAAAGAAGACCTTTAGTAAAAACGTTTGCTAAGTGTTTTTTTATGATTCGGTAGAGCCAGTTTTAATTAAGCCAAAAGAGATCTTTTCTTTAATGAAAAAAGGGTGCTACTTTCTACACCCCCTATTTACTTTTTTCACCCCCCTCCTCTCACATACTTACAGGTGGGGCCTGCGTGGGACCGACAGTTTTCCTCTCACAAGGGGGGGTGTAATCAGGAAGGGACGGGGTGTGTATAGAATTAGCCAATTATTACAATGTAACTTTATAGGCAAGTTGACATGACTATTTAACTCCTTTGAAACATTTAAGAGTCAGATAAGCTCACAGGTTGCAGAGTAGTTGAGCACATAGCCTTTGTTTCTTGCTTTTCCAAGAATTCAAGGAATTTCCCCCCAAAACACAAAAACTTGTTACCGATCATTTAGATTCCACACACTTAGCTCAATCTGAATCAATAAAGGCGGAATGTTCAATACATACCTTTTTTTTATGAGAATACTCTTATTAGGAGCCTTTTTAGATAACGTAGCAGATGCAAAGCAATTTGCAAATGAGAGTGGGTAGAGTTTATGCATGAACTGACTTAGAAATGAATAGTATAAGATATGTCAGGTCTAGCATGAGATAAATAAATGAGTTTTCCAATCACTTTTTATAACTAGTTATATCAGTTAAGAAGGTCTTATTAGAATTACAAGTAACTGTAACAAGACAATTCTGTTCCATAGGGATATTAATAGGTTTAAACCCGCTAAATCTATAGTCAGTTAACAAATCAATGCAATACTTACACTAAGATAGACAAATATCTGAAACGGATTTAATTATTTCAATGCCAAGAAAGTAGTTTAGTTCACATAGATCTTTAATCATAAACTTGGTTTTAAATAATGTTTTTATCTTGTTAATCTTATCTTATATTATTACTGGTGATCACAATATCATCAACATAAACCAGGAAGACCAAAACCACAGAAGATGTTAACTTAACAAACAATGAGTAGTCACTTTTACTTTGACAAAAACTAAGATTAGATAGAACACATACCAATTTTTAATTTCGCATTCTAGGTACTTGTTTCAAGTCATTAAAGACTTATTTAGTTTGCAAACTTTTGTTTCACTATCAAAAAATAACCTTCTAGTAGACTCATAAAAACATCCTCTTGCAAATTGCCATAAAGACATGAATTATTAATGTCCAACTTACTTACTAGAGTTAAATGACATTTTAGTTCAGGTGGTTTGGCCCATTTTGCTAGTTTAGTCCGAAGGTTTCATTTTTCGCCTGTGGGTCCAAAAATGTACCACCTTTGCCATTTTAGTCCACTGGGTTAAGTTCATCCATTCTTTCTGTTAACGAGAAGAGCATTTCGGTCATTTTATATGTAATTCTGTTAACTAGAAGGGCGATTCGGCCATATAAAAGAGGCAGAGGGCAACAAGTTGTATGTAGTAAGATGCATCTACGTAGAGAGAACGAACTAGCCCGAACCCGAATAACCCGAACCCGACCAACACGAGCTTTAAATAGTTCGGTTATCAGGTCACTTTTTTCCAACCAAAAACCCGAAACCCGAGAAAAAAACCTGAAGAACACCCCTAACCCCCACCACTGTCATCTCCGCTGTCACACCTCCACCAACATGACCTATGTCTCCAGTGCCATCACCGTGGCCTCCACCACCCCAAACGAATTTGATACGACAATGCCATTCTTCTAAACTGTAACACCCCTAAAAATATTAAATTTTATATGTGCGTAAACATGTATAATTAATATTATTGAAGTAGTGAAAATAAAAACTAGGAATATTAACCTAGTTAAATACAAGATATAAATGATGGGGAATCAAGTATTTCTAATCATTTTACCTATTATAAAAACTAGAGGGACCAATTGTGCCATAATTGAAAGTTGTTTTAGAATATAGGATAAACATAAAACAAAAACACACTCTGTGTGTGTTATCCTGTTCGACCAAAACACCCAGGAGCAAACTTCTTGTTCTTAAACCCTAACTCATCAAATACTATCAAGAATCAAAGAAAGAAATCGAATTCCATTCGATTCCAAGCTAAATTAGTGATCCTCGTACTTAGTATATCACAAGATATGTGTAAATTTGATATGTGATGATATTTTGATGATTCTTGAATTCTCATAACTGAGATTAGTGGAAAATTAATTGATGTTATGGTTAAATTAGGATGAATACAAGTCTAGGAACAAGTCTTAGACAATAATTTGATCAAATCATGTCATAACTTATTGAATTGATGATTATTCATATGTGGGTTATATGGGTTCTGTGATAATCACTTGAATCATTGTGATAATTGATGTTATTTGATTGGGATGATGTAAGTACAAGTGTTGTTTATGGTATTATTGTCATGTGAGCATGAAAAGGGTGCTTTGATATGATTAATTAGTTACTAATGAACATGGTAATGTTATTGTAATGATCTCGCCTTCAAGGTGTTCGACAAAATGTCTAAGTGAATCTTGAAATATTGATTTATATGAAAGAATCACTTATTTGACTAAGTTGAAAACATTGGATGTTGAATATAGAATTATGAGTTCTAAGGAATGTATCCAAATTGAATTCTATAGGAAATTTGGGTGGAACTTCAAGTAATCAAGGAGGATCGGATAACCGTTTGGAAGGAAAGCTTTAAAAGGGACGTGGCTATACGCTTCGTATTATTTCGCTAGTATTTTATGTTTAGTTATTTGAATGATAATTGAATCGTTATGAAATTTGGTTATTGCTAATACGGAGGATTCCGTAAGTATTAACCGGATGGATTAACTAGTGAATAGCGATAGAACAAAAGTAAAAGTGGTGGATTCCACTATAATATTGAAACGGGTCAAAGTGATCCGAATTATACACGTTTGGTTGTGTGAAAGTGATAGAATTCGCCAATAAAACCAAACGGGTCAAAATAACCAAAGTAATGAACTTTGGTGAAATAAGGCGATGGATGTCGCTAGGAAAGTTAAACGGGTCAAATTGTTGTCTCGATGCGAACCGGGAAGGTCACACAATAATAAGACTTCAAATAATGCCCGGATTCTTAGATAATACGCATTAGATTCGTTAGCCGAGAAAGGGTTAATGATGAATAGGAGTCATAAACTCAAGATTGAGTATGACTAAAAGATGGCGAATCCATATTAAAGGATTCGTGTTAAATCCATTAAAGTAATTAAGGTTGAAACGGGTTGATTAAGCATACAGATATACATAAGAACGCATAAGTTGTATGTATATAAGTGTCGAAATGTAGTCGAATTTAACCATACCTATATAGGTAAGGTCACCTAAATTGCATATATAAAGCACCATTATGTTAAGCATGTTATATATGTTGGTGGTGTAGAATTTTGAAAGTAAAAACCAAGTTATTGTTTATAAAGCACAAACGGGTCAAAATAACTTGGAAATTATTATAAGCCGAGGACTAAAATTTTAAGAAAATGGTTCATGTGAATGTTAGATTGTGATTCCATAGTATAGATGGTCGAATTACAATCAAGTAGGAAGAAACGGAACTGAATTTGGATCAATAATGAAGGAGTTATGATCGTTTTAGTATAATGTAGTTGAGCTGGGAATATGCAGATCCGGAAATTGATCTTTCTGTCGAAAGAAGGCCGTCGCGCTACGCGACGGCTGAACCTGAAACATGTCGCGCAACGCGACGTTGCTCGCGGCCCGCGATGGTTGTAGCCTTCATTCGTCACGCCCCGTGACAACCAATTTTTTTAGAAATTGTTGTTTTGAGTGTTTGTTTCAATCCAGGAACTTATAGATGCTCATTATAACTTATTATAACTAATGATTGGTGATTTTGGTTATAGGTAACAGGTAGAAACTTGTGAATGATGATCAAGCACACTTGAGGACCGAACACACAAATGGCAAAGCTTCCGCAATTACAATAGTTTCTTTTGTCACGAAACTTATGTGTAATAATTATAACCGTTTTGTTTAAGAAGTTTTAAATCATATAAATATTGTTTAAAGGTTATTTAAACGCTAGGTAAATGTCGTGTTGTTCAAGTTTTGTAAAAACGACATTTTAAATGCGTTAAATATTATATGGATTATTAAATGGTTATAAGGGTCTTACATAAACAAAGCAAGTAGTTTTTTTAGTATAATACTAGGTTATAACCCCGTGTATTACACGTGGTTGAATAAATAAATTTTATATACTAAATAATAAAACAATATATCTTTAAAACCCCATTTATTGTACGGGTTGAATAAATATAATTTTATATATTAAATAATAAAAACTTATATCTATAAGAACAATATTGTACGGGTTGAATAAATGTAATTTTATATACCAGATAAAAAAGTTATATCTTTAAAACCACGTGTATTACACGGGTTGAATAAATGTAATATTGTTTACCAAATAATAAAATAATACGTCTTTAAAAAAACCTCATTTATTACACGGGTTGAATAAATGTAATTTTATATTTCAAACAATAAAAAAATTACATCTTTAAAAATATGCGCATTACACGGTTTGAATAAATGTAATTTTCAGTACTAAATAATAAAAAATAGATATCCTTAAAAAACCCTGTGTATTGTACGAATTGAATAAATCTAATTTTATATATCAAATAATAAAAAGTTATATCTTAGAAAATCTCATGTGGTACATGGGTTGAGTAAATCTAATTTTGTATAGTGAAAATAAAAATATTTAATATATTAATACAAAGTTTGGTTTTAGTGATAAAAATAGATTATTATGTTGTTGCAAAATTTGTTAACGAAGTCTCAATAAATTTAAGTCCTTATTTAAAACTCCGTAAATGTATAAATGATAAATAATATTAGTTAATTTTATTTTAAGTTTCGTAAAATTTATTTGATACCAAACTAAACAAAACGTTCAAATATAACTAATTCAAATAAATAATATTATAAATGAGGAGGAGATTAAACTAAATAATAATTATCTATAAGATATTAAACTAATAATATTGAGTAGGAGGGTTATCTATAATATAAGATATTAAATTAAATAATATTTAGTAGGAGGGTTATCTATAATTAATTAGAAGAGATTAAATTAAAATAATAATTATCTATAAGAGATGGCCTAATATGATAACAAGTGTCCCTAAAGTGGTTTCTTTTATTATATATAAAGATAAAGATACAAACGGTTCAAACAGTTTTTGTTAGGAATTTTTGTTAAGATAAATAAAAGAAACTAAAGCATTACCAAATGATATGTAAAAAAAATATAATGTGATCATAAACTAAACCACTAACACGAGTAATACATAATTAGAATTTTTTATGAAAGGTTGCAATAACTTCTTAAAAGGTCCAACTACAATAAATAACGATGTTGGATCGTGATAATAATAAAACTATGACGGAGGGTCAACCATCTCTCGTATCTTTCTCTAGTTTCGTCCTTAAAAACGACTTTTTCCAATTCCATTCTTCATTTGAAATTGTGACCGGTTGTCCATACCAATTATGACGAAGGCTCAACCATCTAATCAATCTTTACTAGATCATAAGGCCATATAGTATTCTCACTTTTCACTTTTCTGAGATACAATTACCAACAATGTTTTAAAAACCGGTTTTTAAATCAAACCGGATTAGGCTAAAATATGGTTCAACCGGTTGAACCAAGTTGTACCGAGTGGTTCAACCGGGATGTCTAGTTAACTCTATAGTTTCATATATTACAACATCAACTCAAAAGCCTATCCAAACTCACATGATTACATATTAAAAGATAATCCAAAAGTTAATCCATAATAAAAAATAATCCAAAAGATAATCGAGAAGCATTCAATGTTCCAACTAGGTCTTTTAAATGAAAGTGTACGATATGTTTAAGCCATTTGAGTCGAGTTCACGATCGCATAAAAGATGAAATTCACTATTATCGCCATCCTCATCTAGGGGTGAGCAAAAAACGGTTCTGGAACCACGGAACCTTGAACTCGAACCAGAACCACAATGGACCCGAACCTTTTGCTCTAGAAGGGTCGGTTTGTGGGTTTCATAATACTCAACGAAATGGTTCCGGGTCGGTTCCGGTTCCAACCCATGGGTATTGGATAAGAACCACAGGAACCGATTTTCATACGATCATTCGTATGCTTTATCATTTATGTATTGGATTTTTTCCATATTAAAATACAATTCTTCCATATCAACTAGGATTTCATATTACGATCATTTATATGTTATTTATTTAATTTATTTATTGGATTTTGGATCATTTATATGCTATTATTTGATAAATTGATCTATTTGAATTGGCTTTTTTGATTTGTGGATTGATTTATACTATTGTTTAAATGATGATTATTTAATATTAAATTGGTTTGAGTTCATATTTTTTATGTTCATGTTTTAAACCAACGAACTGTTACTATTGCCTATCATGTTCCAAAAAATATAAGTAATGTAATGGTCCTAAACTCAATATTGCATAGTAATGTTGACTAAAAGCCAATTGTCAATGACTATTGTCGTTTTGTCCAGTTGACCAAAAAGTCAACTCTGTTGTTATGAACCATATTGCAGTCAATGGGCAATAAAAATTGGCGTTGGTGAGTAATCCGACCAGTAACTATGTAGAACGATATCGCATACTCAAAATTAAATAAATGGTTCTGGTGAAACCATATGGGTTTGAGTCCCGTGAGACCCTCCTAGGACCCGAACCATTACATTACTAATCGGTTCGGTTATGGTTTTCATAATACTTAATAAATGGTTTCGGGTATGGGTCGGGTCCGGGTCGGTTCCGAAAGGTTCTTACCCGTTGCTCAACCCTATCCTCATCAACTAGATGATAACTATTTTCGTTTCATACAATATTAAATAAGAAATTTTAGTTACGAATAATCATAATATATAAAAATTATGTAAGAAAAGTAACATATAATAAAAATAAGTAACAACCCAAACTAAAATAACCCTGGGCCGGTACCGGTATTACGCTTCAAACCGATATACCGGATTTTACCGCCGGTACAAACCTTATGCCGTTTCACTTATTTACCGGGGTGTTTCGTACCGGATTTACATCTGGAAACGGTAATACTGATATAAACGGCAGGTATTTACCGGTTTTTAAAACACTGATTACCAATATCACTAGATCATAAGTCCATATAGTATTCTCATACCTATATTTATTAGGATACAATTAACCTTGGTTAAAATAGGTGGAAAACATCCTCTGACCCCTAATAAATGTCCTAAAAAATTGTCCCTGTGAAATCTTTTCGTGATTCTTGCTCTTTTCTTTTTAATTCCATCGTTTGGGTAGTTGGGATCATTAATTCCACTCCTTCAATGCTACCGGCCACCACCCTCTCTTTTCTTATTTATTTGCCATTTTATATAACTTGACATATGAGAAGAATATGTGTACATGCTTTGCAACTTCTATGAGAGGGAGCTGTTGAACGAGATGTTGGTTCGGTTCAATAAGAACTCAACGTTCAAATGGTGCATTGAACGTTGCTTTTTGATTGAGCCGTGCCAATATCACGTGCATGTTGCTTCTAAATTTCCACAAGTCTTTTGTAAACTTCTGTGAAAAGGTAACTTGATTATGCTATTAATTCATGTAAAAGGGATATTATTAATAATTAATTCATGTAAAAAGGATATTATTAATATTTTATTAATAAAAGATATTTTGTTGAGTAGAGTACGTATCTGTCTTGTGTTATTTCTTATACATGTTGAGCTATATGATAATATAGGCTAACTTGTAAAAATTTTAAATATAAACTTATATCAAAGAAAACTATGGTTGCTAATACTTGTGTATTTAATATACTAAAATGACAAATACATTTCCTGAAAAAAGGTATTTTGATTACATGTATAATTTGAAATTTCATTAAAGATTGAATTGATATGTTGAAACATTTCCCTTAGATGTATATGTTTATACAAAAAAAAAAAAAAAAAAAAAAAAAAAAATCCTTAGGAGTGGGTATTGGGTAGTCTAGCCTTAGTTAGGCATGGACTGATCACCCATACTTAAACAAGACAGCATTAACCAATATCCAACCATGATAATAAGTAGTTAGATGTATCATAACCTAACCTAGGATTTCTTATGTTGTATCAGGAACCAGAGATATTGTTTGATTATGCTAGCAACTGTTATCTGATTGTACTAGCAATTGTTACCTGATTGTGCTAGCAACAGTTACACGGGTGAGTTTTATGAATGCTTTCCAAATGTGAACATGCTTGTCCTAAACTGTAATAATATGCCATGACTGTTGTACGCATGTACATAACCTGTGCACTCATACACACGATATTTGTGGTCCCTTATACGTGCCACTACGTCGGGATTTGACTGGTTTAAGCCTGTGGTGTAGAGGACATTGACTGTATGATTAGTGTCACGTGTTGACGTTGGTTTATGATGATATGGGCGAGTACAAAGTCATGGTGAAATAATGTGATTTATAACTTGTGTATATTCATGAACTCACCAACAATAGATGACGTCGTCTTTTAAGCATGTGTCACAGGTGTTAAGGCATGAGCGTTGCTCATAGTCCCAAACTTGTGTGATAGTCTGGTAGAAATGTATATCCCGGATCGGTGTGCTCTGGTGGAAGTATTATTACGTCAGGCTAGACTTTGATTAGATGTTGTTATTTGCGTTTCCAAAATTGTATAATACGTTTATTATCAATAAGATAAGCACTTTCGGTATCAACTGTGTCATAAAGCATCCTTATCGGGTGGAGTGTCACACATAATCACAAGCATGAACAAAAAGTTTTGTGAATGTAAGAAATCATTGTAAAAAATGGAAACTTTTCAATACAAAATCAAAGGGAATTTAAACTAACACTTGATTAAACTCACATGTTGTCATGTTGGTTTATGTGATATGTGCTTTCAAGTGCAGAAGTGGAAGAAGTAATCGAACAGCAATTGACCCACTCACCAATGTTTGAGGCTGAGCGAGCACCATCCAAGTGCAATCAGCTGCAGCCATCGGAAACCCTAGGTTCTAGAAGCTTCTTTGATTTAAGGGTGAATAGAGAATGAGGATCCAGATCCTGATACATAGGAAATCTAAAAGAGACGTGGGTTTGAAATTCAAAATGTGATTAGGGTTTTTGCTTGTCCCACATGAGTTTGTGCGTGTTTGAAGGGTTTTATGACTTTTTTTCATTTTTTGGTGTGCTTTAAATGCTTGTACATAAGCTTTAAAGGTTTATATATTTTAAAAGTAATGTAAAATGAATAAATTATCCTCCTTTTAAGGTTATATCTTATACATTAACCAAAAAAAGTTCTTAACTTTTAAGTATTTTAAAACGTTCCTTTCTCATACATTATAATATAGTATAGATATGTCTTCTATTTTAGCAAACAAAGACACGACACATTTTATGGGACAAAAATAACTAAGAACATGCATTTACTAACCAAAATTAAATATATATAGAAGTAGGAATTTGGATTTTAATAATCCTACCTAGAGCTGGTTGGCCACTAGCAATCCAACCTTTGAATATTACCACTGACGGTCTTACCTTTCAAGTAATTTTCTCTCACTGGACCTCCGTTAAGAAAAGTTAACGGAGTTAAGTTTTTTTTCCGAATTTCAAACTAATGTTTTAGGGCTTTTGATTAGAATGAGGATACGCGTCGATTGATGTAAAACTCACCTCGAAATGGTGCTTCAAACAACGAAAATGTTGCTTCAATTCGGGTGTTTAACCTTCTAATTAACAAAAACCAAGTCGTTTGGAGCATTGTATCAACATAAGTTTTACATTAATCGACTCGTGATCTCATTCTAATCAAAAGCCCTAAAACATCAATTTGAAATTCGGAAGAAAACTTAACTCCATTAACTTTTTTGAACGGAGGTCTAATGAGAGAAAATTACTTAAACGGTGGGACTGTCAGTGGTAATATTCAAATATAGGACTGTCAGTGGCCAACCAGCTTTAGGTGAGATTTATTAAAATCCAATTTCTCTTATAAGTATATTTCTAGTTCTTTTAATTAATCATTGTATTTTATGATTTTAAGTACATATGTAAATACGTGAAAATTTAAACAAATGTCGTCTCAAAGACGTGTCATAGAAGTTGAGCATAACTATTTTAAATCTTTTATCCCTCAAATAATTTGTAAAAAGTTTGTTTTATGATTGGCGGCTATTCCGGTTAGTTTTGGTGTTTAACCTTAAGGTTACAGATATAATCCTAACGAGCAACTTTTTATTTTTTCTTATAACCTTTTTACGGGTGTTAAAGTGGCAAAACAGTAGGTGGGCGATTCAATCCATACAATCCTAATGAGCACGTTATTATTTGTCTTATAACCTTTTACGGGTGTTGAAGTGGTAAGACAGTAGGTGGGCGATTCAATCGATACAATCCTAATGAGCACCTTATTATTTTTCTTATAACCTTTTACGGGTGTTGAAGTGGTAAGACAGTAGGTGGGCGATTCAATCGATACAATCCTAATGAGCACCTTATTAAATTTCTTATAACCTTTTACGGGTGTTGAAGTGGTAAGACAGTAGGTGGGCGATTCAACCGATACAGTCCTAATGAGCACCTTATTATTTTTCTTATAACCTTTTACGGGTGTTAAAGTGGTAAGAGAGTAGGTGGGTGATTCCTTCTCTAAGATTCAAATTCAACTTTTATTGTTTTCTTGTCTTTAACTCCTTGAATGCCACATGTACTGCATAAGTTGCGTTTTAGCTAGCCCCATTAGTTAGCAAAATATTAGTAAGGCTTTGTATGTTTTCCCTAATATTTAAAAAAAAAACACTATTTGCTTGTACTGTTAATTCATAAAAAAATGTTTACTAACTTTTAGAATCAACTAATATGAAGTTCACACACATAAACTCAATCGATTCAAGACTTGGGCCTACGCTTAGTGGCTAAGCCCACAATACACCATTCAAGATCACTGTATATATAAAAGGCAGTTCGTTGGACTATTAAATATGAAATAAAAATGATTTTGATTTGTTACTAACTTTTTACATATATGATAGTAGGGCTGTTCACTAGCTGAATCGAATTGATCAGACCTTTGCTCGTGATCGGTTCATTTACAAACCAAACAGAACTGAATCAAGCGTTTTTTCAACCGAGCCAAAGTCGAACGAGCGCCTTCCGATCCGAGTATTTTCGAACGAACGTCGAGCGAGTATCGAGCGTCACATAACAAATAGAAAAGTGATGACCGGGTTGTTAGTTTTTAGAATAAAGTGCAGTTTTCAACTTTTCATCCCTAAGTTTCGTCCAATTAGAACACAAGTATAAATTTACGAAATAACAAGGTATAGAAAAAACACTCAACTGGTTCTACGGAGATCATTTGAGCGGAAAGATGAATCGTCGATCGATTGAAGCAGCCTATGAGAAGTTTGAAATCGAATGAACCGGTTGAAGCAAAACCATAGGGAGTTGGCGTCTTGGCGACAAAGAATTGAATAATGATGGTTGATGCGGGGTTTTAATTAGGGTTATGTACTTCTGATTTTAATGGCGGGTTGACACTTGAATATCGATCGACGCTTCACATATCAGTATTTTGACATTTTGACTCAATTACTCTGGATTATTAGACAATGGACTATTGGTGATGCCTTCAATTCTATAATTAAATGGGCTCTAGTTGAATCATGGACCAAACATTATATTAAAAAATAATTCGAGCCAACCAAGTCGAACTAAACTGAGCGGACCTTTGCTCATGTTCGGTTTGTTTCAAACCGAACCGAACCGAGCGCCTTTTTCAATCGAGCAAATTCCGAACATTTCTCGATCGAGAATCGAGCGAGTCTCGAACGTCGAACAATTTGAACAGCCCTATATGATAGTAATGTCATGATCACGATATCTATGAATGGGGTAAGGATAGTGTAAAAAGGGCCTAAAGTGTGAGAAGTGTATTATAACACTATATATAATACTATATAACACCATATAAACAACGTATAACAATATGTAACACCATATAATACCATATAACACTATGTAACACTATATATCATTATATAACAAATATAACACTATACATCTATCATAGACATGCTATCAGACAACCTATAGTGTTATATTTGTTATATAATGATATATAGTGTTACATAGTGTTATATGGTATTATATGGTGTTACATATTGTTATACGGTGTTTATATGGTGTTATATAGCATTATATATAGTGTTATAATACACTTCTCACACTTTGAGCACTTTTTACAGGATCCTCTACCTCTATGAATACTTATTTAAAATACTGAATTTTGCTAATAAAAAAGGACACATAGCTTGTTGTGTGTTTTCTTCTGTTTCTCGATGTATTAGTTTGCTATTAGGAAATATTAACTAGTTAATAGTATAGTTAATAGTAATGTCATGATCACAGTATCTATGAATATTTCTTTAAAATACTGAATTTTGCTACTAAAGAAGGACACATAGCTTGTTGTGTGTTTCTTCTGTTTCTCCATGTATTAGTTTGCTATTAGGAAATATTAACTAGTTAATAGTAAAGATTTATGAAATATAAAAAAGATATTTTAAGAAAAAAATAAAGTTAAGAACCATATCTCTAATAAAAATGTTATAAACACATCTGTAAAAAAAAGAACAAAAAAATTGTCGAGTCGGTAGTTACACTTACTGTAAATTTTGTTTATGACGATTTAAATTTTTGCATGCGACATTTTTTTCCTGGAACAAGTGATTTTTGATGAAATAAAAATAAATAAATAAACCTTTGGTGGGTATAATTGCGGGTATAAGGGTGAGAGGGGCACTCCCCTCTTAGGGGAGTCCCCTCTCTTACGCACACCCAATCAGGTTATGTCACGTCAACTCCCCTCTTAAACTCCCCTCACACCGCAATTTGATGGCGGCACTCCCCTCTTAGGTGAGTTGTTTTTTTATTCAAAAAAAAAAATAATAATAATTGATTGGTTGAGAAAAGGGTGGCCACACCATCTCTCTCCCTCCTTCTTCGGTGTCTCCTCCCCGATTCCCCTCCCCGCACCCCCTCCCCGCACCGATGGCGCCGGTGTTCCCAAGCGGTGAATAGGGTCACCGATCCCCTCCCCGCGAGTGCCCCGATCACCCTAAATCTTTCTTTTGAATATCACATCAACTAACATTTGGTGGGTATGAGTTTAGGTCACATGTCACAGGCTATCTTTGGCCACCAAATTCATTTTATTTGGTCCATGAATTAGATTTTCCATTCCCAAATTATGAACAAAAAAAACCATTAATATGTTCTTATATTTTTATAGTAAAGTGAACAAATTTGCAATAATTAGTTTTCATGAATTGGCAGATTTCCTTCAAACAACTATGATAAGCTGATAGCCATCTTACTTTTTATCTTCGTATATTTTCTTGAGTGACCATAAATATTGTGAAATACGCAAAAAATTGTCCGGTGCATGAAATTTTATCAAAGACTGGAAATTTTTAAATAAGAAGTGAACTAGGTTTGTCTATTTTTTCTTACGGCTAATTTGGATCACTGGAGTATCGTCGTGTCACCAGTGGAACCACCTGATCATATCCATCTATACTAGGCAATAATGTTAATATACCAATTCAGAAAGAAACCCAACAAATTCGGGAAAACCCCTTATGATAATCGAACACAGGACGTAATGGTTCTAAAGTCTTATCTCACCCCAAGATGTCACTAGGTTATAATGCTATAGGCAGGTTTGTGTATCTTAAAGATAAAATCTCAGCACATATAGACACTACTGTATAAATAAATTATAATTAGATTTTTTCTCATTTTTCTTTATGATTTCCACACCTAATTTTTTTTTATAGTATGAATGGTCTACATTATTAAATTTTAGTTGAGCCAACAAAGTCATAAGGCACCCACAACACCACAAGAATCACAAGACATCATTTAAGGTCCGTGGTCCTTGTAGTTGTAGGTCACCTCTCCATACAAGCCATATAAAATTGACCTTAATCCTCAAAAGATATAATAAAATAATAAAAGGTTAATTTCAAATAATTTATACTCAATAATTTGATGGTCCAGATTCGAAACCGTTATTATTATTATTATTATTATTATCTTAACTAGTCTTATAAACCATATTTAAAATGCTAATTAAAATAAGAAAACAACAGAAAATTAATTGTTGTCTTATATAGACATACATCTATCCATACTATGAACTAAAAATCTCAACTGTTAAAGAGGAACATCATTATATACATATGTTGATGCCTATAAGCTAAAAGCCATTTGGTTGACATATCCTATTACAACTTGAACTCGCAAACTAACAAAAACATATGGACAAACAAATATTAATGGGTTAACCACATTTATAACTATAGACATAAACGTTGGTGGGTTATCGGGGGTGACTCGACTGTAAAAAAAAGAATGATAAGTTGAAGCTTAGGGTCCCCAAATTTAAGGGACATAAACTTTTTAGTGTTTAACTATGATTGATTCACATTCAATTCTTACTCTTCAGTCATATTTCCTCGCTCTTAATCTTTAGAATTTTTTGTTGGAATTATGTGATTTTGTGCCTTTCTACAAATCGTATACAAAAACTATGTCGTCATATTTCCATGTGTTAGGATACAAATCGTATACAAAAACTATGTCGTCATATTTCCATGTGTTAGGATTCTAAGAAAAAATTGCTATTTTTAAAAAATGTCATGATTTTATGATCCGTTTTAGGCTCCCAAAAAGAATAAGCTAACCGGTTTATGATATGAAGTACGATCATTTTTACTTAAAATAATTTTAAATTTCAAAATTTATTTTTAATAAATTTTTATAAAACCAAAATCCACTGTCACTTACAACTTGAACCTGTATCACCTTAAAACTGCCCAAGTGAACTATTATTACCAAAAATAGAAAGAAACAAATGTGCAAAAAGAGCAAGAGCCTCTTGCTTTGCTTGCATTCCTCTAAATGTAATATTTTTGAAGAAATCTTGCATAGCAGGGCATCTCTTCAATTGGCCTCTTCACTCCAATGGTGTTAAAATATACATATTCTTTACAAACCTTGGCTTTGGCTTTCAATTTCTTGATCTTAAAGTCTTTCCAAATTTAGAAAGAAAACGCAACAAATCGGTAATCTCAAAATTTGGCTGACCAAACAGCGTTTTCGCCCTCTCCACATCGTCTATGGACTTCCTTAATCCTGTCAACGGACCGACAAATCCCGCTACAAGTCCAGTCAAATGATGCTACACATATGTTTCCAGCCTGTGCTTTCCACTCACAATCTACAAAAGACATAATATTGCTTTATTAGAAATCCCGCTACAAGTCCAGTCAAATATGGATAGCCAAAATCAGAAAGTGTTGTTAGTGTTTAGTATTGCTTTATTAAAATTGATTTTGTGTTTTGATACACCGATAAAAATATTAATTAAAAAGTCATTTTTATGCACGATATAAATTTTAGAGATTTAATCGTTCAAAACTATAGTCTACCTGCTATCCTTATGTAATTTGCCCTGGTGATTGGAATGAAACAATTTAGAAACTATAGTCTATGAACTTGTGTATGAAAATGATAACAATCTAATCATATTTGGCCCATTACCCAACTCCGCCCATTTTCTCACCTATGTTTGTGTATTTACTAGAAAATTTGAAGCTTTACCTGGCGGGGTCCCACAACATAATCGTCGATCGTCAATATGCTCAACATCAAGCCCAATAAACCAAGATCCTAAAGAAACGTCCTCATTTGCGTACTTATGCAATACGTGTCTGAATTAATGTTTAAACACAAGTTTAGAAAAACCAACATAACGAATGAATAAAATAGATAAATATAATTACCGTTAGCGAAACTTAACTGATTTAATGAGATATAAGTAGCCAAATCTTTCGAAATTGCATATAATTGTCCTGTGGCATGCCGAAAATACTTGTTTCCATTCTCACCAAATTTCCAATATTCGGGTTCGTGGTACCTTACTCCTCTGTTTCATCACAAATTTATTAAAAATACAACATTTTTATTTATTTTCAACAATTTATATAGATTAGTATTTTGCTTACTTTTGTGCGAGTACCGGGCCAGACTTCATGCATCCAATATACACCCTTTTCTTCTTCCTATGCCTAACTAATGTATGACCTAGTGTGGCTTCAATCAAGATACAAAAACAGGTCAAAATTACCTATGTTTAATTTTGGTTTTAAATTATTAAAGTCAAAAGTTAACTTGGATTATGGAAAGGTCAAAATTACCTATGTTTACATGGACATCATCATCAACCTTGATGTAAAATTCTGCATCCCACATATTAACAGCAGTTGCAAAATATGTTTTTGTCTTTGCAGACAATTCTAGGTATCCCTCTACATGGTCCTGCAGGTTGTATTTTAGTCATTAAGAGTTAATTATCAAAATTTCAAAAAAAAAAAAAAACAAAGCAAATTATAAAAATCAAAAAAGAAAAAGTGGAAAAAAAGGCGTACCAGTCTCAAGAAATCGCCATGCTTTCTGTCTTCAGCTTCAATAGCGCGGTCTAGTATTCCCCCTACCGTGGCGCTGTCGAAAAAAATCATAGAATTTAGAAATAGTTCAGTTCATGATTCTTATATAATGAGTCTTTTATATGATGGCTTATATAGGGATGTATTCAATACAAATAGTAAACTATGAGAGTTGTATAAAATGGTATTCAATATACCCACTTTTTATTCAATGAGTGTCCAACTTCTAAAAAAAATATGGGGGTTCATCAATGTTATATAAGTGTTACATTACTGCTGCTAGTACTCTTTAATATTATTATATAGTTTTTATTTGCTCCTAATCTCACACACACATGGGAGTTTCAAGTGAAAACCATTAAATAATTAGGAAAAAAAAAAGCGACTTTAAAATTTAGAAGTGTAAAAAGGAATTTATGACATGGTGTTTTAAAATTTAGACATGATGTTTTAAATATTTTTTAGCCATGGTGTTAAACAAAAATACCATGTGCAAAAAAAAAAAAAAAAAAAAACAAAACAAAACATTGTGGTTTAGAAACAAAAACAATACATCATATTTAAAAAAATTTAAAATGTCATATGTTAATTTTTATTTTATATATTTTAGGCAAAATCACCTTTTTAACATTACTCAACCCATAGAAGAAATATAATTGTTTTAGATCTCTCAGCCCAAACATGGTCCTAGAGACAAAACATGGTTATTTAGTTAAGAATATAAAGATCTAATGAACTTTAAAGGTGGAAGCCCAAATGATTAACAACATAAAAGTGTGGTCACATGAAATCCTGAAAAGTTTATGTTATTATATGCTTTTATTTTTAGCAAAAGTTCACTTGATAATTGATATTGATGTATTTGAAGTAACTTCACTTTTTCCATTATTGCTATAACCTAAATATCATTTAATCTAGTTAAAATACCAAGACAAAAAAAAAACATTTTAATCTTGTAAGGATATAAAATTGATTTAAATTTTAATATATAAATGTTAAAGAAGTGATAAGAAAGTAGAAACACACCTGTGGCCGATAACAAAACGCATTATAATGCCCTTCTCATCCTCTAATTTTTTCCTTTTTTCACCTATATAATTCAAGTGAAAGACAATAAAGTAAGAGAATGAAGACACTGTTATGGGTCATGTTTTGTATTTTGGTCTCAAATAATTTAACTTTAAATAGGTGGTGAGTCAAATATGGGTGTAAAAATAATATTACTTATAAATGTTACATTCACAAATTTGGATGAATTTTGACTATTTTTCATTTGAGCAAAAAAATTTTCTGCTCGTTAGAGATAAAACATAAACCCAACGACTGCGTGTTCTCACAAACCTTGAGGCATCCAAGTAGCGCGTACTGAATCTCTTCTTTTACGACTACTGAAAGCAGTATTAATTCCAACAACCATCAAATACTTTCTCTTTTCAGACGATGTCGTTGTATCTTCTCCTGATATTGGAGATCCGTTCACAATCGATTCTTGGATGGACCTAGCTGCAGCTAATTCCATCTCTAAGCTTGATATCGTTTTGTCTAATGTCCTATAATTAATAGATTAAATAAAATTATATACAAACAAATAAACTTCACAGAAAAAATGCTCAAAAAGTTCATATCTAATTTTCTTTGAAAAAAAAGTAGTAAACATATTATTATTTTTGAACAGCAGAAATAATCAGATAAATTGTTAAATAAACAATCTAAAAAACTTAATATAGAAGCAGATAAAACTCACTGTATAGCCTGATGAGTCTTGGATACTTCCCCAAATATTTGTTTCGGATCGCGTTTGACATTCTTCATATGTAACTATATTAACCGAACACAATCATGTTTATAAAAAATCAACCATGAATACAAAAAAAAAAAAAAAAAAACATACCTTTCTTAGATCACAACCTTCTGATACCAACTTTAGGCCTTCAGATTCTAGAGAAGTTGGTCTTGTAATAAGTTTAGAGTCAGAAACTGGCCACATTCTGTAACACACCATTTTCTTGAAACTTATAAATCCAACATATTTTGTAAATTTCAAAATACTAGGATTTATTCTAGGTAGAACTACCAGAAAAACAATTATGAGCATACCAACTGCCCATTTGTTTTTTTATATTTATTTCCTAAAAAGATATTAATGCTTAGAACCAAGTACATATGATGATCATATTCCAGAAACCAATTATAAAATATATTGTCACAAGCAACAGTACAAGACATCATAAATTAGATCTGCAAATTTGTTACAAAGCATGGAGCTAATGTAAAAGAATATATCACAAAAAAAAAAAACACTAAATAAGGAAAGTCTATGAATTTTATATTTTCTAAATAACCATGAGAATCTGTTACCGGAAAACTCACAGAACCGTGAATCATGTAAAGTCCGTAAAAAAACTTGGTAAAAAGAATGGAGTTTATGTAAAGAATATATCATAAAAAAATAACCAAATAATGAAAGTTCATGAATTTTTTTTTTCGGGCAACCATCACCGATACCAGATTATGTTATGACTCCGAGATCTATGGACGTAGTTTTTAAAAGACTTAGTTTTGCTATTCAAAAAGGGTAGCAGCGCAGCTTATTATCTCGATGTAAATTCATAACACGATAATATTTAATCTGTATGCATCTTTTAATTAACAAACAAGGAAAAGCATATGATCAAACTCAAAAGTTAGTAAGAAAACAATGAAGATCATGTATATATATATATATATACATACCTATTGGTGAAGAGTAATCCAGCACAAAAACTGCTAATACATAAGAGAAGTGTCCATTTTTGCGATATAACATTTCTTGAAGCTTTTTGATCTCCTTTGTTCTTCATAATAAGTGTTTCTTTCATGCTGTGAATCGACGAACACGGTTCATTCGATTGAACTCATGAAGACGAACCCAAACCCGAATTCGATAACACAAAATAATTTGAAATTTTAGCTTTGAAGAACAGAGGGAAATGGAGAGAGAATATATAAAGAGGTGCCCTGTACTTGTTCTAGTTTGTACCTTTCTTTATCCCTTTGCTTTGTTTGCTCTCTCTCTCTCTCTCTCTCTCTCTCATACATATACATATATACAACCCATATATATACACACCTTTATATCTCTCTCTTTGAAGGGAAGGACGTCGGCTTAACAGAAATGAGGGAAGACCCGCTAACTACAGCCCCCTGTATTATTCAAGAATTAACGAAAAAGTCCCTCGTTTAAGGATTCTTGGCAAAATACTCGTATAGTTATAAGTAGGGCTGACCAAATTAACCGTCATAACCGATAACAGATGGTTATGGTTATGAAACTTTGTTTAACCGATCAATTGGTTATGGTTAGGGTTATGAAACTTTGGTTAAATGATATAACGGAAACCGAATTGAACTTATAATGTTAAGTGTATATAATGTATTTATGTTTTACATTAGAGGGTTTTCACTAAATTAAAGTATGGTATTATTTTTTTTGAACGGCAAGAAACGACGTGTCAACCACCGTGACACTGGACGCTGTGGCTAAGGTCGACTACTCGACCGCCACCAGCCCCTTGGCTTTCCCCAGATGAGCGGAAACCCGACATCCACCCGCCTGAAGGCACGACAGTGGAATAATCGGTAAAACCTCGCCTCCTATCCAAGTCGAACCGACGCCACCCGTATTCGCTTTTCACTTGGATGCCGTAGAAAATAATGAGGAGAGTGGAAATCGAACCTGAGTCACAAGGTACACCATTCTTTCCCCAACCACTCAACCACTACCTCATTGGTGATGAAAATTAAGGTGTTATGATCATAACTTTTTTGTTTAGAGTTACCTTATTCAAACTCTGCACACCCCTAATGATATCCTTATTTATTTCAAATCTTGCATGGTTAATTACTCGAAATTAACCAAAACCGAACTATAACTGACTTCATAACCAATTAACCATAACCGAAGCTAGCAGTTATGATTATGATTAATGATAAAAAAAAAACCGAACTATACCGACGTATGCCCACATAAGGTTGACAATCCGCGTTAATATTTTGTATGGAAAGGAACAACTTAAATCCACATAAAAATAATGCTAAAATAAATAACAAGTGCTGAAAAAGTCAACCAAATATATATCTTCATATTTTAATTTCTTTTGTTACAAGAAATAATAATAATAATAATAATAATTATTATTATTATTATTATTAGAAGAAGAAAATAGTTTTAATGATTAGTTTCTAGTTACAGAATTTAATATATAATAAATGTTAGTGGATTAATCAAGCCCATGTTTTAGTTAATTTTAAAACTTTACTCGCTTTGATTGGTATGTCTCACAATGAAATTGATTTATTTAATTTGAAACTTGTTTGGGGAATACGAAAAGAAAAACTTCAAATATATCTATGATAAATCTATACTCTATACTATATAATAAAAGAAAACACTTTGGGAACATTTGTCATCATATTAGGCCATCTCTTATAGATAATTATTATTTTAGTTAAATATTATCTAATTAATTATAAATAACTCTTCTACTAAATATTATTTAATTTAATATTTTATATTATAGATAACTCTTCTACTAAATATTTATTAGTTTAATATCATATAGATAATTATTATTTACTTTAATCTCCATCTCATTTATAATATTATTTATTTGAATTAATTATATTTGAACGTTTTTTTAAGTTTGGTATCAAATAGATTTTACGAAACTTAAAATAAATTTAAATAATATTATTTATCATTTATACATTGACGGAGTTTTAAATAAAGGGTTAAATTTATTGAGACTTCGTTAACAAATTTTGCAATAACAGAATAATCTATTTTTATCACGAACCCCAAACTTTGTATTAATATATTAAATATTTTTATTTTTACTATACAAAATTACATTTACTCGACCCATGTAATACATGAGGTTTTTTAAAATATAACTTTTTATTATTTGATATATAAAATTAGATTTATTAAATTCGTACAATACACGGGGTTTTTTTAAGGATATATTTTTTTTTATTATTTAGTACAGAAAATCACATTTATTCAAACCGTGTAATGCGCATATTTTTAAAAATGTATTTTTTATTATTTGGTATATAAAATTACATTTATTAAACCCGTGTAATAAATGAGGTTTTTTTAAAGATGTATTATTTTATTATTTGGTAAACAATATTACATTTATTCAACTCGTGTAATATACGAGGTTTTAAAGATATAACTTTTTTATTTGGTATATAAAATTACATTTATTCAACCCGTACAATATGGTTCTTATAGATATAACTTTTTATTATTTAATATATAAAATTATATTTATTCAACCCGTACAATAAATGAGGTTTTTAAAGATATATTGTTTTATTATTTAGTATATAAAATATATAAAATTTATTTATTCAACCCCGTGTAATACACGGGGTTATAACCTAGTAATTTTATATTTGAAGCCAAGGTTTATAATAAAATGTCCATAAACTCGTGCACTGCATTTCGTATGTAACGAACTGAATTTTCAAGTATGTGTTCCCTCGTGTTTGTGTGTGTGCTCGCAAGTATACGTGTGTAATCGACTAACATATTTAAAAAAAATAGACATAACTTTACATTAGTTTTTAATAATGTATATAAACGTGTTCGTTCAAATGAAATTAAATCATATTCATAATTTCTCCTTCACTTAAATGCAGGTATGGTGTAACTGTCTTTAGGTCCAAAGAGTATGGCATGCATGTGTGTGTAATGAAGTGAATATTCAACTAATTTATTACGTATCATCAGTGGCGGAGCTTGACCAAAAGTTTCGAGGGCGCGTAAAGTGATGGGACCCAATTTTTTTTTTTCCTATCGTTATGTTTTGGGTCGGGCCGGGTTGGCTATTCGATTCAAGTCGAGTCAAATAATAATAGTTCCAAATAAAACAAAGTGTATATTTACCAAACTACCCAAAACATTTATATACAAAGTTTATAAATATTTAGGATATACAATTGAGGAAAAATAATCGGGGGGGCGATCCTATATAGTTTTAAAATTTTCGGACAAAAAATCAGAACTTATACACTTCTAACCGAAACATTGGGGTGGGCGGGTGCACCCCCGGGCACCCACAATACTTCGCCACTGCGTATCATACATATATATATATAGTGAGGTTCTAGAGTGAACACTAGTGTATTTGCGAACTAAGTGAACAAATCCTGGCCATTAATCTACACACGTGTATGGCCAGGATCTCATCATCAAATCGTAAAATACACTAGTGTATTTCAACATTAAATCCTGGACATTGATCTACACACGTGTATGGCCAGGATTAATTCACTCGGTTCGCAAGCTACACTAGTGTTCACTCTTGAACCTAATCATATATATATATATATATATAGGGTCAGGATTTAAAGAAAACGGTGAAAAGTGTGAGAACGTTGAGAACGCTTATTGGTCGTTCGATCAAAACAATCCATGGACTAGATTGCGCGGTGGCGTTTTCGTAAATAACATCAATTTTATTATGTGGGACGCGCTTCATTAAGGGTAGAAGGGTCTTTTACCGCTCATATTCAAAACGCCATCAAATGATAACACGCCATTCAAAATAAATAAAACACCATTAAAAACAAACGCCAAAAATTAGCGATAAAACGCGTTGGATGTTACAAGAAGATGAAACAAACACAGTAAATGAATTTCAGTTATTAACATTTATTAGAAGAAATTATTTCCTAAATTACGCGCCAAAAACATCGTTATATAAACGAGGTAAAACATAGCTTCCATAATCACTTAAATCTATCCATTTCTGGAAAAACATCTTTAAACAAAAAACGCCAACTTAACCAAAACGCCAAAAATGGCAACAATCGTTTCGTGTAGATACACTCTGGAAATCAAGTGATTCGTCCTCCGTTTTGACAACAGAAGGAGGGTGTATGTTAAGACGGTCAGGGCAATTTTGAACATGGAAGAAGAGGTACAGAGGGGTATCTTATCACTTGGCATCGCTCTAGACAACGAATGCCATGAAACACATATGCTTATGAAAGCATTAACTAGAAAATTTGGACCAATCAAAGCGGATGTGAAGCCGGACCCTGTCATGACATCATCGCGTTTTCATGATAAAAAAGACATGGTCACCGTTACATACGACAGCAGAGAGCAGGAAGTCTACTGGCTTGAAAACATCATGACAAAGTAGGGTCTTGGTTTCATGGAAGAATTGCATAACGCCACTTGTACGAACACAAAAATGGACTCAAAATTGGAGTTAATGCAAGACATGTTCAAGTGGAGGCTTCAGAATCTTCAGGAACAAGAAGCCGATGAAGGTGAAGGTGATGTCATGGATGAAGATCCAGATGAAGACTCAAAGGAAGAAGATGACGCAAGTGAGTACTTTTCGGATAAAGTACCTTCTGACGAAGGGTTTTAATTTTTTTTTCTTCTGTGTGATCTTCTTTTTTTTAATATATTTAAATGATATATTTCTCTATTTATTTGCAAAACGCCCAAAACATACTAAAAAATGTTATTCCTTACAAAACGCCAAAAATAACAAAAAAAATATTGTTCCTGCTTAATATTTTGGTCTGCATAACGCCGTTTAAAAAAACGCCAAACTTAAAAGATGGGACGTCTGTCACCTATAAACTGATAAAGCTGATCAAAACAGTAAATACAAAAATAGTAATTGAAAAGACGGTTACTTTATTACTATCATTTATTACAATAAAAAAATTCTGCCTAAACTACGTGCCAAAAAACTCCTATAAGAGAGAGGTCTATACACAATGAATTGATCACACCCAGAAAAACAAACGCCATATCCTCTAGAAACCACTCACTTTAAAACGCCAAAAAATGTTAGTTAAAATAACCACAGATGGCAAAGCTTTCACTGAATGGATTCTTCTTCTGAGGGGGTTATCTCAGTAATATTTTACTGAATGAAATGGACAAATATTCAAGAAAACGAGACTGATGACAGTGATATGCCATCATGTGAGCTTTGTTCTTGATGAATATCGGCATGAAATAAATGGATCAACACAAGTGTAAAATGCTATTTTGGACTCCATTATTATAAATAGCATCAAGCAAGAGTTGATCTTCAATGACATGCCACCAAACAAGAATATCACACCAAAAAACAGGATGCCACTACGCAGCTTCGTCTGAAAAGGACGGGGTTTATGTAGGAAAGTTGGCATCTAGCTAAGGTATTCAAAAGGTTCAAAACGCCAAAACAAATCCAAGAAGAAGGAGCTGATGACAGTTAAGATTCGGAAGAGAAATTAGATTACCATTTGAAATTTTTTATTTTCATTTTATATTGTTTTGTTATAAAGTTATCTGTTGTTTTGTTATCTAATTCTCTACAAATAAAATACATTATTATATAAAACGCCAAAAACTACAAACACCAAAACGCTAGTAGTGTGAAAACTGTGAGAAAGGGTGCTCCCAAAGCAACTTGTCAAATGTATTAAACGCCAAAAATTTCACTAAACGCCAAAAAAAACATTTGGTCTTATTGTTAACTTATGAAAAATATTAATGACTCGTAGTTAATTATTATATAAAACGCCAAAAAAAATGACCAGAAAACGCTATAAGGCCAAAAAATTATCTATGTGACACAAAAACAATTAATTCAACGCCAAAAAGTTTAATAAATACAATTAACGCCAAAAAAATCTTAGACGCCAGAAAATATTATATCGCGTTGGGAAAATAAAAGAAGATTGAAAAGACAAAAATATTATATCTTAGACGCCTGATCATGTCCCGCGCCACGTGTTGGGCCAGGATGCGTTCTCACAATTCTCACACTTTTGGGCGTTTTCTACTGATCCCGTTCCTATATATATATATATATATAGTGTGAGGTTCATTGGGGAACACTAAAAAAGTGAGGAACAGCGGGGAACCGACTCAAACGAACTCCGATTGGACTCATTTCAGCGGCGTTGGAACCGTCTCGTCGAACCCTAACTAGGATCTCTTAACCCTAAACCCTAAATCATAACCCCTAAACCCTAAATATATTAAGGTTTGGCTTTTAGGGTTTAGCTTTAGGGTTTAGCCTTAGGGTTTAGAGTTTAGCTTTAGGGTTTAGAGTTTAGCTTTAGGGTTTAGCTTTAGGGTTTAGCTATAGCGTTTAGCTTTAGGTTTAGCCTTTAGGGTTTAGCTTTTATGGTTTATAGTTTAGATTTTACGGTTTAGCTTAGGTTTTAGCCTTACTTTTTAGCTTTAGGGTTTAGAGTTTAGGAGTTAGGATTTAGGGTTTAGGGTTAAGAGATCTTAGTTAGGGTTCGACAAGCCGGTTCCAACGCCGCTTGAATGAGTCCAATCGGAGTTCGTTTGAGTCGGTTCCCCGCTGTTCCCCACTTTTTTAGTGTTTCCCTATATATATATAAGGGAAGGTAAACCCTAAAGCTAAACCCTAAGGCTAAACCCTAAAGCTAAACCCTAAAAGCCAAACCCTAATATATTTAGGGTTTAGGGGTTATGATTTAGGGTTTAGGGTTAAGAGATCCTAGTTAGGGTTCGACGAGACGGTTCCAACGCCGCTGGAATGAGTCCAATCGGAGTTCGTTTGAGTCGGTTCCCCGCTGTTCCCCACTTTTTTAGTGTTCCCCAATGAACCTCACACTATATATATATATATATGGTTAAGTTCATTTCTGAAGAAATCATTTAATAGTGAACTGTGTGAACTAATCCTAACTCTTTATTATCAATACACAAGTGTAAATCAATGACCAAGATTTGATCAGGATTTGATGATGAAAGTACACTAGTGTATTTTACGATTTGATGATGTAAATCAATGGCCTGGATTTGTTCACTCGGTTCACAAATACACTAGTGTTCACTCTAGAAACCCACCCTATATATATATATATATCGCATGCATGTGTTTGTGTGTTCATAAGCATATGTGTAAGACTATTCGTGTGTTGAAGAAGCAAGACCCGGAACTGGTTAGTATTAGGACGTTAACTTCCACATGAGAGTTGTCTGACAGTTCAAGTCCCGTTATGGACATACAAAATGAAACATTTAGGAGTATGTTAGTTTGGCAGTCAAAAACCTGATCTACAAATCAGAAAGTCATTAGCCTCACCACAAGAAAGGTATTCTTCATGTGACTACCATCCGGATTGAAAATAAGTATTTGTTTATCATCGGAAAATAAGTATGTGTCGAGAAATATTAAACGAATCCAACTTGTTCATAATTTCCCCTTCACTACGATGCATTTTGTGAGAACTTATACATATGGTTTATTAAACTTCTCTACACAATCCGGATTCAAGCGGTTATATTTTACTCGGATGTACCAGGATCTATATGGAAGCTTTTCACTTGCGATTTATCTAGATATGTTTTTATTTTATTAAACGTATAAAATTAAGAAATGCTTCTAATTAGTTTTTAAATTAAATCTTGAGTAAATCTTTTCACTTGTCATTTTGATCCATTCTTTTTATCACAGTAAAATGGCAATTTACTCTTTAAATAACAAAGCAAAATGTTAGTTTTTTTCTTATTAAACACCCCACCCTGTTGGATGTGGTCTGGCGGCATTTGTATGATGGTGGTTGTGGTCGTGTGGAGGTGGTAAATCTGGTGGTGGTTTAGGTTTTTTTAAGAAATAGCAGTAAATTATTAATCTAGTGGCGGAAAATTACGGTGGAGATGGTTTCTGGATTATTGGGTTAGTGGTGGTGCCATAGATTGGCTTCTGTAGTTCTGTATATAAAGATGGAGATATACAAGGATATATACATATATGTGTATTAAAGTTAATAGATTTTAAAATATGTGTTTGAGTAAATTGCCAAAATCGTCCCTGAGGTTTGGGCATGTTTGGCATTTTCATCCAAAACACAATATAGTCCTTCACTTTTGTGATTTTTGCCATTTTCATCCAAACGTCTAATTTCCTTTATTTTTTCTATCAAACATTTGGATGAAAATGACACAAAATCACAAAACTCATGGACGATTTTGGCAAAAAAAAAAATCATACGTTTGGATTAAAATGGTAAAAAATCCCAAAAGTGATGGACTATATTGTACAAAAATGTTGTTTTGGATGAAAATGACAAACATGCCCAAGCCCCAGGGACGATTTTGGCAATTTACTCTATGTGTTTTTTATATATAAATAAATATGTGTGTGCTTTTCATAACATTAATTTTTTTAATATAAAATAAGCTTTGGACTAAAATGGCAAATTGAAAAGTTTATAACGAAAATGCCGAAAATACCTCTGGTTAAAACTGAGTTTTTTTTACTGAGTTAGATTATGTAATCAAAATGGCAATAAAAGGGAAAAGTCAGGGACTCAGAAAAGAAAAAAAAAATATTTGAACTAAATTAACAAATTTGGACAAACCTAGGGACTAAAATAGCAATTTACTCTTAAATCTTTAACATGGTCGTGTAAAGAAAATCATTATGATAATTATTTTCACTTGAATGCAGGTACGGAGCAACTGTCTTTAGGTTCAAATAATAAACAGTTATGGTGACAGAGGTATGCTATTCTGACAATTGAGTAAATATGACGGTTTGGTAACATTGGTTCAGAAGTACACATGTCCCACTACTGTATGCTTGTCAACCTTCCCTCGCCTAATCGCCACTAAAAAAAGCCTGTGGACCTTGAATTTTACATGTATGGTCCCTAAACTATTCTACACCTTTCACTTTTAATTTCTATTTCTTTTATCATATTTAAGGTAATAAATCATTATATTAAGGTCCCTTTCTCCGAATAATGATCAATTCTACACCATTCACTTTTAAACCAGTTTCCCACTATGTTTATTAATTGCTCTCATCAAGTAGCTATTGATGTGTTTCCACAAAAATCTATTCTTTCTATATAGTTTCCACAAATATCTATTTTTTCTATATAAAAAGAGAAATATAAATGATATTACAATGCTCACGTAGCAATCAGATAGACTGTCCAATAATGCATATCTGATATCATTATTGCATAATAAATCTTAATTTAAAATCTTTTAAAATACAAATTAGAGAATGGGCTCAATTAAAACCTCTGCCATATTTAAAATTCTGGTTTCAAATTCAAAATTCAAACCGTACTTTCTGATACATATATAACACTGATACATGATTCTGACTCCACATTCAAAATTCAAACTATACTTTCTCTCTCAAATCCAGAGCTCCCAACACATTGTTCTCCTCATACATCGATTAAACCCTAAATCATCTCAAAATATCATCACAATTCACACTAGACGCCGATTAAACCCTAAAATCGACTGAACAGATGTTCAAATGGCTGCTAAAGATCCAAAGCTAGACGAAAGCAGCCGGACCCATAGTGATGAGGTATGATTTTTGTTTTTTGTTTACAGTTGATTGATGATGTTCTATGTTTTAACCTAGAGTTTAAGTTTTGTTTTATCTTTGAGTTGCACAGGGTGCTTAGTGTTTGTTTCACTTGATTTGTTGATAGTTAGTTGCATATTAGGTTTGTAGGTTTTTTTTTACTGTAGTTATACTTATTTAAATTGATTATGAAGAAACAAGTGTTGATAATTTTTATTAAGACTCAAATTTAAGAATATGCTAATATGGATACTGATTTTATTAAATATAAAGAAAGATTAAACACTCAAATTTAAGAATATGCATAAAATATTACACGCTACAGTTAACACTCCCTAGGATTTCGACGGCTCTCGCCTTCTTCCACGCGGTTTCGTTCTTTCTTTAGTTTTGCAGATCGGCTAGCATGTCGCAGATCTTCTGATCATGTTTCAAGAGTTGTGTGATAAAATCTTCTGCGTTGTTCTTGAAGTCTGATGGAGGAGAGTGGAGGATTTCATCAAGCAATCTGATGCTGCTCCAAGTTTGCTTGTAATAGTTTTCACTGATGATGCTAACTTTTCTGTTTAGTTCTTCATCCGCTCTCTTTTCTTCGAGCAACCATTTAGAGAATTGCGTTTTAACAGCGCTGGTGTCTGCCCATTGGTAGAAGCTTTTGTTTTCTATCTAGAGTATTGTTGGTGTTGTTGGTTTTGGTTTGTTTTTTGACTATCAGTGTTTTAAAAGTAAATTTGCTGATGTTTTCAATCAAACTAATCTTCAGCCTTTTATAGTGTTTAAAATGGGTGTTATGGTAAATAAAGAGGTTATTCGTAATTATGATAACCTGTTTTTTTTTAATATTTAAATTTTGTCCTTTGGAATTCTTGATATTTAATTTTATTAGCTTTCCCATAAAAACTTATTTCTGAAAGGTTTTGCATTAAAAGCACGATGTTTTTAAATATAAATGTACATGTTTATATTAAATGTACACGTTTTTCCCTCCTAGATTATTAAATGTACAGGGAATTTAAATATAGATTTTTATTTAATGCTTGTATTTAAATCTGACGTTTGGGTTGTTAGATATTTCACTGTATAATATGATTGCCAATTCACCTGTTTTCCATCACGTTTTACTACCAAGATACCTTTCTTTCACATCAATTGATTAATATAACATAATATTATGTCATACACTTCTGCACAGTCTGATGATTTAAAGCAGTGCTTTATTAAGCAAGTTGAGGAGCAAGCCTATGCGGATAGGGCTACTCTTCAAGAGCTGAAGAGGTGTTTTGATGTACTACACCTTGGTCTATTCACGAGAGACCAAGTTTTCAGAAACCTGATGGCGATGCCTTCGACTTCCGTTCGTGACCTTTGTGTCGTCAATGATATAGAGTGCGGTGATAAAGACGTGGAGTTCGTGGCGAGGCTCAAGGATATACATCGAGAGGTTCAGTACTCGATGGAGTTGAAGCTAAAATTTCTTTATTCTTACTGTTAGATTTTTAAATTTCTAATTGTTATTGTTAGATTTGAAAGTTTCTTAGTTCAGTACTCGATGTAATTGTTACTGTTTTAATGCCATAAATTTTAATCGTATTAACCTTTCTTATCACATTTTACTTTTACTTATTTTAGCAAGCGTAAGTATTATTATATTGATATATGTAGAATCTGAGGATTGCAGATCGATATTGATGTTGATGTTAAATTGTGTCTGAATTTGATTTAGTTTATGTTGATTTTAAATTGTGTCTAAATATAGAATGCCAAACATGAAAGCACTGTTGAAGAAGAAGAAAAGTCTATTCAAAGGGCAACGCCCTGTTAGAGACAAGGCACTTATATAGAATGCCAACATATGTTTAAGCCTGAACGGATGTTTGGTAAGTCAACAGAAGTTTAAATCCCTCATGTTGGTTTAAGCCTTAACAGATGTTCAAAAGGCTGCTAAAGATCCAAAGCTAGATGTAAGGCCAGTACTATTACTTTTGTTGGTTCCAGTGGACCCCACAAAAGAACATATGATTGCAAAGCCAAAATAGTCTATAACATCTGATCATGAATAACAGTGCTTTGAAGAATCTGCTCCTCCCAATGACAAAGACTCAACATCTGCTACTCCAAAGGTCTGCCAATGCCAAAGTCTACCTAAAGAGAACATCTGCTTGAAGATAAAGTCTGCTGATCAAAAGGTCTGCCAAAATGATCCTCTGCTGATGAAGATAAAGTTTGAAAAAGCAAAGGTCTGCTATGGCTCAACAGATGTTAAAGACCAACAGATGATATTCAACATATGCTGCTCAACAGAGGTTATCAATGTAACAGTGCTTAGGCTAATAACAGATGTTAGGAGTTTGTTAGGCTGTTAGATGTTGTTGTCTAGGTGACGTCAGCTTAAATGCTTCAGATGTTTGACTTTCTTAAAGTTAACTTTCTTAAACATTCTGGATTTTTCAAATAAATCATTCCGGATGAATCACCCTCGGATTTTTACGAAGGAAATAAAATTAACCTTCTTAAACATATATGGATGTTTTAACATTTAAAAATCTTTAATAAGAAAGTTTTTCCTTATACAAATTGTTACAAATTTGGATACGTGAACTCACCCTCCATTGTGTTGACACTTAATTTTTACGTGTTCTTCAGGTACATGAGTTCGGCTTTGTGGATTTTAACTTGTGTTGTCATATGGTTGTATGATGCGATTATAATTAAATAATGTTTGGACACTTTTAAACTACTTATGGGACCGTGTGTAATAAGACCCCTAAGGGTCAAACAACTATGATGTGGTTGTGATGAACGTGGAAACTAAAAACTTATGTTTTAAAATAAACCAAATGTCCAACATAAATATTGCATCGTCCACTAAGACATTTATGAGTACCAACCTCCGTCACCGCCACGTTTGTATTTCCGTTGCGACGTTTTTGGAGGTGTGACAGAAGGTGCCGATAATATTTAAAAATTTAGTGGAAATAACGATGCAGTAAGGGTGGAAATTTCACAAATGGCATCCCAATACAAAGCAATATCTGACACATCCGAAGCTCATTTGCATACAGATGAAGCGGTCCCCAATGAAAACATAGAAAATACAAAAGGTATACAAATTTGTGTAAGTCATTAAATAAAAAAAAGCATTTTACATTAAATGATGACAAAATTTTATGAATATCTAAGGTTGTGACGCTGATGAAAATATCGTAAACGATGATGGGGGTATTTCAGACTCATACATAGCAAAATTGCAAACCATAGAAAAAAGTGTATACGGATAACCTGACCAAACGAGAGAAGGTAACTAATTTTATTCCATACTTTTATCATAAAATATAATAATAGGGCTGTAAACGAACCGAACGTTCAGCGAACAGTTCGTGAACCGTTCGGCGGGAAGTTCGTTTATGTTCGTTCGTTTAATAAACGAACGAACATGAACAAGAAATTTCGTTCGATTAGTTAAATGAACGAACATGAACAGAGGTCTCGTTCGTTCGATTGTGTTCGTGAACGTTCGGTAAGGTGTTCATGAACGTGTTCGTGAACATTCGTTGATTTGCGTTTGTTTATGTTCGTATGTTTGTGTTTTAATTGAAGATCTTTGTACTTTCTTATATTTTATTTGTACTTTTTATATTATTAAACTTTTATTTATTTTATTTTCCTAACAATTAAACTAGGAAACCCACTTTCACCTTATTTATGAATCATTTCCCTTTCATTTCTCATTATTTACATCCACGAATACAATCGACCTCCGTTCCACAACAAGGGATTCAAGTTCTAGTACTACTCTTTGGGCTATCTATCTTTATCCTTCGTCGCGTTCGCCAAATTTATTTTTGTTCGTTTGTGTTCGCGAACACGCTCATTTCCTTAATGAACGAACACGAACATAAAATCTCGTTCGGTAAGTGTTCATGAACCGTTTGTGAACACATTTATTCCTTAACGAACGAACACGAACAAGGCCTTGTTCGTGTTCGTTCGGTTCGTTTACAGCCCTATATAATAAACTGGTATGCTACTTAAAACATACTGTTTGAATATATAGACGCAAGGTTGACCAACGAAGGTGCAGGTATAACAGACAGTTGTTTTGCACGATTGCAGACTGTAGATGTAGGCATATACAAAGAAGTTGATTCACATGGTGAAAATACTGACCTTTTGATAATTACTATAATAATAACCATCTTCTTCCTTATATATAAAAATAATGTATTTGAAAACACAAACGAGGATACAAGCTAGTACAGATGTGGAACAAGAAATGGAACAAGCGGTCGATTTAGCAGAGTCCACACAACCAAATACACCAACACAAAATACAGTCACCGGGTCCATGTTGAATGAACTACAAAACATAAACCCTGACGTCTATAATAACAAAATACCACCAAATATTTCCACTGAAGTGACGGATGCGAAAATGCAGTCGCTTGAGTCGCTTTTAAGATTGACTCCCATCCTACAAACATCAACGTCTAGTAAACAAAAACCTCCTATGACTCCTGCCGGAAAAAGAATGGATGAAATAGTGAGAAAACAAATAAAAAAGTGAGGGATTTGAACGAAAAATGGATGACAGAATTAGGTAATGCATACAGATCATCTTACCGTCGGAGCGTCAAGGAGCAACGAGGGTTACCCCTCATAACAATAGGTCCGCCCCTGAACTATACAACAGACAATTCAAACTCAATACCAAATTGCAAACATGAGCCACGATTGTGTCGTACATCGACCGTCCTATGGTTAGACAAACATACTAACAATGAAGTGGAGCAACAGCTCCGACCGATGTCGCAGTCTGATTGTGAATCAACCGTCTCACCATTTTCAAGTTTTGATAAACTTTTATCAAAAAATGTAAACTATAAACTTGTATAACCTGTAAAAAAAACCTAAAACGTATAAAAATTTAAGAATTTGTAAATTCTATATAATAATAGTTTATTATAATAAAGAACTGGTTATGCAAAATAGATATCAAAGGTGGTGTTGATATCAAAAAAGACAGGACTATTTTAAGATGAGGGGTTGTTTTTAAAAGGTTTATGAGAAAGTTTAAATAATGATGATTATTACACTACATCCTTTTATGAGTGTAACAACACACATGAATCTCCATGTTACGTATACCTGTTAGATTCATCATTATATTTATTTTAATAAAAATTAGTTTATTTATAATGTTTAGATCTATCATGATCACTGTACTAGCCGTTGTATATCCATCTTTGCACTCGTTTAGTGAAACAATAAAATTAATACATTATATTTAGAATAATATATCAGATAATGAAAAAACAGTAAGTTAGGTTTCCCATTTATCATTGTCCTTCATATAAATATGGAGGTGAATGGCCATAAGATGAAGCATTAATTTAGCTGTTACTATGATTAAAATTCTCTTTGATATTTCCGCATAAAAAAGTACAAATTTTATACTATTAAATAATACTTTTTGTTATTATTTTTAAAACCCCTTAACTTAAACCTAGGTTTGAATTTTTATTTTTTTACTTGAATTTGTATTCGATTCGATTTGTATTTGAAATCGAATTTGAATCGAATTCGAATAAATTCGATTTAATTCAAATTTTACGCTAAACAATAAATTATTTTTCTTTCATTTTTTAAAACTACTACAAACTTATTATTTTCAACATAGAATATAGTAATCTGCAAAATTAATTAACCATCAATATGTCAAAATAAAATTTAGAAGATAGGTAGGTTACTATTAGCGATTTAAGTTAGGTAAAAATTTAGAAATAAATAGTATGAGTTATTTGTCATTAGGTATAGTAACGTTATGAATAATAAACTTATTACCTATGGATGTAATTCATACTTTCGCCAAGTTTAGAAGTTATAAGTGTGTGTGTATATATATATATATATGTGTGTGTGTGTGTATACAAATATTAAAAAAAACACTATATATAAATTGAATTCGAATTTCGAATCGATTCGAATTGAAAATCATAAATTCGTATTCGATTATTGGACTCGAATTCGAACCTTGATAATTGAATTCGAATCGAATTTCGAATTTTTCGATTTTGAATCGAATTCTGAACACCCCTGGACTTAAACCACTTATATTTTTTTCATTTTTACTTTTATTTAATTGTTAGTTAAACCACAACGTAGTAGTTAAAAGGTGGGTTACTTAAAGTCCATTGTCTACATGGTAATGATGTAACGGGACGTTATGTTGAACCACAACTATGGGCGAAGCTTTTAAGGGGCGGGAGGAGGCGGCCGACCCCCCGAACTTTTCGCTCAGTAGCGGAGAGTATTAGTTTTCGTATAGGAATTTTTGTGTATATACGTTTTCGACCCCTGGTTTTACAGAAATTTTTAGGTCCGTTGACTTAGGCCTCCACAGTTGAAAATCTCAGGCTTCGCCACTTACCACAACGCATATATTGGGTGAAATTGTGAATTCTTAAAATAAGGAGAGAGAGATCAATAAATCGTTTCTTATGCTATTGATATGTGTGTATATATTGTTTTGAAAAATAACTTACGCACAATGGTGTTTATAATAAAGAATGAGTCTTGTAAGACATAACCACGTATAAATAGGCATATGTACGTATCATATAGTACTACAATAGACTGTTTGGTAATTTCTGAATGGTTAAGTGCGGAACCAATAAGAGATCTGAACCATTAAGTGCTGAACCAGTAAGAAGTCTGAACCATTAAGAGCCAGCATAATGCTTGACCGTAAAGAGGCAAATGTCTGACCAATTCAGATTAGAGGTTTTAACCATTCAGACTCAGTATAATACTTAACCATTCAGAGGCAAATATCTGAACCATTCAGACATCTGCTCGCGAAACAGTCTGAACCATTAAGTGTTGAACTACTAGATGTCTGAACCATTAAGAGTCTTATTAAGAGCTAAACAAACAACCCCTAACTTTGATTATATATATATAGGGTCAGGATTTAGAGAAAACGTTCAAAAGTGTGAGAACGGAGAGAACGCTTATGGATCGTCCGATTAAAACAATCTATGGACTAGATTGGCGCGGTGGCATTTTAGTAAATAACACCAAATTTATTACGTGTACGCGCGTCATTAAAGGTAAAAAGGTAAAAAACAATTCCTCACATAAAACGCCATTGAAAATAAAACGCCAAATAAATACAAAACGCCAATTTTATCACTGCGTATTTTTTTCTGTGTTTTTATTTAAGCTCTCTGGCTACAAAAACACCATAAAATATGAAACGCCATTATATATAACGCCAAAGTTTACATCCGGATAAATGTTAATTACATTTTTTGTTATAAAAATAACATCTCGCCTAACCTACGCGCCAAAAAAAATCTATAAATAGAAACGCTTCACCACCTTCCGTTTATCACACCAAAAAAACACACAGTGGTTGCTAAAAAAAATTACAACTCAATGTAAAACGCCAAAAAATACAACAGCAAACATCTTTTTTCTTTGATCCTCAGTATAGTTCTGCATGAAGCTTCATTTAATGATTTGTTATGCGAGTGTAGAAATATTTTGCTGCATGAGATGGACAAAGTTGAAAAAAGAGGGACTGATGACACCCATATGTCATACTGTCATCTTTGTTCCTAAAGAAGGTTTGGATGATAAGAAAAGACCTATACTAGTGGCAGATAGCATCCACCCACAGGGGGTCGCTCTATGTCTCCAAAATCAACAAAGACACTTCAACACAAGAACAAAGAAAATAAACAACGCCAAACCCAAAACGCCATTTATTTGTCACATTTCTTGTAGTTTCAAAAGAAAAAAAAGACTGATGACACTGAAGATTTAAAATCATAAATTGCTTCTACTTTGTTTTTTTTTTAATTTTCTTTGTCTATTGTTTGTTTTGTAATGTCAGTTAATAAACAACAAAATAATATTAATGTTATAATGAAAAATATAATAAAACACCAAAATTAGCAAATACGTGTAAAACGCCATAATGCCATAAAAAAGCCCCCAAAAAACTACCAAACTATAATAAAATTAATTTGAACAACTAATATTATAAAAAAAGAGTGAAACAATGTGCAAATAATATAAAACAAAAAGAAGTCCAATAGTTATCTAACCGCCATTGGAAAACAAAACGCCATAATTACAGCCGTCAAAAGATTTGACGTGTTACACCATTAAAACAGTTGAGTCTGAAAACAAAACACGGTAAAATGCAAAAAACAGTCAAATGAAACGACGGAAAACATAATTACTAACATTTATTATATTAAATTTATTTATACCATATTTCAGGCGGTGTCCTTTTCAACGAATGTTGACAGGTTTTTCCCTTTATAGGGAATTTCGTTGCATGTTTTGTCCTTTGACCCTAACCTAGTTAGATTTTCTTGTTAAATCTGGTCACATGTAAGTCACATAAGGGTAGTTTAGTCTTTATACATATAAAGGACAATTTTTGTAAATACTCATATATATGTATAAATATATATATACATATATTTATGTATGTATGTATGTATAAAGGCCCCACCCCCACCCCCACCCCTCATCCTCTTCTTCGTCTTAATACCACCTGCAACCCCAATGTCACTAGAATCAGTAAACCAATCACCTCACCAAATCTCTCATCCAGAACATAAATTGAAACAACCCACAAACTTTTAGCTCAAAACAACAACACCCAAATAAAATCAAACAATCATAGACCCCAAAATCACAATAAACAACAAAACCCTAACCCTAACACAACAGTGAATCCTTATTATCGGAGGAGACAAGATCGTAGACACCGCCGATCAGGAGGATCGGTGGCGACGAAACTTGTATAGCGGAGGCAGCAAGCAAGACGTGACCGAAATCAGCGGCATCAGCTACGTATTGGTGTTGTCGTAAGATGACGATCCTAAGTTTAGAACCAGGTTGGTGTTTCCATTGGGTTCGGGTTCCGATTTACTGAAATAGGACCATCAGCGAGCCGAAGTAATCCACAAGGATGATGGAGTATTTGAGTTAGTCAAGAATATAAATTAACAGTGGTGGTGGTTTAAAGCTTCAATTAGAAGTGTTCAGAGGTCAACAAGGAGGTTCCTGTGCAATTAAAAAAAAGAGTTTAAACAGGGTGATTTAATTATTTTTCTTATCTTGGTTCAACAAAATTATCTCTAGATTAATTGGTTGTTTGTTAAGTAAAACAAAGTGTTTGTGGTGGCGGTGGCAGGTTGATGGTGGTGGCGGTGGCGGTGGCGGGTTGATGGTGGTGGCGATGGCAGGCGGGTTAATGGTCGGTTGATGGTGTTGAGAGGTGGGAGGTGGAGATGATATCTCTGTGTGTGAGAGTGGCAGAGAGAGTGAGGTATAGAGAGAAAAAGAGAGTTGTATAATAATAATAATAAAAAAAAAAAATCTTAAAAATGTTTTGTTTTATTTTTTAAATAATATTAAATAAATGGGTAAAAAGACTAAAATACCCTTAGGTAACCAGATTTAAGAAGAAAATCTAACTATGTTAGGGCCAAAGGACGTAACATGCAACAAAATTTCTTGTAAAGGGCAAAACCAGTCAACATTCGTTGAAAAGGATACTACCTGCAAAATGGTGTTAAGATAAAGGACAAAACGTGTAATTTTTCCTAAAAGAAGACCATTAGAACCCAAGATCAAACACGCCAAAAAAACTAAAACGCCACATATTCTCCAAAACGCCAAAAAAAAATAGCTAAGGTTATTGCATGGAGATTTGAAAGGAAAGAAAAAAGATTCATCATAAAGTTCGCTAACAGGAGAGGGTAAAGGTAAGAATAATAAAAGCCATGATGGGAATGAATGAAAATGTTCAGAAGGATATCCTGGCCCTTGGGGTTCCAAGAGACAACGATTGTGAAAGAACAAGAACTGTAATAAAAAGACTTGAGAGAAAGTTTCCAGCAGAAGATGATGAAGATGATGATGATATTGAAGATACACAAATACCAAAACTTGGCAGTTGGGTATTGCATGAGGAAGAAGGAACACTTGAAGTAACTTATAAAAACGGGGTGCAATATTCAAGACCAATGGAAGAAATGTTGAAGACAGGGTTGCTATCTATCGTTGAACAACTCTGTGATTTAACACCTTCAAACGATCCAAAATCTAAGGATGCAGTGATATTCAAGAATAGACTGCAGCAAAAAGAGACGAGCTAATAGCGTTATACGCAAAAATGAAATTTGATGATGAAGAATCTGAAGAAAGTGAAGAACAAAGCGATGGGTACATCTCTGATGTAATCCCACCTATGGAAGACTATTAGATTATTTTGATTTTCGAGTTATTGTAATTTTTTAAAATATTAATCTATGGTAATGAATTATTAACAAAAAGATACAAAACGCAAAAAATAACATGGAAAAAGCCATAACGCCAAAATATTAACTATGTGACACAAAAAGAATTAACTCAAAGAGAAGAAATCTCAGAAAAAACAATAAAACGCCAAATAATTAATAAATCTACAAAACGCCAAAATTATCTTGCGCGCAAAAAATAAAGAAGCATGTCAAACGCGAAAATCGTGAAAGGAGAAGAATACTAAAAAGACAAAAAAAAACCCTCGGACCTTGATCATGCCCCACGCCACATGTTCGGTCAGGATGCGTTCTCACCGTTCTCACACTTTTTGTCGTTTTCTCCTGATCTTGTTTCTATATATATATATAGAAAAAGTGTATCGTACAATTAGCCTTAACGTACATTACGTACGCGATTAGAAATCGCACGTTATAAAAAAAACGTATTGTGAAGATGATGAAATTGGTGGACATGATGAAATCGCATTGGGGATGAAAAAACAAGTTCGCATGTTTGTGATTTAACAGAAATCGCATGTTGGTGAACATGATGAAATCGCATGGGAGGATGAAAAAACAAATTCGCACGTTGAAAAACAATTGCGTATGCAATGTACGTTAAGTTATTTTGTACGTTAACTGGTCTCTCTCTATATATAGTATTGATTTAAGGACACGAAAGCAACCTATAATAAAACCTTTGTCATCATTTAACCTAGCAAAGTAATTTGTGAACTTTGTTACTTAAACTTGAACAACATGCATAAACAAATTAACGAGTTAAAGTCGGGGAGGATAACAAATCAAGGAATGAAATATACAAACTTCGAATCCACCTAGCCAAACACTAACAACACATGTGTTTTTAATGTTAAGATCACTTTTTGCATGTAGAACAAATAACACCACCTAGTAGCTTTGACTTGTAAGATTAATCATTGTGATTCATAACATATTGTACAACTATATACTTTTTTTATTAAAGTTATGTTATACATTTTATTTATTTAGATGTATATTTTTATGTGTTTATATATATATAGGATTTAGAGAAAACGGTAAAAAGTGTGAGAACGGTGAGAACGCTTATTGATCGTCCGATCAAAACAATCTATAGACTAATTTTATTAAATAACACCAATTTTATTACGTCGACGCACTTCATTAAGGGTAAAAAAGTAAAAAATCATTCCTCACATAAAACGCCATTGAAAAATAAAACGCCAAATAAATACAAAATGTTAATTTTGTCACTGTGTACTTTTTTCTGTGTTTTTATTTAAGCTCTCTGGCTACAAAAAAGCCAAAAAAATATGAGACGCCATTATATATAACGCCAAAGCTTACATCCGGATAAAAGTTAATTACATTTTTTGTTATAAAAATAACATCCCGCCTAAACTACCCGCCAAAAAAAATCTATAAATAGAAACGTCTCACCATCTTCCGTTTATCACAACAAAAAAACACACGGTGGTTGATAAAAAAATTTACAACTCAATGTAAAACGCCAAAAAATACAACGACAACACACATCTTTTCTTTGATCCTCAGTAATGTTCTGCATGAAGCTACATTTAATGATTTGTTACGTGAGTGTAGTAAGATTTTGCTGCATGAGATGGATAAAATTGAAAAAAGAGAGACTGATGACACCCATATGTCATACTGTCATCTATGTTCCTGAAGAAGGTTTGGATGATAAGAAGAGACCTATACCAGTGTAAATGTGACTTTGGCCTCAGTGATTATAATGAAGACCACAGGCAGATAGCATCCACCCACACGGGGTCGATCTATGTCTCCAACATCCACAAAGACACTTCAACACATGAAAAAAGAAAATAAACAACACCAAACCCAAAATGCCATTTATTTGTCACATTTCTTGTAGTTTCAAAAGAAAAAAGAGACTGATGACACTGAAGATTTAAAATCATAAATTGCTTCTACTTTGTTTTTTTTTTTTTTTAAATTTCTTTATCTATTGTTTGTTTTGTAATGTCAGTTAATAAACAACAAAAGAATATTAATGCAATAATGAAAAATATAATAAAACGCCAAAATTAGCAAATACGTGTAAAACGTCATAATGCCATAAAAACGCCGCCAAAAACTACCAAACTATAATAAAATTAATTTGAACAACTAATATTATAAAAAAAAAGCGTGAAACAATGTGCAAATAATATAAAACAAAAGAAGTCCAATAGTTATCTAACCGCCATTGGAAAACAAAACGCCATAATTACGGCCGTCAAAAGATTTGACGTGTTACACCATTAAAACAGTTGAGTCTGAAAACAAAATACGGTAAACTGCAAAAAACAGTAAAATGAAACGACGGAAAACATAATTCTAACATTTAATAAATTAAATTTATTTATCTTTTTTAAAACGCCATAATTACCTGTCATACGCGGGGGGGAAAAGTCAATATAAAAGAAGACCATGAGAACCTGTCACACCCCGATTTCCACTGCATCACCGGTGGGGAGTATCGTGACGTGGTTGGCAACATAATAGTCAAACAACACAATATTTAATATGCACAGCGGAAGCAATGAAAGATATAATTCAACCGAATATAATATTGTAATATCGTGTATCACAACAGTCGATTGTTTATCCACAGACGGATCGAAAATAAAATGGAAACAATAGTTCAACAGACTTTAGACATCTTAAGCTTGCGAGACTTCTATTGATGCTAAGGAGAAATCCCAGCCAATTACGCTTAGTACCTGCATTTAATCTTTTTGGGAAAATACGTCAGTTTACACTGGTAAATACAATCAACTGACTCATTTTAGAAAATGATTGAAAATTAATTTGGATGCACGTGGCATAAACATTTTATAACTTGGGAGAATTATTTAAATATATAATCTCGTAAAAGAATTACATGTTCCTTATGCGTTCAGTAGCCCGGATCGTGTCCGGGTTAAAGATCAATAGACACACCACATTATTCTTTTGTGCATTGACGGGTGTACGCCTACACCCCGTGCTTTAAGTCGTGGCCATTTCGTAAAATGATGCCAGGGATATCCGGGACATGGTCATTAACCCCCCAAAGGCTTTAAGTAAACAAAACATATTTAAACGAGCCGATCAAATTATTCAATTAACCACCAAACGATGGAAGATTTGATGCCCGACCAAGCGGTATTTTATATACCGTAACCCAATCCCGTATAGGGGAAATAAGTTAAAAGTATTTACCTGAGCAATGTAATAATCACAATAAGCAAAATGCAAGTAGCTTTTACTGGTCCTCCTAATCTGGAACGAAGGTTTATAATAACCTATTAGAATCCTAACGGGTCTTTAATTAAGCTTAAGCTTAGACCGGTTAGTTTCAAAGATACGGTTCGTACGCACGATTAAGCGAAGACCGGATAGAATGTTATTTAGACCCGACAAGTTCGGAGACTTGCTTAATATGGGTATTTCATACACATTCTGGATTTTGAGATAAAACCGATAAGGTTTGACCCGTTTCGGCTAATTTATGTAAACTAGTTACATAAGCCGAACCGAACGCGTAATAAGCGTAACGGGTGAACGTAAGAGCCATATACAGGTTTCCTAAGTTAATATGCTTCAAATATGTTGTGACATCAGTAAGATGTCTTTTATTATGCCCGAAACGAATTTAAACACAAACTATGCCCCGTAGGGGTAGTTTGGTCATTTAAAAGATTGTAAAAGAGTTTGAGTATTAACCTGAGTTACAGGTCTGCTATAATCAGAAAAAACACTTATTTTACTAAGTTATAACAGTAGGGTAAAGTATATATGTGAAATTTATCAATTATAACCAAACTATGCACCGTAGGGGCATTTTGGTAATTTCACATAAGCCGAAAAGCTCAAAACTGAAGTCTGAGTTTAACAACTTTTGCTTACTGTTAAAATATTATAATTTACCCAAAATATCAGTAGGTATCAACCCTTGTATGTTTAAAATAGTTCTAGTACATACTATGCGCTAAAAACGCTTAAAAAGGCGATTAGAAGCCATTTCCGGGTTCTATACATAAAGCTGATATTTTTATTATTCCAGAAGGCTTAAAATAATTTATTTATCATTTAAGATCAGTAGCAAAAGGTTTGGAGTCGATTAGATATGTAAAACTCATTTTATAGCCCGTAAGGGCAAAACCGACAATTACCGGATTAAGCCTATGACTATTAGTTATGCTCAGCCTAAAATTAATTAAAAATCTTCAAAAATCCCAAAATAATATATTACATCAGTGGGTAAAGATTTTGATATCAAAAAGTAGGTTTAACTAGGCTATACGCTAATTACGCCGTTTAATTAACATAAAGCTTTCATTTTACGCTAATGAGCATAACTCTTAATCTGGACCTCAAACTGATGTCAAATTTTAGTTACAAGTTTATATATCAGTAATTAAGGTTTCTACTCTTTTACATTTTCAAAAATCACGTTTTAAGGTGAAAAGGGCATAATGATCAACATATGAGCAATTAACGGAATCATGCGTATTAATTGGTTAACTAATGAACCATGGTGTATAATCACAGAGGGTTATACTAGCATGTAACCTGGTCCAAATGAAGCTCTAAGGCATTTCTAAAACATGCCTAAACGGGTCAGAACTGAAGTCAAAGCAAAAGTCAAAGTTTTGCGACTTTCGGTTCTGAACTGGGTCTAAACAGTAAATTGTCGGGTTGAACATGTTTAGACATGTTCTTACACTAATTACCAAGTTATATTAATGATCAAACAGGTTGTATGTGTTCTACATTGCTAATCATGCATAAATTAGAAACTAAGTATCATGTTGACTTTTTACTAACAAGTTTGACCCGACATTTGACCTAGTTAGAGTGGGAATCAGGGGGAACCCTTTTAAGGGTTTATTACCCACATAATTACCAACTTATAACTACTTTCAATTCGACTAATCACTGGACCATTAGTGATTAATCGTTAAGTCAACCGTTAATTACGACGGTTTGACTTTTAAGCTTAAACTAAGTAAAAACTTAACTAAGAAAGGTTAAGCAAACTTACTAGAGTCCTATGAACGACCAGAGATCACTTGAGAGAAGTCTTGAGCTCCAGAAATGATCAGGAATGCAAGAATGAAGGTGTGAAGAATGTTTGCAACTTAGGAGCTTTATATAGTGATTTAAACTCCATAGATTGTTGACATGTAAGTCTACAACTGACCACAATTCATCCACAAGTGTCCCTAAGTGTCTAGGACTGTTTAGGGGTCGCCCATAATGTGAAAATATCTGTTTTGGGTCGATTAAGCGTGAATACAGGCTGCTGTCTACGTATTCTGCATCTGGGCGTCTAACGCGGCCCGCCTGAGTCTAGTAATCAGATTTCACATTTTCTAGTTTCCGCATCTTTGTCCCTTGGCTCTTCGAAAGGTCAACTAGCTTATATTTTTGCACTTTGAGCCCTTCTTATTTACCTACAATGGCTTTAAGACTTGTACCCACTTTACCAAGTCCTTGGTCACCTTGTTATTACCCGAAAAGCCATAACTTTCAACGTAGACGCTTGTAACCCTTCGCATACGAATTTGATCATAACTTTCTCATACGATAACGAAACTTTATGAAACTTATATCGTGCATTCTAGTGAGCATAATTAACCGTTACAAAGCTTCGGGTTTGTCAAAAGGTCACTCAGAGGTATAACTTAAACATGTTGACACATTTAACCCCTGTAGTTTGTAATCTCTCACTTTTAGCTTCGTATGATCCATGATTTATTCGTTTGAAGGTATGAGCATCATGTAGGGTTAATGTACAATATAATTATTCACTGTTGACATTTAGAACTCGTATATTCACATACTTTTCATGATTGTCAACTTTAGTCCTTTTTATAACATTCTTTCACACGTTCAAAATTATGACACGTGTCAACACATTATAGGACCTGAATTTTCGAGGTGTTACAGAACCCAAGCTCAAACACGCCAAAAAACTAAAACGCCACATATTCTCAAAAACGCCAAAAAATTAAAAATGGCTAAGGTTATTGCATGGAGGTTTGAAAGGAAAGAGAAACGATTCATCATAAAGTTCTCTGACAGAAGAAGGGTAAAGGTAAGGACAATAAAAGCCATGCTGGGAATGAATGAAAATGTTCAGAAGAATATCCTGGCCCTTGGGGTTCCAATAGACAACGATTGTGAAAGAACGAGAACTGTAATAAAAAGACTAGAGAGAAAGTTTCCAGCAGAAGACGATGAAGATGATGATGATATTGAAGATACTCAAATACCAAAACTTAGCAGTTGGGTATTGCATGAGGAAGAAGGAATACTTGAAGTGACTTATAAAAACGGGGTGCAATATTCAAGGCCAATGGAATAAATGTTGAAGACAAAGTTGCTATCTATAATTGAACAACTCTGTGATTTAACACCTTCAAACAATCCAAAATCCAAGGATGCAGTGATATTCAAGAATAGGTTGCAGCAAAGAAGAGACGAGCTAATGGCGTTATACGTAAAAATGAAATTTGATGATGAAGAATCTGAAGAAAGTGATGAACAAAGCGATGGGTACATGTCTGATGTAATCCCACCTACGGAAGACTATTAGTTTATTTTGATTTTCGTGTTATTGTAGTTTTATAAAATATTAATCTATGGTAATGAATTATTAACAAAAAGATACAAAACGCCAAAAATGACATGGAAAAAGCCATAACGCCAAAAAATTAACTATGTGACACAAAAAAAATTAATTCAACGAGAAGAAATCTGAGAAAAAAACAGTAAAATGCCAAATAATTAATAATTCTACATAACTCCAAAATTATCTTGCACGCAAAAAATAAAGAAGCATGTCAAATGCGAAAACCGTGAAAGGAGAAGAATAATAAAAAGACAAAAAAAACCCTCGGACCCTGATCATGCCCCGCGCCACGTGTTCGGCCATGATGCGTTGTCACACTTTTTGCCGTTTTCTCTTGATCCCGTTTATTTATATATATATATTATGTAAGTATAGAGGAGGGTTCATTAGGGAACCCTAAAAAAGTGGGGAACTTAGGAACACTCTTAAAAATTATATTTTAAATGTTAAAAAATATTTTTTTCTAAATTTTTTTCGGCGCTTTTTCTTATAAATACATGTAAAAACATTTTGAATTAAAAAAAATCAAAAACTAGAAATATAAAAAAATGTTTAAAAAATATATATCTTATAAAAATAACTTAACATGTTACAAATCACTTTTTTTTAATTTTTTTCAGCGATTTTCCTTCTAAAAAATTCGTAGAAACTCTTCGATAAAAAAAAATAATTTTTGTAAAAAAAAATAGCCTTTTTTAACTATTTTTTATATTTTTAGTTTTTGATTTTTTTATTAAAAATGCTTCTGCGAGTATTTATAAGGAGAAGCCGCCGAAACTTTTTTAAATAAAAAATTGATTTTTAACATGTTAAGTTAAATTTTTAAAAGTGTTCCCCTGTTTTCCATGTTTTTTTGGTCCCCAATAAACCTCGCATTGTAAGTATATATAGAAAATCCATAGTTAGGGAGAAAACCCGGGAAACTCTAACCTCCCAATATTTTTTAAATGCATGTAATATACATGTTTTTAAAAGTTTTGAGAAAAAAACAAAAAAAAAACTTCGAGAGGATATTTAAAAATGAAGGAATAAACAAGTTTTGCGTAACGCGACTATAACACATGTTACACATGACTGTTATATATGTTACACAAAAACTTGTTTACTTTTTTTCGAAAAACTTGGTCGGCGCTTTTTTATTTATTTATTTATTTTTTTGCTCAAAACCCTTAAACCCATGTATATTACATGTGTAATATTTTTCAAAAAAAGATGTTGGAAGGTTAGAGTTTCCTAGGTTTTCTCCCTAACTAAGGGTTTTCTATATAACCTTGCATTATATATATATATATATACACACACCCACACAGTGGCGAAGCTTGAGATTTCCGATCGAGGGGTCGAAAACGTATACACCCAAAATTTTCTATACAACCGGGGGGTCAAAACGTATATACCAAAAAAAATTATACGAAAACTATATACTCTCCATTACGCCCTTATATATATACAGGACAAAGATCCGTTAGGAACTACCCTTTATTGCGAGAACCGCGAGAACACAACAAAAAATGCCTAAAAATAGCTAAAAAACACACAAAAATTTGTTATTTTTTTTAATATTTTTATAAAAAAATCGCTATTTTTAGTAAAAAAAAAAATTTGCTACTAAAAGTAGCGATTTTAACATAAAAAATATTAAAAAAAATTAGATTTTTTTTTTGTTTTTTTTAGGTTTTTTGGGGGTTTAGTTTTTAGCATTTTAGCTTGGGGGGGGGGGGGGAGGGGGGGTTTTAGGTTTTTGGGGGGTGGGGGTGGGGGAGGGGGGTTTAGGTTTTTTTTTGGGGGGTGGGGGTGGGTTTAGGTTTTTTTTTTGGGTGGGGGGGGGGGGGGGTTGGGGGTTAGGTTTTTTTAAGGCTTTTTTTAGCTATTTTAGGTTGTGTTCACATTGGTTCTCGCAGTTCTCGTAATAAAGGTGGTTCTCGCATGAACCTTACCCTATAATAAATTATTTTTCAATAATTCGTAACCTCCCCCATCAAATCTATACTCTACCATTCCTTGTAAATTCTATGACCCGTCTTGTTGATTATGCGCCCTAGCATTCATTGTAGATTTTCTGACTCGTCTTGTTGATTTCATTCCCTATCATTAGGGTGAGAGGGGCACTCCTCTAAGAGGGGAGTGACCTCTCTTACACACACCCAATTAGCACGCGTCACATCAACTCCCCTCTTAAGTCCCCATTTTGCACTCAAATGTTGGCATCACTCCACTCACACAATTATTTTTTTATAAAAAAAGAAGAAAAAAATATGATTGATGGAAAAAGGGTGGACCCACATTAACAACCAATCACCCCCTCTCTCTCAATCGGTGAGTACACACCGAGCTTCCCACTCCCCGCGCGGGTTGGCGTTCGGTTTTAATGAAAGTTTCTTTTCAAAAAAAAAAACCATGACTCTGTATAATTCTTAACCATTTAGAGGCAAATGTCTGAACCATTCAGAAATCTGCTCGTGAAACTAACAGTCTGAACGATCATGTGTTAAACCAGTAAGAGGTCTGTAGCATTAAGAGTCTCATTAAGAGGTAAACAAACAGCCCCTAAATGTATCAAACTGTTCAAAAATTCACAATGGAACTAAAGTGCAAAGTAAACATAAGTTGAGGGGCTATTTTCAAAATTTATTATATGTTAAAATTAAAAGTTAATAATATAATAAAAAAAGAAGCACGTGACAACCCAGCGAAGCGGAAGTGCGGAACGACAGGGGGGGGGGGGGGGGGGCACGTGAGGTTTAAGCATACCCTGACAAACAAGGAGAGTTGCTTGCTTCTCCACCTATCTTACGCTACACCCATCCGCACTCGATCATTCCCAACCACATGCAATGGAAACTGGAATAACACTTTCATGTGGATGCTTCCCAACTCAGGGCCCCACGTCACGTTTCCGGTCCTTGCACGTGCTTTCCATGTGATCATCCATTCCTTCTTGTGGTGTGTCTACTTCTTAGGGGAGTGGGGTGGTCCGTGATGGCCACCCCATTACTCGTTATTTTATATGGAACACCGCCGTCACCACTTTGGTAACGAGTGATAGGATTAACGCGTTGTTTATATCACGCGTTGAAGAAGAGTTAATTACTGTTTTCGTCCTTGTTGTTTGTCAAAAATCACTATTTCAGTCTATTAGTTTAAAAATTGCGATTTCAGTCCCTTTGGTTTCACTTTCGTAACCATTTCAGTCCAGTTCGTAACCATTCCAGTCCCTGTACTAAAAGAATAAATGGATTGAAATGGTTACGAAAGTGAAACTACAGGGGCTGAAATGGTACGAAAGTGAAACCACAGGGACTGAAATCGCAATTTTTAAACTAATGGACTGAAATAGTGATTTTTTTACAAACCACAGGGACGAAAACAGTAATTATCTCCGTTGAAGAATTATTAAGGTATGTGTTTGAGTTGTACATTGTGTATTAATACTTGTACATTGGAATCCCATCACTAGTGATGACCACCGCCACTAAAGAATGCTTGTGAGTGATAGAATAGTGGTTGCTGACATGGCGGAACATGATTGGATGTTTGTGAGTGATGGAATTTCATCACTAGTGACCACCCCCACTCCCCTTACATATGGAAACATTACACTTTTTAAATGTTATATCATATTTATTTATATATGACATGAATGAGTTAGGTTGCTCGAGATCAGTTTGATAATAAGTTGGACTAAATCGAATTTTGTTAGGACATGTGTCTTTGTGGTCCGATGGCAAAATTGTTTGTCTACGTTCTAAAACGATGAAAGTTGCTGCTGATGGGTCTGAACTATCGACATGTTGTTGATGCCGACATTAGAAGAAGATCATAATAGATTGGAGGAAATTCTTTTAGATCTTTGTCCGAAATATATATTTTTTGTAATCGTGTTGTATCTTGGAAATATATTTTACGATTATATATTAAGACTTGTTAGCTAGTATATAGCTTAATGGTTTGATCAAAATAGACATTTTGCTCAAATATTTAAAATTGGCTTTTTTTTCTCTTCATGGTTAGCTGTTTTTCCTAATTAGTTCCTTGACCATAATAAGTATAGATCTAGATTGGGAAGCCGGTCCCAGGGCCGGCTTTGGGCCTGTGCGGGAGGTGCCACCGCACAGGGCCCAAAACATCTAGAGGCCCAGAATTGTTTAAAATATATAAATATATATACAATAGTGTAGAAAAGTATACACAAAATCACATTGTGGTTCAGTGGATGCGACAACTCCCTAGGGAATTAGCCATGTTGGGTTCGAATCCCTTGCTCGTCATTTTTCTACTTAATTCCTTGGCCTCAGTTGCTGCTGATTATTATTATATCTATTACATTTGCAAGTTATGTGAATAGTGCTTCACTTTAATTGGTTACTTTCTTTTATAACTTTTAATTTCATCCCCTATACTATTCATAATATTCGTTTTAAACCAATTTTATTATTATTATTATTATTATTATTATTATTTAATTTGATCTTTTTAATAACTTGCGTTCGTTAACTGTAAAAATAACTGAATATAATAACTGTGTATAATTTTTTCCTCAACATTCCGATATAGGTTTTATTGAAAATGAAATTGTATTCAAAATATAGTTAATACTTTTTTGTAGCATAGGCTATACGAGTGTCGATAACGCGACACTGTGTATAATTTTTTCCTCAACAATCCGATATAAATTTTGTTGAAAACGAAATTGTATTCAAAATATAGTTAGTACTTTTTTGTAGCATAGGCTATAGAGTGTCGATAACGCGACGAACCGAACTAATTCCTACCGAATAATCGGTACTGGTATCATCAGAACCGGTACCGGTATTCATTTTTATGGTTTTTGATTGATATCATTTAGGCATATCGCGACTTTATTTTTTGGGCTTTCCCTTTTGGTTGCAATAACAAGTGCCTGTTCCGTAATGAATCAAACCGATACTGACCGAATTCCCGTCGCGTAGCGCAGAGAATCTCACTAGTTATTAAACAAGGGGAAAGGCCCCATATAGTCACACGAATTGCAACTTTGCAATTTTGTATTTTTGTTTTTCTTATTTAAATTTAGGTCTTGTAAGCTCTTTCAATTTTTTTATTCTTGTTTAATCATTTAAACAATAAACTTTACATGTTTTCATGTTTAATTTGTAGGTTTTTTATTTCTTATTTAACCATCTACAATATAAACTTAGAATAACTCAATATCTAGCTCGGTTTATTTTATTTATATGAAACGGTTTGTATTACCAAATTAGTGTTAGTTATTTTTGCGTGTATGGAGAGTATTGAAACTAATGTTAGGTATATTAATTTATTTGTAAGATAAAACTAGGATTTATTGTTTTTAATCAATGCTAGCATTCACTCTATCAACATGGATAATTATGATACATTAAAATATAGCGAATAATCGGCATGGATTATAAATACTTGATCAAGAGCTTTACTTTCAAAAATGCTAAAAAAAAAAAGCCTCACGGTTCACTTAAGTAAGTAATTTTGTTCATTTTGCTACACTACTTTTGTTATGTTTAGTTTACAGCAGTTATCGTCGTATTGTGGCCTTTTATATATGATTGATGAGTGTATATTATAGGAATGGGGCCCAAATATTTTGTCTCGCGTGGGGCCTAAAAGTTTTTTATCATTCTCGGAGACGGCCCTGGCTGGTCCGAATCAAAACATTCAAATGTAAACGATTTAATGACAAAATCCTTCACCACAAGCACCAGCCATCACCATCATCCCCACCCACACCACAACCCCCCCCCCCCCCCCCCTCAGGCTCTCTATCTCTCTCTCTCTTACACACACACACACACACAGAAGAACATCCATCGGACAACCACCTCCTTCCCATCAATAATGATCCCACCAGAAGCACAACAGTCACCAGCTACCACCACCACCAACACCGTTTTGTCTCCGTTTGAAACCTTAACCTCCAATCCAAGTCTTCATCAAACGCGAGTCATGAATGTGGAGGTTTAAACACATCACAAACCATATCTGGCGAGTGCAGCGGTTAGGGCTCAGACCATCAACACCGTCTTCGTCCTCGTCTTTGTTTGAACCCTAACTCTCAGACTATTCAATTTAGGGCTTACATGGTGTGATTAGGGTTGTAGGAAACGAATAGACACAGAGATGGTGGATGGTAGTGGAGCTTACGATTGGCCGAAGTTAGTTGAAGGTGTGGAAGATGGTAGTGATGGGGTATTTCCAGCCAGACAAGATTCACGAATTTCTCGTTATATAGATATACAATTTTTTTGTTATATATAAATATATATATATATATAAACCTTACATGTAAAATTACCAAAATGCACCTTAATTGTCGCTGAAATATCTAAAATAGTTAGGGCTAAGGAGTTGATTGGAAAATTTATAGCTAAACTATATAGAGGAAACGAATGCAATTTTAAACAATTAGAGCAAAATGGTTATCTTGACAAAACCGCAATGAGAAAAAAAGTTTACTCCTTTTTTATTTGGATTTGTGTATTCTCGTGATAAGGGCGTGCATGGGTCGGTTTTGACCCATAAACATAAGCATAACCACAATGAAGTTAGTTAGTTTTGAATGTTAAAGCAGATCCACTATGAGTTGGTTTACCGTGAACTTCCACCTAGCTAAAAATAGCTCAATTTTTTGACGATGGGCATAAACTATTTTTACATATTTCTATATATTAGTATATTACATAGTATTGAAAAAATACATATAATCTGTAATATTAAATTGTTAATACTAATTATTGTTAAATATTCAAACCAACAAAAATGATATGATATAACCAATATATTCAAACAAACATTCAACCAAAACGATATGACCTATAAATTCTAACAATCGTTCAACCAAAACATCATATATTGAAAAACTGGTGAAAACTCCAGAATTCGACAAAGAATTTACTATATGTCAGTTCGATTATAACATGTATAGAAACATTGATAACCATAACCGACCCGCTACTTTCGATTTTCAAAAAAAAAAAAACAATTAACCGACCCATCAATTTTTTATTTAGTTCAGTTTTTCGATTAATTCGGTTACGGGTCGATTAATTCACTTTTTTACACATTCCAATATCGTGATATGACGTTTTATAGTCTCTCTGCCAATATTTATTATGAGAAGGGTTACCATACAAGAGGATTAGGGCATACGAAGCATACAAGACATTTACATTCATTGATTCCCTAAGATCAATGGCTCAAAAGAAACAAGTGGCAACTACGTGATTTAAAGAGTCCTACAATTGAAGAAACAAATAGAGAAAATGTATTCTGGTCATTTCTCATTTAAACTCTTACCCCTTTGATTTTCAAATGACTATAACTTTTTCATATGTTAATATTTTTTTTAAATTGCAGCGTGTTAACAAGCATCTAATTCTTTTTTAATTCGAGTATGTACTATAGTTTTCTTTAGAAAAATTTACATGATTTTGATTACCCGTTACGTGATTTTAAATATTTGGCACATGATTACGTGATTTGGAGTATCCATTATGTGATTTAATTATAGTATGTGAAACCACGCTAAGCGATTACGTAATTACATAACGATAGTTGATTATGTATTATTACGTGACTACGTGATTTTGAATACTCATTTCGTGATTACATGATTTCATTATAGTTTTTTATGTGAAACCACACTGAGTGATTACGTAATTACGTTAAAACAATATACATAATATTTCATATGGAATACCTAATATTTTCAGGTCTAATCATGTATTAAGGATAAATTATATACAATACATTAGCCAAATCAACCTACAATAATCACATAATGTCGTATATTAGAGATTTAATCACGTAATAAAACATAAACAATCAAGTTTTTATTATTGAATGTGTAATCACGTAATGAGCATATTTGTAACAACATTAGTGATAACAAATCATATTGAATGTGTAATCACGTAATGGTTTATGTTGAATTTGTAATAACATAATTGATATTTAAAATCACGTAATGGACTAATGCGTATTCAAAATCCTGTAATTGTTCTAAGAAAACTATAGCAATAGACTGCTCGAGTTAAAGAGAATAAAATGCTTGTTAATACAGTGAAATTTAAAAAAAAAATATTATAGTCGTTTGAAAATCAAGGGGGAAAGTTGTTTCAAGTGAGAAAATACTAAATTATCCTTTTAGCTAATGACAATTGTCCTCCACTTTTAATCGCGTATGCTTCGTACGTGAATTTGTTCTTATATGTGATCCAACCACTATATATTATGTGCATAGAATATTGGATTTTAATAATCCAAACTATTCGTCGTTGCCGCCAACAGTCCCAATTTCAAAAATAACCACTGTCAGTCTCAACTATTGACATATTAGCCACCAATGGACCTTGACTAACAGAACCTCTAACGTTGTTAGTCTCCGGATGCCGGAAAACCGTTTTTGTCTAGAAAAATGGTTTCTAAATGTCCGATCTAATGTTACAAAGAGGTTTGGGACAAAAATGTTGAGTTTTCTAGCGAAAAAGTTGAGTTTTCCGGCGAAAAAGAAGTTTTCTGGCGACTTTAATAATTGAGGCTTTTACTAGAAAAAAAGGTTCCTAAAAGTCCGAAATAAGGTAACAAGGAGGTTAGGGATGAAAATGTTGAGTTTTCCTGCCAAAAATGAGTTTTCCGGCAAAAAACGTTTTTCCGGCACCCGGAGACTAACAGCGTTAGAGTTCTGTTAGTTAGGGTCCATTGGAGGCCAATATATTAATAGTTGGGACCGCCAGTGTTATTTTTAAAGTTGAGACTGTTGGCGGCCAACGACGAATAGTCGGGATTATTAAAATCTAATATTCCTATTTTATAATACCACTTTCTATATGAAAATAAAAAACAGAAGACAAATATTCGAACTATCTAACCATTTACTTTGCAATGGATAAAAGAGAATATTTACAAAGCGGTAGCCATTGAATCTTTAAATGGGATATATACTTAAACCGCCACATGTAAACATCAATATCATCCAAGAATAGTATTCATGACCCTTTAGGAATCCGTTTTTTTTTTTTCTTTCCCCTTTTCATCTGCATTTTAACACTTTGTTCAAGGGTCCATAAAGGACGAGAAGTTTCGTATAGCAAGTTTCCCATGATCTATAAGAGATGTGTTTAAAATGGGATTGAAAAATATAGAAAAAACAATAATATTTTATTTCTATCGAAAATAATACCTTGGTTAATGACTTGTTACCAAATGAATCAAAATTTGACGAATCTAACATTCGAGATTTGTAAACATGTATACAACACATTTGTCATTTGTAGGATTTTGAACCCAAAGTCACTTGATTGAGAAATACACCACATTACAGTATGTTGTAGAGTACACTAAAATGTTTTTGGAGAGTCCCAAAAGGTTAATGACAAAAAAACTAGAATATTCGAGTTTTCGTGGTTTGATGGTTTTAACTACTTAGTCCAACAATGTCTAATTGCAACAAATTTGAATATAACTGACTAACACCGTCTAAACCTTTGTTAAGTATTAAGGATATTATAGTCATTTACATTTAAGGTACAAGTTTTTGACGCATGAGATACTTACAAAATAATTTTATGCATTTTATATAGATAGTTCAAAAACTTTGATATATTAAAGTTGGTTGAAAGACTCTTTAATGTAAAAAAATAAAATAAAAAGAAGAAATATGTTATTTTTAATGATAGTTACCCTTTTTATAAATGGGTCAACTTGTATATTATAAATAATATCTTTTCTAACTAGAGTGTGTATATAGGTATAGGTAGAGGATCCTGTACATTAATCCAGAAGTGTGAGAAGTGTATTATAACACTATATATAACACTATATAACACCATATAAACACCGTATAATATTATGTAACACCATATAACACTATGTAACACTATATAACACCATATAACAAATATAACACTATATTTTGTCTGATAGCATGTCTATGATCGATGTATAGTGTTATATATTGTTATATGGTGTTACATAATGTTATATGGTGTTACATAGTGTTATACGGTGTTTATATAATGTTATATATAGTGTAATAATACACTTCTCACACTTCTGAATTAATGAAACAAAAGTCTTTTCCATAAACCATAAAGACATTAAAGTATGTGATAAAATATTGTTATTTTGAATCTATTGTTCTACAAACAGAAAAATAATGGTGTCAACCTGTGGTCAAAGAGTGGAGACTTCTTGATCCGTTCAACTAGAACTGTAAATAAACTTTAGCGAGTAGTATTCCAAAATATACTTTGTCACTGAAATATGTGTACGAAGCTAATTATAATAATCGTGATGATTAAAAAGAGGAATAATCACAAAATAATCCAACTTTAAAAGTATTATTTTACAATTTCTCCGAATATGTCTATATTTTGTAAATTCGGTTTTGGATAGTCTCCTGCTTTATTTATTTTCCCTTTACCAGGTTCCGAAAGCCATTTTAGAGTCCTTGGAACCAGGGCCGGCCCTGAGAATTCATTTACCCTGTTCGATCTCGAAAAAACGTGCCCTTAGGTCTTAACTAAATAAAAATTTTTAAGTGTTTTTCATACGACTTTGAACCGTTGACAAAAAATATAGCATTCGATAAACAATGCAATTAACAAAATACAAAATATAGTATTCGAATGAATGACATACCGTAAAAACTAATAAGCCAATTCATCTTGCCGTTTCCTCTTTTGACGTTTTTGCCATCCGGATGCTTGTTTAGGAGCCATTAACGCCTAAATAATCATTAATCGACAAAGTTTGTATCAAATTAAGTTAACGCCTAAATAATGTTCGACAACATAAATGAACTGAAATCGACATAAGTTAACTGAATAAATGAATTCGACATAATAACTGATTAACTGAAATCGAAAATCAATCGACAATCCTAAATCATAAGTTAAGTGATTTCGACATAAGTTAACTGAATTCGACATAATAACTGAAATCGTAAATCAATCCTAAATCATAAATAAACTAAAATCGACAATTGATTTTTAGTTGTTTACCTGTGAAATCGAATCGAAGGCCTGCTGATGATCGAACTTCGAAGGGCTGCAGACTACAGTGCTCTGTCTCTGATCTCGATTACCTGTGAAATCGAATCGAAGGCCTGCTGATTATCAATTGCAGAACGATGATGATCAAAGTTCCTGTCGACATTTGACGTTTCTATTACCCAGTCCCGGATGAAAGTTGCCACCCATAATTTTTTTATTAGTTTTTAGAAAATATTTGGGTATTGGGCTTACTAACCTAATAGGTCCCACAAAAAGTCAATATACTCTGTTGGCAAGCGGAGCAAGATCAATTAGCAACACTACTTGGGCTAAAAAGACTTAACATACACCGAGCGAAGAGACTTGTAGATTATCCGGCGAATATGATGAGATGACGGATCACTTATTTACTTCCTATCAGATGACAACATTGGTATGGAATAAAGTGTATATTTGGGGAAAAATTCCGCCCATTTTCGCGTTCTCATCAAGTAATTTTTTAGAGTCTGCAGATATAAACTAGAGTAATCAAACTCAGCAACAAAAGCTTTTAAGATTATCGTTACCTACTACCTCTTTTATTTTATATTTATAAAAATTAGGGTTAAGACCCGCCCGCGTTGCGGCGCGGGTACATCGTAAACATTGAATGGATTAGTCCAAACGTTATATGATGCATTAACCATATGAAAACACACATTTCGACGTATCCAGTTGAACTCAATGTAACATGTATAAGCATTGTGATTTGATCAAACGTAAAGTAAATCAAATTCATATCGAACAATCATAACGTATTATATGTGACCCAAGTCATACATAGAAAAAATAACGGGTATGAAGGAAAATATGCACATGTAATCAAAAGGGATTAATTAGAGCTTTCGAAAAAAGGGGAGAAAAAGAAACCATAATTTGACTCCACTCGGTTCAAAACAAACTTTACGAAACATACATAAAATAAACACGAAAACATATTATATTTAACTTGAATTATTTCCCAAAAAAGTTTACGAACTTGAATTTGAACCAAAACGTATAAAAAAATATGCACGTAAAAATGGTTTATTTAAACGAAAACGTATTATATTTGAACTGACTCGTCTATAAAAAAAGTTTACGTCGGAATGTAGAACAGATCATATTTATACATACCCGTACATAAAATATGCATGTAAAAAATAGTTTTTAAGTAAAGGAAGTATAGGGGTAAACGAAAACAAAATATTAGTAAAAAATTTAATAGGTTAAAAACGTTCGTAAAACCGTGCCAAGTAGCACCAATGCCACAACGACATCGACTCTCAACATCGTAAAAATAAAATAGACAAAATGGTAAAAATTACACTAAACGAAAAGCAGACTAAAATCGTTGAACCACGCAAGCCCGTTACAGTGTGTTAATGCGAAGAAATTAATCAGAAACGTAAAACGTAGAAATAATAACTTAGTCGATCTAGGACCCGCCAGTTGCGACGAACTTTTCAAAAGAGAGAAAATGGACGCGTTGTGGCGGGTTTGTCAAATATGGAAAAATAGAGCAAAAAACATTGAACCTCATATGCACGCTACGGCATGTTAACTCGCAAAATTTAGAACGAAACGTAAAACGAAAAATTTGCGAAAGACAAAAAGTATAGGGAACCAAAGTTGTATGTAATAAAGTGTTGTGTTAAATTACAAAAGATGAAAAAGTTTGAGTTAAAAGTAAAAATTTGAAATGGGTTAAAATGTAAAAGAAAAAACTTTAAGTTTTAAAGTGAAAAATGAAGTTTTTTTTTGTTTTGAAAAGTTACAAAGCATGATGTACAAGTCATAATGCACAAGAAAGTTGCAAAGTTATATATGGAATAATAATATTAATTATCCAAATTTTTTTTAAGAGTAAATTACAAGTTTTGTCCTTTATGTTTGTCCCAAATTGCAGGCGCTGTCCTTTGTCTTTAAAATTGACGAGTTTTGTCCTTAATGTTTGCAAATCTTGCACGTTATGTCCTTTAGGCCAAACCCAGTTAGATTTTTTGGTTAAAACTGATCATGTGCTACTTGCATCAAAAACCCCCAAAAATCAAAAACCTAAATACCAAATCAAAAACCCCCAAAAATCCCCAAAACCAAAAATATAAAAAACCCCCAAAAATATCCGCCACCACCTTCCACCGCACACCACCACCGCCCCGCCCCGAATCACCTCCCACAACCACCGTCGCCCCTAACCCACCTCACACAACCACCTTCGATGCCCCTAACCCACCTCATCCAATCTACCCATAAATTTCGTCAGTAAATCAACGCCGAACAAGGTCTGAGTGCTTTGTCGCCGATTTCTGTATACAATTTCTCATTTTTTGACAGAACTTTTATGAACACTCAACTTCACAATAAACCCTTGTTTACCAAACAACACAACTTTCAAATCCCCTTTTCCAGCTTCACCAAACTCAATAGACACCATTTTATGAATCTTCAAACCTTAGTTAATCCAAAAAGATTAGAACCCACAAAAGTTTACAAGAAATTTTCAGCATTTCAAGACACTGAACGCAAATTAACCTAAAAAGATAGGAACCCACAAAAAAATTCTAAGAAATTTACAAGATTTCAAGAAACTGATTGCATATTAACCCATACGGGTGAGATTCCTCTTGTGGCGCGACGTCGGAGAATCATTCTGTTCCTCCGGTTCCTCTTGTGGTGCGATGGTGCCATACTCGCCGGAGATTTGCAAGAAGGACGACATCGGAGAATTACCTCCGGTTCCACCCACCACCAAACGCCACCGCACCTAACCCACCACCACATTCAGTCGTCGCTTCAGATCATGTTAGAGAGAGAGGAGAGAAGAGAGAGAGAGGGGACTTGTAGTTGTGAGAGAGAGAAAGATGCTATATTTTTTTGACTTTTCAAGTTATTACATACTAGTCCCTACATATAAGTATTTTACACAATAGTCCCTGAAGAGATGATATGACTAAAATGCCCTCATGTGCCTTGCACATGATCAGTTTTAACCAAAAAATCTAACTGGGTTTGGCCTAAAGGACATAACGTGCAAGATTTGCAAACATTAAGAACAAAACTCGTCAATTTTAAAGACAAAGGACAGCGCCTGCAATTTAGGACAAACATAAAGGACAAAACTTGTAATTTACTCTTTTTTTAAATTATCCAAAATTAAATACCAACCACCCAAATTTACCACAAACATGATCATATGGTAGATGGCACCTAAAAGTTTGAACATTACGTGTCGAATTGCTTATTACTTCAACCAATCAAAATCCTTAAAGCAATTTAATATTATTTTTTACAAAATTAATTTTTATAAAAAAAAAGGTATCCCAAATTATTGAAAACAACGCCGTTTGTCGGCCTGGTGCAGATCAAATGGATCAGAAATTCAGATGCCAGTAAACTAACCTCATCTGCCATCGTCCATTTTATTTTTAAATGATTTTTTATTTATTCTATTTGCTTACGTGACACGTGGACGTCTGTGATATTATCTCCCTGCAAAGAGTTCGGAGCCAGTGAGGTTAAACTCTCACTAGATTCGCAAAAACTGTACTTATTTTGTCATTCCACGTGATGACAGTCACGAATTGAGATTAGTTTAAATTTCATTATGTTATCTCAATTATTCGTTTTATTAGTTTAGAGTTTAGAAAATGGATGTTTTTTCAGAACATGTTTGCTGCATTAAAACATCTGGATTAGATGGATTAGACAGAGGAACCCGAGTGTTAGGCTATACGGTATAGGAGAGGCACATCCTTGGAGGATGACCCTATACATAAGCGTCACGTAGGATTAGTGTGAGGATGGGGCAAAGGGAATGAAACTAGGGATGAGTAATTGGTATAAAATACCGTCTCGATCCCGATCGCATCACGATCCCGATCCCGAAATCCCGATCCCGAATTTTTTCGGTACCGGAACGATATCCACTTTTTGGCATTTTCGGTATCGGTACGGTATCGGTACGGTACGGTATCGGTAAAATACCGAATTTTACCCTTAAAATACCGATACCGTACCGACATATTTCGGTATCGGTATCGATATCGGTACCAAGTTTACACAAAATTCGGGATCGGTATTTTTCGGAATCGGGACGGTATCGGTATTTGCTCATCCCTAGATGAAACTAACGAAATGGGGGATGTACCTAAAATATATATTATATGAGTTGTATGTATATGTGTTTGTGAGAAGAAGGATATGTGGTTTTGTCTTGTAGTGTGCGTCTTCAACGTCCAAACCCCAACGTTTGGGACGACGACGGGCCGGGCGGGATGGTGTGTTGGGCAGCGCCGGGCCACGACGAGGCTGGGACGAGTCCCACACCGGAGAGCCTTAGGTATTGAAATCAGGTGATCATAAAAAAATAATTAGTGTGTAATATACGAAAACTGATCTTGATTCATCAATAATGTTCAAAAATCGACGTTAGTAAAAAAGATTGGTTTGCCCTTGAGCTAGACTCGAATTGCTAATTTGCTATAATGTGTCATATCAACAAACTTATGTATTAATATATTGAGTTAATAGCCCACATTGGTCCATGATGTTTGCTCACTTTTGCCACTTTAGTCCAAAATCTAAAATTTTTAAATTTGGGTCCCTAAGGTTTGCATTTTGTTGTCATTTTAGTCCAAATTTAAAAAACCCCCTTTTTTTACTAATGCAACCAGCCTATTTTGTCCTTTTGCGCAGGGGTATTTTGGTCATTTTTATGAGTTATTATAACAAACCCAGATCAAGAACCCATATCATCTCTCTCAAAGCAGATCAAGAACCCAGATCAACCATCTCTCTTCTCTCTCTCTATAGCACCACCACCACCGCCACCTCCTCCCTCTTCTCACCACCGCCACCATCAACACCCACCCCACAAGCACCACCTCTTCTGAGCACAACCACCCCCGTTCCCCCCCCCCCTCTAAAACCCTAGCTTTTACCCTCTTTTTCTCTCTCTAAACCTCGCCGGAAGCGATGATGATACAACAACACTCTGCACATCCTCTCTCTCTAAACACACCTGACTCTCTCTCTCTTCTCTCTCTCTATAGTTTTTACCCTCTCTTTCTCTCTCTAAACCTCGCGGAAGGCGATGATGATACAACAGCAACAATCAGAGGGTTTTGACTTGATATGAGGTACAACAGCAACGATCAGAGGCGATGATGATTTTTTCGTTGTCTGAGTGAATCAAGTGAAGCTTGAGACTTACCGTGTCTTGGCGGGGTAATATCCGGCTATTGAAGCAGCCGCGATGTTTGCAGCCATGGCGGTTGGTTCCTCTTTGTTTTGATTATTATTAACAGATCTGAGCCTCTTCTAATTCTTCTTTTTCATATTTTCGTTTTTTTATTTTTGTCAAGGGTTTTGACTTGATATTTTCGTGAATGGAGGTAAAAGGGGTGTTGATGGGTGGGTGTTGATGATGGCGGTGGTGAGAAGGGGGAGGAGGTGGCAGTGGTGGTGCTTGTGGCAGAAGAGAGGAGAGAAGGAGGGAGGGAGGGGGGGTTAATTAATGTTGTTGATTCGTCATAGTTGCAGGTGTTGATGTTCAGTTGTTTGAGAAGATGATGATGATTCAGTTGTTTTATGATCTACTTTGAGAGAGATGATCTGGGTTCTTAATCTAGGTTTGTAATTAGTTGTTTGTTATAATAAATTATAAAGAGGCGATGATGATTTTTTTCGTTGTCTGAGTGAATCGAGTGAAGCTTGAGACTTACCGTATCTTGGCGGGGTAATATCCGGCTGTTGAAACAGCCGCGATGTTTGCAGCCATGGCGGTTGGTTCCTCTTTGTTTTGATTATTATTAACATATCCGAGCCTCTTCTAATTCTTCTTTTTCATATTTTCGTTTTTATTTTTATCAAGGGTTTTGACTTGATATTTTTGGGGTTAATTAGTGTTGTTGGTTCGTCATAGTTGCAGGTGTTGATGTTCAGTTGTTTGAGAAGATGATGATGATTCAGTTGTTTGATGATTTGCTTTGAGAGAGATGATCTGGGTTCTTGATCTGGGTTTGTTATAATAACTCATAAAAATGACCAAAATACCCCTGCACAAAAGGACAAAATAGGCTGGTTGCAACAGTCAAAAAAGGTGGTTTTTGAAATTTGGACTAAAATGGCAACAAAATGCAAACCTCTGGGACCCAGATTTAAATTTTTTTGATTTTGGACAAAAGTGGCAAAAGTGAGCAAACCTCAGGGACCATTTTGGCTATTAACTCTAATATATTTGACTGTTAAAACAACAGATTATGACGTGACTTGATTTCTTATGTGCAACAACATTTTATTGTAATGTGTATTACCCAATAAAATGTTTGTGTAAGGGTATGAAGGGTGTTCAAATGTTTGTGTAAGGGTATGAAGGGTGTTCAAGGGTGCCCATGATCGAGTAGTATTACCCAATTGGTAAAATCCGCGCCAATAATCTGGGTAGCGAAATCGGTGATTGTTTACCGATTGGAATGAGAGTTGCGTTTGTGTGTTGCAGAGGAGAGGGGGGAGAATGGGTCATCGGCTTCCACTCCTGATCAAAAGCTTGTGTTTTGGGTAGATGGTAGAGTGCAAATGTGACATATGTTTTTGCTCGGGTTATCACGACGTGCCTTGCCCACCCTAACTAACCCTAATAAAAAGAAATAGTTTTCGGGGGTGAACTTGACTCAAATTGCTACCATATGTCTTAGAAGTCAACTTTTACAATTGTATATTAACAAGTTTAACAAACTCAAATCCTACAAATATCAACACGTAAACTCGATTAAAAAGTCTTCTGAAAATTAAGATTTATATGTGTCAATGCTAAAATTTGAGGGGTAAAAGTAGATGTCAAAACACATGGATCAACCAAGAAACTCTTTATTATTACAAAGAAAATCAATTCTTACACAGAATCAAACATAATATAAACTCTCACACAATCTTACATGCAGATTATTAACACGATGATCTGCCACTTACTACGATAGATCTGACAAACGTAAACAAGATCTCAACAAGAAATCTAACAGATCTAACAATAAAGTGTAAACCCTAAGTGAGAGAACGAGATGAAGACCCAGAGTATTCTGGAGTCTTAGAGAGAGAAAGTATGATTCTTGAAATCTTGGTAAGAGTAACTGATCAACTCATCTGATGTCTACACAGGCAGACTTTTAACAGCCCTACTTGATGTCTGCGAGTGTCCACAAGAGGCCCACTTCCAAGCCCAAACAACAACTGATGTCCAGCCTTCAGCCCATGTTGAGTATCTAGCCCATATTACGCGTGAACCCATCAGCTAAGTTGAAGGATGCGTCGGGCCTTGTCCTGGCCCAGACGTAAACCCTGTAAATCCCAATATCAACTCCAGGCCCCTTAAACAAGCCCAACTTTGTTCCGGATCTCATTAAGCTCAGGCCCAACATACAAAAAACACAAAATATTAGATGCGACAATATTAAAGTTCAACATATGTTTGATATTGAATTTGGAAATATGCATATATTTCAACATCCCCCCTCAATTCAATAATCAAACAGTTGTAAATTCCCCAAAGACTTATTGAGCAGCGAAAGACTTTAGCTCTGAAGCCTTGTATTTTCGTTTCATCCTTCAAAATTCAACTATTCATATCATCTCAACGAAAAAACGGTTTAGAGTCTGTAACAAGACTTCAAAAAAATTATGAGTATGATCATTTCAAAAAAAAAATAACATTTTTCCAATGCATAGGCCTAAAGTAGTTAAACTTTGTTTGACAAACAAAAAACCCCTTTTTTAACATAGAATATCAATACCAACTGATTTTAATTCTAACTTTTAAGAAAATATTGAGTAGTTGACTCTCTAATAATAAACTCAAAGAGTCCTAGCACAACATTTATGAAAACCATTTTGTGAAACATTGTGCTATAAAAAACTAATTTGACAGTCACTTTAATTCCGCATCTAAACAGATTATAAAACCAAGAATTTCCTGTAACAACAGAAGGTAAAGACAACAGGAATAACTTATTATGAGTAACAGAGATGATTCGAAACTATACCAGATTTATAGATACAATCAACAACAAATCACAATATTCAAAAACACATAACACGCAATAATTCTCCATAATAATTCTGAATCATGTCTAAAGACTATGATACGATTCATCAACAATACCAAACTGTATGTGATAAACAACAAAAAACCTTATTCTGATTGAACAAGGATTCACACGATTTACTATTCTAACAAATCATGAACACAACGATCTGTTTATAAAGACAACATCAGATCTAACAGATTGACTATACAATACACCCTAGATCTATGATGTGTCTCACAACAAACAATGAATCACACAATTCAACAAACAAGTCTGCATATAACATGAAGCACACACTTCTATACCAGACCGCAATGATAGCCTACACAAACTCTGGCAAAATACAAAATCACATGATTTCATAACCAGAAAATTATCTCTTACACAAGAGAAAAAATACAAGACTATCATCACAAACATTCAATCATGTAAAGAACAAGTCTATATAAAACCAGATCAACAACACGAAGAACGGATAGAAACCAACACTACGATCTAATGGGACTAGACTCAACAACACAGAATCTACAAACGACCCTAGACCAGTGAGAAAAGAAAAACAAACATCACCTAGACCAGTGAACTAACATCACTACGATCAGCGATGAAGTTTCCCAAAGACGAATAAGAAACAAATAAGATCACCAACCTGATAATCTCACACAACCCTCACTACGGTCGGACTCAAAACATGAAGAATCCTAGACCAGTGAGATAAAGGCATACACTATCAAAGAATACATCTTCATGATAACATACCTTTACAAGAAAAACAACCACATGCAAAAAACATAAAAGGTTGTCAAACATATTCAAATATAATCTTGACAATGCTACTGGTTAAACTACGAGAACCACATGGTTCAACTAACCACACAAACAAGATTACACAAACAACATGCAGGTCACACAACCATCATGATACGATCAAAAACAATCTTGATAAAACAATGTCTATTTCAAATATACCTTTAATCAACCAATGAACTTTAGATCCACTGTTGACAAAGAATTCACAAAAAATTCCACACGACACATCAAAAACTTTGTATGCATCACTGACAAGTGACAAGTACAATCATACAACATATTAGAATAAAAAGGTATCATATGATTGCATATAACAGAATCAGATAACCATCTGATAACATATAAAGTCAAATGACTATAAAATTCAGAACCAAGTCTAAAAAACAATACTTGTGAAGAGCTTAAAACAAATTTTACTTGATAAAAAAAAAAACTTTTACAACTTTACAAAAATGCATGTCAAACATTGTAAAGAACTTAAAGATTAATTTTAATCAATCAAAATCTTTTACGACTTCACAATTTCTGAACCACATAATACGAATCACAAGATTCAAAACCAAGTCTGAAAAACAAGAATTACACAACTCTACATCAGACAACAGTTACAGCCTAAACAAATTCTGATAATCCACAAAATTACATGATTTTAAGACCAGAAAATATCTCTTACACAAGAGACAACACAAGGCTATAACACCATTCAAGAAACAACACTTTAAAACTACAACTTTTCTTTAGTGATCATCCACCAAAATTAAAACAAAACAAAACAGTTTACCAGATCAAATCAGACCAAAAAAAAAAACCATTTAAAACACCCAACACATATTTACACAGATCTTTACAGGTAAACCCAAAAACTAACAAGAACTTTTTATTAATCCAGAATACAAATAACATCTAATGAAGACAAGTTCAAGACTAATAACAAGACCAAGCTAATTAGTATAACCAGCAAGACATAAGCACAAACTACAGACTAAGATGAGAGCGAAAAGCTCCAAGACGGGTGACGAGTAGCATGAATCAATTTCTTAACAAACACAAAGAGTTCTATCAAAATTGTCAAACAACCAGTTATCGGATGAACAAAAAACAACTCTTAAAATACACACTAGATCACTTAACAAGTTGTCAATACGAAAATTTGTATCAAACCTATACTAGATCTAATGGATTTAACTAGAGGAATCCTAGATCTATTTGCATACCAATGTAGTTGCAAACATTAAGGTGTATGCCCTAATCAACCAGACAAGAATCAACAAGATCACATACCAACACATAGACAGAAGTTCAACAGTAGAATCACAATCACACATTTGGTATAATCTGTTTTAATACAAGTTGCAAGAAAACTTACCCAGACAATCAATCACCATACAAAGACTAGAAAACTATATTGCACAAATTAAAGCAATAACACGTAAGCTTGCAAGCCATATACTAGCCAAACAAAAATTGTACACTTTAATCAAAATAACAAACCCTACTAGCAAACCTGTGCCAGGGGCCAGATAGTAGGATCGTCACTCTAATGGTGCCTACCCAAGTCTTAGCACAGGAGCCAAACACAACCAGGAAAGACAATAGACAGATACAACACAAGAATACACACAATCAAGGCAACAAATCACAAAATATGCAACAAAGTGTACCCTCTCTGTGTCCCAATCAACAAACCGGCCCAACTACTCCGGTAACAATAATGCCTAATGCAAGAACAGAATTAAAAAGTTGAAGAAAAGAATAACACGACCTGATGCGTATAACTCCAAGCAATCAGTCTTGTAGCCTTCACTTAGGGCTACAAGTTTCTGATAGAAGAAACAACACCAAACTGAGAGATTCCGATTTCTGTATAGCATTTCCAACCAGAATCACCGTTGACAATTGTGATGCATTCACCCAAAATCGACCATTTATGCCCACGGCTATCTCGAACGAGAGTTTCTTTCCGAGGCCTTCAAGAACAGGATGAGGCGGAGAACTCAGAAGCGCTCTTGCGAGGCCAGTGGATGACTCAAACATATAATCCTCTTTAAGTACGCCATATTCTGCTGCTTTGCCATCCTGTTTTTTTTTTCAGCAGTCATAGCCATAAACGCCTCTTCGACATTGGTGGAATTCTTGGCACTTGTTTCGAGAAACGGGATCCCAGTACCAAACTTAGATTCATGATTAGACGTGGTGTTCATCATCGCTGTAGAAACATGCGTTCCGTCGTAGCTTAGTGGACTCCCACTCACAGGAACAACATTCCCTCCTTCCAGGCCTCTTGAGGGCATAACCGGAACATAACCATAAACCACCGGCTGCTCCCGGTTCCCACCTGGAATATACCCATACACCGCCGCCTGTTCCCAGATCCCCATTCTCTGCCCTCCAGCCTGGAAAAAAAACCGCTCGATGTTTGAACCGTTTGGTACACAACCGGAGCAACATAACTGCCACGTGCCACCGGCATTTCAACAACCACCGGAGTCACGTCAACCAAACCATCGGAATGTGATGTCATCGCATCCGTAATCTCAGAATTGTGAACTGCTGACGTCACATTCACCGAATACTCCTTGTCAAAACCGAACAAAAAAAAACTGGATTCACGGACCTCACCGTGACCGGCGTTGTAACAGCCGCAACCAACGGGAAAAAACGAAGAGACGTAACTGAACCGGGGCGGCGGAGATGCGGCGGAGGAGATCGTACTCGAAAAACATGTTGTCCACGTCATCGTCGTCGAAAACGGAGACCAGAGCGTCGAGATCTTGTCCAAGAAGCTTGTACTTCAATCTAATTTCGGAATTTGATTCACACAGAACGGTTAATTTGGATAATAAGATGTTGAAATTGATGGTGCGATCGACAGTGAGGATTTTGGTGTCGCCGCCGACGTAGGACAGTTTCCGGTCGTGAGGACGGTGGTGAATTTTGCCGCCATAACTGCGCATTAGTTTTCCTTATTCTCCATTGAAGATGAAGATGAAGAAGAGGTGAATTGGGGTTTCAAATCTCTAAACCCTAGATCACCAGCTAATAAATTAACACAGCGGAAGAACATGCTTTATCACAGACCAGCGCCTTGGGGCTCTGATACCATGTCAAAACACATGGATTAACCAAGAAACTCTTTATTATTACAAAGAAAATCAATTCTTACACAGAATCAAACATAATATAAACTCTCACACAATCTTACATGCAGATTATTAACACGATGATCTGCCACTTACTACGATAGATCTGACAAACGTAAACAAGATCTCAACAAGAAATCTAACAGATCTAACAATAAAGTGTAAACCCTAAGTGAGAGAACGAGATGAAGACCCAGAGTATTCTGGAGTCTTAGAGAGAGAAAGTATGATTCTTGAAATCTTGGTAAGAGTAACTGATCAACTCATCTGATGTCTACACAGGCAGACTTTTAACAGCCCTACTTGATGTCTGCGAGTGTCCACAAGAGGCCCACTTCCAAGCCCAAACAGCAACTGATGTCCAGCCTTCAGCCCATGTTGAGTATCTAGCCCATATTACGCGTGAACCCATCAGCTAAGTTGAAGGATGCGTCGGGCCTTGTCCTGGCCCAGACGTAAACCCTGTAAATCCCAATATCAACTCCAGACCCCTTAAACAAGCCCAACTTTGTTCCGGATCTCATTAAGCTCGGGCCCAACATACAAAAAACACAAAATATTAGATGCGACAATATTAAAGTTCAACATATGTTTGATATTGAATTTGGAAATATGCATATATTTCAACAGTAGAAAAAAAAAAGACAGAGAAATAGACATAAAAAAGAGTTATAGTTAGAAGTTTCTAATTATATTATAGTTAATAAATTTATCTTTGTAAATATTTCACTTGTCAAAACAATAAATTGTGGTGTGACATTGATTTCTAATGTGCTAACAGCATTTTATTGTAAATTAAATACATTTTGGTACATTTAATTCTAAATAAAATTAAAGTTATCAGTTACCTATAATAGAGGTAACCTTGTATGATAAAAGTCAAGTTTTTAAAATTAGACGTAGCAACAGGAAAATCTTTAATTTCATCACATAAATTATAGGTTATGTTAAATCCACTATATTATACCTAAAAATGGTTCATTTGTGATTTGTGAAGAAAATTAAATTAAGAAGAAAAAGAACAAAGGGTACAAATGTAAAACATTAAATAGTTTTTCTCTTAACTCATTTATTATTATCTTTGACTAATTAATTAGTCATAAACAATATCATCCTCCACACTTAAATTTTTTATTATACACATCAAAATTTATTTTACACGTTTTGAAATTTATCCTACACATATTAAGATTTATCATACACAGCTCGTAATTCATCATACACACCTCGTAATTTATGCTACACTTTAAATTATATATTTTTTCTTTTTTTGAAAAAATATGTTATTTTGAAAATAAGTTATAAAATTAATGTAGTTAGCTATTAAAAAGGAAGACTACCAATTAATGATCTATCTAAGTTTACCAATATACCATTACACTAAGATTAAATACAAAAATTAAATAAAGTATAATGAAGCATTCTTATTGGTTGAAATTTCTTTTTTTTTTTATTCTTACAAAAAAAATCTTCTCATTTGAACTCTCCACTAATTATACTTATATGTGTACGTGACATCTTTTTCCATATAAATTATCTCCCGGATTTAATATAATAAGTACTAATAGCACATATTTATTTTTATGTTATGTTGTTTTATTAAAATATTTTAATAACTGTTATAACTCATAGAAATAATAAGTTACAATATTTTATTTTTAGAGTTAAATGTCATTTTAGTCTCTGTGGTTTGGGTCAATTTACCAATTTAGTCCAAAGGTTTCACTTTTCATCTGTAAGTCCAAAAATGTTTCACCGTTGACATTTTAGTCCACTGAGTTAACTTAATCCATTTTTTCTGTTAACGAGAAGGGCAATTCGGTTATGTATATGGCCGAATTGCCCTTCTAGTTAACATAATTACCCCCTTCTCATTAAGATAAAAAATTGATGTAGTTAACCCAGTGGACTAAAATGGCAACGGTGAAACCTTTTTAGACCCACAGACGAAAAATAAAACTTTTGAACTAAACTAGTAAAATTATCCAAACCACAGGGACTAAAATGGCATTTAACTCTTATTTTTATATCTGAACTTCAACTTTTACATCTTACTCTTTAAGACTAGATATACACATCAAGGAGTGATTTTAGGGAAATAGGATACCTTGCTTCAAATTAGTGACATTGCAACCCACTTTTAGTGTAGTCAAAGACAATCTTAATACTACCAATTCATGTGATTCCATTTTTAAGCCAAAAGAGTTTGATGTTCCATGAATCATGTGATTTGTTACTCGGTAAATCTTTCACATCCCAAAAGGTTTGGATCACGCAAATACATAAATAAACCACATTTCAAGAAAATAAAAAAATGCTTTTAATATTGCTTCATTGGATCTTGATCATATTAACAAAAAAGTTATATATATAGTGTTGATATATTAAGATGATATTTGGATTTGCTACGTACTTTGATAAATACAACATAAGCTAATTAATACTCATATATACACTTTAAACTTTATATAGACATAATACATATATGATCCCAAATTCTTATATAGAGAACCCCATATAAACACCATGATGCCATTTGGTAATGTTTTCATAACCTAGTATTCAATTGGGCGCACCTGTGAAGTGTTTATAAAGCCGGATGACGTCATAAATAGTTGAAAAATAATATTATATAAACAATTTAAAACACTATATGAAACTACTTATATTTTGGTGTGAATTTGCAACGCTAACAAAATGCGAAGTTTGAAATACACAAAACATGGAGCTAATAGATGAATTCGTAAATGAGACTCCGAGAGGATAAAAATTAAATCAAACTTTATTTTGAAATTTGGTCCAACCATCCGGTCCAGTACATGTTTCATAGTTGGACAGGTCCTCTAGTTCTTGTAACGTGGTCCTTTGGTATGCGCGGGGCCAACCCCAAGGGTGGTCATAATCAGTTATAGATACATCATACAATCATACATTTGTTTATGTTTTTATTAAGCATCATGTCCTTGAAACCATGTGTAAAGGAGAGGAATAATGTAACATTATAATTATAAGGCAACATGAAGACAATTGAGAATGACAAAGTTATGGCCTGCCTTCGTACCACATTTGGTCTTCTAGCAATTCGGTTGTTTACACGATTACATATAGTATGACGATAAACCGATTTAACGCTTAGCAACCAACAAACCAAATTCGCGGGATACTTTATCCGACCTCATTGTATTATTAACATGGTACAAATGTAAAACATTAAATTGTTTTCTCCCATTTCATTTATTATTATCTTTGACAAATAATTAATCATAAAGACTATCATTCTCCACACTAATTTTTTTTGCCTTCACACATTAAAAATTATCCTACAAATATCAAAATTTATCATATATACCTCGTAACTTATCCTCCACTCATTTTAATTATTTTTTTGAAAAAAAATAGATATATATATTTTTTGAAAATAAGTTACAACTTTTATGTAGTTAGATATTAAAGATTAAGACTACAAATTAATGATCTATGTAAGTTTACCCATATACTCTTACTATACATTAAATACAAATATTAAATAAACCAAAACGAAACATTCTTATTGGTTGAAGTTTTTTCTTTATTCTCCTTACAAAGAATTTTTTCTCATTTGAACCCTCCATTATATATACACACACACGAATCATTTCTGATGAAAACTCCCCCGAGTTGCGAGAACCGCGAGAAATCCTACTTTTCGTATGAGTTTTTCAGCCAGATTTTGCATAAACGTAGATTAATATCTAACTAAGACCTTTGTGGAAAAAAAGTTAAAAAAGAAATAGGCATTTATTCAACATGTAATCTTGATTTACACTAATGTAATTTTCGGTACAAAACTAATGACATCACCAATTTGATAATGTTACGGCTGTGTAAATTTGTTTTACATTAATGTAAGAAGTCGTATACAATTTTTTTTTACTAAAAAAGTTTTGTAAAAATAAAAAAAAATCATATATGCACATATATTATTATTATTATTATTATTATTATTATTATTATTATTATTATTATTATTATTATTATTATTATTATTATTATTATTATTATTATTACATAAGTAGTAGGCTCAGCTCGTTTAGACTCACGTCTAATAAACGTCTAATAAAACTTGTTGGGCTTAAGCTCGTTTGTTAAACAAGCTTCCATTTAGGTTTATACTTGGCTTGACTTCGTTTATGCTCTGATTGATTCAAACTTATAACAAGTCAGTAAGTAGATTTCAGTCAGATTTGAAAAGCCCATATGCATATGAAGACTAAAGTCTCATGTAGGCGATTTAGAAGGAACAGATGTGGTCCTTAGTAAACCAAAAAATAATATATATAAATTATAAATAATATAGTTAATTATTTAAAACTGATTTCATAAGAGAAAATACATAGTCATATCAAGTAATACAATAAACATAAGACTATAATATGGGCTCCATCCAATTTATATGCCATGGGCCCAAGTGTTTGCCCACTAATCCAATTTTTAAGGTCATTAACCATCACTGTACCTTGAATTTTCTTCCAAATTACAATCTAATGATTCGGTTTGTCTATAACTGATAAGTGAAAGGTTTTGATTGGAGAAACGTAAATTCGGCTTATGTTAAACTCGCTTAACATACGAAAGCTTGAGTTTCAGGTTGTTTCGTTTTGAACCTTATATCAAAACCACAAAATTGGGTCGTGGGTAATTTTAAAAATCACGTTCGACTTGTTAGTTAGTTAGTTAGTTAGTTAGTTAGTTAGTTAGTTAGTTAGTTAGTTAGTTAGTTAGTTAATTCTTACTATATATATGCTAGTGGGATTCTTTCGCGTCCTGCGTCAGGAATTCGTTTGGTATTGGTTCGTCACGTATAACAACCGGAAAAGAAAACCTAAAAAATAAAGTCGTCATATATCTTTCGGTTGGTATCGGTTTGGTTTGTTACTAACACTTAATTTGAAAAGTATAAAAGATGAAATTATAACTTAAAACCATTAATACTATATACTAAAGTTATGATTCATAGTCCATCAAAACTGATAGGTATTGTATTATTGTTATTTTCATTATATCATTATCATTATTATTATTATATATTATAATATCTTATTTTTTGTAATTTTTATAACATGATATATCTTAATTAGAATTTAGTTTAATCATAGGTGTATATAAATAATATTTATTAAGTAGTTATATATTTATTATAAACAATATTTAACGGCTATATAGGTTTTTTTTTTAAATCATAGCTATATATAAAAATATTTATTATGTAGTTATATGTAACATTTTATTATATACGTATTATTATGTTTACGTAAGTGATAAATTCGCAAGACAAATTTAAAGCTGTGTGAATTTTTGGCTCGAGCTCCTTTATTAAACGAGCTTGAATATATATTTTAGCTCACCTCAAGCTTGTTCATGCTCATTTTATTCAAACTCTTAACAAGTTAATATCAAGTAGCATATGAGCAACTAAACTCGTATACACATGTGTATTTAAACCCGACCTTGAGAACCTTGGTAAGATATGTGAAAGTTGCAAAACTAAAGTCGCCATGTAGGCAAATTATTCACATATGAAAGAACATTAGTGTTCAATAGCAAGCCTAAAAAATAATTAAAAATGAATAAATTGTAGTTACTTGTTTTAAATCGATTTCATAAGACAAAATACGGACAAATAGTTTTGACAAATATTTAAGTAATACCATATGGGCTCTAAGCCTCATTTCTGTTTCCTAAAAACATGCACCGAATAATCCACTTTGTTTACCATGGGCCCAAGTGGCCATTATTTCATAGTGGGCTGAACCGTTTTGACATTTCTTAACAGGTTTAGTTGTTTACCATGGGCCCAACTTCCCAAGTGGCCTCACTTACCATTCGGTTCTAGAGGTGCACAAACCAGTTAATTTTAATAACCGGTTAATTTAACTTTTTAACTTTAACCGGTTATTTTTTTAACTGATCCATTAATTACTTTAACCGGTTCGATTAATTAACCAGTTATTTTCGGTTAATAACCATTTTTTGCTTTTTCTTTTTTGAAATTTTCGGTTAACTGGTATGCCGGTTAAAAAACCGGTTCCTATATTGAACATCAATAACCAGTAACTAACATACGGTTAAAAATAAGCCCTAACCGATTATTACTCGATCGGTTATTTTGTGCACCTCTGTTTGGTTCCATAATTAATAGAAGAGATCGGTTATTGTACAAAACGACTTAACGTACGTTGTGTAGTCAATTCACTATCAACATGCGAAATTTGGTTTATAACATGTGGCTTTCATTTTTTTTACATGCGATTTCACTTTTTTTATGTAAATGTGATTTTGAGTGTTTGTTTTTTTAACATGCGATTTCCCTTTTTTATTTACATGAGATTTTCAGTTGTTTTAAAACATGCGATTTTCATTTTTTTGTAACATTACGTGCGATTTTGCCATCGCGTACGCAGCGTACGTTAATGAATATTGTACGATACACTTTTTGTTAATAGAAAACCGAAGTTCAATCCCCACTAGTTGTAACATCCCAAATTTGGGGATGTTCATATATTGACACATCTTGATTTTATGTATGCTGAACTAATTAATTATAAAATGAGCAATTCTATTTGAGAATTTAATGACTCAATTTAAATAGCTTAACCTTGTTTACCAAGTTAAGCTTCATTTAGTATTTAAAATATGGTAGAGTTGCAAAACTTAACAAGGATTGTAAGAATAAAGAGATTTGAAAATGGAGGGGCTTATCTTGCCAAATTGTAAAAGATTCTCTATTAACCTGAGGTGTAGGGAATTCCAGAAAAAAAAAAAGAAAAAAAAAAGAAAGAAAGATACGTATCTTTGTGGGTGCCATGGGAGCCATGGGTGAAGAAGAAAATCGATGGGAAGCTCCAATACATCGAGTTTAGGTAATTGATTAAAGAAATTGAAGAACTTATGAACATCCTCTGTTATGTAGAAGCCTCGTAAGTAATATATATACAAAAACCCTAGATTTTCATGTGTTCTTTAGTTGAAAGTGTAATCATGATGAAAGTTAAGGTTTTTGGTGATAGATGATCTATTTCATAAGTTACAGATGATTCTATCATAGTTATTTCATTTTGATGATACTTAGAAACTCCATTGTTAATTAATATGCATGTTAGGGTTTCTTGATTAATTGAACACGATATGACTACAATCTGAATTTTATGACTTTATGTTGATGTTAATAAGTTGTAATTACCTCCTTGATGATTAGCTATGGTTGTACTTGATCTATGAAGATTAGGGTTCTTGATTTAAATTGGGGATTTTGGAAATTGGATGGTTTTGGAATGATTGTTTGCAAATTTGTAATGTTTTGCCATCCATTGATATATAATTAATGTGTTTGATGTTCCTGACCTTTTCTAAGAGTTCAACATAAGTTTTAACCATAAAAGAGGGCTGCATTTTGTGGTTTGGTTCGAAGTTAGAACTTAGAAGCACCATAAACATGATTTTCGTAGCTTTTTAATCAGACTTTGGGCAGACTTCGAAAAATCATATAAAATCAACCGAGTGTTCATTTGGGGTGTTCTTTATATGGTTGGAAAGCCCCTGAAGTATATTTTCTAAATATGTTTAGAATGAGAGCAAATAAGAATGATAGATATACGAAAACTGCAGTACAAAACAGCTTAGTAGATTGGTTTAAAGCTGAATTATTATTTGATTTATGAATCAGTCCTGTTTCTTCCGAAAATTATATAAAATCATAGAAAATTCCAATTGGGGTGATTTTCTTTGGGTCAAAAAGATATAAGAATGTTTTACATATTATATTTGTAGATGTCGAACTAATTAAAACTGTACAAGGGTCTAATAGGCCGAATACAACAGTTGCCCAGAATAGTGGTGCACTAAAATAAAGTTTTTGTAAAACTAAATAAAGAAGGGTGTTTGAACACGTTGGAACTAAACATAAATGGTTAGTTCTAGTTGTTTATGTGTATCTAACTTAGTATATTAGAAGTGTTTAAAGTACTTGCTTCAAGAGAATTGCAAGCACTTGCACTAATGGGTGAAAACGGGTCAAATGGGTAGGGTTGACCTAAATAGTAGACTAATGGTGAAAATCGTCAAGAACACATATAACGAGTTAGATAAGTAATACTTAGGTATTAAAAAGGGGGTGAATGGTCGTTGTGTGTTCTAATGATTTGCAAGTTGACTTGACATAGATGGGAAGTGAAACAACGGGTCAAAAGGATGGCATGGATGACAACACCTCTATGGGAAAAGGTGAGTGGCGCTTCACTCAAGTAGTATGTTTTATTAAATATTTAAATACCTTTGTGAAAATATTTATATGGTGTGCAATAAGAATTGTAAAGGAGGGTTAATGTTAGTACGAAGTTGTGTGATATTAGTAATTATTGTCGGTGATATAAATATCCGAGTTTATTAGTATGATTAAATCATAAACAAGGTGATGGGAGTAAGATACAGACATTGGGAGTAATAAGCAGTGTAGACTTACCACAAGATCGTTAATATTGAGTATTGAGTATAAGGTATGTGATCTTTATATAAATTTAGTTTGTCTAATATATGAAGTAAAGGAATTGGAACGAATATGGACAAGATTATTGGAAACATGGTTGATGGATTAAACCAAGGGGTGGTAAGTATCGAGTATGGGATTTTTTTTTAATATTAAAAGGGGATTGAGATAATGATTATTTGACTGCAGGTTTGTGGGTCGTGTACTTAGCAAGTACGCGAGGAAAGCTGTTATGCAAACTTAAACATAAGGAAGTTTGAATCCCGTATTTGGGAGTTAAGGAGCCTTGTTGTCACGCTTTATAAAGTGCGTTAATTAAATATAGAGGTTTTATTAACAAATCCAAACGTTGTTATGACTAACTTATGGTGTTTTACATCTTAGGTGAATTACAGGTGAAGAGTAAATGGATTTAGTGATTCTAATTGGGAAATGGACTTCAAGAACAGATGGGACACTAAGCAGTTAGGGATAAATGAAACGAGATCCGAGTTAATAAGCTGGAACTGAATGACAAAAGAACGATGGGAGTGACCTACGAGTTACTCAAGTTGAATGTGGTTAAGAATTTGGCTGATCTAAGGCGGGAGTGATCAAGTCTTGGAGCGGGTCAATAAGAGGAGGATTGGGTTGTGATTTTCCCGACAATTATATGTTTTGGTTATTGAACCTAGAGAGTCTAGTCTTTTGTACTCGAGCGTATTTTGTTTTAGCATATTGCTAGTTCGTCAATGTTTTAAAAAGTTATGTTGGTTATGAATCATTGGTTATTAACACAGGTTTTGGTTTTCGTAAGGGTTGTTCGTTAAACGAATGGGTCATGCATAAATTTTATAAAAATCCTTGCACGTCGTGTATGTAGGTTTGTATCAACTGGTGATTCAAGTATATGAAAGGGATGTTATATTGAGTATAGTTTGTTTTTTTAAATCCGGGCCTATTTTCCGCAAAGTATCAAAATATTGTTTTTATTAATTATGGGCGTTACAAGTTGGTATCAGAGCCGTAGGTTGAGAGAATTGAATATCGAGTGGTATTCAGACTCAACCTTAGTGCTCTTAATGGGAGATGAATATTGACCCGAGACTTGATCACGAAGCCAAAGACATGAGGTTAGTAAAATGCTATGGTTATTTGTTAATTTTGTTAATATATCAACTAATGGCAAAACCGTTATGGTCGTAAGGTGGGGAAAAGGAATTATGAACATATGTTAATAAACATAAGTTGAGTTGATATATCAAATGGATATTTAATACCATGTACGGTGACAAGAAATGTTAGATGAAATTCATTGCTTTTGACATGTTGTGGTAATAATAAGAAGATGTGTGGATAGTATGTGGGCGAATACACAGGGCCCACATATTAATCAACATAGGATACTAGGATGTTCTTTGCATAGCCATGAATGTGTTAGGAGTACTGAAAAGTAACTAGAATGTTCTACTGATTATGTTAGAAATTGTAATGACAGGAATAATTGAGACAACAAGATGTGGATGAGCAGCCATTGGTTGGAATTGTTACTAGTGTGTGACTTTTGGTTGCCGGTAAGATACGGTATGAGTACGGGATAAATTGAGAGACAAAGATCTATTATAAAAAAAGAGTGCGAGTCCTGGGAGGCTTGAGTTGGCAAGCCCTAAAGATGGGAGTGGGTGATCACTTGACATGTGGTGAATTGGAAGATGCTATGGACGAAATGTCTAACAATAAAGGTAACTCAAGAGAGGCTTCGGGAAGCCAAACCAGGAAAGAGCTCGTCAAAAAGGTAATTTATAAGGTATGTAATTACATTTGTTTACGACTAACATGTTGTAATGAGCTAAGTAGAAAAACTCTAAAAAGAAGAAGAAAAATGAAAGACCTTTTTAGATCATCAGGATAATTGATCATAAGTAATATCGTGTGAAGGGCATGTAAAACCAAAGTATAAATGACCCACGGGGTCGTATAAGTGGAGGTGCTGCCCATTATTATCAATCATAGTCGTGGCTTTGGTTGGAAATGAAAGTAAACTTGACATTTTTGAATGTCATGGAAAAAAAAAGTTAAGAAAAAATAATACCTTCGAGTATTACGGAAATAAGTAAAGTAAAGATGATACCTCCATATAACATGGAAGTAAGTTAAGTAAAAGTGATACCCTCGGGTATCACATAAAGTAAAAGTAAAGTAAAGTTGATATTTTCGGATATCATGTAATGAAAGTAAAGCTGATATCTTCGGATATCACGTAATGAAAGTGATGAAAAGTTGATATCTACGTATATCATGGAATGAAAGGTGATTGTCCACGGACATCACGAATGTAAGGTGATAGTCTATGGACATCACGGATAATACTTGGAGTGTAAGGACTCTAAGGGAAGTAAAAGTGAAGTGTAAGGACTTCACGGGTAATAGTGGGGTTTAAGTATCTCATAATCTAAGGGTAATAATTGGATTACAAGTGTTAATGGTTGTAGGACATATGTACTTATTAAGTACACAGAAGTGTGGTGTGTGTACTTGTAGGTACACACGAAGAGCCCCCCTACTTACTTATTAAGTCTGCATGTTTGGAAAAGTTTTTGTAAATTGTAATATGGGAATATGAATGTATGTAAGTATGTATGAACCCATATAGAGATATTTAATGAATGAGAAGAGAATACATAAATATGCATATTTATGCTTATGATAAAGACGTTAAGCTCCTAGGCGATTGAATTATGCAAATAAAATGGAGGAATTAAAATAATAAATTGTAATAATAGTACTGGCGGATGATAACTCGAAGTGTACGGAATTCAAGGGTGTAAACAAGAAGTGTCCAAACTTCATGGGTAATAACATTGATGACTAAAGACTTTATGGGAAATAATCATGAGGATAAGTACCTCATGAGTGATTAGATTGAAGCTTTAAGCTTCACGAGTGTCAAGTAAGATTTAATTCCCATAAATTGTAATGTGTAAAACCAATGTTAAGTGATTGGGTAAAAGTTGAAAAGCCACCTTCACGAAATGTGAATGTAAAATGATTAGTAATCGTTTTCAAAACGTTTAAATACTTGGAGGTGGACTAAAATATGAAAGAAAAGTTAATTAATGATAAAGGAACTAAATGGTTTTACCTTGATTGAAATAATGTATACATTAGAGGTTGAGTAACCTCGTATAAAGGAAGGGGTTCATGTTAGAACTCGTGCTTAATATGGGACATGTATTTTAATTACATTTAAATAAAGATGTATGTTACAGGTGGAATGATATAGTGATAAAAAAACAGAGGTGACAAGCCTCGCAAAGTAGATAAAGCATCACAAGAATGTGAGTATGGTAAGGATTGTAACAATGGATAAAAAGATGGAGGTTCAGGTGCTTGGGGTCGAATGATGGCCAAAGAAGATGAAATTAACACAGGGTTGTTCAATCCCAATAGAAACGAATAACACGAAATTGGAAGCCTTAATCGGCGTATTTGTGAGAATTCTATGGGCACTTGAAGTGTTAGAGGTATGGATAAATAATGATAATGATAATTTATATATTGCTATGGACAATTCTGTTAAGTTATTGCAATATTGTAGCAAGAAACCTGTCAAATATGTGTGTGTGGTGTCACACCCCGACCACGTGGAACAACCAAACGTGGCGGAAACGTCGGCCATGGCAATTGAAGTTTTGTTTTATTAATCAAACATGAGAGTTTACATTGTTTTAAACAAGAAACAAAGAGTACATAACATAAATTAACTAGTTCTTGTCTCGTTTTAAGTCACTAAGGCACAGGTCTGCCTAAGTATGTCTTGATAAGTCCTATGCATCATCTCCTGAAAACACATGTGAAAATAGCTACGTCAGCATAAAAATGCCTGTGAGATACATAGGTTTTGTGAAAACAGAATTCATGACTTATGTTTTAGAAAATGTTTAGTCATGAACCTTGTAATTTGCTTTGTCTTGTAAATCATTTGAAAAACGATAAGATCAGATGATATGTATAAATAAGAGAATAATGTATGGTTAAATGAATAACCATGTAAAATGAGTTTGTATAAGATAAGTTGTTTGTAAATCAATGTCTTGTGAAAAGTATGTTGTTTGTATAAAATGTTATATGTCTCAAATTGAAATGATTCAAATAACGCTACAATATGTGATACCATACAAACACATATATATAGGAAGTATCAGCGGCGTATCCACCGTGCTTGTATCATATTACATACGCCTCGTTACTTAAATCACTTACTCAAACCAAACCACCAAAGTAAAATGTTTAACAATTGTAGAAATGTTTATGTATAGTCAAATGTCTACTGTCAAATGTAAATCATGTCAACAGATACAACTGGTTCACACGGTTCAATAGTTACAAATGGTTCATATAATCAAAGGGTTACGACGGTTCACATAGTCAAATGGTTACAACGGTTCAAAAAGTAGTATAATGTGTTCATATGCTGGATGAGCATATGCAACAGAAATGCAATGTAAAACAATGTATTAAGTATGCACGTAATTGACATACATAGCATAAGTGTAATGTAAAACAATGTACTAAGTATGCACACAATGGGCGGGCGTACATAGCATGAAATGTATTGTAAAGTGATGTACTAAGTATGCACACAATGGGCATACATAGCATGAAATGTAATGAAATCATGTACTATAATGTACTAACGAAACATAGCAGGTATATGATGTGAAAACATGGAAAGCATGAAAGTAACAAGTAGGCACATGTGTTCCACCCCAAAACAGTTTGAAAACAGTAAAAGAGGGGTCTATGTACTCACTTGAGATTGCTTAGTAGTCCTTGATTAACAACCAAACAATGCTAGAGATCACGGATATCAAACGGCACCTAATATAGGTAACTATGTTAATAAACCGGACCTAAATCGGAGGATTTAGATAGAATGAGGGTTCGTAAACCAAACGAGTATAGAGACTCGTGTCATATGGTTTAACAAAGCCTACATACTAAATGAAACCTAACCTAAGTGCTTTCGACCCATCGCGACCCATTAAGGTAGCTTAGGCTACTTTAACGCGTCGTGCGCGCAAAAGCGCACTCGAGACGTCTAACTAGCCCTATGACAAGTGTTATATGCCTAAACATGTTACATAATCAGTTATGTGACAAAAGTTTAGGTTACATATTCTTAATTACCAATTATACATGAAAAGGGTATTCTGGTAATTTACCTAAGGCATATAAACTACCTATCATACAACTACTTAAACGAAGCGACCATAAGGTATAACCTCGGAAGGTTATTCCCTATACACTATGGTCACCTAAGGTATTTGGTCGGATCCTAATGATCGACCAAATGGGTCAGGTTCGAAGGTATAAGCGATTTATTAGATCGCTTACCCTTACGACCCTAGACAACGTGGTAATCAGTAGGCATAGTCACAAAGGACTATAACCATCGTGATTACAATCACGTTGCGAAGTTCAAACGAACTTCGCATTGACCATAAACTGGTCAATGCAGAAAGTCAAACAAAATTTGACTTTCGGACTCGAAAAGCAATAAAAGAACGAAGGAACACTTACAAAGGGTCCCCGAATGCTAATCTCGATCCAAGTAGCTCAGGTATGAAACAATGGTTTCAACTTAGAGCTTCTCAAATCAAAATTCTTGTGGGTTTTTGCAAGTGAAGGCAAGGGGTATTTATAGGATTCGTAGAGCTGTTAAGATCATTTCTTGGAAACCGTGATTCAATCTTGGCCATACACTTGCACCCATGGTATTGTAATACCATGTGCACATCAATACCAGCCCATAGATTCCCCAAAACCATGTGCAACAAGTGAAATGGACCAGATTCGATGTTTTTGCAAGTTTCTATTCAGCTTAGGCGCTCGCGTAGCGCGATGGTAAAAGTCTTTAGGGCTCGCGCTACCCCACCATGTACCATATTCAGTAAAGTTTCAAAAATGGCATAAATGGTCCCTGCAGCCCTTTTAAGCTATTTTCGATGCGTTTGAACCCCGTTAACCTCATTTCAAGGCTCTAAAATGAAGTTAAAGTATAGGTAACTCAAAAAATGCTCAAAAATATCTCGGATGTCGGTTCGTTTGGTCGTACGATCGCGATGTTCGGTTAATTACGACGGAATGCGCATAAGCGCGAAAAACGATCCAAATTGCGCGACGAATGGATTTTTCTTATGCCAAACACTAAAATAAAATATTTTAGTGCTTACATAAATTTTTGGATGTCCGGAGGTATTCAGAACGTAAGTTATGCGCGAAAGTGCAAACTTGTGCACTTTTTGACGCTTTTACTCCCTGAATGACCCAAAAGTTTATTTTAGCATACCGAACACCTCAAAGCCTATTTATAAGCTATGTAAAGGATATTTATGGTATGTTTAACTTATGGTCATGTTCCGGAATGTTCGTTACAGTTCAAATTGGCATACTTTCGCAGTTTGTCAAGTTTAGTCCCTGTAAGCGAATTAACTTGTTTTTGCCATACCAGATCCTTCAAAACTTATTTCTAAGTTATGTAAAGGTTATTTAAGGTATGTTAAGTATATGTCATTATTCCGGAGTGTTTGTTGCATTAAACTGGTTATATTTATGCATCAGCGCGCGTATAACCTTCCAGAAAGCGATTCAGAGCTTGAAATCGAACAAGAGTTGATATGTGCAAAAGATACACATATTTATACAAGTCCAAAGTATGAAATACAATATTTCATTGGTTTGGTATTTGTTTGATGGTCGCAGTGACACAGGTGTCACATGTGGTGGCCAAGAAGTACTTAAAGCTAAAAGCTGAAGGAGTATGCAAGTTGCATAGGTGGCGTGCAACAAGACTCAAACGAGAATGGATGATGCTCTACTTGATCGTGCACGTAAGTAAATTCTAAATGTGAAATCCATTTAATGGATACTTTAGTTTTGATAATAGCTGGAGAATAGAATAACTCATTGCTTAGGCTTAAGGTAGCAAACAAATAGGATGGTGATTGATTATTACCAAAAGACCATAACATAGGGTATTGTATTATCCTTCATGTTGATACATGCATACTTGCTATATAAATAAATAAGCAAGAACGATTCAAGACTCATTAAAACCAAAATACATGCAGTAGTATAATGTCATTAAAAGAATAGACTTATGTTGTTGAGTAATATTGAAGTGCTAAAGAGACACATAAATGGCTTACTTATGAGATTACATGATCAAAATATGGATTAACATTAAGGATTATGTGATAATATATAAGAATTTAGACATGTTACGTGAATGACATGGATATATGGTGACCCATTTAATGAGTACACAATGAAGCTTGTCACACAATTGATATGATTACAATTAGTGAAAGAGAATATATGTTGAGAACATGTCCTATATGCAAATGTCTAGTATTTAACAGGTTAGACTGGTTACACAAGAGTTGAATCGTCAATGAAAAAAATGGATGATACTTAACCAAAACATGATAAGAGAATTCTCACCAATAACGAGGTACGTGGTTCATCACTTAAACAGTTGATGCTAATGTTAACAATTATTATGGAGGAATTGATTGAAAAAAAAACCATTCAAAACTTTCTGACCTATAACTTAATGATTAAGTTTTGGATGAATCATTGAGTTATAACTTATGTTTTTAGTATAATCCGGTTTCGAGGGCGAAACCTTTTTTAAGGGGGGTAGATTTGTAACATCCCAAATTTGGGGATGTTCATATATTGACACATCTTGATTTTATGTATGCTGAACTAATTAATTATAAAATGAGCAATTCTATTTGAGAATTTAATGACTTAATTTAAATAGCTTAACCTTGTTTACCAAGTTAAGCTTCATTTAGTATTTAAAATATGGTAGAGTTGTAAAACTTAACAAGGATTGTAAGAATAAAGAGATTTGAAAATGGAGGGGCTTATCTTGCCAAATTGTAAAAGATTCTCTATTAACTTGAGGTGTAGAGAATTCCAAAAAAAAAAAAAAGATACGTATCTTTGTGGGTGCCATGGGAGCCATGGGTGAAGAAGAAAATCGATGGGAAGCTCCAATACATCGAGTTTAGGTGACTGATTAAAGAAATTGAAGAACTTATGAACATCCTCTGTTATGTAGAAGCCTCGTAAGTAATATCTATACAAAACCCTAGATTTTCATGTGTTCTTTAGTTGAAAGTGTAATCATGATGAAAGTTAAGGTTTTTGGTGATAGATGATCTATTTCATAAGTTACAAATGATTCTATCATAGTTATTTCATGTTGATGATACTTAGAAACTCCATTGTTGATTAATATGCATGTTAGGGTTTCTTGTTTAATTGAACAAGATATGACTACAATCTGAATTTTATGACTTTATGTTGATGTTAATAAGTTGTAATTACCTCCTTGATGATTAGCTATGGTTGTACTTGATCTATGAAGATTAGGGTTCTTAATTTAAATTGGGGATTTTGGAAATTAGATGGTTTTGGAATGATTGTTTGCAAATTTGTAATGTTTTGCCATCCATTGATATATAATTAATGTGTTTGATGTTCCTAACCTTTTCTAAGAGTTCAACATAGGTTTTAACCATGAAAGAGGGCTGCATTTTGTGGTTTGGTTCGAAGTTAGAACTTAGAAGCACCATAAACATGATTTTCGCAGCTTTTTAATCAGATTTTGGGCAGACTTCGAAAAATCATATAAAATCAACCGAGTGTCCGTTTGGGGTGTTCTTCTTATGGTTGGAAAGCCCCTGAAGTATATTTTCTAAATATGTTTAGAATGAGAGCAAATAAGAATGATAAATATATGAAAAATGCAGTACAAAACAGCTTAGTAGATTGGTTTAAAGCTGGATTCTTATTTGATTTATGAATCAGTCCTGTTTCTTCCGAAAATTATATAAAATCATAGAAAATTCCAATTGGGGTGATTTTCTTTGGGTCAAAAAGATATAAGAATGTTTTACATATCATATTTGAAGATGTCGAACTAATTAAAACTGTACAAGGGTCTAATAGGCCGAATACAACAGTTGTGCAGAATAGTGGTGCACTAAAATAAAGTTTTTGTAAAACTAAATACAGATATTGGGAGTAATAAGCAGTGTAGACTTACCACAAGATCGTTAATATTGAGTATAAAGTATGTGATCTTTATATAAATTTAGTTGTCTAATATATGAAGTAAAGGAATTGGAACGAATATGGACAGGATTATTGGAAACATGGTTGATGGATTAAACCAAGGGGTGGTAAGTATCGAGTATGGGATTTTTTTTAATATTAAAAGGGGATTGAGATAATGATTATCTGACTGCAGGTTTGGGGGTCGTGTACTTTGCAAGTACGCGGGGAAAGCTGTTATGCAAACTTAAACATAAGGAAGTTTGAATACCGCATTTGGGAGTTAAGGAGCCTTGTTGTCACGCTTTATAAATTGCGTTAATTAAATACAGAGGTTTTATTAAAAAATCCAAACGTTGTTATGACTAACTTATGGTGTTTTACATCTTAGGTGAATTACAAGTGAAGAGTAAATGGATTTAGTGATTCTAATTGGGAAATGGACTTCAAGAACAGATGTGACACTAAGCAGCTAGGGATAAATGAAATGAGATCCGAGTTAATAAGCTGGAACTGAATGACAAAAGAACGATGGGATTGACCTACGAGTTACTCAAGTTGAATGTGGTTAAGAATTTGGCTGATCTAAGGCGGGAGTGATCAAGTCTTGGAGCGGGTCAATAAGAGGAGGATTGGGTTGTGATTTGCCTGACAATTATATGTTTTGGTTATTGAACCTAGAGAGTCTAGTCTTTTGTACTCGAGTGTATTTTGTTTTAGCATATTGCTAGTTCGTCAATGTTTTAAAAAGTTATGTTGGTTATGAATCATTGGTTATTAACACAGGTTTTGGTTTTCGTAAGGGTTGTTCGTTAAACGAACGGGTCATGCAGAAATTTTATAAAAATCCTTGCACGTCGTGTATGTAGGTTTGTATCAACTGGTGATTCAAGCATATTAAAGGGATGTTATATTGAGTATAGTTTTTTTTTTTAAATCCGGGCCTATTTTCCGCAAAGTATCAAAATATTATTTTTATTAATTATGGGTGTTACACTAGTGCCGTATTTGGTGGATAAAGACAATGAAGGCTGGTTCTCCCAGACCCTAGGTCAAGAGTTCAAGCTCGAGCCACCTCGTGTTTTAGTCCAACGTGCGTTACGCCAAAGAGATTCTCTCTTGTGGCGGCGCAAGCCCCTGCCACTGGCAATGGGTGGTATGGTTTTTTGGAGAACGCCGTTAGCGAAACTCTGACGCCAGCGTGGACCCGGTTAAAACAACATAGTCTCAGTCTTGCCAGACTAGAGTTAAGCCCTCTAATTAGGCTATGGGGTATGGTGCTTGGGTTGGGGCGTGGGTTGGGGGACAACGCCCAAGCCACCACCCCGGGTGGGCTTGGGTTGGGGCGTGGCCCTTGGGGCTTGGGTTTCAAGCCGAGCGTGGGGCGGTATGGACATGCTAGCTGGCTGCCTCCCATTCGCTCAACCCGCCATGTCATAGCGGCCTTTTCAAATTTCAAATTTTAAATTTTAACAATCTGTCACGCGGTGCACCCAACCCAAACTCACGCCCCGCCATACCCCGCGGACATGTCACTAGGCGGTGGGGGGCTCCCATTCCACGTGCCAACAAATGCCCGTACCCAAGCCCCACCATACCCCACGGCATTAGAAGAGTGTGAGATATCTCTAGGGGTGAGCAAATTTAGGTCCGGACCGAAAATAACCGAGAACCGAACCGAAAATTACCCAACCCGACCCGAACCCAAGTACCTAGGTATTTAGATCGGTTCCAATTTTTCATATAAAATCGGGTCGGGTCGGGTCGGTTCTCGGTTCTTTTAATGGTGAAACCCGACTTTGACCTATGGACCGGAACCGACCCTATATTTAGGGTAGTGAATCGGTTCCATATTTTATGTTTAATCGGTTCTCGGGTCGGGTCAGGTAATGGTCGGGTAGGGTCGGGTTTTTCTTTTTGCTCACCCCTAGATATCTCTCGCAATAAATTAAAGATTCTCGTATAAAAAAAAAGAACGAAATACATATTATTGAAAAATTATTAAAAAAAAATCTAAATCCCTCCGCTTCCACTTTCCCGCTCCATCACCCCCTTAAAATTCCCCCCCGCCTCTCTCTCTCTCTCTCTTCACACCCTAAAACCACCACCTACCCTATCTCCGCCACCATGAACCGCCGTATCCGCCGCCGATCCACCACCACGTCCTCCTACCTCCGCTACCTAAAGCCCGGCGCCCTCGCTCAGCTCCGCGACTCCAAAATCATCGCCAGAACTCACCACCGCTCTTCCGATTCTCAGATCTATCTCTCTCGCACTCTTTCACCACAGCTTTCTTCTTCTCCATCGAGATCTCCTTCCACAGCCGTTTCTACTCAACAACCAGACGATACCGCCACTATCGCCGCCGCCGCCGTTGACGGCGGCTCTCCGTTCTTTCCGGTGAGGTTTTACGGTCCGAGGTGTCCGCAGAGGAAGAAGCTTATGGCTGCTAGATCTATCTGTTTTCTAAACCCTAGCTCTACTGTTGTGACGTCAGATGGTCCTGAACCGGTTATTGATGGTTTTAGTAGTGATTTTGTTGTTGCTCATTGATTTCAAGTTGTTGTTTCTGTAATTCTGTTTTATGATTATGTGAAAGCAGAAATACAGAAGCTTATGGTAATATTTTAAGATGAAAATTGAAAATCATTGTAGAGGATTATATAAAAATTATGATATATGTATGTTATTAATGGATTTATACTATTTGTGTATGTGCTTCTTCAATTGTTCATTTATCACAGAGCATAATATTGTGTTTAATCTAACTGCATTGTGTTTTTTTTGTTGAATTTTGCACTTATGGACTATTAAATGGTTAATAATTCTGTTTTTATGTTGCAACCTGTTGGATTTATTTATATATGTTTAGTTCTATGCAGTTAATATCGGTGATACATCGGTAATATATCGGTCATATCGGTCCCATAGTAAAATATCGGTGTCAAATATCGGTACCACAACTGATATTATCGGCGATATTGACCGATATAACCTATATATCACCGATATTTGACCAATAAAACCGATATATTACTGAATTATTGGTGTTAAATTGCTATATATATAAATTCTGCATTATATTAAAATTACCGATATCTCACCGAGATAACCTATATAACTATATTTCAAATATCGGTCCTTGACTAATATCTGTTATTTTACCACATTAATTGCATAGGTTTAGTTGATTAGTTGATGTTTAATTTCAAAATTATGACAAATGTTATTGATTAAGTGTTTACACATTTAAGCAGCTATGGAGCTAAAAGATTGGGAAGAGGTTTGTTTTCAGTTTTTTTTTTACTTAATTTATGTTTTCATTTGCTTCTTATCATGTTTTTGTACTGTTGTATCATACTCATAGTTGTCAATGGTGCACTCTAGGCGCAAGACACTCAAAAAGCGAGGGTCTGGGATAAGCAAGGTGCATAGCATATAGCCGTAAACGTACCATTTTTTGGGGTTTTAGACATGTTTTAGGCTTTTTTTAGGGCTAGCTCAGGTTGGTTTCAGGCCAGTTTTTGATGTTTGAGAACAGTCTGCCCAGAATTTGTAGATATTTTCCGGATTTTTAGCATTTGGTTTGAATCAAGCTGATATCTGGCCGGAATCTCTCCCAAAGGTTGCAAGAGCACCTGGATGGCAGCAAGGTGTTTTTTTCTCCTTTGCTTCGCCTGAGGGCCTAGACGCGTACTCAAAGGTAGGGATGAGTATTTGGGACTTGGTACCGGTACAGGCACCGAATTTCCCGTACCGATATTTTTTCGGTACCCACTTTTTGGCGTTTTTGGTACGGTACGGTATTTTACCGAATTTTACACACAAATACCGTTACTGGTATCGGTATCCATATTTGACGATTTTTGGTACCGGTATTTTCGATACCAGTACCGATAGTGAGCTCATCCCTACTCAAAGGGCTTTTGACAACATAGATCATATTTTAGAATGTGAAAGCAGAAATACAGGAGTTTATTATAATATATTAAGATGAAAATTATTGTAGAGGATGAATATGTGAAAGTTATGATATATAAGTCATTAATTGTTTTATGCACTTCCATTATTGTTCATTTATCACATAGCATTATGTTGTTCTTTACTTCTTAATGGTAGACAATTACATGAAATGGACTATTAATAGCTAATTCTGCTTTCATGTTGCAACTCGTTAATTGTTGGGTACTTATTAAGTAGTTATGTTAATTTCTTAGTTGATGTTCAATTTGAAATTATGACAAATGTTATTAAGCAAGTGCTTACACATTCAAGCAGCTATGGAGCTAAAAGATTGGGCACATGTTTGTTTTCAAAGTTTCTACTGAATCTGTGTTTTCATTTGCTTCATATCATGTTTGGGTAGTGTATCATACTCATAGTTGTCAAAGGCGCAAGAGGCATTCAAGACTCAAAGAGGGGGCCTAGGGGCAAGATGCTTAATAGGCGAGAGTCTTGGATAAGCAAAGCGCGCATAGCATAAACATACCATTTTTTTAGGTTTTAGACATGTTTTAGGCCTTTTTTACGTCTAGTTTGGGTTGGTTCCAAACCTTTTTTGCTTGTTTCAAACAATTATGTGGGTAATTTACAATTCTCTGTTGAAATAAATTTTCTTTTAGTATATGAATCTGATATTAGTATTTATATTTTGTATGTTGTGAAGTATATACATGTAAGTGCATAAGTATTATAAAGTTATAATTAATTTATGATAAAAGTTATATGTATGTAATGTACATTTTAAATTTTAATAGTTGTATAAATAAAATTATGTAATAATTCTAATAGTAAAAAATGTATTTAGAAATCCCAACGTATATCTTTTAACAAACTAATGGGTATACCCGATACCCGCGGGTATACCCGAGACCCGACGGGTAATTACCCAACAAATACCCGACGGGTATTGGGTCGGGTATGGGACACGATTTTATAATCGGGTATGGGTATGGGATTACCAATACCCGACCCGAACCCGACCCATTGTCATCCCTACTTGTTACCATCCAAGTGCTCTGGAATCTAACCCAAAGGTTACTAGAGCGTTTAGATGGTAGCAAGACGTTTTCTCTGTGCCTTGACTCATTTGAGGGCATAGATAAAAGTGAGGCCAAAACAGGCTGGGTAAAAAATAACGATTACATTGGCGACATAAACCCGTGATTTTGAGTAAACCCTAGACTTTTCTTCAAAAAATTTAGAGCTGACACATCAATTAACATATTTGTTTCCCTTTAAATTCACGCTTAAATTCAATATCAATCTATGTGTTTACTGTTTTGAGCATATTGATTCCATGGATGTAATTCACAAATAAAAGCTAGTCACGCTTAAATTCGATATCAATCTATGTGGGTGTGGTGTATAAAATACTTTATGAAGGAAATGTGGATAAGATGTTTAACATGTATCTTGATGCATAAACACTTTAAATAATCACCTATCAATAATCAATGAACTCATGACAATTGCTATGTATTCGTACCAAATCCCGGTACCGAATTTATCATACCAAATCATTGTTTGTACCCATCTTTTGGTATTTTAGAATCGGTACTTTCGGTTCGATATGATACCGGTATTTTATCAATTTTACTTTCAAATACCGTACCATACCAAATATTTTCGGTAACGAGCTCATCTCTACTTTTATATACATCTCTTGGTTATAACAATATTACATAGTTGGATTTGTTGACTCGGTCAAAAGAGGTCAACTTTGAAATAGGAGATTTTCGTTTTTGGCATTGCATCATATGGAGGATTAAGTTAGCATATATAGGAGTAAGATCAAATACAAACCATATTTCGCATACAAACGGTAAGAACCATTTAAAAAGTGTCACATGACATCCAACCAATTATAGAGAAATGATAAAATAATATCCTACATAATATCAATTATATTGAATTCCCTTTATACTAACAATCAATTAATTATTTATTTGGATCTTCCTTTTGTTTTCAATGTGCTGATTAAAAAAAGTGCTGATATCATTCAAATATGTGCTAAAATCAATTATCTTGATTAGGGGGGGAGGGGGTGGTCACTGGTGATACATTTCTATCACTCACAAGCACCAATCAACTAATGTCATGTCATCACCCAATATTCTATCACTAGTAATAGAAATGTAGTGGGGTGGTCACTAGTGATACAATTTCATCACTCCCAAATTTTTTTAATTTTTATTTTAAAATTAGAAATTAAACACAAAATTATAAATTTCACTAATTTTTTTAATTTTTTTATTTTAAATTAGAAATTAACAATAAAACACTAAAATTAAAAATTTCATTAAATCTAAAACATACTACTTCAATTTAACATACTAGAAACATACAATTTAAAAAAAACCTACCCTCGTCCGAATCATGAAACTCCAAACCTAGAGAACCTACTAGTTCGATTAAATCGTATCTCAACCGAAAGTGAGTTTCTTCATTACGCAATTCTAGATGGATATTTTGTGGAACTTGAACTTGTGTAGGAGGATCCGGCACCCAATCCGGGGATATTGCACGTCCGTCTTCTTTGATCAGCATATTGTGCAATATGATACATGCATACACTATGCTATGTATTGATTTCTTGTTCGTCGCACGAACCGATTGCACGTCCGTCTTCTTTGATCAGCATATTGTGCAATATGATACATGCATACACTATGCTATGTATTGATTTCTTGTTCGTCGCACGAACCGGTCGGTGTAGTATACCCCATCTACCCTTCAAAACACCAAATGCCCTCTCAACATCTTTTCTTGTCGATTCTTGCAATTTTTTGAACGCGGTTTCTTTAGGCTCGACAGGAAATGAGGGAGCTTTCACAAAAACAGACCAAGACGGGTAGATACCATCCACAAGAAAAAAGCCTCGTCTGTAATGTCGACCGTTAACATAGAAAGGAGAGGAAGGTGCGGTACCATCCGTTACGGTTTGGAACAACGGCGACGTGTGCAACACATTGATGTCGTTCTTTGAACCTGGAACACCGAAATACGAATGCCAAATCCATAAATCATTCGAAGCCACCGCTTCTAGTATGATGGTTGGTCTTTTGATGTCTCCCCTAACATACGCCCCTCGCAACTCTCTTGGACAATTTTTCCACTCGATATGTGTACAATCGATGCTACCGAGCATCCCGGGAAAATGCCATCTAGCCTCGTGTGCGGCGTAAATACGTGAGATGTCGTGGCTCGTCGGTTTACGTAAAAACTCGTTAGCATACAACTTAATGACCGCGTTGCAAAAAAATTGCAAACATTCACGTGAAGTTCTGGCCGACATAGCTATGTATTCATCATATTGATCGGGAGGGTTACCTGTCGCTAGTTGGCGAATGGCGGACGTGCATTTTTGTGTCGGCGTGAAACTTGGTTTGCCCCTCGCATCGTAACCTTCTTGAAACCATTCCTCGCTTGCTTCGATGTCTCCAACAATCTTTAAAAATAATTCTTTGGGTAAACGAAACCAATCTATAAACGTTTCGGCATTGTAGAGCGGATTTTCCACAAAATAATCGTTCATCAAAACTTCGTTGGCACGTATACGATCACGGTCGACCATCTTCTTCTTTGGGCGGGACGACTCGGCATCAAGCTCGTTATACACCGACACAAAATATTTTAGCGTCTCGTTGTCGGAAGACGACTAGGTATCGCTATCGCTAGACATCGGAAACGTCGAATCCATAGGGAATTCCATTTGAGAAAGATATAAAAATTGTGTGAAATGGGTTTAAAATGGTTTAAAATATGTAGATTGGTGTGTGTAAAATGGTTTAAAATGGAGATATAAATAGATAAATGGTTTAAAGTTTTTTTTTTAATGAATATTACCGTTTAAAAACGGTCAAAAAATCAATCAACGGTCGATTTTTTCAAACCTTCAACACGTTATAGTTTCAACGCGTTTTGTTTTTCACGCGTGATAGGAGGGGTAGCGGCGGTCTTCGTGGTGGGATAACGCGTTATGGGGAGTCCATAACGGACCACCCCGCCTTCTCTTAATTTTCATGTGCTAATATAATTCAAAAGTGCTACTTTTATGTATGTATTATTTTGGTATCTGCTAATTTAACTTTTTTTAAGTGCTAGGATCTGTTCTTGAGGTTTGTAGGATAAATATGGTTTGTACCGGAACCAACCCCAGCATATATATATTCCCTTCCACGGAATTTTATTAAGTTGTTGAAATTATTACTATAAAGAGCTTGTAGGCTGGTGATATCAATGTATATACAATATTTTTTAAGTGGTTAAAGATTCTAGTATTTGATTAATCATTGTGAAGTAGCTTTAGAATGTCTCTAAGTTAAGCATGTTTATAATATCAATCACCATGAGTTTACATGTAACAGTTGTATTTAGGGTTTTGACCAAAGTTTTCATAAATAGATCTTTCGTTGAGCTGATCGTCTTGCCGGTTCAATGATGAATCAGTTGGTTCAATGACGGGCCATCTCCGGGGCTTTATCTCAACATTAAAAATATAAAAAAATAAAGAGGAAACCCTAATGGTTCATGCAGTTCATCGTATGAGACTCGCCTAATGTGTTAAAACACCCTCTTAAAGACACATCATCCTCGATTATAGTTGGCCTACCATCCCAAACAACACATAAGTGACTTTGATACCATCTTTGACATCCGACCCTCATACCAATTGATATTGTCCATTTTATCTATGAGAAACTCACAATTTTGTGTTTGGTTACTCGAGTCGAGTGGAAACTTCACCGGAGGAAATCCGTCACACTTTACTCTAACTCATACATACTTAATTAAAGCATTCCTCTTTCATCTAAAAATCATTGTATTCAAAACTTATACATAGTATTTGAGGTTATATATTTCTTATAGCACTCACCTTTGTATTGCCTCTTCTATCGTTTAGTTGATAAAAAATATATATATATTCAGTTTTTCGGAATTTTTTGCATAAATAAGTGGTTTAGAGAAAAAAAGAGTGTGTTTAGGTGATCTGAGATTTTTGTTGCAACTCTAGGTAGGTCACCATTTGAAACAGCGACCTTCAACTCAAATTCTGTCAAAATTCTGCAAAAGCTGCAAGGCCATAGAAGATCGTTGTTTTAAACATCAATGTTATAGAAGATCGCTGTTTGAAACAACAAACTTAAGAAGGGCGCTGTTTCAAACCACCAACTCATACAAGATCGCTGAATGGGAGTGCCACCTTATAAAAGATTGTTGTTTCATATCAACACCTTATAAAAGGTCGCTGTTTCATCCCAAGACCTTATAAAAGGTATCTGTTTCATCTATAAAATTCTTTTTTTCTATGTGTTAACCTTAAAAAACGTGTTCATAAATTGAATTGCTAAAAGTTTATTCAAGATCCATTATTGTTTCTAAAAATAAATCGATTGACTAAACAGATTATCAAATATATTATATTGTATATATAAAATAATAAAGTTAATCGTATTTTATGTTGTATATATAAAATAATAAAGTTAATCGTCTATATATAATTTAATTTACAACTTTTTTTTTTTCTGTTAGACAATAAGTTCTTAAAGAAAAAATAAACTAAAATTAGAAATTGAGATGAAATATACTGATCAGCCGCATTAGCCTTAATTGTGGGATGAAACAGCGACCTTTTATAAGGTCTTGGGATGAAACATCGACCTTTTATAAGGTGTTGATATGAAACAACAATCTTTTATAAGGTGGCACTCCCATTCAGCGATCTTGTATGAGTTGGTGGTTTGAAACAACGACCTTCTTAAGATTGCTGTTTCAAACAGCGATCTTCTATAACATTGCTGTTTCAAACAGCGATCTTCTATGGCCTTGCAGCTTTTGCAGAATTTTGACAGAATTTGAGTTGAAGGTTGCTGTTTCAAATGGTGACCTACCTAGATTTCAAACAAAAATCAGGGATCACCTAAAGACACTCTTTTTTTTAAAGCACTTATTTATGCAAAAAATTCAGTTTTTTCGTTTATTAGACAACTAGCTTGAAAAAGTTACAACAGTTTCAACTAATTTAAGATAAATTAAAAAATAACTCTTCATAACTATCCTTCCTTAAAAGCAGACACTTTTTTATAAAGAAAAACTTAGATAGGATATCATTTTCTTGTTTATTTATTTCTCTTTTGGCATTGATAGTGGCTCACGAAGAAGACCAGAAGGTGGAGGATAGAAGTCTTTTGACCTCATGTATGTATAAATTATTAATAAAAATTGTCACTTCCTGAAGGGAAAAGACTGTTGACCTTAAATATTAGCCGTTGACTTACATCCAATGTATCTGTATAATTCATCAAGTTGTAGGATTGGTTGGCTCACATTATTTTGGAATATTTCATTTTCACTATAATAAATTTTAAATATAAAAAAATAACAACTACTAATGGCTGTTATTAGGGTGAAGGGAGTGGAGCGGTGAACTCTTCGGCAAAGGAGTTTGCCGCGCGGCAACACCGCCGCCGGCCTCCTTTGCCGCTCGGCAAACTTGAACTTGCGGTGACCTCTTACCAATCGGGAAAAGAGAATAAAAATGATTGATGTGTGTGTGTATGTGTTGATGTGTGTGTATATATATATAAAGTTTACCACTTTCAACTGTTTAACCATTGCCAACACTTTTCGCCAAAGTTTAAACTCTTCACACTGATTGACATGGCACACTCTGATTGGTCGATTTTGAAGTTTGCCACTTTCACCTGTTTAACCACTCCCTTCACCCTTACATATTCATCCTCTAGAATCATGAACCCAAATCCGAACCAACCTTTGTTTACTCAATTGTTAAATGACGGCTATATTTAATAGAAAAATCTAAAACAGAAAAAAAAAAGATTTTTTTTATTTCAAATGGGCAATCGTCTCTTATTTGTTGTCGTGCGTCCCCACGAATGTGTATGCCACAAACATCCACAAACGTGGCCATGCAATACAAAGTTTGCGGACTACCATGTTTGCCATGTTGATAGGGTTGCTTGGTTCACGAAATTCTCTTATATTGGAAAAATTTTCATCTGAAATCTTGTTCAATTGATGGAATTCACTTTCCTTCCACTTCCGAATGTTTCATTGAACAATAAAATAATATTAATATTAATGCTTTATTCCAATGTTTTAAATACCGGTATGAGCCGACCGGTTATACTGTTAAACCGGATATCGGACACGAGTCCGGTATGATAAAGGCCGGTAAAACCTGAATACGGTATGTCTTATGTATCGGCAGTAAATCCGGTTCTACCGGTTCAAACCGTTGAACCGGTTTGCATTATCTTAATATTTGATTTCTTAATTTTAATAAAATATGATATTAAGGAAATATTGATATTCCATATTTATGGTAATTAACCTAGCGACTTCTATTCAAATATTTCATCATTGTTGAAACTGTTACTCACCTCGTACAATGCAATATTGTTTATAACTAATAAAAAGATTCTTAAAATGCTTAATAGTTTACAATAAAAATAGTTGTTTTTAGATAAAACTAACATAAATCATAGTTGAGATTGAATTGTTTTTTGAGATAAATTTGTATTGTATGGAATTTATAGGGTTAACTAGTAACCCGGTTCAACCGTCCGATCCAACCCGATCCAACTGGTTAAACTACTTTAGAGCCCAGCCCGCTACTACTTAAAAACCGATTTTTAAATCATTGCTTTATTCAATTTGAATTTTTGTTTGAAAAGTATATTTGACTTTTCACTTTTGAAATAACCCACACACCCTCCTCTATAAACTTGCCCTTTCCACACGCCCCTTCCCCAATATTCTCTCTTCTTTTGATATTTTCAAACCGCCATTGATTCTCCTCCGATCATCCTTCAATAATTCCTCAATGCTTCTGTAATCCAATCGGAATCATTCACCATGCATATCACCGGTTCTCACTCTTCATTTCTTCTCCGGCGAGCTTCTAGGTCTACAACCTCACGCCTCCACTCTTCAATTTCCGCTAAATCTCCTCCGCCGCCGTCATCTCCGTCACCGTCACCGTCGCCCGTCGCGTCGCAGTTTCGGTCTCACACCGCCGCATCGGCCGCTTTCCGCACCGTTCGCTCGCGGTGGAGCCACGGCGTTGATTGGAGGTCTCCGGCTTCGTTGAGTTCTCAGATCCGGACTGCTGCTTCTCCTGTTCTGGATCGGTTTCATCGCAATCTCTCTACTATTGGTAATCATTTCGTTTGATCTATCGTTCTGATTGTGTTTCTGTTGCTTTTGATTCGAATATTTGTTGTTGTTGTTGTGTGATAATAATTGGTATGGTTATGTTTTAGATTATATTTAGTTATGTAGTTGTGGAATTTGAACGAATGTGTATGATTGTTATCTAGTAGCTTACGCATTAAGCAGGAATCAGGATTATGATTTATGATGTATGAAGTCAACAGTGGTTTAATGATTCGAGGATTTGTCGTCGTTTTGTGTAATTTTGTAGAGTGTATGATACTAGTTGGTGCGGTGATGTTTGAGCTTATATTTAGTTAAGTAGTTATGCAATTTGAAAACATGCTTAGGTTTGTTATCTGGTAGCTTACGCGTTAAGCAGGATTATTTATCTGTATAAAGTCAATAGTGCTTTAGAAATGCAACTTGCAAGTGCTACTGTAAGCTAACAAACAGTAGTAATTTACTCATGATAATATGACAAATTATGTGGCTGTGCTACATAAGTATTGATGTGAACAGAAGCACATATCAGAACATACTTGGCTTTTTTTTTGGTCATGTTTTTTTTGCTTTCTAGTGTTCCTTATTCTTTTGTTACCTGATATTCATGATTCTCTATGAACTTTTAGATCTGATTAGTTTACGCAAATGCATCTACAGCCTCGGAGCATGCTTTCAGTGGGATTTTGACTGGTCTCCCCAAGCCTGGAGGTGGGGAGTTTGGAAAGTTCTATAGTTTGCCTGCTCTGAACGATCCAAGAATAGGTAAATTTGAAAGAGTGCGACTGCTATTGTTTTAAAATCTCTAAATTAATGGTATTCATCTTGTATGCTTGTTTAACTGATCAACATTTTGTTTATTTGGAAATCAGACAAACTGCCATATTCAATCCGGATACTTCTGGAATCAGCGATCCGTAATTGTGACAATTTCCAAGTCACTAAAGAAGATGTTGAGAAAATCATTGATTGGGAGAAGACTGCTCCAAAGCAAGTTGAGATTCCATTCAAGCCTGCCCGTGTTCTGTTGCAAGTACGTATTTTGAATTTTTTGGCTCAGTTTTGTATGAGCTTGTAGACATGCATTCTGTGTTTTCTGTTGAAGAAGTTGCATTGTAATGTATGTTTATTTTTCAGGATTTTACTGGTGTGCCAGCTGTCGTAGACCTTGCATGTATGCGTGATGCCATTAATAACCTTGGTGGGGACTCGGACAAAATCAATCCTTTGGTATGCATGGCTCTACATACATACATAATTACATACGTAATACGTACATATTGATATTTTTTTTGGGCATTTGTTTATCATTTTTAATATTCTGGTGCAGGTTCCTGTGGATCTTGTGGTTGATCATTCGGTTCAAGTTGATGTTACTAGGTCTGAAAATGCTGTAAAAGCAAATATGGAACTTGAATTTCAGAGAAACAAGGAGAGATTTGCTTTCCTAAAGTGGGGCTCTAAAGCTTTCCAAAACATGCTTGTGGTTCCACCAGGATCTGGTATTGTACATCAGGTATAGGGTTTATTGATCGAACTATATTGATGCTTGTAGGTTGCAATTTCAACCCATTTACTTATGAATGGATCAGTTTGGGTTGTGTTTTATCCCAAACAGACCACATAAAAAAGTAAGCTAAAAGGGTATCGGGTCAAATGGTTCGAATGCGTTGAAAGTTGGCCAAATTTATTTAAGCATAAAACCTTCTAAGCAACTTTAACCAAATATTTAAGATTTTTGTTTTCTAGTAATATTGTTTTTGTAATCATAATTAGCGCATTCATTATCTATATAAATTAGTGATGAGATCAGTACCTTACTGATACCGTACCGACAAATACCGAAACCGAAATTGAGCTTAACCCTAAGCTGAATATCGTACCGATGATGTTTGGTTGGTATAGGTATCATAAAAATATCGAAACCGACTCATATCGATACCAAAATTGTTAATAACAAATACCAATACCAATACAGGTGGTGTTTGGTTGGTACCGGTATTTGGCAAACTTTATATGCATGTTTTTCATCTCTTGTCTGATTTAGTTGGTAGATTTAACTGGTGTAGGAAGCAATATAACGTACTTTTTTGTTTTTTTCTTAAATTCAGGTTAACCTTGAATATCTTGGACGTGTTGTTTTCAACAATGACGGAATGCTGTACCCTGATAGTGTTGTTGGAACTGATTCTCACACTACTATGATTGACGGGTTAGGCGTTGCTGGTTGGGGAGTTGGTGGAATTGAAGCCGAGGCTGCAATGCTTGGGCAGGTAACATTATAAATACTTTACAATGGTTCTGTGCAAATTTATATATTTGTTAAATAAGTAAAATATCATTTTCGTCCCTGAGGTTTGGCCAGTTTTGCGACTTTCGTCCAAAGGTTTGTTTTTCCGCATCTGGATCCAAAAGGTTTGAAATTTTGCCGCTCCTTAACTCCATTCATTTTTCTGCGTTAAATCAGGGGTGTTTTTGTCTATTTGTTAACTTAAAGGGCAATTCGGTCTTTTTCAGGGGTATTCAATCTTTTTTTCATAAAGGGAAAAAGACTGAATTGCCCTTTAAGTTAGCAAAAAGACAAAAATACTTTTCTTGAAAGATGATTTTCACGAGCCGGATGAAAATGGCAAGATTTCAAACCTTTTGGATCCAGATGCGGAAAAACAAACCTTGGACGAAAGTCGCAAAAATGGCATTTTACTCTTCTTGAAAGATGGGTTTCATTTTCACTAATTTTTGGGGAAATTTTCTAAAAGTGTATTTTGACAATGACAGCCAATGAGCATGGTGTTGCCCGGTGTTGTTGGGTTCAAGTTATCAGGAAAACTGCGTGATGGTGTAACAGCTACTGATTTGGTTTTGACTGTTACCCAAATGTTAAGAAAACATGGCGTTGTAGGCAAATTTGTTGAATTTCATGGTAGGTAAACTTGGTAGTAGTTTGCAGGTACAGGGTAAAAAAACATTTACTTACTGATGTGTCTATTTTTATTTTATTTTGTTAGGTGATGGTGTGGGTAAAATATCACTTGCTGACAGGGCTACTATTGCCAATATGTCGCCCGAGTATGGTGCAACAATGGGGTTCTTCCCAGTGGATCATGTTACTCTTCAGTATCTCAAGTTAACCGGACGAAGTGATGATACAGTATGTTCATTTTCATTTGTGTGGACATAGAAAACGGGTCAATTTGGGTTCCATCTATTGATAACGGACTTTATGAGTAAAAAACTGAAAATGATAGCTATCAAGGAAGTGGGTTGAACTGGTCGAACATGCACTCAAATGCTTAAACCTCATTAAACCTTCATTATTTAGATAATACAGTTTATGTAATTATTATACTGAATACATTAGTTATTGATAGTAACTAACAAAAGAGACAAAAATGTATTGGTGGGTCAACGATCTGATGGATGCGTTCCTCTGTGAATTTCAGGTTGCTATGATAGAAGCATACTTACGTGCAAACAATATGTTTGTCGACTATAATGAGGTAAGCCGTAAAGCCGCTTTATCATATTATTTTCTTTATTGTCACCTGGCTAATCAATTTTAGTCTAATACGTAACTATGCAATTTCTAACTCAGCCACAACAAGAAAGAGTCTACTCATCTTATTTGGAGTTAAACCTTTCAGAAGTGGAGCCATGCATTTCAGGACCAAAGAGGTGTGTATATATGTGTTTGTGTATATATGTGTATATTTGTGTGTATACCACATCATTCTTGTTTTTTTTTGATAGACCTCATGACCGAGTCCCTTTGAAAGAAATGAAAGCAGATTGGCATTCTTGCCTTGATAATAAAGTGGGATTCAAGGTGAGTTTACTTCATGAACATCTATGTTGTCTTAACATTATTACAAAGTGTTGTAGCATTTGTTAACTTGCCACTTTGCATTTTGATAAATAAACTTCAAATTTTAGGGATTTGCGGTACCAAAAGAGGCACAAGACAAAGTTGCAAAATTTGATTTTCATGGACAGCCAGCAGAACTTAGGCATGGCAGTGTTGTGATTGCTGCTATTACAAGCTGCACGAATACGTCAAACCCTAGTGTTATGCTTGGGGCTGGTCTTGTTGCCAAAAAGGCTTGTGAACTGGGCCTACAGGTTAGTCATGCATATTCTATTATGTGTGTGCGAGTGTGTGCATATATACATATGCCTGTATATGTGTGTGTATGTATATCTGTGTTTATATTGGCGTTAATTACTTTATGATGCCATTTACTTTCACATTTAGTCTGTATGTAAGAAAAAACATGCTTTTTTTTCATTATATGTAACACACTTCCAATTTTCTGTACCATTGTATGTTAGTAACTTCTGTTTTAGGTAAACTGGTACATGACTTCACCATTTTACATGCAATAATAGGTTACTTACCCACGCCGATACAAAAAGTAAAAAATACGAGTTACATACAATGAAAACACATTTTTTTTTGTTACACAATGAGCAAAATGTGCAAGCAAGTTACATTTTGGATTGTGGGGTAATAAGCCCACATATATTGATCTAACCTTCTATAGCAAGTATAATGGTGATGTGTCATGACAAAAAGGTGAATATATTACATTTTGGTGTACCAAACCTGTATATATCATGCCATATAACCTAATTTCATCATCTGATGCTTGATGACCAGGTCAAACCGTGGGTTAAAACAAGTCTTGCACCGGGCTCTGGAGTTGTTACAAAATACTTGCTTCAAAGGTATTGACTATTTGACTTGTACTGGTTGAAGAACATGATTACTCTAAAGTTGCTTCTTTTAACTAACATCGATACATTATTTTTTATAATACAGTGGGTTGCAGAAGTATTTAAATGAACAAGGGTTCGACATTGTTGGATATGGATGCACAACTTGTATTGGAAATTCAGGGGACTTAGATGAATCAGTTGCATCTGCTATTTCTGATAATGGTATAGTTACTCTTGCTTTCGTAATCAGCTACTTAACAAGCTATAGCTAGAGTTGGTGATTTCTACCCATTTATTGATGAATGGGCCAATATGGGCTTGTATTTATCTCTAGTGGGTCGAATAAAAAACTCTGTCTCGAGAGAAAACATGTCAGACTGATCAAACAGGTTGAAAGTCACCCAAACTCTCAAAGTGTATTGTTAATGCATGTCACTTTGCCATTTATTTAAAGTATTGATCATCATCGAAATAAAGTATCTTTTAGTTAATCATATTTGAAACACTAATTCTTATAACATTAAAAGGCTAAGTTGTCACATCAAGACAACCTTCGCCTCTCAACTTTGATCAAGACAATTTTAGCCCCTGAACTTTGATAATAACATGTTTAACCCCCAACTTCAATAAGTTTTTTTTTTACACTTTGACCCCTCAACTTTGATAATGACATGTTTTGCCCTTTAACTTTAATTTAATTAGGTTTTTGGTTTTTCTTTGCCTTACTCTTTATTATAATTACAAAGTAGATTCTCAACTTAGTTTTTTCTTTCTTTACACTTTAATTTAGACCCTCAACTTTAGTTTTTTCCCTTTACACTTTATAGCAATTACTATTTAGACCCTAAACTTTTAGTTTTTTTCCTTCTTACTTAATTTTGGTCGTTTCTTTTTATCTTTTTTTTTTTTTTTTTCCTAAACACAATGTTTTCCTGAATTTCGTATGTATCGTCGCAAGTAAGTTATTTTAACTACGTTCCGAACCCGCCAGGGTATTCGTTTTTGCCAATACCGTAACAAACTCAACCAATAACTTTTTCGTGACTTTTGAATATACCGCCATGGGGCTGTGGCGTTGTTTTTTTCATCGTCACATAGACCTTTTTCGCTACCTCTAGTTTGCCTTCATTTTATTTATTTGGAATGTCTAATTGTCTGCTGGTGTGGGTGCAGATATTATTGCATCAGCGGTTCTCTCTGGAAACCGAAACTTTGAGGGGCGTGTTCACGCTTTGACAAGAGCGAACTATCTTGCATCGCCTCCATTGGTTGTTGCATACGCCCTTGCTGGCACTGTAAGATTTCGACTTTATATAATGTTCAAAATAATTTATCCAAATCCATAATACACCGTTAGTGAATGTCACCTTCTTGTGCCAGGTTGATATTGATTTTGAGAAGGAACCAATTGGAGTTGGAAAAGGTGGAAAGAACGTTTATTTAAGAGATATATGGCCCAGTACTGAGGAAATTGCAGAAGTAAGTTTCCGGCGAAAGTATTTTGCTAGTTGTTAATTGCTAGGTTGCAAACTGAACTGGATCAGTTGGGTGGGTAAAATGTCAAAGCAGGTTGTGGTAAATATGGCTAAGTTTTTTGGCACGACACAGTTGGGTTTATAAGTAGTTAGTCTTTTTGATACCTAGTTAGTTGTTCGGTGGCAAAATTGAATGTTTGGAGTGTGGTAATGGGTAGGGCCTAGGGGTGTAAACTTAAACGAAACGAGCCGAGCCAAGCTCGCTAAGTTACGAGAGCTACTCAAGATCGCCTTGTTAAAAGACTCGAATTGAGCTTGCGCTCGGTTCGTGAGTAGTTTTTAAAGCTCGAGCTCATCTTGTTTTATATGTATTTATTAATATTAATCTGTTTATATATATGTGTGTATATATATAGTGCAAAATTAACATGCAATAGTCCTTAACGTGCGATACGCACCTGAGTAAATTACGCATGTTATAAAACCCTAATCATGCATGAACAAAAAACCATGATCACGGCATCACGCATGAACAAAAACCACAATCATACATGTGGTCACCAAAAAAACAACAAAATCACGCATGAGTAAAACCCTAATCACACATGTTTTGTTCCTAATTACGCACGTTTAGGACTGTTGTATTTTAAACTTTTTCTATATATATTTTTATAATTTGAACTTTTATATATACATAATATATATGAGTTAGTTATATTGTCATAATTTGATATATAACAATAATTATGTAAATACATAATTTAATAAATTACATAAATAATAGGGTTCGGGCTCCTTTTAAAAATGAGCTAATATTTAGGCTCGGGCTCGCTCAATTCGAGTCTTTTTACAAGCCGATCTTGAGTAGCTCACGAGTGACTTGGATTGTTTACACCCCTAGTAATGGGTCAAAACAGGTTTTATGCCTGGGTTTACGCGGAACACTTTTCGTCCAAATTTTGAAGTTTTTTTGAATCAATAACTTGTGTGTTGAAACGATTATACAAAATAAATTAGTCCAGTTAATTATTTTTTGAGTAACTTGATATGAGAGTTTTATTAGTAAATACAATATACAATTTGGGAGACTTTCATCTTTCATGTTTCAACCCTCTTGATTGACTTGATTCTATACCTTGTAAGCTAAGTTCCTTAAATTAATTGTTTGACCCCTATTTAAAGTAAAGTGGTCAAAATTGCTACCTATGCCAATTGGTGAATTGTATGTTGACTGAAATTGTAATTGGTGCAGGCTGTTCAATCAAGTGTTCTACCTGATATGTTTAAGAGTACCTATAAATCCATCACCGAGGGAAATCCAATGTGGAATGACCTAAATGTCCCTGAAGCCAAACTATACTCTTGGGATCAAAATTCCACCTACATTCACCAACCGCCATATTTCACAAACATGACGATGGACCCTCCTGGGGCCCACGGTGTGAAGGATGCATACTGCTTACTCAACTTCGGTGACAGTATCACAACGGATCACATTTCACCTGCAGGAAGCATTCACAAAGACAGCCCGGCTGCTAAGTTTCTTCTTGACCGTGGTGTTGACCGCAAAGACTTCAATTCTTATGGCAGTCGAAGAGGTAATGATGAAATTATGGCCAGGGGTACTTTTGCCAACATTCGCATTGTTAACAAGCTCTTGAAAGGAGAAGTTGGCCCGCAGACTGTTCATATTCCAACTGGAGAGAAACTCTCAGTTTTTGACGCAGCATCGGTAACTTTTAAACCTGATCGTTATTGCTATTTATTATAGCGAGTTATTGTTACCGTAAAAGAAACCATACAATTAAATTAGTACTTTAATATGGTTTCTAACTAGGGCTTAATGTCACACAGTAGTAACATACTTAGGTTGCTGGTCTGCTTTTGTAATTATACTCAACTAGTGGGTTACCACCCGTGTTGCGCATCGGGTTCAAAACATGGATAAAAAAAGCAAATTGCAAGAGTTAAAGTTGTTTGATGTTTTAGTTGAGGGGCTAAAGTTGTCATTATTAAAGTTGAGGGGCTAAAGTTGTTTAATATTAAAGTTGTGGGGCTAAAGTTGTTTTAGTTAAGGGGCTAAACATGTCATTATTAAAGTTGAGGGGCTAAAGTTGTTTGATGTAGTTTAGGGGCTAAATATATCATTATTAAAGTCGAGAGGCTAAAAATGTCATTATTAAAGTTGAGGGACTTAAGTTGGTTGATGTGACAAGATAGTGTATTTATAGTGTGTATATATATATAACCTTGTAAAACACTGAAAAAAATTCACTTATAATCACTATTTTTCTTACAGAGGTACAAGGCTGCAGGTCAGGATACAATTGTTTTGGCCGGTGCAGAATATGGAAGTGGAAGCTCTCGAGATTGGGCTGCCAAAGGTCCCATGTTATTGGTAAGTCGGGATATTTCTTTCTCAATAACATTTCTACTTTTGTAAATTTTAAAAATTGATTGTAACGGGTCAATAAAAATATGCCACAGGGGGTTAAAGCGGTTATTGCGAAAAGTTTTGAGAGGATCCATCGAAGTAACTTGGTAGGAATGGGTATTATACCTCTTTGCTTCAAAGCTGGTGAAGATGCCGATACATTACAGTTGACCGGTCATGAACGATACACCATTGACTTACCAAACAATATTAATGAGATCCGGCCCGGTCAAGATGTCACTGTCAAAACCGATAGTGGGAAATCATTCACGTGTACAGCCCGTTTTGATACCGAGGTAATTTTACACATCATGTTCATGTATATGAACCACTTCATATGCATTAAACATATTCAAACACTATCGAACCCATACACTCAAACCGAACACCACCTTAATGTATTCTTTTGCTGTGATGTAGGTCGAATTGGCGTATTTCAATCACGGCGGCATCCTTCCGTATGTTATCCGACAACTAGCGGCACAAAAATGATCTGGTTAACAGAGCTTTATTAAACTGTACAATTTGAGAAAATGAAAAATAAAATATTTGTTTTTTCTCTAGTTGCATATCAGATTTTTCATAATCTGGATTGATCTGCAATTGTTGCAGCAGGTTTTTGTAATAATACCCTAACCCTGCTGTGGAGGTCAGGCTGGTTAATTACCTTCAATATTTTAGGGCAGACAGACATATATTTGAACTTTTGATTGACACAAGGAAGTCAAAGATGTTTTAGACTTTTGTTATTTCACCAAAATTATCTGGATTGGGTCTGTTGAACGGACCGGCTCATGCTGGCTACACTTTGGTGAGCAATTTGGACTAAAGTGGTATTTTGGATCAAACCTCAGAGACTAAAATGACAATTTACTCTTATATTTATTTGTGTTTGTTGCTTTTAATGGATAAAAAGGATCGACATACATGAATAACACATAAAACATCTAAAATAGATAGCTTATAAACAACTGGGAAGCTTGTTCTTCTTCCTTTAAATGAATATAAAATCTTATTTGTGTTGAACAATTTAACTGATTACTGTCAAATGGTTTATTAATGCTCTATACCATCAAATTGTAGTCAATTGGGTAATTTGAGGTGAATGTAAAAAGTTTTAGACCAAGTTGAAAAATTATGTAGAAAAATAAGATCTTAATGTTACAATTGACAATAATCAGGCAAAACATGACATGGTAGCAATTTCTTATCCATTATTGGCTTAGAGAGGTGGGGGCGCTACGTTATGGAGCTTGGTGACCACGTATGGAACACCGCCGCCGGTCATGGTGACCACGCGTTGAAGATTTCTTCCAAAACACTCCCTGCTTCCTTCTCCTTCACATGATTGGGTGTGGTGAGATGTGCAACCCCACTAAAATCCATCACTTTTAGTGGGGGTGGCCATCACTCACCACATGTGAAGGAGAAGGAAGCAGGGAGTGTGTGGGAAGAAATCTTCAATGCGTTGTCACCACCACGCGTTATCACAACCACGCGTGGTCAGATTCGGTGGTGGCGGTGTTCCACGCGTGGTTCTTCTACCACCACGTAGCGCCCCATCTCCCCTTATAGCATCCAATGAAGGACTATTTAAAATTTGTAACACCATACCAAAAAACGATTGTAATGTTTTTATTTAGGTATGGCATTTCTGTACGTTAATTTCATGGAAACCGACTTTTATTTGTGGTATGTACAAATTTGTTAAAAAAAGTCGGAAACAAGCAAACATATTTTATATTAGCTGGTCTATCGTTTATTGATGTTATCATTGGTCTTATTGGTTACATGACTAGTGTTGAGGGCTGTATTTCTTCATTAAAGCACGTGAAGACGAAATTGTGTAATCAGATGGGTGATGTATTTATCAACGATTCTTGCATTTTTCATTGAAAAAGAGTTCCTTGCAAATGTTTTGATTGAAGATGTAATAAACTATTTTTATTTAATAAAATAAAGGGGAAATGGACTGTATCACCCTCAACTATGCAAAATTGGCCAATACCACGCCCAACTTTCAAGTTGGCTCCCACCACCCTCTACTCGACAACTTGGTGTCACTGTCACCCCTTCGTTAAAAAAACACTAACTGAGTTTGTTTATTTTGCTGATGTGGCTTTTTATCTGATGTGGCAAGGTGACGTGGCTTTTTTTTAATTATAATTAATATAAATATATATAAACACAATACAGTCACTTTATAAAACCTACTCTCTCTAACTCTCCATCTCTCTCTACCTTGATGGAGACGGCGACGACAACATCCCCACACCTGCAACTCCGGCTGCCACAGGAGCACCACCGCCACTAGTCCACCACCCTGCAATACGGTTATCTGTTTTCCCCTTCGACACTATCTTGCATCGCCGGCGACTCACACCACCTACAAATCTATTCCCCCACCTCTCTTTCCTCTGAAACCTTCCGGTGACACCATTGCCACACCGCCTACAAATCTCCTCCTTCCCCCAGCTTAGATCTGACTCAATTTTTGGGGCTTCTTTTGGGTTGACAAGAATCATTTAATTGGGATTTAGATGTGAAGGATGGAGGATTTTCAATGGTGACGGTTACAGGTGTGAAGGTTGGAGGTTGTTGCAGCGGCTCGAGGTGGGAGTGGTCGCCGGAGGTTGTTGCAGAGCAAAATCAATCGGAGATTTGAATTGATTGAAATCTGAGTATTTTGTTCATAACTCATCACACCTATAGATTTGAATTGAATTACAAATTATTTGAGCATCATGTTTGAGTTCAGATCTGAACTGATTCTTGTTTGATTGAGAGAACAGTTGACGAAAAAAATCAGATCTGAACTAGAGTTGTAGAAAATCGTGTGTCGTTGTTTTGATAATATGTTTCCGACAGTTCAGAAGTATTTCGATTGTTTGTTGATATGTTTAAGCAAGTTTTGATATAACTGGATACATTTCGATTCGATTTCAATTTGTTCATAGATTGTTTTGATGTACTAAACATAATCAAAACTTTGAATCATTTTCGAAACATCATGAACCGAGCATCATTTCAGATCTGAATTCAGTTGAAAAAGAAGTAAATTTGCAGTTTGTGAATCAAAAAAGACGAAGCGAAGGAATATGTGTTTGTGTTGAATTAGGTTTTTATTATGTTTACAGAGATGTTAAGGGGGTGAGTCCACGTAGGTTGTCCACCTCATCATCCCCATGACACGTAGGATTAAAAACATAATTGAGTTATCATTTGCATGCCACGTATGCTTCCAAGTCATCATCTGCATGCCACATCAGCAAAATAAACAAACTCAGTTAGTGTTTTTTTAACGAAGGGGTGACAATGACACCAAGTTGTCGAGTAGAGGGTGGTGGGAGCCAACTTGAAAGTTGGGCGTGGTATTGGCCAATTTTGCATAGTTTAGGGTGATACAGTCCATTTCCCCTAAAATAAAACCCATAAGGAACAAGGGGAATGATAAAACAAAAAGTCACTTGAGTTAAAAAAAAAACTTAAAATACCTTTGTAAAAACACTATGTAACATTTTTATTTTTATTTTTATCTTTTTCTTAAAGATTAGGGAATGTAACATACATATATCTGAACATTTTTGTAAAAAAAACAAAATGCGCCGAGTATTTTTTTTATAGAAAATATTAAAAATTTATATTGAAACTGAAAATTCTATATCTGTCTATTTACAAATTCACATACGAATGTTGGCGGCATGCTTAACACATGCAAGTCGAACGGGAAGTGGTGTTTCTAGTGGCGGACGGGTGAGTTACGCGTAAGAACCTGCTCCCTTCGAATATGTCCTTGAATTTATTCGAGATGTGAGTAAAGCTCAAATTGGAGAAGAATACGGTCCACTATGATTTTACAACAGTTGTTTAATAGAAGTGTTATATCTAATGCTGAGGAGGTTTTACAAATAAAATAAATAAATGATATTACACTCATAATCTAAAACTATTTGATTTTGCTTTTAACTCAAAAGTTTTCATCTTTTACAATTTAACCTTACATTTTTTTTCCAGTTTTGCCCCTATACTTTTCATATTTCACAATTTTTTCATTTTACGTTTCTTTCTAAATTTTGCAAGTTAACAACGCGCAACGTGCGTGTGTGGTTCAACGTTTTCAAGTTTCTTTCTAAATTTTGCGAGTTAACATGACACAACGTGCGTATGTGGTTCAACGTTTTTATGCCGTCCGGTTTTTCCCCTTTGACAGTTTTGTCGCAATGCGTGGTTCTAAATCAACTTAGTTATTATTTTCTATGTTTTATGTTTCCATCTAATTTCTTCCCATTAACACGCCGCAACTTCAATGTTGATTGCCGCTGGTGGTGGTGCGTCACTGATGCTATTTGGCACGGTTTTACGCCCCACCGCAACGCGAGAGCCTTCATACTAGTTTGATTAAACAATTAATATTTATGAATCATATTTTAGGTTTTTCTCGGTTAAAATAAATACTTATGATTCAAGATATAAGTGAAATTTAACTAGTTGAAACTAATAACTAACACCTAGTGATAATATGAGCAATTTATTATTCCTTTTTTTCTTCATGTTAAAACTCTCTCCTATCTTAATATAAGTTGCAAAAGAAGGGCGTAAATGTGATAAATTTAAGATTACAAGTGTTAAGACCCTTTGCATTGTGACAGGGACATAGAACCATGTCAAGTAGCACCAACACCACACTTCTGCCAGCGACCACGAACACCGAGAAAGTTCGTATAAATTTAAAAAAATAAACAAAAATAGACGTAAAAATGTTAAATCATGTACGCGAAATGTAAAAAATAGAAAACAATAATTAAGTCGATCTATGACCTGCGCGTTTTGATGAAGCAGTTAAACGAGAAAAATAGGCGTAATAATGTTGAATCACACATACACACTGCAATATGTTAACTTGCAAAATTTAGACCAAAACTTAAAACCAAAAATTTATAAAAGACAAAAAATAGTATAGGAGACCAAAGTTGAAAGTAAAAATATATAAGAGTTAAATTATAAAAAGATAAAAAAGCATCAAAGTTAAAAGTAAAATAAATAAAGAATGCATCGTGAGTTGCCAAACTACAACCCTTGATGAATTGCAAAGTTAATAATTAATAATACATAGTTTTAATCTTAAGTATATTATATATCAAGTTTTAGAATTTTTTAGGACAAACCATTGAATGCACCTAGTTTTCTTTTAATAAAATCCTATCATTGAAAAAAGCAAAAACAAAAAATTAATTTTTTAGAAGTTTGAATCTCTCTCTCCCTCTGCATATAGATTTGTAAATAACGTAGAAAGTCAACTTTGATAATTGAAAGAAAACTATTATGGCTAGGTGAATATGATTAACCGATCTTTCGGTTATGCTTACGGTTAAGGTATCTTCATTAACTGAACCGAACCGAACCTTTTTTTTTATATTTATTTGTGATTCTTTTTTATATTTACGGTTGAAGTTAAATATTTAGTAAGCATTTGAGTTATTTTTCTACCATCTTCCTCTTAGTTTCTCGTCTCTATTTATTTATGTCTCTTTTTTTTATTGCGTTAGCAAACTAAATATCTATATCCAAAATATGATTGTATTAATTACTTTTGAACTAAGTAATTCATTTTTTAGTATACCGTATATGCTCTATAAGCTAAATTAGCTCGTATAAGAACATAATCAGGTTTTATATATTGAAACATCAATAACATATATGCAAGAATTTAAAAACACTAAAAAAATATTGGTTAATAACCTATATAACCATAATCGAACCATAACCGCTGATTAACCGAACCATGGTTAACCACCTATCAGTTATGATTACAATTAACAACTTTAGATTAACCGAATCAATGGTTAACCGACTTTTAGTTAACCAAACCGACAGTTAACTGATTTTGCACACCCATTATGTAAAAAAAAAATCAGTCATTTTCATGCAATGTTGCAGAAATCGGCCTAGGCGGCCGATTAATCGGCGCCTAGGCGCTAGTCGGTCAAAAAAACCGGTCATGGTCAAAATCGGTAAAAGTCGGTAAAAGTCGGACAAAATCGGTAAAAATCGGTCAAAATCGGACTAAGAAGAAGAGAGGGTGATCTACGGGAATAAATTTGTATCGGTCATTGAATTTGTATAAGGAATAAATTCAAATATTGAATTCTAGTGGACCTTTTGCGCATAGAACTTGGCACACAAGACACAACCCCACAATAAATGCTAGTGGGCCTATGTATAAACTGCTAGCGACCGCTATGCACAGTCACGCACATCCTTTTGGTCGCAGATTCTTCCAGAAGCTGTACTTTTTCTCGGGGTCTTGGTACAAGCACGACCATGCCTGGACTATGCATGGTCATGCATATGGATAGTTTTCCATGCAAAACTCTCAACTGTTTCCAGTTGTCGTATTTGTTGTGTTCTTTTGTCTCTTCTGATTTGACGTTTCTTGATGTGCATGGTCATGCCTTTTAGTGGACATGTTTGCATCTTCAACACTTTGTCTTGTCTGCTTTGGCAAAAGGAGAACTTGAGGCAAATGGGTGTGCCTGGATGGTGCATAGCCATACATGAGGTAAACTTGTAGTTTTTACTTTCGAAGCATAAAATCATGCAATAACAAAACGGAACACTTTAGGTAGTGTTTCCTCATAACAAAGCCTCAAAAGTACATACAAATGGGGGTAAATATGCATATAAAATATGTATAAATGATGACACATCACCTACTAAACCGGATTACTGGTTCTACAACGAATCCTTCCAACCACGGGCGTAGGTACATAGGAGGGTATGTGTTCGGCCGAACCCGTACCAATTTTTTAGGGTTATACGTACGTGTATTTTGACATCGGATCCGTAGAAATTTCAGCATCGAACCGATAGAAACCTTTACACTGAAGCCTTAGAAACCTTGACACCGAACCCTTAGAAAACTTGTCACCGAACCTTAGAAAATTTGACAATGAATCTTAACCCACATTTCAATTACAAAAGAATAACTCGTTGAGCCCACATTCTATTAAAAAAAATAACCCTTTGACTCATTTAGCCCACTTCTATTAAAAATAATAACCCATTAACTAATTAGCCGACATTTACCTATATATTTAAAACAAAAGTGAATGAACAGTATACTAAATTAACTAATTAGCCGACATTTACCTATATATTAAAAATAATAACCCATTAACCCATTTTTGGGGATTTCGATAACGGTATTTTCGGTACCGGTTTGTACCGAGCTCAACAAATCCTGTAGCACGTAGCAATACAAGTAATTGCACAGTTTAGATTACTTTTCATACACACAGTAAGTAAATTGTATTTCGTTTGAATGAGGTTTTATATACACAACAACTTATTTTGCTTTATTTTTTGTCCTTTTACGTAATGAATGAATTGTAGCATGTAAAATTAACTTGAATATTTAGATTATTGATGAACAAATCGTATCAAATCCTGTAATAAACCCGGTATCGTATCGGTACCAAATTTACTATACCAAATCATTTTCGGTAACAAGTTGGTACCACCTTTTGACGTTTTCAGAATCGCTACTTTCGGTTCGACACCGGTCTAACACCATACCTATATTTATTGATTTTTACATTCAAATACCATACCGTATTGTACCGAGCATTTTCGGTGACGGTACCTAATTTTGATGATTTTTCGGATCGGTACTTTCGGTGTCGTTACAGGTACCGAGCTCATCCATATTTTAACGTGTTAGCACCGTAATAACTGAACTAAAAACAACCGAATTTCCAACGTGTAGGACGTGTGGGTCCTATTATTATATATTAGGTTATTTAAAATCGTTTTTTTTTAGGACGGATTGACTATCATTTTCACAACATTTTTATTTATATTTTGATATTCGGTATCTGCTTGCCGTTACTGACACACGTTTTGCAGTCATTGGGTCCCCGCCGCAACGCGCGGACGGAAATTTAACTAATTCAATTAAAAAATAGCTCAAAGAATTAAGCCCACCACATAAGCCCATAAACCATTTAAATCTAATTTGAAAAAAAAGAGTAACAAATAAATAGGAATGCAGACGAGAGTCGATAGAAAAAGCTTCACACCTAACGCCGGTACACCGCCATCGATAGCTCTTGTCCATGTGATAGTTCTTTTTTTCGGAAAACATCAAAATTACTTATTTGTATAAGTAGTTAGAGTCCATGTAATAGTTTTTGTGGGTTCTTTATACCGAAAATACTACGATTAGCCGATATGTATTCTTATGATTTTGATGAAAAGGATAAAGATAGACTCCGTACGAAACTCAAAGTCCATATTAATGATTTGAAAGAAGATACATGGTTTGCCAACTTGAACAATATATATAGTCTTGTGCATTTGATGGTTGAGAAAAAGAAACACATTAATTTTACGTTGGTTTTCCGATTATTGAAGTTAGCTCTCGTTTTACCCATCGCAACTGCAACTGTTGAGAGATGCTTTCAGCAATGAAGTACGTAAAGTCCGATTTACGCAATTAGATTGGTGAATTTGTTTTTTTAAATATTTGATTAGAAAGGTTTTGATAGCTAATGTTATAGATAGGTTTCAAAAAACGAATCCCATAGAGAGTAACTTTAATAAATATCACTTGCAATATCGATTGACATATTTTTTATTTATTATTTGTATTTTAATTTGATTTTTGCTGTTTTTATTATTTGACCCAACTCAAACCGCTTACCCGGTGCGGACAAAAAAGCCAAAACTTAGTGATAGGCAATCAGTCATCTATCTCTCAAAAATTTCCGAACCCGTAGAAAAAAAAATCTTGCCTACACCCAGGGCCGTCCCTGAGAATACGAAGACTCTTGTGGCCCTGTGCAAATAGAAAAAAATGGCCCCTAAATTTAAATTTATATATAAAAAAATCCAAAAAGTGAAACCTTTTATATAAGCTTATATATAAATGTGCCAGAATTAAACTGACTTTTATTTTATCACTTTTTATCTGAATATATATGAATATATACAAACAGATTCTTTTGTTTTAGGCCTCTAAAAATGTTGGGCTCTGTTCGGTGGCACACTTTGCACACCCTATAGGCAGGGTCTGTCTACACCACTGCCTCCAACCGACTTACCCGTACACATGTGGCTCATATGCACTGAACTGAACTACCAGTGTTTTGGTTCCCATTGCATCTACATGGATAAGATTCAAACCCAAAAGATAAAAATCTATCTTTCAAAAGTATCTCAAATCACTCAGAACTCAATATTTGAATCCTGAACTTGAGGAAATAAGAAGTCCACAGCCAAAAGTGGCTTATACAAATTCAATGAATCCTGAACTTGAGGAAACAAGAAGTCCAAAGCCAAAAGTGGAAGCAACCTTTTTTTGTTGAAAATTTTGGATCCAAGTGATTTTTTCAAAGTTTTTCTTATATTATGGTTACAATCAAGTAAGAATAAATGACCAATGACCAAATAACGTATAAAGTTGCATATATTCATTTTTTAATACATATGACATTTTAAATCATTTATTTAGATATTCCATTACTATGACTATTGCAACATGAATTTCATATCATCCCATGACACATTCTCTAGTCTATACACAATCAATTTTAAACAAATATCTAAGAAAACTATAGAAGTGAAAAATTACGACATAATATGCATTCGTGCATAATGTTTGGTAGAAAGAGAGCTAAGTAAAACTGTTATATAACTATCTTATGTATCACAAATTAAATAAAAGATACAATATTTATGACTTTTTGTACAATTCTCTACTTAAAATCAAGGTTGCAGAACTCGCTAGTCGCTAGTCGGCCGATGAGGTGGGAACTAGCGACTACTCGAGATTACTCGAGACTCATCGGGATTAATCGGATCGGGTTTTTTATATGTAATTTTCAGTTTTATGTATACATATATACATTTTTATAGGTAAATATTTTAAGTAGCTAGGTTTTAACTCTTACTCAACTCATTTTTAAGTATACAAGATTAATTGTTGGAGTTCACATGGTTTAGTTGAAAACTAGCCGTAATTTAGAGGTTCTGGCCGGAATATACAGGGGTTTTTGCCGAAATCTAGTCGGAATCGCCGAATTTTGGTCGGCCGACTAACGATTAATGGACTGATTAACAAAAAATTACTCAGTTACTGGCCGACTAGTGATTAATCGCCACTAGTCGCGATTTTTACAACACTCCATAAAATATGTTGTTTGTTTACTTCCATATTTAGTATTTAAAATAAGAATAAAGTTGTGCCGGCTTTAATAAAATTTCATGTTTACGTCCATATTAACGAAACTAAGAATAAAGTTGTGCCGGCTTTAATAAAATTTCATGTTTATAATTCATCTTTTACAATTAAAATAGTAATAACAAAATACCATTTTAGTATTTAAAATACCGAAAAAAGAATCAATTGAATATCGGCCGGCACACGCATCGCACGTGACCCATCCTTGCATTTGAAGTCATTGACCAACTTATTTCTCTTCCGTGTGAAACAAACAAACAATCAATCAATCAAACATGCATACACACGTTATTTCAATTTCACACACACATGTATATATACATATACATACACACACTCATTGTAAGTTGTATACAAATGATGGATCTCATGCTCCGGTTCACATTGCTACTGCTTCTTCTCCGTAAGTCATGATCCGACATTCGTTTAATTTTTTTTATTCACTCTTAAACGTGTTTTCAGTTTTTGGTCAAACTCTGAAAACACGTTTCCCTTAAGTAACATCTTGTATTCGGCCTCGCTGGTTGAGAGTTGACAAGTTTAACACGTTTAATTTTACTAAAGTTTGTTGCTTTATGACATGAAAAGTAAAAGAGATGTAATTATTTTATATACATTTTTACTTTTTGTTATAGTTTTCTTTTTATTCTAGAGCACTAGTATTCAAAAAGATATGATAGAATAAAAATTTAAAAATCCACGTCGTGTTCGGGTTCATCTCTGATTTGTATTGCACACAGATGCAGGCGTATCTGGGTCATATAGCACCGTAATTAATTCCAATCTACCGCGATTAAACATTAAGGAATCTCAGCCTGTTCTCCCCATACTCGCACCTTCGCCGTTAATGCCATTTACAAATGTTAGTGTGCCAAAACTTTCAGGTATTTTTTCACCTCCCTCTTGTAGTTTAATCTATATGACCTCTTCCCTTTTGTTTAACCTTGACATGAGTTGTTCTAACTTTTCAGGAAAGTGTCCATTGAACTTCTCAAACGTCGAAAGCGTCATAACCACAACCGCAATTGATTGTTGGGGTTCACTAGCTCCATATCTAGCCAATGTAGTATGTTGCCCTCAACTAGATGCCACAATAAACATCCTTTTAGGCCAATCTAGTGGAACCCTCACCCTTAACGACGACACTCTCGCCAAATATTGCCTCTCGGACATCACACAACTCTTGGAAGCTCAAGGCTCCTATAACCAACTTCTTGAACTATGCTCGATCAACCACACGAACCTCACACGGGCTTCTTGCCCATTGGTAGATCTCACACAAATTGAAAACATTTTGAACAAATCTACAGTTTTTGAATCTTGTAAAAGAATTGATCCTGTGAAAGAATGTAGCCATAGAGAATGTGAAAATGCTATAACGGATGTTGCGATAAACATGGCTTCAAAGAATTATAGTGTGCCGGACATGATTGATGATTGTAAGAAGATTGTGCTTCGTTGGCTCGCGAGTAAACTCGAACCTTCTGATGCAAGTAGAGTTTTGAGAGGAATTTCTAGTTGCAAGATCAATAAAGGTAACAATGTCTTGTAAATGTGAAACTTATTGCTTTCAAGTAGGGTTACATTTACTTGCATACAAACGTAGCCAACTTTTATATTTCTTTGGTGAAAGAGCCGGCAAAATATATATAAATTTAGAGTAAAAATCTCGTACAAAGTATCTTATCGTACAAAACGTACGAATGACATGTAAAAGTAAAAAAAAAAAATGCGGTGACATTTTCGTAATCATTTTACTTGTAGTTACCCTACAAGATCAAAATTACTCTACAAGCTCATTTGTAGAGTAATTATGATACTCTATAAAATTATCTTATAAGATCAAAATTACCCTATAAGATCGTTTGTAGAGTTTTTATGATACTCTATAAAATTACTCTGTAAGATCAAAATTACCCTACAAGATCAAAATTACCCTATAAGATCATTTGTAGAGTTTTTATGATATTCTACAAAATTACCCTGCAAGATCAAAATTACCCTACAAGATCATTTTACAAAATTAACCTACAAGATCATTTGTAGAGTAATTAGATCATTTGTAGAGTAATTTTGATAATTACCCTACGAGTAAAATAATTACGAATTACCACAACGTTTTTTTTTTTTTTTACTTTTCCATTCTATTCATACGTTTTATACGATAAAATACTTTGTATTTGATCTTTTCTATAAATTTAAATTTAAACAAGAACTACAAAACAGGACGGAAATTAACTCCCGAGAGGCCGAGACCAAACTATTAATTGGACCCTATATAACTGGGTATAACACCCGGCCCACATTAATCCAAGACTATACCTACTTCTCAAATTAGGCCTATTGGTGGCCCATTTGAATAAATAAGCCCATAGTAAAACACACACTATTGTCATTATTATTATTATTTATTAGTCATTACAATTTACAATACATGAAACATATGACACTCTCCAAATACTCTAAAAAAGTATTAATTTGGTTCGGATCAAAACATGTTTTGACCAAAAGGTTGAAACTAGCCGAAGTTAACTGTTTCTTGTTTTTTAACTATTAATTGTTATTTTTTTTTTTCGGTCTAGTTTGTCCGCTTGTCTTGCCTGACACGAAGAACGTTTCAAAAGCATGCGGAAACACAAATAATAACCAAACAACTTGTTGTGATGCCTTGGAGCATTACATTACTAAGTTGCAAGATCAAAGCTTCATTACAAACTTGCAAGCCATAAGTTGTGCTTCCTCGTTCGCTGCTAGTTTGCAAAAAGCAAATGTTTCGATTAATGTATACGACATTTGTCGTGTTAAACTCAAAGATTTCTCACTCCAAGGTTAGATTTTCTTGTACCTACCAAGAGTTCTGTTTTTAATGTCATGTTTGAACCACTTTTAACAATTTTATGGTGTTTTGATGTTGTTAATCATGGAATTGCCTTCTTGCTATACAACAGTTGGATCAGAAGGTATGTAAGATTTTTGAAAACTTTAATTTATTGATTTATTAGCACCATAAAATTACTTTTACACCATTTGATTTAGTTACTAAGAGTAATGTTTTTTTGGACAGTTTAATCTAATCCAAGGATATTATTTTGTTTAGACACTGGTTGTTTGTTTCCAAGCTTGCCTTTCGATGTGACGTATGATCAAAGTTCAGGAATCGACTTTAAATGTGATCTTAACGACAATGTCGCAGCACCATGGCCGCTTTCTCCTCATTCTTCGTCTAATCCAAGTAGGTCTACGTGTTTGCGCTATTTTGAAAGACTGGACCGGTTGGTTGGACCAGGAACTGAATCCAACATCGGTTTTGTGGGTTGGATCAGTTTTATATATATTTTTTTTATTTTTTGCAAAACGGTCTTAAAAAGATTTTTATAGGTGTCATGATTCTATTCCAATACATGTTTTATAAAGTAGATACGCTTTGCCAAGGGTACTAGGAAAATATAACTAAACACACTAAAAATTCATTTGACATCTTCTTTATTTTCAAAAAGTGTCTTCGTTATTTTATTTGGAGTGAATTTCAAGGATTGTCCTTTATCTTTATACTCATTTTCAGCCGTTGTCCGTTATGTTTAAAAAAATTGATGAGTTTTGTCCTTTATGTTTTCATATCATACACGTTTTGTCCTTTAGGCCTAACCCAGTTAGTTTTTTCAGTTAAATTTGGTCATGTGCTTTGCACATGAGGGCATTTTTGTCAATTCAAAGGTTGCAGAAGCTTTGAGCTGTAAATCTGTCGTTGAACTTACCTTTGAATTGACAAAATCCCTCATGTGCAAAGCACATGACCAAATTTAACTGAAAAAACTAACTGGGTTAGGCCTAAAGAACAAAACGTGTATGATATGAAAACATAAAGGACAAAACTCGTCAATTTTGAACATAAAGGACAACGCCTGAAAATTTGTATAAAGATAAAGGACAATTCTTGAAATTCACTCTTTTATTTGTCTTCTCGTATAAATAACATTTATATGTATTACGCATATTTAAATAATTTTTCAAATTAGTTATAAATAATTTTCAAAATTATTTATGAGTCATTATGCTTTTAAGTCCGATTCAACCAGTAAACCGGTAAGATGTTCGGTTTAATAATCGGTTTAGTTATGAAATCATAGTGTTGTCGTCTAAAAGTTCATAATTTCATATATCGTACCAAATTTCACACTATTGTGTTGCGTTTTCAAATCAAAATTATCATATATATCTATTTCCTAGTATATAAAATTAAATCATATGAGATAAATACTAGTTTAACATTGTTATAAATACAAGTTTGTTCTGCTTGTAAGAGGTAAGTATGATATTCTTAATGAATTAAAGAAGTAAATGTGAAACTTAGGTGGTGTTTGTTTTTTGCTAGAAGCACTTCAGAACCTCTTATGTCTGCGCCACGCAGACCACGCGCAGACATAAGGGTCTGCAACTTGTTTGTTTTCTCGCAGACCTTTCATTAAAAAAGGTCTGCGAGACCTCTGCTTCAAACAGACATGAACCCATGTCTTCTAAGGTCTGCACAACCTCTTCTCCCTCTTCTCCCTCCACTCCAGCAGACACCACCACATCCTCTGCCACCACCTCCACTCCGCCACCACCTCCCACCCTCACCTGCCGCCACCTCCACTCTGCCACCACCTCCACTCCGACACCACACCCTCATCTGAACAAAAAAAAAATCCCCAAATCTCTTAACAAACGAAAAAATCCCCAAATCATTAAACATAATAAACACATAAACCCTAACCTGAAGATTCGATTTCGAAAACCGTCGATTCTGAAACTCAGGACCGGAATAAGAGTCACCGGAGAACAAACCGTGAGAAGGTGACGGTGGTGGTTGTGGTGTAGTGGTGACGGTGGTGGCGGCGGTGGTAGATGAAGGCAAATAAAACCCCCAAATCGAAACCCTCCTTCCCGTTCATCTCCTCCCTTGATCTCTCTCTCCTCCCTCGATCCTTCCGGTGACGGTGGTGGCAGTGGGTGTTCGGTGGTGGTGGTGGTTGCGACGGGGGTGGGTGTTCGGTGGTGTGAGAAGAGAAGAGAAGGGTTATATGTAAAACAAACACTCTTCTCCTTGCAGACTGCAGACCTTTGGTCCACCTCTTCTCCTGCAAATGCCTGCAGATGTGGTCCGCAGACTGCAGACATTTTCCTGCAGAAAAAACAAACAACACCTTAATTTTCTTAGAGAAGTTTGTATTTCAACAAGAGGGTCGTTCAATACGTGATCAATTTTAAATGAAAAAATTACATAAAATTATGCATTTTTTTCTTTAAATGTAATAAATAAAACCGTTAAGAGTGTCATTCAATACATGTGAAATATATCATACTAAACTTCACAATATCGTATAGCGTATCGCGTTTTCAAAATCAAAATTTTCATGTTTATCTATTTTATAGTATATAAAATCAAATCAGTTATTAATAAAAGTTTTTTTTTAAACTCAATAAAAGAATAGGAAATGTTATTAGTGTGAATCATCTCATGTGTAATATTCTCTTCATGTATTCATTGCAACATATAATAACTAGTTTGTTCTACTTCTAATTGTATGAGGTAAATATGATATTTTTACCTTTTTAGTGTTTTAAGAGAGTAGATATAAAATTTTAACCTTTTAGAAAAGTGTGTATTTATATAGAGGGTTATTCAATACATAATCTATTTTAAGTTAAAGGCATATATTTTTTTGTATCGTTTTCTTTAAACGTAATACATAAAGCGATTATTTAATCGATAGCACCACTTATTTTTTTAACTCTCATCATATTTGTCTATCGTTATGTACAAATGTATTATACAGTTTTCAGAATTCTTTACTTAAATTTAATTATGTACAGGCAGTGAGCTTCCAGCACTTCCTAAAGCAACATCAGATCAGAATGGTGAGCTTACTTCTTTATTAAAAAAATTTATTAATTTCTTACCTTTTAATTAATTATTTTTTATTTTAATCAATTTTACAGGGCTGCAGGATAAACTGTTCATTTCAACTTTATTGATGCTCACCTTGTTCATTTGATGCTCAAGTTAGAGTCATCACAACACGGCAACATACGATTAGCAGCCACGAAAGCTAGTTTGGGGCACGAAACTGCGAGTTACATGGTTCATAGAGTATGCACGTGCTAATCGTAAGCATCTAGCGTAAAACAAACGAATGTAAAGTACTCTACCGCTTAGCCAAAGATTCGTGAAAAATGGTTTTTGATCGACTTTACTCGTGATGTCATTGTAGATGTTTCATACATTTTCCTTAGTGTGAATGGATTGTGAACATTCATGAAATGATCCTCAAGAGTTCTTGAATTTTTTGTGAAATCCTCATTGATAAAAACATGGAACAGTTAAAAAGTTTATAAAAAACCATAAGGATTAAAAGGCATAATTATAAATAACAATAAATATATGTGTGGGCCCTTGGGATACAAAAGTGAAAGTGCAGTAATTTTAACGTCATTTTACTAGTTTCATGAAAATAACGTTAAAACAGGGGGATGTTTAATCATGCATCATGTGGTGGCGTTAAATCGGCAATTTTCTTAATTGTTGAGTGTTATGTATCTTATGTCCAAGGCTTGATGCAAAACTACTATTGAGCTGGGGGTCTCACTGGAAGCAGACTCTCTATTCCTACGGGGTAGAGTTAAGGCTGTCTACATCTTACCCTCCTCAGACTCTATCTTAGCTTTGCTATTGATGAGATTTACTGAGTATGATGATGAAATATAAATAACAATGACTAGTATCATTTTTAAATAAAAATACATTATTTTAAATAAAAATTAAAATGAGGGAAAAACAACATCATAATGTATTGATTAGAAACAAGTATATAAGTTTAATATGGTGACGGTATTGTTTATATATACTTTACCTCTTATAAAGGTTTGTCCCATGGTCGTACTTAGTGTTTTATTTTTAATAGATAATCATGAATAGAAATCAAAGCGAAGATGCTCAATAAAATCCCTTTATACCTTTCACAAATGCACATCATGTTTTCATCTACTTTTTTAAGACTAAAAGCACTTGTATGATAACTTTTTCATAAGCATCAATGCTAATGTAACACGAGTATAAGTTGCACCATATAATGCGTTACCATTTTCGAAAGAAAGTGGAGTTCCGTCTCTTGAATCCTCGAAAATCCGAACCGACTTTGACTAAGTCAACTTGAATCCTAGGTAATTGAAAAACCTTAATCTTATGGCCCTATGAATCCTTTGTAATCGAAAAATCTTACTTTCCATCCTCCGCCAACATCCAGATAAAAATAGAGCGAACTCTTTCTTTAGTTGACAAGGACTGGTCGAAACCAATCAACTGACTATCACCCGTAACAAATAACTTGGTTTTAATGTAAATAAAGGCCAAAACCAATCCATACACAGATCTAATCTCCATACTTCTTTTTAAATATAAGTGTTTAAAGTTGGGCTGAAAGAATCAAATGCTCAATCAACTATCTTATTACTCTTTCATTCTAAAGTAATCTACTTTATACATCACTTACATATATATTGTTTTCATTTATACCAAATTGATTAGATGCCGAATAAATCTTGAAAACTTTTACATATCATGGGGGTTACTTTTTCTATCATTTAAATAATAAAAATAAAAACAATCAAAGAACTTTTTACGGATCAAATAAACAAATGTATGGTTTAGACCATCACCAATGCAATGTGCTAAATGCACTCATAAACGCGTTCAGTCAGCTGTCACATCAGATTTCCACAAATGAACAAAAAACTCATTTTCTCTCCAACCCTAAAACCATTCTTACAAATACTTATATCACCTTTTTACGTTTTATTTTAAATACTCAAATTCTTTTTATAGTTAATTAATCCGTTTTATGTTTTCTTATTAAAAATATATAATCTAAATTAACTAAATATGATTAAACATAATTAAAATTACAAAATAAAATTAATTAATTAAAACTAGAAACAAAACATTTCTTCATGGCTCGTGTGATGGGATTCATGTGAAGTTGTATGGTTGTATTTATAATGGTATGAAAAATATTATTATTATTATTATTATTATTATTATTATTATTAAGTAATATTACTGTAATTATTTATTTTGTAACGTTGAGCTCTTGAAAAACAAAAATAACGACTAGACCGTTGTTGTATGATCTTTATGTGAGTTGTGGCAAAAGAAAGCAAAAATAAATATATTAACTTAATACGTATTTATTTAATTGTGGAAATAGAATAAATAACACTACGAATAAATTGTGGAAATAAAATAAATAAAACAGTGAATAAAGTGACCCACCAACTTTTGCAAATGCACCGCACGTAGATACGCGCCTCAATGAAAATGCATATCCCTTCCACAGCAGCATTTGCTCCTTCCATAGCCACTTCACCCAAATGCACCGCTAAAATTGGGTGTGGTCTAAAGGGCATACCCTTCTCTAAAATATCAAATTATAGAAAATCTAGAAATTGCTATTAAAAATACATTAAATCAAGTGGTTTTCTTTGAGGTATGATTTTCTACAACCTAGCTCTTGATATCCTAGTGACACTTTTGCTCTAGAAAGAATTCCATATAGAACTTCATTTGGTGATTAATCTTCTTTGACTATATTCAAAGCTACTTTGACCACTGAGTTGTAACTAGATTTTAGATCAAACCGTCAAAAAACCATCAAACTGAATCATTTAGACCATCAAAATCGCACCATGAAACCATTGACTGTAACAACCCGTATTTCGGTTGTTCCTACTTTTATCGTATTTCTTTCGTAAACACTTGTACTCTCGGGATTCGATTAACGATATGGATTAAACTATACTTTAAACGTATTTCAAACGCATATTACAACGTTTATTTAATCACAATTGTTGCATTTAAAACCTATTTATAACGCTTGTTACTTAAACGCTTATCGCAACGCTTATCTCAACGCAAACTCGAAACGCGGATTTATTTATATTATGTGTGCTATTTGTGTGATTACTTGTTTAGAATGCTATGTGGTTATCAACGCAACGCTTATACGCTCTAACGCTCACTCGCAACTCAATTTAACGCAACGCAACGCTTAACAAATGAACCAAAGTTGGAAAACTAACAAGCGCAAACTTGGCCGTCCGAATGGGCCATCCGCCCGGATGGAGCCATCCGAATACAGCCATGCGCGCACCGCCTTAACCCCACCCTCGCCTATAAATAGGGGACTTGTGTCTCCATTTCAACCTTTTAAGCTCTCCCATCTGCTCCCAAGCTTTCTGACGCGAATCAAGACTTTTTGTAAGCTTTTTCCTTCAATCTTCTTCAATCTTCACCTCTATTTCACTTCTACTCCATCTTTTTCATCATAATCACATTCACACACACACACTTTAACTTTTTCTCAAAAACCCTTGATTCCAGCAACCTCGAAGATGGTTTCCACTTATTTTGCTTAGGCAAACTGTTGTGGAGCATCATTCAATCGAGATAGGATCAAGTTATGAAATATTTCAACATTTTCGCAACTTGTTCATGAATTTTCTACGATTTTTATAAAACATTTTGTGGAATCGGGACTCCATCAGACTCTCGACTCGTTCCATGGTCAAGAGCCGACTCAGAAACTGATTCCCACCAAAGAGATGGACCGACTAACGGGTCGAACATGAATCTTCATCAAGAACAGAACATCCGATCAAATGGGCAAAGCCCATTCGTCCGAATGGACTGGTCTTGGTGTTTTCTGTTGTTTGAATCTGTCAACATGTCCGTCTCCGTTAACCAAAACCGTTGTTTAAGAATTTTTTTACAAAAACTTCAGCTCAGCCCATTCGTCCGAATGGCCAATGTCCATCCGTCCGGATGATCTGACCCTGACGATTTCCGTGGTTTAATTCTTGTTACCGCGACTGTTAAAACGTTTTTAATCAAAACTTCAAAAAATTTAACGGTTCACAAACAACCACAGACCATCCGCCCGAATGGGCCATCCGTCCGGATGGACTGGACCCATCCGTTCGGATAGACTGTTGGACACTTAACTCATTTTCTACCCCGCTCGACACTCTGATTTCGACCGTGTCAGAACTTGGAAGACTTATGCTTCTGTTCCCATACACATGCTAAACCGGCGCTCCCTTCAATCAAATTCAGACTGTGTTTACTTGATAAACATACACTGTGAGTATACTCGAACCCGTGTTCGTGTAACGCACTTTTGGGTGTTACATACGTTCACTATCAAAATACAACACACATCGCAAACACTTTATAAACGCTAACCGCTCCCGCATGCTATACGTGATTTGCTTGTTACTATGCTTATACAGTGTTACACTAGACCGCCTTTAGCAATGATAGTACTATAGTTTGGACTCAACACCTGTTGTGAACAGGGGTTGTTAAGGATCACTTTACTTTACTTCACGTGTTTACTTCGGTGAACATGTGTCGAGCATACTCTACATCGCAGTCACGTGATTAGGTTGTATCATTGTTGATAGTTGCATGCTTCGCCCGTTACGTGTTACATGCTGGTTATGCGTAAACGCTTTTTATACTATTACTATGCAAACTTGTGTACTCGCCTTTACTTTATGTATTGACTTTTATTTTAACGTATCTGATAAGTTGATTGGATGTTATGCTACAAACAAGTTAGGAAGTCTAGAAACTCACCAAATAAAATCTGAGTTGTCGGAATTGAATTTGCCTTTGAGACTGAATATCTGTAATGACTGTTATGAATTATTTGTTTAATAGTATGGGATATTAAACCTTATAAATATTGTCATTGAATAGTTGTTATGGATTCTCTTGAACAATCTGTTTCGCTCAGTGCCACACCCCGATAATTCCGCTATCAGTTGGGGTGTGACATTGACCACTTTCGTTTATGTTTATAGAAAACCGCCAAACCATCGGTCCATCCGAAATCTCGACCGAACTAGACGATGAAGACCTTAGCTGGGTCCTAATAAAGCCACACCCTGTATATGGGCCGAATAGCGTTAGGTCGTATAACATTATACGGGTTGCATAACGTTATACAGGGTCGTTCCTATGTTTCTGGAGACCCTAAGCAAACTACGAAATGGAGCCCTTCTGCAAAATTATCATTTTCAACATAATTAGTAACAAAATCCTCCTTCTTTACTCAGGCTTAGGACCGACAATTATTAACTAAGAAGTTTATAGCTGGCAAAGTAAAAAAAAAATTGTTTACGTTTTTTTTATTTATTTGCCTTTTTGCATAGCCAGATTTAAAAGTTTGGATTTGATTTGAGATTGCTAAAAGAAATTTTTATTTAAGAGATTAACAGTGAGCCCTAATTCCCTAAACAACAAATTAAAATACGCAAATAACTCCTAAACCACAACCTGAAATCAGCAAATATGGGGATATCCAACCTGAGTTCCAAGCCAGCGATTCAGCAAACTGCAATTCCAAGATTGAAATTCATCTGGACTCTGGCTAAACTGCAATACCAATAGCAAAACTGAAATAATCAATGTATTTTAATTTTTACGTTTGAGACTGAGGCTGAGCAAAACTGAAATATTGAATCTATACTGAAATACTAAATGTATTATACACAAAACAAAAAAAAAATAGCCTCTTGTAATTGTAAGAATGTAAGATTGTTACATGTAGGTGGTACGCTCTAATCTTCAGAACTTTTTGCTTGACGGTAGGGATGGCAATGGGTCGGGTTTGGGACGGGTTTAGGTAATCCCAAACCCAAACCCGATTAGATAAGCTTGTCCCAAACCCGTCCCAAAACCCGTCGGGTTTCTAGCGGGTAAATACCCATCGGGTATCGGGTATACCCGCGGGTTTCGGGTAAACCCGTTAATTTAAAAAGATTACTCGTTGGGTATACTCATCTCAAAACCCATTAGGTATCTATCGGGTAACTACTAACCGGTTACATTTTGTATTGTTATTATAAAAATATATTTCAAATAACTACAATGTATACGGAATAAAATACATATATGTGTAAAAAATGGATGTATCATATATATACATATTGAGGCCGGTTAACGTACAAATGCGCTTATCGTACATTACGTACGCTACAATCTCAGCCGTCAGATCATCTTCCCGCATTGAAAATCGCATGTGAAATTGAATTACCACATGCGAAATTGTTACCAACATTATCACATGCGAAATTGTTACAAAAAAAACAACCTGCTATTTCATCAAAATTATCACATGCGAAATTGAATTACCACATGCGAAATTGTCACAAAAAAAAACCTTCTATTTCATCAAAATTATCACATGCGAAATTGTTACAAAAAAACACCTGCTATTTCATCAAAATTATCACATGCGAAATTATTACAAAAAAAAAAACAACATGCGATTTTCATTGCGGGAAGATGATCTGACGGCTGAGATTGGCGCGTACGTAATGTACGATAAGGGCATTTGTACAGTACTCTTTACCTATACATATTAATAATATAAAAGAAATTATATCGGGTAATTGGGTAGGGTAAACGGGTATATCACTAAATCCCAAACCCGTCCCAAACCCGCGAAAAAAAATAAAAACTATTCCCAAACCCGATTAACCGACCCCAAACCCGTCCCAAATGTGTCGGGTTTCGGGTTTACCTATCGGGTTCGGGTTTGATTGTCATCCCTACTTGACGGCTGCAAATCTATTCAAACCAAACATACAAGTACATATCATCTAGTAAGTTACTAGATATACAAACCAAACATCAAAAAAAAAAAAAAAAAAAACCACACCCTCCACTCCAATTTCATCTTAGAACAATACAAAACAAAATATCCTCCAGTGAAAAATTACGACATATACTCCAATCCATATCCAAATTACCAGACCGATTCTTGAACCACAGAAATAAAGTCGATTAAATCTCACCAAATTTTTTATCAAATATCACGTTCCATCTTTCATCGTTTGCATTGGACTTTTTATTGGGCCAAATTTGTATAGTATAAACAAACAGGTAATAAATTTATGCCCTAGAATTTGGGTGGCCCTATGCCTGTGTCTAGGGTCATAAGCCTATAGGGCCGACCCTGACGTTATATGAGGTTTGGGTCGTATAATATTTTATACGGGTTGTATAATATTATACGACCCGTATCCATGGAGACAAAAAACATTCTCTAACATTTTTTATGCAACAATCAGTTATACGACTCATATAACTCTATACGGGTCGTACATATACATGAAATTTAAAGAGTAGTTTACTCAAATTTAAATTTTATGAGTACAGAAATAGTAGAAACCAATAAAAAAACAAACAAATATCCCAATCAATATTTCCCCATGTTTATGTTTATGCTCTTTGTTAGGGTGTTTGGGACACTCTCGGTTTTTTCACCCCATGCGGTGACTGCTTTTACCGTGCGGGTACACCGCCACCAACAATATTTTCCCGCTCGGTGATGGGTTGGATCGGTGTGTACTCACCGATTGAGAGAGAGGAGAGAGAGGGGGTGATTGGTTGTTAACGTGGGTCCACCCTTTTTCCACCAATCATATTTTTTTCTTCTTTTTTTATAAAAAAATAATTGTGAGAGTGGAATGGCGCCATCAAATTGAGGGTGTGAGGGGAGTTAAGAGGGGAGTTGACGTGGCGCGTGCTGATTGGCCATGCGTAAGAGAGGGGACTCCCCTAAGAGAGGAGTGCCCCTCTCACCCTTAGTCCAAATAAATAAACATAAGGGTGAAGGGAGTGGTGCGGTGAAGTCATCGGCAAACCGGTTTGCCGAGCGGCAACACCGGCGCCGTCCCGTTTTCCCGCGCGGCAAACATGTGAAATCGGCACCACCTCACCGATCGACAAAAGAAGAGAGAGATGATGCTGATGATGATTGGATGATGATTGGTGTCTTGTTTTCTGTGTAACGGCTATATAGCCGGTGGAACAGGTGCGGCGGCGATGGGCGGAGCCACGGCGGTGTTGGTGGCGGCGAGTGGCTGATGATGCTGATGATGATTGGATGATGCTGATGATGATTGGATGATGCTGAAGATGGAGGTGGAACCGGTGGTGGTGGTGGCGAGTGGTGATGGTGGCGGTGGAGGTGACTGTGGTGGAGTGGAGGCCGTTGTGATGTGTGTGTGTTTTGACCGGTGACCTGAGCGGCCGGCTGGCAGCGACGCCGCGGCTGTGGCGGCGGTGATGGAGGTGGCGGCAGTGGTATCTTCTTCCCCAGTAAACCCCTCTCAACCCTCTGTTTTATTTTAAAAAAAAATTTTGTTCCGAGTGTATCGGCCAGGTTGCAGGTAAGGTTGCAGGTGGAAATGGTAACTGCCATTGGTAACTGGTAACTGCCATGAGGAAGATGGTGAGGTTGCAGGTGGGAGAAACTGTTGGAATCGAAATAAGAAGGTGGTGTTGGATGGAGGCTTTTAACACATAATTTTTAAAAACAAAAAAACAAAAAAAAAGTTTGCCACTTTCAACAGTCTACACCATTGCCAACACTTTTCAGCCAAGTTTAAACTTTTTCTCCTCTCTGACGTGGCACTCTCTGATTGGTCCATTTTAAAGTTTGCCACTTTCACCTGTTTAACCACTCCCTTCACCTAAGTGGACTCTTAACAACTTTTTTCTTATCCAGCCATCAAAATCATTGACAAACCCCCTCTCCCCGCACCCACCCAACCCCCCCCACCCCCACACTCTTAATTGTACTTTAACTTCTTCTTCTTCTTCAACCCCACTCACCTACAGCCTATAAATATATATATTCCAACCTAACTTCATGTGTATTTTCTGATATTCATCAACAATGGAGTCCACTCAAGGGTTGTTGTTATTATTACTGTTGATTTTAAACACCACCTGTGCTTGTTACTCAAAACCACCTGAATTTGTAAACGTGGGGGTTCTTTTTTCCTTTGATTCTGTCATCGGTAGAGCTGCAAAGGCGGCTATGAAGACTGCTGAAGTTGATGTTAATAAGGATTCAAAGATTCTTAATGGAACTCAGATGAGGTTGATCATGGAGGACACTAATTGCAGCGTCTTCAAGAGTTCAATTGCAGGTATATATATATATTTATTATCATCTTTATCTTGTTATAACATATAGATTATTTGTTAAATTGTTTTGTTGGTTTTAGGGATTTGATGATACTTCATATCAATACTGTTACCCAATAACTAGTTTATTTATTTTTAGAGTTAAATGCCATTTAGTCCCTGTGGTTTAGGCCATTTTGCCAGTTTAGTCCAAATGTTTCATTTTTAACCTATGGGTCCAAAAAGGTTTCACAGTTGCCATTTTAGTCCACTTGGTTAACTTCATCCATTTTTTCTGTTAACGAGAAGGCCAATTTGGTCATTTTGTATGTAATTCTGTTAACTAAAATGGCAATTCAGCCATATAAAATGACCGAATTGGCCTTCTCGTTAACAGAAAAAATGGATGAAGTTAACCCAGTGGACTAAAATGGCAACTGTGAAACCTTTTTGGACCCACAGGTTAAAAATGAAACCTTTGGACTAAACTGGCAAAATGGGCCAAACCACAGGGACTAAAATGACATTTAACTCTTATTTTTATTATTATTATTATTTTATAGTTAAATGCCATTTTAGGTGGTTTGGTTATTTTGACAGTTTAGTCCAAAGTTTCATCGAAAACGTTACCATTTTAGTCCACTGGGTTAAGTTCATCAATTTTTTTCTGTTAACGAGAATGGCAATTTGTTCATTTTATATGGCCGGATTGCCCTTATAGTTAACAGAATTACATATAAAATGACCGAATTGCCCTTCTTGTTAATAGAAGAAAGGGATGAAGTTAACCCAGTGGACTAAAATGGTAACGGTGAAATCTTTTTAGACCCACATGAAAAAAAAAATAGAACCTTTTAACGAAAATGACTTTTAACTCTTTTTTTTTTTTACATATTTTGTCTCAAGGGTAAAGTTACTTGACCAAATAACTAGTTTAATTTGGGGTTTTTTTTGTTTTTTACTTTTATTGTTAGCTTTTGATTAGATATTTGGTCCCCAAGAGGGGAAAATCAATTCGAATGAGCATTTGACCAGTCAAACTTAACAAAATAACATTGAAAGATAATTTTTAAGACTTTTCAAAAAAAAAAAAAGATAAACTTTTAAGATCTTGACACATGGCACGAATGTGCACCGAGTGCACAACGAGCTGGTGGCCCAAAATAAAGAAAGGAGCACTAAAAATGTGTCACATAGGCAATTGCATTATGCGAGATAAGTCTCAGTGCACAACATATTGTGCACTGAGATTTAAACCCGCTCGCGTAATTGCCTATGTGGCGTGTTTTTAGTGGTCCTTTTTTTAATCTTGGGCCACGAGCTCATTGTGCATTTGGTGGCCATTTGTGGCTCTGGTCAATGTTTATGTGTGTTTTTGTATATATTTGCATATTGAATTTGGCAAATATAAGGAATTAAAAACATAGGCGTAACGCGCTATATACATTTGTCTCCTTACCTTAAAATCTCATAAATATCACACTGTTATAAACTATCATGTTATTGTTTGTATTCTGATGTGTCTGCAACTTAAAGTTACCGAATAAAGTTTCTTGAAAACATTTGTCAGCATTTCAGATGCTTGAGCGAGACGTGGTGGCAATAATCGGCCCGCAATCATCAACAGTCGCCCACATGATATCTCAAATCGCAAATGGCGTTCAGGTACCAATAATATCATACGCTGCAACGGACCCCACATTATCATCCCTGCAGTTCCCTTATTTCTTTAGAACCACACAAAGCGATTCGTATCAAATGGCAGCCATGGCTAATTTGATCGACTTTTACGGGTGGAAAGAAGTGATCGCTATTTACACTGATGATGAGTACGGGAGAAATGGGATATTTTCGTTAGATGATGAAGTAGAAAAAAGAATGTCGAAGATTAGTTACAAGTTAGCGTTGCCTGTTAATTATAGCATCAATGACGTCGTTAACGTGCTTAACGGGTCAATCCCGCTTGGTCCTCGTGTTTATATTGTTCACGTTAATCCTGATCCCGCTTTGAAGTTTTTTCAAGCGGTTAATAAGCTTAATATGACAACTAGTGATTATATATGGTTAACGACCGATTGGCTTTGCACCACTTTATCGTCATTCACCCCGAAAAATCAGTCTTTGTTAAGAATTATCGAGGGTGTTGTAGGTCTTTGTCAACATACTCCACAAGTGTCGAAGGATAAGAATTTCGGGTCGAATTTTTACGGGTCGAATGTCTACGGACCGTACGCGTATGATGCTGTGTGGGCCGTAGCACACACAATCGATACTTTTCTTAATCAAGAAAAGAGTTTAACGTTTACAACTGTCGGGTCACAATTCGGGAAACTCAAGATTTTCGATGGTGGGGAACAATTTATCAAGATATTATCCAAGACGAATTTCGACGGATTAACGGGCCCCATTCGCTTTGACGGAGATAGAAACTTGGTCCCGTCTGGCTATAAAGTTTTTAACATGGTCAACTTAACGGTTCGTAATGTGGGCTATTGGTCAAACCACTCGGGTCTGTCAGTCAAACCACCCGAGACTCTCAAAGTGAATAAAACTAGCTCTTCGGTTTCAAACGATGAACTCGGTGTGATTACTTGGCCCGGTGGAAAAACGGATCGTCCTCGTGGATGGGTCATTGGTGATCGCGAAAGACCGTTAAGAATCGGGATACCAAAACGGGCTAGTTTTGTTGAGTTTGTGACGGAATTAAGTAATCATACAATTGAAGGATATTGTATTGATGTGTTTAAGGAAGCACTTAAGTTAGTTCCATATGATCTACCCTATAGATTTGTTCCGTTTGGAGATGGTGCACATAACCCTAATTATGATGATCTTGTGAGGCTTGTTATGGAGGATGTAAGTAAAATATTATTTAAATCTTATTTTTATCCTAGCATTATGATCTATATTTAAAATTTGCTTTTTGGAGCTCAACCAAACGAGCTGAAATGTTGAGCTCGAACTCAGCTCGAGCCAGCTCGTTTATTTAAATATCAAAATTATTAATATGTATGGTACCCCTTTCTTGAAAAACAATTATGTTATTTTGATTATTTACAGGTTTTTGACGGGGCGGTAGGAGACATAGCAATTGTAACAAACAGAACAAGAATTGTTGATTACACACAGCCTTATGCTACAACTGGTCTTGTGATAGTGGTTCCTGTTAATTCAAAAGCGAGTACTTGGGTATTTCTTAGACCGTTCACTATAGAAATGTGGTGCGTCACAGCAACGGCTTTCGTGTTAATCGCTGTTGTTATTTGGCTTCTTGAGCACCGTGTTAATAAAGATTTCAGGGGACCACTTAAGAGACAACTTGTAACAATTTTCTTGTAAGTTCTTTGTTTATGTATTTTACTAGTTTAGAGGTAGTGGCAATTTCGACCCGTTTACGTATAAATGGGCCGTTTTGACAAATTGGGTTGTTTTATACTAGCTGATCAAAGAAAAAAATTAGAGTAAAGTACACAGATAGTCCCTGTGGTTTTCCAAAATTTTGGATTTGATCCCTAACTTTCCAAAAGTACACGGATGGTCCCGGTGGTTTGCACTTTGTAATGCATTTAGTCCCCAGCTTTTGCCAAAAGTACATGGATAGTCCCTGTGGTTTACTAACTTGGACCTCCTGAAACCTTTAGATTTGTTGGTTGGGGAGTGGGGACTAAATGTGTTACCAAGTGCAAACCACAGGGATCATCCGTGTATTTTTGGAAAGGTAGGTACCAAATCCAAAATTTTGGAAAACCACAAGGACTATCCGTGTGCTTTACTAAAAAATATAGCTAAAAGGGAACGGGTTGAATAGGTCATACAGGTTTGAAAATCGATCGATGTTTATATTTAATGAAGTTAACCTCTTAAATTGGTATATTTAGAATATAGATTGTAAAATGACGTGAACATATTTTGACCTGTTACCCAACCCACCTGACATCACCATTTTGCGTAATCTAATATAAGCGATGTGCTTAAAAGTTAACGAACGCTGACCTACAATTTTTTTTTTTTTCAGGTTCAGTTTCTCAACTCTGTTCAAGAGAAATCGTAAGCATTACTTAAATCTCTAAATTTTCTTATCATAATTTCATTAATAAATGAACACCCATACTATATTCTTAATTTTTTTAGTAAAATGCCACTTACGCCCCTGAGGTTTAGCCAGTCTTGCGACTTTCGTCCAAAGGTTTTTTTTTCCGCATCTGGATCCGAAAGGTTTGAAATCTCGCCATTTTCATCCGGCTCATTAACTCCATCCATTGTTCTCTGTTAAGTCAGGGGTATTTCTGTTGTTCTTGCTAAGTTAAAGGACAATTCGGTCTTTTTCAGGGGTATTCGGTCTTTTTACATAAAGTGTAAAAGACCGAGTTGCCCTTTAAGTTAGCAAAAAAGATGGAATCACCCCTGACTTATCGGAGAAAAATGGATGGAGTTAACGAGCCAGATGAAAACGACAAGATTTCAAACCTTTTGGATCCAGCTGCGGAAAAACAAACCTTTGGACGAAAGTCACAAAACTGACCAAACCTCAGGGACTAAAATGGCATTTTACTCTAAGTTTTCAAATTAACTTATCACTATTACTTACCTGATAAATTTGTAGAGGAAGATACTATCAGCCCGCTTGCGCGAATGGTAATGGTGGTATGGCTTTTCTTGTTATTGGTAATAACATCAAGCTACACTGCAAGCTTAACATCCATTCTCACCGTTCAACAACTTTCATCACCAATCACCGGAATCGATAGTTTAGTAGCTTCTCGTTTGCCAATTGGGTACCAAGTTGGATCGTTTGCGTATACATATTTGGCTGAAAGTCTTTTCGTGCCTAGATCCTATCTTATTCCACTTGGGTCGCCAGATGAATATGAAAAAGTATTGCGGTTGGGCCCACATAATGGTGGGGTGGCGGCCATTGTTGATGAGCTTCCTTATATCGAGTTGTTTCTTTTGGATTATCATGATTTTGCGATTGTTGGTCAACCGTTTACAAGAAGCGGGTGGGGATTTGTAAGTAACTTTCCATATACGCCATCAGAATTTAAGATTTACCGCACGTAATATCTAGGGATGAGCATTTGCACCGAGTACCGGTACCCAATTTTGACGATTTTCGATACCGGTATTGGACCGGTTCGGTACGGTACCAGTACCAGTACCACGCTCATCCCTATAATATCAATCTACTTTCATAGTTTTACCTAGGGCTGCAAATGACCTGAACGCTAAGCGAACAGTTAGTGAGCTGTTCGGCGGGAAGTTCGTTTAATAAATGAACGAACACGAGCAAGAAATTTCGTTCGTTTAGTTAAACAAACGAACATGAACAGAAGCCACACTTGTTCATTTATGTTCATGAACGTTCTATTATGTATTCGTTTATGTCCGTTTGTGATCATTTGTGTTTGATAGTTCACTAAGGTTTTTTATTTTAATATTTTTTAAGTACTTCAAAATTCCCCCTAATAAAATATTTTAAAAATATTAGGGTGTTGTATAACATATATATATTATCTACGTAATGTTTTTTTATGAAAGATGCTAATTTTATTTGGAATTTAATATACGTTCGTTTGTGTTCATTTTTGTTCATGAACACTTCTTTGTGTTTGATTGTATTCATAAACCCTCGTTTGTGTCATGAACGTTCGTTTGTGTCATGAAAGTTCATTTCCTTAACGGACGAACACGAACAAAAAATTTCGTTCGGTAAGTGTTCATGAACAGTTCGTTAACACATGTATTTTCTTAACGAACTAACACGAACAAGGCCTTGTTTGTGTTCATTCGGTTTGTTTGCAGCCCTAGTTTTACCTAATCCCACTTTCATGTTTGTATCAAGATTATTTAGGTTTTGGGTTGATAAATGAGGCTCTTATTGATTCAGACCACTTACTGGTTCAGCACTTAATGGTTCAGACTGTTTGTTTCACGAGCAGATGTCTGAATAGTTCAGGCATTTGCCTCTGAATGGTTAAGATTTATACATAGTCCGAATGGTTAAGACCTCTAATCTGAATTGATCAGACATTTGCCTCTGAACGGTTAAGCATTATAAAGGCTCTTAACAGTTCAGACCTCTTGCTGGTTCAGCACTTAATTGTTCAGACCTCTTACTGGTTCAGCACTTAACCATTCAGATGTTGCCAAACAGCCCCTTACTTTCTCTACTCTCTTTCCATTGTGTTGGGTAGCCTTAAACTTACCACTACACCACCCCTTGAAGGTTTTGTTCTTTTTTTTACTTAAACAGCAACCACTTTTCAGAAAACTCACATTTATAACAACTTGTGAAAATAATGGTGTGTTTGCAACCCTTGGCTGATCTGTCAGTTTTTGGATGATATGTCACTAAATAATCCACGTCAGCAAATTTTATGATCGATTTTTAGTTTTTATTTGAAACTGATGACTAACCAATGATCATATACACCTTTCCTGAATGTCAGGCATTCAAGAGAGACTCGCCTCTCGCGACCACACTATCCTTATCAATAATGCAACTTTCCGAGAACGGAAAGCTTCAAGAAATCCACGAAAAATGGTTTTGCGAAAAGGGTTGTTCAAGCGGTGTGGGGCTTGAAAACGAGCCTAATCAGCTGCAAATGAGCAGTTTTTATGGTTTATACATGATTTGCGGCATTTTCTCACTCACTGCTTTGGTATTATTCTTATTACAAACCGTTCGTCAGTATATTTATTATAAACAAAAGCAGATGCTAGACCCAAGCTCGCCTTCATTCCCGACATCATCGTCAAGCAGGGGTTGTTATGGTGTGTTGTCTAATTTTTGTGATTTTATTGATGAGAAAGAAGAAGCCATCAAGAACATGTTCAAGAAAGATGATGATAATCCTCAAGGTTCTCAGACTGTTTGATCTTATTTAATGCTAGATTTTATTTGAAAATTGCTACATAAACATATGATTTGTAAATATATGCATGTATATGTAGGTGTGGTGTTGTATGCATGCATAGTTAAAAGATAAATTATAGTTTTAATATGATATAGTTAACTATACTTCAAAGTATTTAGGATGAAAGTTATTGCCTCTTGATTATAACAATATACTTATATTCATTTGTTTCTTTATACAATTTCGGTTTGAGGTCACGCCATTTGTGTTGACACGTGTTTAAGTTGTGACGCGTGTTGCCAACGTGTTGTTTGTATTGTTGAAACGCTCGACCCCAATACGCGGTTTGACTGCGTTGTAGAGTACATTGTGCGACAATCGATGTAACAAGTGCGATTGAAAATGTCAAGGTAAAATCGGAAAAGGTTGATCTGACATATATAGGTTACCATGAAGATTTGTAGATATTACAAAAGGTATATATTGGGGAAATGGCGTCAATATGTAGAAAATATTTCAATAAAAACCAATAAAGATTAATAAGACATAACATTGTATTCTTTGGGAAGGAGGACACTGAAAATAATATTATGTTTTGATATAAGCTAAATAAAGTAATAAGATTTCATCCTCTAAATAGCATCCCGTATCTTTTATTCTTAGTTTATTTATCTTGATGTACCACGGAAATCATGTATTGACAATTGCTGTTATGATCAGTTTGTTAGATAGAGCATTGACAATTGCACTATGATCCAATTAATTAAAGTATGTTTATTTTTTTTAACGGTGACTTTCTTTTTTAGTGACCCAATGTTACACCGCCTAATCGGCGGCCCTAGCCAAGTCTGCCCAGACTTACATTGTCTTAACCGGGCCCGCGCTGGGTTGGCCATACTTGGTTACGACGTTCCCCCGGAAACCATACTGCCTCCACACGAGAAGCCTCGCTGAAGTAACAGCCGGATTAAAACCGGGGTGCGGCTCAGGATCGAACCCCCCTCGGTAACATTTATCAATTGCATACATAAAATTAATACTCAGATGAAAAAAAAAGTCTTATAAATTAACTTAACATAATTTATATTTGTCACGTCAAAGTTCATTTTCTTAAAGACATATCTTGACGACTGTGTATATTAATAGACTAGGTTTGAACCCCGTGTATTACACTGGGTTCATAAATGTAATTTTATATAATAATTAATAAAAAAAGATATATCTTTAAAAAAAACTCGTGTATTACACGTATTGAATAAAAATATAATGTCATATGTTAACACAAACAATCGTCAAGATTTATTTTTTATAAATAAACTTTGATGTACTATTTACTTGTTATAACGTTTTAGTTTGTTTTTTTATTTATTATTAGGTACAGAAACACATGTATTACATGGGGTTGAATCTCTTTTTTTATGATGCATTCAAATTATGATATATAATATTTTAGTTAGTTTTATTCACTTTCATGCTTATTTCATTTATAAAACATTCGTCTCAAATTTGTATTTAAGAGAGTTTGCGGTACAAAAATGTGGAGATCGATCCCCACATTTTTATATATTTAATCATTTTTATGAGTTATACTGTAAAATCAAGAATTAAATTCTCTTTTGAATGCAGTATAGAATTGTTATATTTAAAAATGATGTTTTTTTTTTTTTCTAAATGTTGATGCAATGTGCTATAAATGATGGGTTTAAACCAATTATAACAATACGCCTAACATTACAAAGGTGAAACTAAGTTATCTAGATTTGACATTTGAAAGAATTATGCGACTATAATGGTGAGTTCAAACCATTATAGCGATTCATCTAAAAACACGTATAATTTGATAGAAGCATATGCCCCGAACCTAGAATAATTATTTATTCTAGTGAAAAAAACAATAATACAATTATTAAGTATATATCAAACGGGAACCTTTGATTCCTAATTTACCATAATTTCAATCACCGAACTCCAAAGTATATATATTTACTCATAATACTTGGGGTATAACTTTTTATAATTATATAAAAATGTAAGACCCTTATCATTAATTAACATTTTTCGTGTAGGTTACGAAAAATAATCATGTAATTATAAATACATACTTATTGGAAAATACGGATTTATTAAAAACTTTTACAATTTATAAATAATACAACAATGAAATTGAGTTCGTCGATTTCAATAACAACGAAACAATGTGCGGAAGCTAATGTCTTGATTGTGTTAGGTTTTTCGTCGAGCTTGATCGTCATCCGGCGTCAAAAGATATACCTACATTTCATAAACCATGAAATGGTTAGTCATATAAACTTATAATCGCGTTTAAACCAAGTTCGGGTACGAAATCGAACGAGAAAAACAAAAATTTCCAGATCTTGGCTTCGTCGCGGGGCGCGACAAAAGAAGCCCTTCACCTACGCGGGCTGCGACCCTCGTCGAGTCGCGCGACTGCGTTTTGACTCAACCGTCGCGTAGCGCGACGGCCATTTTTCGCCAGAATGTTTTGTTAGCTGGTGTTGCACACACCAGCTTTATTATTCACACTTGTTAATGCACTAAAATACGCATAACTTTCAATATACCAATCCGTTTTACTCGATTCTTTTTCCTACGCGTCCGTAATTAAAATACGGACCCGTTTACCATCATTATTCGTATTGAAAATCGGTTTATAGGAAACTAGTCTATAATTCCCTTTTCCTATTATTCGACCCATTTTAAGTTACATTTCAAGAGTGTTATCAAGAGTCGTTGCTAACTGATGTCTGTCGTTAGTGACATGCAAAAACCTATTTAAACTATTAGTATAGAATAAGCAGGGTATCGAACCAAGGGAGGACTGTGGAAAGCGTTTTATGCTAAGTATTGATTAACTGTTACTGAATTGGAAAATTGGTTTGTTTGATTGTGAGAAATAGCTAAGTTAACGAATAAAAATTGTGTTTTAAATCAATGAGAGAAAAGATGGTTCCTCCAGATTTCAGGTTTTGCAGTTAACTTCAATTATGTGTTTAATCGTTACCTACATAGACATAGGTGTTAATTTTGATTAATTAATTGTGATAACCAACGACTAAGTACTCCGGTCAATACATAACGGGAGGTTATCAAATGATTATCAATTACAATTTACAAACCCTAACCCCATGTCAAATATATCCCAATTACTAGAACTCTCGGGAACTGAATGCTTAGAAATTAAGGTTTAAATAAACGTAACTGTTTACAATCAAGAAATCAAATCAATGGTGAAAAGCATCGAATGCTTAGATCACCAGGTTAAAACGATTGTTACAAACACATAATATTTATTAACTTACAAAAACCCTCCATCCGGAGGAAACCATAGAAAGACTAGCCGCTCATAACGGTGAGACGATCTTCGCCTGCTTGAGAAGTGGCTGACTTCTCCTCTTTCCGTCGAGATGATTGATGTTTTTATCTCGAATTCCAATATAACCCTATATCCTCGAAGACTTGTTCACGTGATGCCTTCCATGTGCCGTGTATCAAGTCCAAGCCCATTTGTGTAATATCTATCATATGATGATATGTCCAATGATTGGCCCAACAACCCTCCAAGTCAAGATGGCGGCCCACTTTTTATGTGGTGATGTCAGCCGCTCCTTTGTATGCTTGATGATGATAATGTTGTTGTTGACTTCTCTATGTTTCCTTGTGTCTTCTCTTGTCTGCGTACAAGACTCCCAAGCCCAACCTCCAAGATGATGAGAATTGTGCTTATTTAATTTAAACCTATATAAAGAAGCAACTTGAATATGCATACATGTGTTGTAACATGTGCTTAGGAGGTTTTTCAAAAAAAAACTAAAATTTTACTTTGTAACCCTAAAGTTTTTATCTTTAACAATTTAAGTTTAAAGTTAGTCTTTGTTTCCTTTTAACCCTAAAGTTTTAATATTTGTCAATTTAAGTTTAAAGTTTTAATCTTTGGTAATTTAACCCTTTTGATTAATTTGATTTTTCACTTCTAATTCAAATGTTTCTATCTTATACGATTTAACCACTTTGATTAATTTGATTTTTCACTTCTAATTCAAAAGTTTCCATCTTTTGCAATTTAACCACTTTGATTTTTTTTCACTTATGTGTGGTAATCTTGGCTTTGAGGTTTTTTAAACAAAAAATGATTATGCATATGGTTGTTAAAACTTTGGCTTTTGGGGGTTTTTAAAAAAAATTAATGTTTTACTTTTCACCCCAAAAGTATTTCATAAATTACTATTAAAACAAAACTATTTGTTTTTTTTACTTTTAACACAAAACTTTTTATCTTTTGCAATATATCCTCACAACTTTTTTTTATTTTCAGCTTTGGTCCTTTATAGTTTTTGTTTTCCGCAAATTTTTCGCTTTATACTTCGTTCTAAATTTTGTGTGCGTCTTTGGTTTAACGTTTTTACGTTTCGTTCTAAATTTTACGAGTTAACACGACGCAACGTGCGTGTGTGGGTGAACGTTTTTACATCGTCTACTTTTTCCCGTTTGACAGGTTCAACATAACGTGCGCGTCTTAAATCGACTTAGTTATAACTAAAGAATCCCCGCCGCATTGCGGCGGGTCGTAATTCTAGTTATTAAAAAATAATAATAATAACAATCCACTATGTATGCATGTAAGACTAAGGGGAGTGGAGCATCATTTTGATGGGGCGTCTTGCGACACGTGGCGCCACGTCATATTAGAGGATTTCGACCAAAAAAGGGGGAGTGGGGCAACCTTGCTGGGTGGGGCGTCTTGCGACACGTGGATTGATTTATTTTGTCTTTTTTTATGTAAAAGATATAAAAAAAGTCCTAATTTTTTATAAAAGTATTGATCAAAGTAAATAAAAACTAATACTTCAATAAAAAAAATTACTTCAATAAAATAAAAAATACATCAACTAAAAAAAAATACATAAACAAAAATAAAAAAATAAAATCAACAAAGGTTATATTTTTCTCGAATTTCTTGCTTCATTTGTTCGGCTAAAGCGAGCTCGGCTCCAGTAAGGTTTGTCGTGTCGGATGTTAATATTTGCAAATCAAGTGCTTTTTGACGACTTTCTTTCAGCTTTAGCTTTCGGTCCCCGTGTTCTTTTTTTAAGTTGATCCGTTGTTGGCTCGTTTGCAACAAGCCGTCTAACTTATTGGTCACTTTTTCGAACGTTTCGGTGTAGTCGATTCGTACACCGCTAGAAGACGGTTGGGCGGCTTTTTTGGCCCTATCTCGGCCAACCGGCCGTTGTGGTGGTTGAAACGCATCGGCCTCTTCATGTGGCTCTTCCAAATCTTCCTCAATGTCGTTGAGATTTATTTGGCACCGAGCGTCCGAACCGGTACTTTGATGGTCGTTTGAGGATGAGGTTTTTGACCGCTTAGCCGACGGTTGGCCACGAGTTTTAAATGGATCGAAGGCGATGACTATGTGAAATTTCGAACTCTTTCTTAAAAATTGCCAAATAGCAAGATAAGGAAACGCCTTCTTGTGTTCGGCTCGGAATTCATTTTGGGTGTTTGCTTGGAGCATCGCATCGTCGGAACCACTTTGGCGCACCCTCGAGTTACTTAGGCGAGTGAATATTTGTTTGAAACTTTGAATCAAAGGACGCATTTTACGCCACTTCGCGCCAATAAGTTATCTATAGAAAACTTTGTACATACGAGACCAATAAGTTATAAGACAACTTACTACATCTCGGGTCTTCGGATATTTCTAGCCAAGCCTTGGACAAGCTCATTTCCTCGTTGGAAGTCCATGGTATCGGTTTGGTTTTCAAGCGTTCTTCACCCGGTGTTTTCCTCTTGTGTGAACGTTTCTTTTTTTGAGGTTCAACATCATTTTGACCGACATGGAACTGGGTCTCCGGAACTTCTTCGTCATCTAAATCAACCACTAGATGGAATACAAACAAAGTTAAAAAAAAAAAAAAAAACATATTCTTTACAAAAAAAATATCTAAAAAATTTATACCATTTTGTTGTCTCGATCCTCCAACGTTTTGAAAACCACCGGGTTGTTGTGTGTTCCAAGTGGTGAACCCCATATTTTGCGGTATCGTCGTATTGTTGTAGTATACTTGCGGTGTAGGGCTAGCAACGTGCATATTATTGAAATAGGCGTAAAAAGCGGGGTTATTTAAAACGTTTGGGTCCGCCAAATCGGGTTGTGGATTGGAAGATTGTGTATTTTGGTTGAAAGGAGGGATGTTGTGGGGATACATTTTGATGAGTTGATAGAAGATTGGTATAAATTTTGATGAGTTGAGAGAAGATTGTGGTAAAAATGTGTTTGATATGTGGTATTATTTATAAAGGTTGGATGTATTTAAAAAATAAAAAATAAAAAACTTGGGCCAAACTATCCGTTGGCAACGGATATATGCATGGGGAAAAGAAGAAATTGGGCGACCTGCTGGAGACGGGCTGGAGGGGGACGCCACCCAAGACGCCAAGGGGGCGGTGTTCCAGGCGACTCGGGTGGGGGAGTCGCCCCACTCCCTTCAGTCTAAGGAGTCCAATATGATGATTAGATGTTGACTTTGAATTAATTCCTCCAAGAAAAACTATTGATGTGATGATGCTCCACTATCTGCCGTCAATTTTGTGATGATTATGTTTATGATGGCTACACATGATGTCTGTGTGGATTGTAGAGAATGGATATATCCTCAAAAATAATTAATTGCCCTCTAAAGAAGTCTCGTGAGTTTTTTCGTTCCTGCCCACATGTGCCGTTTTTAATTCACATTAATACGTAACTTACGCTTCTAAAACGTAAGTTACGTTTAGAAACTTCTGTTTCTTTTGTTTTATTCTTGCATCACTCCACCGTAGGCTACATTCCAACTTTGCTGGAAATCTTTTAAACTGATGTCGCTCCTTGTGACTTCATTTTTAGCGTGCATTTCAACTTCCAACTAACAACAAACATCCCCCTAGACTTCGTTGCTTCGCGTTTCTTGTTCCTTTAAGCTATCTTTCGACCCGAACTCCCGTTTAATATGATATCTCTTTAATAAGCATCTGTGCTCGTCTCGATTCATCACTAAACTCTCCAACTTCACCGTATTACGCATTTTACCTGTAAAACCACAACCACACGTAGTTAACATATTCGAGACGCGTAATCGCTTACAACACAATAAGATACGTAATTTAACACACTTAACGCTCTTGTTTTGCAACCTCCATCACTAACATTTCCTACCCATTCCGGGCTTATCAAGCAATAGCGTTTCCACTCCCATTATGGGGTTCGCGTACGCATTTACATTCATCGTTTTATGTATATCTTTCAAATCACTTAATCCACATTCAACTTTTAATTTTATTTTGACCCATTTAGTGGACTTTTAAGCATTAAGCATCCAACTCGCCATTTCCCTCTCGCATTTCCCATATTAGTTAACTAATTATCTTCCACCACAACTATTTTTGTAGTGGATTTAACGTAAGGAACCCCAAAAATCCAAATTTTACCCTTCGACTAGTCATTTTACGCAAATGACCCATTCTTTAGGCATTCGTCCCACGAATGTTTTTGCCTACACTTTTTATATGTATCTAAGATTTCCATAATCAATAAACAAGTTTCTAAACAATCTCTAACGGTCGTTTACCCGGTTCGCCCGTTAAGGGCTTTTTGGTCAATTCTAGTATCTTATTTTACAACAAGAGACTCTCACCAATTATTGACCAAATAGTACTTTTAACTACAACAAAATCTTGCGTACCTGGCCCGGGTCAACAAATAGACCCGATTAATACCTCGCTTTAATTATCACACAATCTATGGCGACGCAATTATCCGATTTGCTAATAGCTCCTGTTAAGATAAGACTTGACAACCACTTTAGTCGATATTGTCAAATGGTGTTATCACCACCATTTGACCCGTTTGGACTATATGCCCAACGTTATCTATTTAATCAAAAACATGGTTTTTGATTTCTAATTCCTACATCCATCCCATCCTGGATTTTTCAACCAAATTCTTTTTCTCTTAAATTCCTTTCTTACAAATTTAACCCATTTCGGCTTACGCTATGGGTATCCTTTTAACTTCGATTTACATTAGTCGACATTTGACCAATTTTCAATTTTTCTTCTTTACCCTTTTTCCTCATTATTAGATTACACTACAAGGTAATCTTAACGGAAATCCATATTTTCAATATTATCGTTATCGCGTTTATAACATATAGAATAAACAAGTATTCTACATAAGTGTGTAATTTACACTTACCTCTCATACCGAATACGCTTTTCTTCTCGTACTTGATTTATTTGACCGCTTCTTTCCCAAGCCTCCACCTAGCTCGTTTAAGCGTCAAACTACTGTCAATCATTTATAAGGCGGTTAAACTAGTCATTAACAATCATGACTATTCCACCCTACTTATTTTCTATGTCGAAGCTACTATTCGACTTCATTATTAGTTAACTTAGTTTATCAAAGTTAACTGCTTTCAATCACATGGTTTACAACATTAAGTCTAAATCAACATAATATTTAGAACACTTATCACTTCATATTACGCGTAATTGACATATCATTCAAATACGCGTTTTCACTCTAAAGTTCAACACTTTAGTTCTCATTTAGGCATTTTAACAAACACCTAATGTGCATAATTTGTATTCTTCTTTCATCAAGTTCATGGTTATTGTTTTAACCAAGTTTTAACATCAATCAACATGTTCATATCAATTTTTCGCATCTACAACATCAGATTTTACTTACGAAAATTCAAATTACACTAGAACAACTATCAATTTCTAGTGTTTAACATGTTCATACAAAAACCCACTTATCACCTTCAATGGTGATCATGAATTTCACAAGAATTAGGCCAAACTTCATCATATACTTGTCTAGGGTTTACTCCTAGACGCTACAATGTTCCTATTTCATCATATAACAAGCATGCAACCATCTAATTCGAATTCTCTAGGTTTGCTCAGAAATTCAACTAGATATTTCTCATGAAATTTACATACCTCGTGACTCCTTTTTCAATGGAGATCACTAATTCGTACTCGGATTTTGATTTAGGCTTGATTTGGACCTTCAGTTTGAGAGATTTATGAGAGTTTAGGGTTTTGATGATGAGCTTATGTCGCCCCCTTCTCTGTCGATCGACCAGACACACACAATTGTATGTGTTTGGTAATTTAAGTTTTGTTTTTAATAATTCTAGTTTTAGCTTTTAGCACCTTTGGTCCCTCTTGTTTTATTTATTATAAAAGAAGCTATATCTCATAGTTTTTCATTTAATTACCCATTACTAACTATGTTAACTATTCCTAGTTAACTTGGTGGGTGTGAGGATTATAACCCGTTTTATTTTTAAGTCCCGTTAACTCGGGCTTCTAACAAACCGTGTTTTCTCAAAGCGTTTTATTCTTCTTTTTTATTAATATAAGATTATTTATTTAAATCACAGTATTCACCGGGTTAATTTTACCACTAACGGTATTTTACCCATCTTTACTATTAACGGAGTTTGATTACCAAACCCATTTTTTGGGTGTTACAAAAAAAGTTTATCCTTATCTAAATACTTGTTTAAGATTATTTATAGAAAAACAAATATTTATTCTTATCTAATTTTTGTTTAAAATTATTATTATTATTTAATATGTGAGATAAATAGGAAAATAAGGTTAGAAGGCACCAGAAAGTGACATGTGTCCAAAAAAGATTTTAATTTAGAAAAACAAAAATTTGTTCTTATCTAATTTTTATTTAAAATTATTATTATTATTATTTAATATGTGAGATAAATAGGAAAATAAAGTTAGAAGGCACCAGAAAGTGATATGTGTCCAAAAAAGATTTATTCTTATCTAATTTTTGTTTAAAATTATTATTATTATTTAATATGTGAGATAAATAGGAAAATAAGGTTAGAAGGCACCAGAAAGTGACACGTGTCCAAAAAAGATTTTAATTTAGAAAAACAAATATTTGTTCTTATCTAATTTTTGTTTAAAATTATTATTATTATTTAATATGTGAGATAAATAGGAAAATAAGGTTAGAAGGCACCAGAAAATGACATGTGTCCAAAAAAGATTTTCTTTTATTAGTATAGAAAGATTACATTATATTTTATTCTATTCACCGTATGTAATAACGAGTTTAATCAATCGTACAATACATGAGTTTTTTTAATAACCTAACTCTGTTATTATTAGTTATATAACAATATAACATTATATTTATTCAACCAGAGTAATACACGCAATTCTAGCTTGTTTAAAGGTATATAAAAAATAAATGTATGTTTGGAAGCTAAAAGTGTATTATGTTATATTTAAAGATGGCTTGTTTATTATAAAACTAGTTGGTTGCACTCGTGCTCCGCGGCGGGGGCTACCCGACTTTGAACAAATTTTAAATGGAAACGTAGATGCAATCATAACGTGAATGGTGTGAATTTGGTTGATATGTGTTTGGTTCGTTCCGGTACCAACATTTGCTATCACAACCAAAAGAGAGAAAAAAAATAAAGTCATGATATGACCAAAAGGATATCGACAAGTGTTTTACACTCATTGAAACAATAAAAATGAATACTGATAACGGTACCGAACTTGTGATATGACTAAAAGGATATCGACACGTATTTTATACCATCAAAAACTATAAAAAACGAATACCAGTATCGATACCGACGTTGTTCAATCGATATCAACGCGGTTCATTTCGTTACCCGTTCAATACCAGGAATTTATAAAATAAACGAACATAAGTTATTTAAAGTATAAAGTTGCGATTAAAAAAAAGGACAACAAATTAAAAGAAAAAAAAAAAGAAAAGGACAAAATAAAAACATTGTAGCAAACAAAAACAATAAAAACCGAATACCAATATCGATACCGACATTGTTCGGTCGATATCAACGCGGTTCATTTCGATTTCGTTACCCATACAATATCAGGAATTTGTAAAATACGTAAATTATTTAAAGTATAAAGTTACGATTAAAAAAAAACAAAAGGACAATAAATTAAAAAAAAAAAAGACAAGGACAAAATAAAAGCACTGTAGCAAACATGCTATAGCATTTGATATATATAACAGAGTAAACTGCCATTTTGGTCCCTGAGGTTTGGGCAGTTTTGCCACTTTAGTCCAAAACTTTCATTTTGGTCCCTGTGGTTTCAGTTTTGTGCCATTTTGGTCCAAAAACAAAATCAACTCAGATTTTTCAAAAAAAAGCCTGCTATTTTGTCCTTTTCCTCATGGGCAAAATGGTCATTTGCCACATTCTCTATAAACTCTACTCTCTCTCTATAAACTCTTCACTCCCTCCCCCTTCTCACCACCGCCACCTCCTCCCCCTCCGTTAACACCACCACTGCACCACTACCATCCCCACCGCACCACCACTCCACCACCACTGTCTCTCTCTCCCTCTCTCATCTCTTTAGAGCACAACCACCCCCGTTCTTCCCCCATTTTTCTCTCTCTAAAACCTAAAACCCTAGCTTTTACCCTCTTTTTCTCTCTCTAAACTCGTTCTAGGGTTTGTGAGTCGTTCTAGGGCTTGTGAAAGGTAGGCAATGGTGGTGTGGCGATGATGGCGGTCATCTGCATATGAGAGAGAGGGGGGTTGGGGTTGACGGTGCCGGAACCTCAGGGTCAAACCGAGCGTCCCAGTTACCTGAAACTAACGAATTTGAAGAAACGTTGAAGTTAATTAGGGTTAGGGTTTCGACGCGAAATTGGGGAATTTGGGGACGGAGAACGAGCCACATGATGAAGATGATGACGCCGGTGATGAGGATGATGCCGATGATGAAGATGATGACGCCGGTGGTTGGGTGGCCGATGGTGGTGGGGGCGGCGGGGTAGCCGGTGTCTGGTCTGGATTGATCGGCCATTGAGAAATATGGTTGTTGTTAATGATGAGGTGATGATTGGTGGTTGTTTGGGGAAGTAAGTTGGGGAAAGATTGTCATGAAGGTCTGTCACTGTAATTGGAATCTTTAAGCGTACAGATGCAGAATGCAAGATTTTTGAATAAGTTGGGGAAGATGTTGCTTTTATGTATTATAATAATTGTATAATAATTCCAAATGACCAAAATGCCCTTGAGGAAAAGGATAAAAAACCAGATTGTTCTTTTAGAAATCTGACCTAATTTCATTTTTTGACCAAAGGCAATAAAACTGAAACCACAGGGATCTAGATGCAAAAGGTTTAAGATTTGAACTAAAATGGCAAAACTGTAACACCCGTTCTTATAATTCAAGGTTTAACGTATATTTTACGAAAACAATCATGTAATTAAGATTTCATATACATCGGAAATACGAATTTATTAAAACCTTTGCAAATCATAGTTATTCAACATAACGTGATCGCATTCGTCGTTTAAAATTTACGACGGGCAATGTGCGGAAGCATGTATCTTTATAGTGTTCGGTTCTTCGATGAGCTTGATCGTCTTCCGGCATCCAAAATGTACCTACATTTCATAAACATGAAATGCTTTAGTCATACGGGGTTTAAAACGTGTCAAAAACGAGTCCGGGAAACGAAATTGATTAAAATACATTATGTTACAGGGTCTACCGTAAATTACAGTGGCTACCGTAATTTACGGTAGCCCCTGAATGTTGATTCTTCCCACCGTAAAGCAGGGGGTTTATGGCGTAAAGACTTATAGGCTACCGTAAGTTACGGTAGCTACCGTAACTTACGGTGGCCTCTGCAGGATTTTCCAAGTTTGCCGTTTTCTAAAACGGAAACCTTCATAACTTTTAATCCGCTTGTCCGTTTGACCTACCGTTTCTTCTTACGTGATTGTAATTTGATTCTCCATCATATGGAGTTAAAATACAACATCCGGATTAACAAAATTTAAGACTTTTAAGTCTTCGGCTTATTACCCTTTTACCAAACTTTTACCCGTTCGTGATTTTATCAAACAAACATGTTGTTTGATTCTAAATTCTCATCGTTTCCATGTTGTTGTCATATTAGATTCAAATCACGGGTTTATATACATTCTTAAACCCGTTTTTACTTAGATGTTTAATTGACCCGTTAAGGGCATTTAAGCACTTTTACGCATAATTCACACTCGTTTATTCCTAGCATCTTATTTCCACATTATTTATCATATGATCTTCCATCACAACTATATTTGTGATGGATTTAATGTGGCGATCTATATAATCCGAGTTTTACCCCTCGGATTATCATTTTTACGACAAAGACTCGTATAGAGTCTTTTGACCAAGGATTTACATCTTTCACTTTTATACTTATTCTAAGTATTGACTTAATTATAAAACTCGTTTTCAAGCGACTTCTAAGGGTTGCTTGCTTAATTTCACTTACAAGGGCGTTTTGGTCATTTTTAACCCTTCTTTTACGACGAAGGGCTTGCTTAAGCCATGCACGCCCAAAATCTCATTTTTAACCAAATCTTGTTATCAAAACACTCTGTCTATAATTTAAATCCTTCGGTTTACCTTTTAAGGTAACCGAATGTCCCTTTTACTTTGCCTAACTCTCATAGAACTTCAAGTTCTAAATGATGAGTTGATCTATTATACATACCTGGCTCGGATCAACTTATTAACCCGGTTTTAATACCTTGCTTTGTAATCGCTAATTAAGAAAGATGCGAGTACCCATTGGATATCTATTCCTGTAAGCATATAACTCGACAAAAATCATTAGTCGATATTGTCAAAAGGTGATGTCTACACCTTTTGACCCGTTTGGCCGAATTGATCGTTTATCTTTGCGAGATGATATTTATTATCATCTCATCTACATGACCCGTTCCGTTCAACAGCGTACGGTCATTTTACTTATAAATCGTTTACTACCACTTTCGACTCTTTATGTCTTACGCGGAAAAGCGTCTTTTTTTTTAAACAATCGGTTATTGTCAACGTGTGACTAAATTACTGTTTTGCCCTTATTATTTGTTTTGGCTTACCATAATAGATAACCATTAAAAGTTCATTTTTCCTTTCGTCATAATATGACCGAATTATCGATTTACTTCTTTTTAACCATTATTATGGTTTCTTTCATCTTTGATTATCTTGTTCCGTACGACTACACGACGGAACATCATATTTTAATTGTTTAGTTATCTCATTTGTAATTTATATGATAAGAGAATATTCCACAATTTAAGACTAGTGTAAGCTATACTTACCTTGCATCCAAATTTCGCTTTTCCTTCATTCTTGATTCGTTTGACCCGCTTCCTTCCCCAAGCTTTCACCTAGCTTGCCAAGCGTCAAACTATCATTGTAATTGTAAGATGGTTAGGTTAGTCATAATCATTTACAACTAAACCATCCTACGCTTTTATGTCGAATTTATCATTCGATCATACACTTGGTCGGTTTGACTTTTTAAAGTCAATCGACTTATCGACTTATTCAATGCACATTTGTTTTATTAAATTTCACTTAGGCATTTCGTCCGAACCCTTAACGAACTTCAAATTTTACACACTAACTACTAGGTAACATGATTTCAAGCATCTATATCACGATCTTAACATCAATTCTTTTATATCATACTAAACCCATTTCATGAGAAGTATGATCTTGTACCCAATTTCATGGTTTAATCAAACACTTTCTATTTGTTATCATGCATGTTGATTCTAAGCATAGCTATATCATAAATTTTATCATAACATTAAAACCCACTTATCTAAGTGTGTTAACCCATCAAGTCTTTCAATTCATAGCATGTTATGTATGATTTTCACTTAGGGTTTCGTTCCTAAGCAAGTATACATCACTAATCTAGCCATAGCTTCTCTAATCCATGCCTAATTCACGATTAGGATGATTATCCAATTTTTACAACTTCACCAAACATCAAGATTTTACATACCTTATGATCCCCTAGCTTGGGTGATCATTAATCCATGTTCAATTGTGAATTTAGACTCCATTTGGGCCTTCAATTTGATGGATTTGTGAGAGTTTAGGGTTTCACCCTCTTGGTCGCCCCTGATGATCGATCCACACACACACCTTGTGTGTGTGGTGTATATTTTTTTATTAAAAATAACTTGTTTCCTCTTTAACGGTTTTGGTCCCTCAAGTTTTATTTTAATTATTAGGAACTAGAACTCCATATTTTATTTACTTATTTACACCTCATTAACTAGGTTAATTACTCCTAGTTAACTTAATGGGTTCGGGAAGCTATAACCCGTTATATTTTAAGTCCCGTTAGCTCGGGCCTTCTTATAAACTTACTTCCTTAAAAGCTTTTATTCACATTGTATTTAATATTAGGATTATTTGTTCAAATCCTAATATTTATCGGGTTACTTTCACCATTAACGGTACTTTACCCGTCTCTTAGTATTAACGGGGTTTGATTACCAAACCCGTTTTCGGGGTGTTACAAGTCTACCCCCTTAAAGAGGTTTCGTCCCCGAAACCTTATTTACGTAGTTCATTGGTTTAATCAAACGAATCCTAGTTTCGTTTTCAAGGCACTCGTTTCCTTTTGGTCAAAAGTTTTTCATTTTTATATTGGCGTGTGCTTCTTTTATATGTAAGGCCTCGTGGGCCGTTACTTTCAGCTTGTGTCCATTATCTTTATTGATTATTTATTTGGCGGTTAGACTTCTTAGTCACCGGTTACCATATATCCCATCTCCCGGGTTTACTATATTGTTGTCTTCGTCCTTTTGCGTGTTAATGATTTCATAGCTTGTAACTCACGTTATAACGTGGTTATATTCTATATCAATTTTGTGATCGTGATCACATCACGTCATGTTTAAGTCCATTTCGACTTTTCATCATCGAAATTCTTTCTTTCGAATGTATCATTTTACACCTATCGGTGTTAGGACCTATATCCTTTAATATTAACCAATTTCTAATCTCTCTCGTAATATCCATATTTACTAAAACGTTGTTTCTCACTAAAACTAAATTTTAGTTTAACGTTTCCTTTTCTCCTTGTCTTGCATCTTAATTGTGAATTCTTTTTGTCATTTCTGCCCGTTTAGATGTTCTAGTGAAATCCCTCACTTTTGTCAACCAAACCGTTCATGATCTCTTCCTTTTAACTCATTCAGTTAAATTAGCGAAACCCCTCGCTTTTATACTAACTTTACCTTCCGTTATTATTTTACGCGGGGATTTTAACCAGTTTCCTCGCTTCACATTATTGACCCGTTCAATTTCAAAATAGTTGAACGTAATTTATCAAAATTTCTATTTACAGTATCTTATCGTCTTTTAGTCATGACTCGAAATCCGAGTCTTTTAATTTTCCATCCGAGTTCCCGTTTCTCGGTCTACGCATGTGTTTAATCCTTACCCATCAACCGGGTGTTTTACCGAAGTCGTTATTATTGCAACCCTTCCGGTATGCATTAAGACTTTGTTTCACTCTTATATTCCGACATTGTCCTCGAGTTTGGTGTTTTACAAAAACGACCCGTTAAGAGTCATATTTGCATTCTCCGGGTTCGAGTGTAGTACACCCCTCCCAATGCATATCTTAATCGTTTTACATATTTGCATTTTCTGGGTTCGAGTGTAAGTACACTCCTCCTAATGCATATCTTAATCGTTTAACATATTTGCACTTTCCGGGTTCGAGTGTAAGTACACTCCTCCTAGTGCATATCTTAATCGTTTTACATTAATCTTTGTCCCTTCACTCGGGCTCATTATCTTAATGTAATACGCTCCTGTCACCCGGCTGTGCATTTACATTTTTATCAAATATTTTACTCATTTGATTCATTTGGGTACTCCTAATTCGTCCCATTTACCCTGTCCTTACTACATCGGATGTAAATGTGTCCGCTCTAAGAAGTTCATGGTATCATATGCCACTGCTTACTTGGCCAGAGTAAGCGATTAACACATGACACACATGACCTTTTATAGTTTTCACATCACGCCTATGTAAGTAACGCCTCTATTTAGTTTTCTTGGAAATAATATCCTGGATAGGTATTCTATTAAGGTTTTCCAAGTTTCTAATTTACATAAGCAACAATCAATCTTTACATGTTTGTTGCATATTTCTATTTGTGTGATTATATTTAAAAGCGTGCACCTGGTAAATGTTTGCCCTAACGGGCTTCCTATGTCGTTAACCTTGTTCGCGATCGTCACGCGATTGAGGTCCTTGATGAGTATGCCCTGCTTGTCATACCTCGGACCGTTCCATCGTCATATCCGCAATTTGTTAAACTCTCGCTATCTTCAGATGCGAGTGTCCTTCAATTAAAACATTTACAAGAATTAGTAACATCAACTTTAATAATCGCCCGTATTATAATACAAGGCTTTTCTACTATACGCGTCAACGCGCGCAATTTCGTCAACTACATTTATCTCTTAATTAAGGTAACGTGTATCACACGATAGCCCTATGTTGTTTACAACACTTTAGCACGCTAAACTATTAACTTACATGTACTTACCGGATTTGCGATCAAGCCTCGAACCGAACACTTTATTCTTTTAACCTTGAGCTCTGATTACCAACTTGTAACACCCGTTCTTATAATTCAAGGTTTAACGTATATTTTACGAAAACAATCATGTAATTAAGATTTCATATACATCGGAAATACGAATTTATTAAAACCTTTGCAAATCATAGTATATCAAAGTTATTTTTACCAAAAACGTATTTTGACGACTGTATGTGTTAACTAATTACATTAAATTTATTCAAGCTGTGCAGTACACGTGTTTATTCAACTCATGTTATACACGGGTAAATTAAAGATGTAACTTTTTTATTATATAAAAATATATTTAATCAACCCGTGTAATACACGGGGTTCTAACCTAGTTTGATATATATAATAATAATATCCCAATGCGTATCAAGTTTATCTGAGAGAAATAAAAGTAATACTTTTAAACCAAAAAAAAAATATTACATTATTTTATTTCAAGTGAACAAAATTATTTATAGGATGACTCTCCCAATGGCCAATGCTACAAGAAACACATGTTCCACGTGTGGGACCACTCACCACATCATTAATCAAGGTGGACCTCACATCAATCGGAACCTTTGAATTTTTGAGGACCACGTAAAGGTAAAAACATAAATTCACAAAAACATAAAATAAAAATTCTCCAAGACGCTTCAAATTGTTTGATGTGTAATAAAAGATGAATTCACACATATGTGATAATAGTACAAATATAATAAATTAGCGGTTTATATGGTTGTTGTATACTCACACTTTTGCTTTCTAATCCCACACTGTTTCAAGTCATCAAACGACGATTTCACGTATATGTAAACGACTGTTTAAAATTTAAAGGCTATAATTTAATATACAGACCTGCAAATGGTTGTTCAACATGTATACAAACGACCTTATGAAATTCAAAGGGTCCTATGATTTAATATAGAGAACCACAAATAGTCTTTTGATTACTTCTCAAACAACCGTTTGTAAAGTGTATGTCTATGAGATTAGATTACAGGGGATGCGTATATAATCATCGTCTTAATATATGATAAAATGAAAACTTTTTAACCGTTTCTCTTCTACACTATGGTTTCTCACAACAAATATCTATGTTATCGATCAATTATTTATTTAAGTTTATCAACTAAAATAATATAAAAGTGATTTTACTTACTTTGTTTTAATTATTAACTCTTAATATTTTTTTATTATTGATTTATCAATTAAAAGCTTAAGTTGTTTTAGCTTTTAGAGACCCTTTTTAGATTTTTAATCGATATTAAAAAAATTATTATCAAAACATGTATTAAGACCTATGCAAATAAATTTAAATGTCTAGGATAAAAACTTGTGTATTTTTGTTCAGTGTAGTTATCGGAACCTCTGCTACCCACTTAAACAAGTATAAAGTCTAAAGTGGTAAATGAAGATATATCGAATGAGAAAATACAACAAGTCATAAGTTTTTATATATATTATTATACTAGGTTAGAACCCCGTGTATTACACGGGTTGAATAAATTTAATTTTATATACTAAATTAAAACAGTTATTCTTTAAAAATCTCGTTTATTACACGAGTTGAACAAATGTAATTTTATATATTAAATAATAAAAAATTATATCTCTAAGAACCTCATGTATTGTACTGAATAAATTTAATTTTATATACCAAATAATAAAAATCCGTGTATTGTACGGGTTGAATAAATCTAATTATATATACTAAATAATAAAAAAATTATATCGTTAAAAACACTGTGTATTACACGGGTTAAATAACTGTAATTTTGTATAGTAAATAATATGCTATTGGATTCGTTTAAAAAATCATAAATTTGGTTCGGTTTAATTCGAATCAATTCACAAACTTGGTTAAGTTTAATTCGAATTGATTAGAATCCCAATTTGAAAAATCAAAAACATAATTATATTATTAACTTTTCTTCCTAATTAGTGTTTTTTTTAAGTTTGATCTAATGTCTAATAAGTTATTTTGTTTGTACTTTAAATTTTTTATATGAGCGTATTATTGTTTTTTTAAGTTTAAGATTATTGTTTTGGGTTATTATTTAAAAAATATCTTTAATTTATAACTTAAATTTGAAGATAATATATTATTGGAAAAAATAGAATGATTCTATCCTACATTCAAAGTAAGATAAGATTTAATATTAATTGATTATTTATTATTTAATTAATTGATATAAGAAAAGTATGAAAAGGCAGGAAATTACAAATGTAGACGTCTTCAATGAATGACACGTGTCACTTATTGGTTTTTATTATAGTAGATATGTACATATTGAAAGTCACCCTTCAAAAAAAAAAAGATATATTAAATATCATCATGATAGCTACATGAAACTTTTATATTCATGATAGCTACATGAAACTTTTATATTTTTACATATTTACCACAAAACTTTTATTTTTTTCACTATTATTTAGTATTAAGGGGTAGAAATTATTATATATATTAAATTACATCCTAATAATTTCATTTGCACTATTATTTATGTTGATCGCCTACAATGTTTTTTTTTACTTTTAAAATTTCATTTTAACCACTTACATTATAAATAATATATTTCTTTAATCCAATTGCTCTATTTTTCTTCTATAACTTTTGTTAATTATTTTCTTTTATAAAAACTAAATATGCGATATAGTTTTTTTAACAGACAGACCCGGTCCCCACCGAAATTTTTTAAATTATTTTTTACAAAAAACAAATATGTTGTTGATCACAACTGCGAGTGGTGGTTGTTGCAGGTTGGTAATATCCAGCATGTCGGGTCGCAACACCACGTCACCATTATTCTTCTATTTACTATTATTTTTTCGTTTTTTGTTGTTTTACATATTTATATTTTACAGCTTTATATTGGTTTTTTCGTTTAGTTCGTACGTGGATTATCCGCCGCAACACGCGGTGGGGAAATCCTAGTAAATATTTAAAACATAGCAATTTTTTTTGAAAAGAGAACTTCAATAAAAACCGGCACTACTCGTCTCCAAGGAGGAGAGCGATTTCCTCCACTTCCACGAAAACATACTAGCTCCACTAGCCTTCAAAACCCGGTCCGAAACATTACAGAATTTGTCCTCTTCTAAGCGAAAAAGGTTTGGATATTTCACCTATAAGGCCACTTCACATATCCATGGATCCATCCAAGATCTAATAGCATTACCATCACCAACCTTACTACGGATTAATGAGCCGAAATTTTGACCATCTACCTTTAGTTTATTTCCAAGCTTGACGATGTTCGACCAAACACTCCCACTACTATTACCAAGCATCGGATAAACCTCCCACTTTCTAGCATGTGCATGAATGGACTCAATGACTTTCTTCCAATAAGGACTACATTCCGCTCTATACCTCCATAACCATTTAAGAATAAGTGCATTATTACAATCTTCAAGTTTACTCAAACCCAAACCTCCTTCACTCTTAGGCGTGGCTACCTTCTCCCAAGCCACCCAATGCATTTTCGTCACATCATTAGACCCACGCCATAAAAGCTTTTTTATCATCACTTCCAAAGTCAATATAACTTTTTCTGGAGCTTTGTAAAGAGAAAAATGGTAATTTGGTAAACTTTGGAGCACCGATTTAATTAACGTTACTCCATCTCCAATGGACAAAACTTGAGCTTTCCACTTCGATAAGCGACTTCTAAATACTTCCACCACCGGGTCCCAGTTCACTATACGATTCATGTTTGCTCCTACCTTGATTTCTAGATAAATAAAAGGTATTTTTCCAGCCTTACAACCCATGACCAATGCGCGCGCTCCTCGTAACTTCATCAAAATATGAGTTCACATCCGTGCATCCTTTTCCAAAATATGTCTTTGTCGGGCTATAATTATTATTTAATTTGATTTTTTCACATATAACTTGTGTTCCTTAACATTTTTAAAAAGCTTGAATACGTAGTTGTTTTTAATTTCTTTTTTCTTGATATTTGGTGTAAACTTTTATTGAATACGTAGTTGTAGTCAAAATAAAATATTTTTATAGCATCATGAGCTATAGCGAGTGTCGGTACGTGATGGACCGATTAGAACCAAACAACATCGGTACCAGTATTACCATTATTGGAGCCGGTACCATTATTCGTTTTTATGGTTTCAATCGATATAAAACGTGTGGTCATCTCCTTTTAGACATATCACAACTTCATTTTATGGATTTTCTCTTTCGGTTGTTATAGCGAATGCCAGTACTGTACCGATACCGACCCAATTCTCGTTACGTCGTATGGAGAATCCCAATAACTGTTTTAATTATTCAATACTAATCACTACAAGAATATAAAATTCCAATGTGACATTATATATTATGCAATCTAAAGTATATTTAATGAACAGAATATTTATGTTATAAGGTATCTTTGGAAAAATACAAATACAAACAAATTTTAAAACACATGGAATATAAAAAATGAAAGAGAATATAAAACACATGGAATAGTTATATAGTTATTAACAGCAAAAGAAAGATTCTTTGCTGGGAACACATTATAAACTTTTTTATTCTGTTAGTTGCTTGTGGTCTTGTAAGTTGTAAAGTATAAAGTGAATTTTCTTTTTTTGGGTGGAGTCTTGTAATGGCAGAATATGATTTATCAGAAAAGGTTTGTATGTCGAGGAACACAAGAATTGATTCGTGTTACACGTTAACAACTCGGTTTGTTTAAACATGAGTATGATACCGGTACTCAATAGGAAATGTTTATTTCCAGTTCACGATACAAATAAATACTTTATTATAAATACAACTTCATTTATCATAAAATATATTTTAATATTTAACAAAAAAGAAGTAAACATAACTTTATATTTAATTTTTTTAAATTAACGAACACAATTTATGAAAAAAAAAGTAAAAGAAATAAAATATTATAAAAGAGGTTATAAAGAAAAATTAAATAAAATAATCAACTAATTATTAAATGAATACAAAAATGGACATGTGTCACCGTAATATTTTACGTCAACAATTTTTCCGTCCAAATCCCTCCATGAGATGACCCTAAATAAAGATATTGTTTTATATAATAGGAAAGAGTATCTTAATCTTATTTTAATATTATCAATTTCTTTTTTACCTATTTATGACATAATAAATTGACCATTATTTAAGGGTCCCCTTGTTCCCACACCCCCTATATCTTATTTTCACATCCCTAGTGTATACGGCCCGTATACAAAATATACGGCCCGTATAGAATGTTTTTTAATAGGAAAATACGCAGAGAATGTTTTTTTGATTTTACTATATACGGCCCGTATATAGTTATACGAGCTGTATACACGTTTATACGATTTGTAAAACGTATACGGCTCAATGAAATTATTTTGGTAGGTTTTTGATGTTACCAAATGTATACGGCCCGTATATAAGAATGTTTTTTCAAGTATCACGTTTTTTCCAGTAAAAACACCATCATTCTAGGGTTTCTAAACTCTTCATCATCTTTAACAACATTGATCGGAACACGCCGCTTAAATCGGAGCACAAGTAGAGTAACGTTACCGATCAGTTCGTTGATCGAGTAACTAGCAGAAGAACCCGACACAAACAAGTTCTCCACAGTTTGTTATTCAGATCTCTGTTCGGTCATCTTTCCAAACTACAACACACGATAACTTTAAACTTTATAGTGTGTGATTTGACCAGAAAATGATTGGAGGTGATTGCTACTTTTAATAAGCTGTCATAGTTGTCAAATTCGATTTCAACAAATATTTTCCTTTTCCTTCAATTTCTAGAACATTCTCCGTTACATGAAGATGTGTCGGGTTCTTCTACTGGTATTTTAATGAAGTATTGAAGATTGAATGTGCAAACCCAACCATTTTTTACTACGGAAACAGTGGCTATGCGAAATACAAACCGCAACCGTTTTTTACTATGGAAACGATGGCTATGCGAAATACAAACTGCAATCTTTTGTGACTATGGGAAACACAAGTTTTCTTTTTGAGCTTGATGGATGTCCGTTATCTCAGTCGAGGCGGGCATTGTTTAAATCTGAATATAACTAGATGTTACGTGTATCAGCGTTGTTTATCACCCTGTGTGAGCATTGGAAACCCGATAAACAGTCTTGACAACTATGAAAACTTATCTATATATGTGTGTCACATTCATCCTGTTATAGCAATCGATATGATTAATTTTACAGATTTTTTTCTAATTAGCGTTGTTAACTACCAAAAGAATGCATACACAAATAGTTCTAGTAGACGAAGCAAAGAGACCGTTGTGTATCTGAATCAGGTTCTCAAACAAACACTACTAAAGATGAGTTGGTGATAAATACCGGAGCTGTTATCTCGGTTGTTCAGTACTTTCGTGATAATAAAACAAGCAGGCATTGATTTTGCCAAGATTGAAGGAAAGAATCTGGCCATAAGCGTTGTGGATTCTCAGCGTTATTCGAATGTAAGTGGATCGAGTGATACGCTTATCTATTCTGGTCAATGTGGGCATGGTTTGTTCGGGAGTAAATCACCACCCAAAGATCAACAACTTGTGATTGTCGGGTTCTACTAGTTATTCGGAATGTTTCGAATCATCACAGAAGACGTGTCGGGTTCTGCTAGTTATTCGGAATGTTTCGAATCATAACAGAAGACGGATGCGGTTTGCATATTCAATCTTCATTGCTTCATTAAAATTACAACACACGATAAAATGCTTGGAAAATTGCATCAACTCTCCTATATCAAGTTGAACGGACGATATGTATCTTCTATCATGCGACGGACCCAATTCGTAGATTCCGTCCGGTTTCAAAGCCGGTTGAGGATTACGAGTGTTCCACACTCGTTCAAAGCCGGTTGATGGTTACAAGGATCGTTCTAATAGATTAAAGATGGTTCTTCATTGAGGAAACCAAACGTAGATGGAGATGATAGGCCTGGTAACTGGAAGAGAAAAAACCCAGTGACGTCGTCGACGATTATGAACGGATTATTGGCCATTATTCGACCGAGTAATCAATTGTATTTTTTTACTTGCTTCTCTTGTTAAGTTTCTGAACCAACCGAAATCCACAAATTCCAACAGTTTCTTCGTAGATTCCGTCCAGTTTTCAAACTCTTTCACTCAAAGTTAATATTCACTGTGGTGGATGCAAGCATAAAGTTAGAAAAATACTCAAGAAGATTGAAGGGTACACAACTGAAGCTCAACTTGAATGGACGATATGTATCAACAACTTGTGACTGGGAATATGGCTATGAAGAATACAAGTGCAAGAGAATGGCGAGTTATTTTCAGTTATTTCTGTTGATCCACAAATTTCATTGTTTAAATCAGAATCAGGTTCTCAAGACAAGGATCGTTCTAATAGATTAAAGAGAATAAACCATTTTTTACCCATAGTATACGAGCCGTATAAGAATATACGGCCCGTATACAATCATCGTATACATTGTATACGATCGGTAAATTTGTTTTTTACCGAGAGTATACGGCCGTATAAACGGTATACGGCCCGTATACATATGGTAAAAAATGGTAAAAATCTCTTTAATCTATTAGAACGATCCAATAAACGAAGAACAAAACATATTTTCAAAACACAGGTTCATACAGTGCTGTAATAGGTTGTGGTTCAGCCAAAATGACATCTAGCATTACTAACTGTTCAAGTAAGTGTCTAAAAATCTGAAAATTCAGGTTTACCTTGTTAGTTTCTCAAACAAACACTACAAAATCATCTGCTTCCTGAATCTGAATCAGAATGTTAACTCTAAAAAAATTTGTTTCTTTCCTTTCATGAGGTAAAACCGGTTTCAACATATGTATCTTGCTCAACTCTTGTGGGCCCGTATCGGAATCAGGCGTTGGAAGGATTGTAGTAGTAGGACATTGGCACCACTGTATACAGGTTCGTGCATTGTAAGCCCGACCACTAGCAGAAGAACCCGACATGTCTTCTATGATGATTCGAAACATTCACGAACAACAATGGACTCACACTCATTGTTGCGAATTTGGTTTCTTCGGTACAGGCTGATGAAACCGAAGATTCAGACTCCTTACAACTCTCATCAAATGCCTCACCCTTCCTTTTATTCTATAAATATTAAATAAAGAATAACACCATGCCCGTAATCCCGCGTTGATAGCTTCCGTTTTATTACAGTCATACGACACGTTTTCTTGTTCTTCAATCTTTGTTACTTGTTAATGTTTTATTTTTTTTTTCTACTTTTAGAAAGGTTTGAGCACCTCACGACTGTAAAATATATTTACACCTTAAATCCCTTAAATACTTTGAGAAAAATCAAATTTTCGTTTCATACGGGCCGTATAAAAGTATACGGCCCGTATACACGTTCGTATACATTGCATACAACCAGGCAAACTTATTTACACATGGTGTATACGGGCCATATACTCTTATACGGCCAGTATGGAATAAAAAAAACTGACAAAGTCTGCTGGCACATATTTTGTTGTTTTTTTTTATTCTATACGGGCCGTATAACAGTATACGGCCCGTATACACAATGTGTAAATAAGTTTTTTCCATGTGTTAATATTACGACCCTTATTTAATGATAATATTATATCCGTCAAATATAAACCATTAACTTACATAATAAATTTATAATGATTAATTATCAATTAAATCTGCATAACAATTAGTAACAAGAATAACAAATCTAATTTAAGACATACCAATAAAATTATTTTCATGACTTCAAATAAATGTTATATATAAATATACACAATGATAAATATACATTATTATATGTAATATAATACGTAGTTTCAGTCATATGAAGAATATGATATTTGTGTATTACATATTTTTCAGTATTCAACACGTGTAATACATAGGCTACTATGGTATTTCAGTGTTACTAATTAATATTGGCTGATTTTTATGATAAATTAAAGTTAGTTATATAAGTACGTCAGTTATATAAGTTTTTTTTACAAATTATATAATTATATATATATTCTAATTATACAACCTCATATAATAAATGGGTAACCTTTAAGCGAATATTATAATAGGGGGAGATTCATTTGAGAATAAAATTAAATTGAGAATAAAAAGAACAAAGAGTACAATTGTAAAACATTAAATAGTTTCTCTCATTTCATTTATTATTATCTTTGACTAATTAATTAGTCATAAAGACTACCATCCTCCACACTAAAATTTTTGCCTACACACATCAAAATTTATTCTACACATTTTGAAATTTACCCTACACATACTGAAATTTATCTTACACAGCTCGTAATTCATTCTACACACCTCGTAATTCATCCCACACTTTAAATTAAAGTTTTTTTTCTTCTTTGAAAAAAAATATATATAATTTTTTTGAAAATAAGTTACAAATTTAATGCAGTTAGCTATTATAAAGGAAGACTACCAATTAATGATCTATCTAAGTTTACCAATATACCCTTACACTAATATTAAATACAAAAATTAAATGAAGTAAAATGAATGATTCTTATTGGTTGAAATTTCTTCTTTTTTATTCTTATAAAAAATTTCTTCTCGTTTGAACTCTCCACTGTTATATTATAATATATATTAAATAACATCATATTAGCTATAGTTAGGTTATTTGTTTTTGTTTTGGTCTAAAAAAAATTATTTTTACACTTTAGTTACATGAAACGTAGACATTTTTTTTGACTTTTTTTTTACAAAACCAAGTAGGATATTATATAACTATGAATTTTATACTCATACTTTTTCCTATGCTTTTATTAAATACGTTAAACAATTTGTATATTATATTTTCTTTACTTTATTTAGTTTTACAATAATTATAGTTTATCTAATTTTTTTTGTTAAGTTTGTTTATTAATTGTAATAAATTTGGATATGTCACGCTTTTACTCGAGTTTAATTAACGATGTAACTTTTTGGTGATTTGTGAATATACCGTCACGTATGTTTTAATCTATATTTCGACACAAGTGTTTTTTTATCTAATGATTTTAACCGTGTTTAATTTACGACATGACGTCCCATCGCAACTCGCGAGATATTTTTCTAGTATATTATTAAAGAAGAAGTATATTAGACACATGATTGAATGAGAATCCTACTAAAGATATTAGTAATACCATTTATAAACTTGAATTTTCTTATTAGAATATAATATAAAATATGTGACAGACACAAAAGTTTCAACCAGGACAAAAATAAAGGTATAATCTTTGGGGATGTGAGGAGGTTCAAAGAAATCATCTCTCTCTCCCCCTCTCACTCCTCTCCCTTTCTCTTGCAATATTTCAAGACCTCCCTATACATCTCCAAGTCACCAACAACAATCTCTTCATTATTTAACAACTCCTTTTATGCATCACTTTCTTCATCATAAAATATTTTTTTGTTGCAAGCAAGTTCTACTATTGTTTAAACTAACTCAATTATGCTACTATTTTAGGCTTGAAAATCCTCTTTTCATTGACTTCATCATCATCCCAAAGAAGTTGCATCACTAAACCCTCTCCTCAACTCTTTTACAATATTTTATTCATAAAAAAAAAAAAAAAAATCTCTGGTTTCTGTTGTGGGTATCCATATCTATAAACCCCTATGCTATAGATTAAATCAACAAAAGGGTTTATCACTATATCCCCTATACATCCCCTATTGTACTTATTTTCTTGAAAATCTTGATTTTTGTTCTAAAAATCAAGATTTCAACCTCACAATAATATCCTCATGATTTCTCACAAACCCACATCCAGTTGACTCTAATTTCAAAAGGGTATTTAAAAAAAATGGAACTTGATTGGCCTATGATGAGAAAAAGTGTGTTTTTATTGCTTTTTGGCATATGGGTTATGTTTGCAGTGGCAGTTGCAGATGAGGGTATACCTGGAAATTCATCATCTTTATCAACAAGGCCAAAAGTTGTGAATATTGGAGCTTTGTTAACAGTTAATTCAGTTATTGGGAGGTCTGTAAAGCCTGCTATTTTAGCTGCTGTTGATGATGTGAATGCTGATACATCTATTCTTGGTGACACCCATTTGAATCTCATTTTACATGATACAAATTGCAGTGGATTTATTGGCACCATGGGAGGTAAGTTATAAATACTTTAATAATTTTGAAATTAATGTAAATTAGTATGAAAATATTGGTCAGACATGGTACTTGTAATTTCAAAATTAGTATTAGCACTTTCAATCTTTAAGAAAAAGTTGATGAACAAACCAAAGATGATTAATATTACTACTAACTGGAAGTGATTCGGTGTTAAAAGCGTTAAAGAATAGATGATAATTGGGGATTTGACAAATAATAGTTTGACTTCAAAAGTCAAAAGATTAATTGTTGACACCATTTGAGGTAAATGCTCTGTTAATGTTATATTTAGCTGATAATTTTGAAATTAACATAGGAATGTTGGTCAAATGTGATATTTTTAATTTCTAAATTAATATTAGTGTATTTGATCTTTAACAAAAACTTGATGAACTCACTAAAGAATGTGAAGTTTACTACCGGTTAAGAATGATTCGGTGTTAAAAAACGCTAAAGAACAGATGGTAATTTTGGATTTGAAAAATAATAGTTTGACCTCAAAAAGTCAAAGATTGTTCTTGATGTTTTATGTAGCTTTGGAGCTAATGGAGAAAGATGTGGTGGCTGCAATCGGGCCACAATCGTCTACAATCGCACACGTCATCTCACACGTCGTCAATGAGCTTCACGTACCTCTACTGTCGTTCGGTGCAACCGACCCGACACTGGCAGCTCTCCAGTATCCTTATTTCCTCCGAACCACACAAAATGATTACTACCAAATGGCAGCCATTGCTAACATCATTGAGTACTTCGAATGGAAGGAAGTTATCACGATTTTCGTAGACGATGATTATGGTCGAAACGGGGTTTCGTCGTTAGGCGATTTGTTAGCTCAAAAACGAGCTAAGATCGCCTACAAAGCCGCGCTTACACCCGGTTCGTCAGTGGACGACATAACCGAGGTGATAACCGAGGTCAACTTGATGGAGTCTCGGGTTTATGTTGTTCATGTGAATCCCGACACGGGTCTCAAGATTTTCACGGTTGCGAAAAAGCTCGGGATGATGACGAGTGGGTATGTATGGATCACTACGGAGTGGCTTCCGGCGGTGCTGGATTCGTCAGCACCGCCAGATTCCACTTCCACTGTCGCAGCTCCTTTACAGGGTGTGTTGTCACTTCGACAACACACCCCGGACTCTGATTTAAAAAAATCATTCACCACGAAATGGAAGAACATTAAGTCGAAGGAGACATCGAGTTTTAACTCATATGCTCTTTACGCTTACGATTCCGTTTGGTTACTCGCGCGTGCTCTCGACACATTTTTTAAATCCGGCGAAGGTATCACGTTTTCCGCCGACCCGAATCTTAAAAACACAAGCGGGTCCGAGCTGCGGTTATCCGCGCTTAAGACATTCAACGAGGGTCCTAGGTTACTCGAAACGATTCTATCAACTAATTTCACCGGTGTAACAGGCGAATTTCGGTTCGACCAAGACAAGAACCTGGTTCATCCGGCTTACGATGTTCTTAACATCGTTGGTACCGGATTTCGAACAATCGGATACTGGTCGAACCGTTCCGGTTTATCCGTAAACCCTCCCGAAAAAATGTACGCGAAACCTTTAAACAGTTCGGCGAATGCTAAACGTCTATACGGTGTAATATGGCCCGGTGAAACGAATGTGAAGCCGCGTGGATGGGTGTTTCCGAACAATGGGAAGCCATTAAGGATTGCAGTACCGTATAGGCATAGTTACAAAGAGGTTGTGACGAAAGATGTTCGATCTCCACAAGGTGTACGAGGGTATAGCATCGATGTTTTTGAAGCTGCTGTGAGTTTACTACCTTACCCCGTGCCTCGGAAATACATTTTATACGGAGATGGTGTTCGAAACCCGAGCTACAGCAATCTTGTGGCTGCTGTTGCTGATAATGTAAGTTATTGTTTTGTTGCATACAATGTTTGACTTTTGAGGTCAACTTGTCTGTTCTTGATTTCATAGTTAACTAGTAAGAGTTGTTAATGTTTGAAATGTTTATTATTACTTTGATATATTTTGCAACTAAAACTTCAAAAAAAAGTGTAAATTGCAATTTTCTTTCTTAAGGTTTGGCCACTTTTTCGACTTTCATCCAAATGCTTGTTTTTTTCGCATTTGGGTCCTTGTCGTTTAAAAATCTTGTCATTTTCATCCTTGAGGTTTGCAATTTATTGCGACTTTTGTCCCTCTAAGTTTGGCCGTCAGGGATGAAAATGTCGAGATTTTAAACTTTTTGGATAAAAACAAACCTTTGTACGAAAATCCCAAAAGTTGCTGAACCTCATGGACGAAAATCGAAAATGACATTTTACTCTAAAATAATGTTTTGAAACCAACCATATCAATGAAGAGTTTGTGAAGTCTTAATTTTGACCTCAAAATGTTTGATTTGCATACATTTTGAGTTTTTTGTGGTTTACACTTTGTAACGCTTTTCGTCCCCATCTTTTTCTAAAAGTGCATGGATGACCCCTGTGGTTTGCATTTTGTAACGCATTCCTAACTTAGACCAGCCGAAACCTATAGATTTGTTGGCTGAGGACTAAATGCGTTACAAAGTTCAAAGCACAGGGACCATCCATGTACTTTTGAAAAGAAAGGGACGAAATCCAATTTTCCGTGTACTTGTGAAGTCTTGACTTTGACCTCGAAAGTCAAAATCTAGAACTAATTTTCCTTATTTTTTTCAGGCATTTGATGCAGCAGTTGGAGATATTACAATTATTACAAACCGAACAAGAATAGTTGACTTTACGCAGCCTTACATGGAATCGGGCCTTGTGATAGTTGTTCCTGTAAAGAAGTCGAAAACCAGCCCCTGGGCTTTTCTCAAACCGTTTACCATTGAAATGTGGCTCGTCACCGGTGGCTTCTTTCTTCTTGTTGGATTTGTTGTTTGGATTCTTGAGCATCGTTTGAACCACGAGTTCCGTGGACCCCCGAGTCAACAAGTCATCACAATTTTCTGGTTTAGTTTCTCCACGATGTTCTTTTCGCATAGTAAGTTTACTCCATTTGTTATAAAAATAAAACATAATTCCTATGTCTATCATATTAAAGAATGAATATCATTTCTCAAGGAATGAATATCAATTTTTGAAATACTTTACTAGTCGAACATGTATTGTTTTATTTAATTGATATTTACATATTTTGTTATAAATATTAGTATTATGATATTTTACATATATATAATTTCCCAAAGCAAAATTTTTTATAATTTAACATGTCCGGGTACTCTTCGACTAGGGAGCGCCTAGCGGCTTTTGCAGCAATGATGTTTGTCAAACATCTAATTATCTTATCTATTATTATTCATGTAGGGGAGAACACTGTTAGCACTTTGGGAAGATTTGTTCTACTCTTGTGGTTATTTGTGGTGCTGATCATCAACTCAAGCTACACTGCAAGTTTGACTTCAATCCTCACCGTCCAACAGTTAACATCCCGAATCGAGGGGATAGACGGGATGATTTCAAGTAACGAGCCTATAGGAATTCAAGACGGGTCTTTTGCGCGTAATTATCTGGTCCAAGAACTTAATATTGCAGAATCTAGAATTAGACCGTTGAAAGATAGAACAGATTACATAAACGCCCTTCGTCTTGGCCCAAACCGTGGAGGTGTAGCTGCCATTGTTGATGAGCTTCCTTATGTTGAGATTTTTATGAGTTCTACCAAGTGTGAGTTCAGGATCGTTGGTCAGGAGTTCACGAAAAGCGGCTGGGGATTCGTAAGTTTTTTTATGCTATCTCCCTTTTACATAGTTAACGATTTTCGAACCTTCAAGGGCAGTGGCGAAGCTTGAGAATTTCTACCCGGAGGTCGGAAGTCACCATACCTAAAAATTCTATATAAGTAAATTTTTTTTTTATAAAACCGGGGGTTCGAAAACGTATATACCTAAAAAATTCTATACGAAACATACATACATAACACTACTGAGTGAAAAGTTCAAAGTTCGGGGGGTCCCCCCCCCCGGGCCCCTTGAAAGCTACGCCCCTGTTCAAGGGGTTGGCACAGTGGTTAGCGCATTTCCAGTTAATTGCGTTTTACCTTGTACTGGTGAGGTCCCGTGAGTTTTTTGGTGAAGGGTTCTCACGGTTATAATAAAACAAAAAAAAAATTAGTTACATGAGACAGAAGTTAGACCAAAGTTAGTTACATTTCTATACCAAAAAAAAATCACATCTTTAGTCCCAAGATCAAAATTATAACTAATTTGTAAAACTTTCAGGCATTCCAAAGGGATTCTCCTCTAGCACTTGATTTATCGACCGCGATCCTGCAACTTTCAGAAAACGCAGAACTACAAAGAATTCATGACAAATGGTTAACCACAAGTTCTTGTTCAACTCAAGCAGAAATAGAGGTTAATAGTCTTTCTTTAAGCAGCTTTTGGGGCTTGTTCCTCATATGTGGGATCGTGTGTTGCATTTCGCTCAGCATCTATGTTTGTCGAGTGTTGTGTCAGTATCGTCGGTTTAACCCTGCATTAGAAGAGTCACACGACATTCCTGAGCCTGAACCCGATTCAGCAAGACGGGGTTCGCGAAGAACGTTAAAGTCCACTAGTTTTAAAGATCTCATTGAATTTTATGATAAAAAAGAAGCCGAAATTAAGGAAATGTTGAGGCGACATAAGCGACAAGTTAACGGGCATAATGAGCATAATGGTTCGCCTGACTGAAGGGAGAATTACATATATCCCCCAACGTGTACGATGGTCTTTGAGGGAATATTATATTTTTCAAGTTTAGAGGAAATATATGAAACCAAATCTTATGCATAAGGGGATATATCTTGTGCATATCTTGTGTGTATATATGTACATTTTCACTAGGTGAAGTTAACTATACTATGTTTTAACAAAGATCAATTTTATGATACCATAGGTTAGGGCAAGATTTAGAGTTAAATACAGCTTATTAAAATGTTTCAGGTTAATTAACAAATATATATATTTAATTATGCTAATTTTGGTGTAATGTGACTTGCAAATATATAAAAAAAGATTAGGATCAAATACAAAGACTCCTAAAAATAAACCCATTATACCAAAAAAAAAAAAAACCTAAACACCCACCACCACCCAAAAACCTAAACAACCCCCCCCCCCCCCCCCCGGGTCACCCACAAAAAAAAAAACAAAAAACACAAGCGTGTTAAAACAGTTTCATGTGTGGGGTTTGGGGTTGGTGAGTTAAACCTAACGAGAACTCGAAAATTTGTCATGAACACTAAAATTGTGTCGGATACAGGAAATCTAAGAAAAGAGCTTAAGAGTATTCGCGGGTTGATATGTCATGAAATTTTGTTTAACAAAATATAAAACTTAAAATATATCCAAAGATGATTTCGTGTAACCGAAACACTATAGTGGCGAAATACTTGTAAGAAATATATATCCAGGCTACTAATTATCATTACCCCGAAACTATGTAATTCCTAGACCATTCGTAACAGGTGTAAATTCTTGACATGATAAAAAACATATAGAAACCTAACATGAAACTAGTGGGCTTTGGGTCAAGCCCACAAACACACTTACTATAAGTAAAATAAGATGGTCTCTGGTTAACGTTAGGAAGATAAGGATGGTCTTTGGTTAACGTCAAGACTCGAGCAACGATCGTATAATGTGACAATGTTAGTGCAATTTATTTGTCTGGCAATCCTGTTCAACACCAGCGAATGAAACACATTAAGCTTCATATTTATTTCGTTCGCGAACAGGTACAACGTGGTCAAGTCCGAGTTCTACATGTCCCTTCACGGTACCAAATAGCCGATATCTTCACCAAGGGTCTCCCGCGCATTCTTTTTGAAGACTTTCGCTCCAGTCTAAGCATTCGTTCCCCTCCTGCTTCGACTGCGGGGGTGTAATAGAATATAATAAAATATATATTAGGCATGTGTATTATCTCCTAGTTTTTTACATAATTCGGTTGTATCATAGCCCAACATAGGAGATTTGTATGAGTATTATATAATGGAGAAAAGCACAGCAGAGGAGCCATCGATCCAATTATTATCAATCCCTAGACTTCTTCACACGGGACGTGCTTGGACTTCATTTCAGCGGTTCTTCTGTTTTTTGCCAAGAATTGTTTCCTTTATTCAGTTTAGGTTCGTTTTGTCCTAAAAATAAAAAAAATAAACCAAGTTAAGCTTATTTCAAATATACCTCCAACAAAACCGATAAAAACTTGGTTTATTTTGATATGAAAAACATGTATATTTATACGCACAGTGGCGAAGCTTGAAACTTTTTACGGGGGGTCGAAAACATAGATACCAAAAAATTTATATAGAACCGGGGGGTCGAAAACGTATATACCCAAAAATTTCTATACGAAAACTACATAAATAACACTGCTGGCCGAAAAGTTCGGGGGTCGGATGTCCCTCCCGGCCCCTTCAAAGCATCGCCCCTGTATACGCATATCCTTAAGCCCTAGTTATTATGGCGGAAATTGTTGCGATAAAAAACCATCTCCAAAGAGAAACTGAATCGCCGGTTATGTTTAATTTTTGTCCTTGAAAAACAACCAAGACTTGTAGTTTATCGTTTAGCCAAATTTAGACCCAAATTCTTCATGTAACTCATACTTTTTTTAAGTGTGACACATCTCTCCATTTTCTATGGTTTGTTTTACATGCTTTAGTTTGATACAAACATTTTGTAATCTTGTGATTGAAATTGTGTGAATCAATTGTTAGTATTGTTTTGAACTCAAAATTGTTAAGTTTTTTTTTTTTTTTTTTTTTTTTTTTTTTTTTTTTTTTTTTTTGCAACCTTGACATTAAGAGCTGAGATGATTGCTTTGTAATTGATTTATAAAACATACAATTGTCTTTGATTCATATTACGAAGGCTTTCTTGCACCATTTGTGTATGATAGATGATTGTTGATGTCTACGATTAGGTTTTCAATTTAACAAACTCAAGAAATCATTTGTGTTTCAATAAACAATCAAACCATTGTGTAAGATAACTTTAGATACTTATAAATCTGAAACCCGGGTGTGATTCTTTCTCGAATATTGTTTACAAAAGTATTTTTTAATTACCGTTTTATAATCCGTGATTATAATTGATATTGTTAGCTTGTTTCACAAGACTAATTGGAATCATATCATTGATTCCCACTTTCAAACAACTTTTGATATAATAAGCAAACTTCATAACTCGTTTAATCCACTAAAATCCAATCACCAACCACAAACTCTTTGTGGTTCGACACCCTTCTTACCACTAACTATATAGTTAAGGGGACTAAAGAGCACACTTTTAAACTCTATATTTGAGTGGGCCCTCGACGCCCGGTCACCTATAGGACGCAAACTCTTCGTGGTTCGACACCCTTCTTACCACTAACTATATAGTTAAGAAGACTAAGGAACACACTTTGAAACTCTATATTTGATCGGGCCTAAATTGTGTCCCCGTCAGCTCAACATGATGCATTTGACAACATAAGTCAGGGAGGACGCAAGTTGCGACCATGAGGATGCAACTACGTCCCATGTCAGTTACTGACACAAAATTCTCCTTTTTACCTGTTTTAATGAGGTATTGAAGGCATTCATCACACATTCATTTTGGGAACTTCCATAGGCGATTTTGAGAGCTTTTCGAGGTTCAACCCATCCATTATCATAATCCATCAAGTTTTGAAGATCAATCATCAACCATGAGTGGATACTCCTATCATGATCATCCCCGGGTGTAGGATTGTGAGTTTTCTAAGGATTTTCTTACATGTTTTGGTTTGATACATAAACTTTGTAATTTTTTTTATTGTAATCATGTGAACTGATTGTTAGTATTGTTTTGAACTCACAATTGTTATGATTTTCTTGCATCATTAAATTCAAACATGAGTATACTATTAGTTTTGATTCATGTTAGGGTTTGTTCATTGTTCTTGATTTATAAAACATACAAATGTCCATTATTCATATTGTGAAGTGCAACTGGTTTGGTTGATTGCGCCCCTTTTGGGGGCTAGTTTCACAACTATTGACATGAGTAATGGTTCTAGAGTGGAAGTGGGTGGTGATAGGATATGGATTTAGAGTGTTTCCCTTGTGGTTCGGATCGATTGGAGCTCGTTAAAGATGGTTTGAAACTGGGACTCGAGTCTTGCAAAAGATTCATTCACCCATTGGAGGAACTCGGTTTCAGTTAGAGTTTTAGCAACCATGGGCCACTTGAGAATCACGACGTGGTGTGGGTAAAATGGGTTAATTCAATAGCCAAGAAAATAAGAAAGGAGCTAGAAAGAATATAAAGAGATAATTGGAACAAAGTTTTCTAGATTAATTCAAAAGGCCTAAGATGTTCCCTTTTAAGGATTAAGACGTTGGATATTTATGTCCGGTTCGATAAGTCAACGCTGCCGACTGGGTCTTGACCCGTAAGAGTTACACCGTGGGTCCGTGGGCAACGAACTAAAATCCACTTAACTAATTTAACTGGTAATTACGAACGATACGCGGGTATTGAACTGAGAGATGGGTACATGGACCGAGTGGGACAAGAACACTTTTGCATCGCCACTTGTCGCACACCTACATCTAGGGCTGTAAACGAACCGAACGTTCAGCGAACAGTTCGTGAACCGTTCGGCGGGAAGTTCGTTTATGTTCGTTTGTTTAGTAAATGAACGAACACGAACAAGAAATTCCGTTCGTTAAGTTAAACGAACGAACATGAACAGAGGTTGCGTTCGTTCGTTTATGTTCGTGAACATTCGGTAATGTGTTCGTTTATATTCGTGAGCGTTCGGTAATGAGTTCATTTATGTTTGCTCATTAATATTTATTTGTTTTAGTTCGTTTAAAGGTTTTTATATGTTGTATTTTGTTTTATTATTTCTATTTTTTAAAATTTTGAAACCCTAGTTATCTTATATACCTCTTACAACATCCCTCATTTCACTATTTCAATTTTAGTTTGTGTTAAAGCTTGACAAACTCTTAATTTTGTGTTTATCATGTTTTTGATAATCACACCAATTGTGTTCAGATAATAATCTTAAGTGTTTATTTATTTTTCGTCGATTTTTCGTAATGTTTGTGATGAAAACGCAAATTTTATTCTAAAATGAATACTGTGTTCATAAATGTCGTTTGTGTTCATTTATGTTCATGAACATTTGTTAGAGTTCATTAGCATATGGTAAGTGTTCGTGAACAGTTCACGAACATGTTCGTTTCCTTAATGAACGAACATGAACAAGAAATCTCGTTCGGTAAGCGTTCGTGAACAGTTCATGAACAAGCTTGTTCCTTAACGAACGAACACGAACAAGGCCTTGTTCGTGTTCGTTCGGTTCGTTTACAGCCCTACCTACATCGCAGCCAATGACATTACATTCAAGGGATCTTCTCGCCACTTGTCGCGCACCTAAGACTTGGCCAATAACATTGCATGCACTATGCATGTCCGCCACTTGGCAAACATGCATAGATCCCCATCCACTATTTATATGGAGTTTGGTCTTGGACTTGAAAGGTTACAAGATTGAAACAAAACTCACAACACACTCCACTCCAATCGGCCAAGACCGCCGCCGCCGGCCAGGACCGCCGCCCACCTCCGCCGTTTCCGACCCATTCCCGTGTTTCGATAGTTCGTACAACTAGCACTCGTTCGTTGAACCTCGGTGTCTCAACCGGTTATTCACTAACCGAAGGTATATCTAAACCCCCTATGGTTGATGTTCTATTTTGTGTTTGCATGCTGGTGATCTTGTTCCATTATGGGTGCTCCTTGGTATAAAAGTGTTCGTGCTATTTTGCTACATACGCTTCCGTTGCTTAAAATGTATATATAGTTTTAACTAGTTAAAGTTTATTTTGAATAACATATATATACATGTTTTTATTTGTCAAAAGTGATTTGACTAATCTTTGTAACGAAATAAACACATACATAATATGAACCGGGTTCATAAAATAAAAGTAAAATTATACCACGGATATCCTTCAGTGGTATCAGAGCCTATGCTCACCACATGCAAATCGAAACTGGTCCTATTTCACCGGAATAATAAATCACAAACTTTAAAAGTCTAAAGTTTTTTATTTATTTTATATTTGGGTTATATATATATTTTTGGTCATATTTTATTTGTTGATATTTTGTTGACCAAAATTGCCCAAACATACTTTTGGTTATGTTGAATATGTAAACCGGGTCCGACCTTGTGGTTATGTTTATATTTGGTTTTGTTCATGGTTTTGGCCCGTTTTGCGGCTCAAAGTTGTAATAGATTAGTTTATGGTTTTGGCCCGCTTTGTGGTTCAAAGTTGTAATAGATAAGGTTCTTTGTCTTTGTTATATTTATTTGTTAAATATTGTTGATACGAAGACCCGAAGCAAAACCGAATGCCAAGAGGAGTCTTGGAGTTAGTGGGAGTCGCTCAAGACAACAAGATGCACTCAAGTCCATCCTTGTGGTTGTTTTGTGTTTTGTAACCGTGACCCCTTTGATCTTGCTACTTGGCTCTAGTAAGATCATAATCATGCCCATATGATTTACATATTCATTTTTGCTATTATGATTGCCTTTTAATAAATGTTATCATACTTCAACCTAATACCAAAAACGCATTCTTAAAAGTTTTTTTTATGAAATCGCAAAAAGCAAGTTCTAGCAACTTGCATATTTTTATAACCACTAGAGTTTTATAACATGTTTTTTCTCACATCTTTAAAACTCATAAACTTAATAGTATTCACTATTAACTTTAATTGGTTATTCCAAGTCGCGACAAACTTAGTTTTGTAGGTTATCTAAAACTAATTGTCCCGAGAGGTGAAAGGGTCTTTTTGGTTATGTCGCAAATTTAATATTTAAATTAAAACCGACTATAACGACCCTTTTTGGTAAAAATTAAAATCAATGGTCTATGTCATCCTACTACTAGTAACACTTGGAGGATAATGCGAACCATCAGTGTTGGAGCCACAGCACGACACTTGGTGTCTAGTTTATCCTTCCAAGGTGCAAGGGTTCTGTCGACACATCCGGCCTTTCCACATGTGGACATTTTAGGACGACAATTACTTTTCTTCTCGTGTTGCGTGCCCCAGCCGTCTCGAGAACAAAAGTGGCATAGATGAGGCCAAACGTATCAATGCAAGGACAAAGGTTGTCCTTGCAGCCTCATAAACCCCAGGAGTTGTGCTTCTCTCACAATTGACAATCGTTGTCAGTCCGCTTAAACCTCTCGCTAATGTTGCATGCCCCAGCTGCCTTTAGAAAGAGCTTCTAACCGGATTCTCGTTCCTTATCGTCTCACCTCACTAAATAAGGAAATACATTAAAAATACTAATTAAATAATTTTTGGCTTAACAGATGTCATCTGAAAACAACTCCTCTTTTGCTCTCAAGTCCATACTTGAGAAAGACAAACTAAATAACACCAATTTTCTTGAGTGGCACCGCAACTTGAGAATCGTTCTCAAGATGGCAAAAAGGCTTTATGTTTTGGAAACCCCGATCCCAACCGCACCCGAGAACAACACTGTGGTTGCGAAGAAGGCTTTCGACAAACATAAAGAAGATGCCATGGAAGTTGCTTGCCTCATGCAAGCCACCATGTCTCCTGATCTTCAGAAGAATATGGAAGACATGAATGCCTTCGACATGATTGAACAACTCAAGGGCATGTTTCAGAAACAAGCCCGTCAGGAACGCTATGACACCATGAAACAGCTCATAAGCTGTAAAATGCAAGAGGGTTCCTCAGTTAGTGCTCATGTCCTCAAGATGAAAGGCTACATCGACCAATTAAACAAACTTGGTTATCCTCTCCAAGATGAGATGGCTGTTGACTTCATTCTCAACTCTTTTTCCAGTCACTATGATCAATTTGTTATGAACTTTAACATGAATGACTAGGTAAAGACAGTGTCAGAGCTACATGGGATGCTCAAAACGGCAGAGATGAACATTTCCTACAAAGTAAGCCAAGTGTTAATGGTTCGATCTGGTGGTGTTAAAAAGCCCAAAACAAAGAAGAAGAGTTATAACAACAAAAACAAAGGAAATGCTCCTGTTGCTGCCAAACCTGCCACCAACAAGAGCAAGCAAGCTGTGAAAGCCCCTCCTCCAGAAGAGCGGAAATGCTATGAGTGTAACAAGATGGGGCACTGGAAATGTAACTGCCCCGAGTATCTTGCCAAGCTCCAAGTGAAGAAGGCTAATTGAGAAGGCACTTCTTCAGGTATTCTAATATATGTTATTGAACTTTTCACTGTTTTAAGCAACACATTGGTATTTGATACCGGGTGTGGTTATCACATCATTAATGTCTTGCAGGAGCCTAAGAAGTGGAAGAAACTGAAGCCGGGAGACATGGAGCTCATTGTTGGCGATGGGAAAAGAGTCCCAGTTCTGGCAACTGGCACATTTAATCTTACATGTCCTTCTGGTCTTGTTGTTGTTTTGAACAATTGTCTTTATGCACCTGGTTTAACTAGGAACATCATTTCAGTTTCGTTGCTTTTTGAACAAGGATTTAGAAATGTTTTTAATGGTGTTGCTATTTCTGCTTATCTAAATGGTATTTACTATTTTGAGGCTAAACCTCGAAACGGTATCTATGAAATTAATGTTCAGCCTAGCAGTAACATATATCACCTTTCTAAATGTCAGAAAAATGGTGCTAGTGATTCATTCCTATGGCATTGTAGACTTGGCCATATAAGCAAGGCACACGTAAAATGGCTCCAATCTGAGGGGATTCTTGAATCCACCGGAACGGACTCATTTGATGATTGCGAGTCTTGTTTAGCTGGCAAACTCACCAAGGATCCCTTCACCCATGTTGGTGAACGAGCTAGTGATCTACTAGGACTCGTACACTCAGATGTATGTGGTCCTTTTAGAACCATGACTAGGAATCACGAGAGATACTTCGTTACGTTCATCGACGACTATAGTCGATATGCTTATGTCTATCTCATGAAGCATAAGCATGAAACTTTTGAAAAGTTCAAAGAGTTTCAAAACGAAGTTGAAAACCAACTTAATAGAAAGATTAAAATGCTTCGCTCAGATCGAGGCGGTGAATACCTCAGCTTGGAATTTCTCGATCATCTAAAGGAACGTGGAATAGTTTCACAACCCACTCCACCAGGTACATCCCAACTTAATGGCGTGTGTGAAAGGAGAAATCGAACCTTACTAAATATGATTTGATCGATTATGTGTAGAACAAATTTACCTCACTCCTTTTGGGGCTTTGCTCTTATGACTGCTGCTCGACTGGTAAATCTAGCGCCGACCAAAAAGGTAAACAAAACTCCATATGAGATATGGCATGGGCATAAGCCGAATTTGAGTTACCTAAGAGTATGGGGGTGTGATGCTTACATCACAAGTGACTCTGATGACAAGCTCGACCCTCGAGGCGAAAATATTGTCTTCGTCGGATACTATAACCAATGCGGTTATTACTTCTACCATCCTGATGCAAATACGATTTCCATTAAAAGGAAGGCTAAAAGGTTCCTTGAAGATGAACTTCTTAGTCGAGGAACTGGAAGTAACTTAGTAGATCTTGAAGAAGTTCAAGGACTACAAATAACCGTTGACGAGGTCGGAACGTCTGAACCACAACAAATTGTTGATACCGAATCAGACCCGAACACAAGCCTTCGCAGGAGCATCAGGACTCGTAAAGAACCCGATAGATACCTTTGGCATGTTGAGGGTTCTGAAGTCCTGACAGTAGCCGAGTCTGATGACGAGCCTACTAGTTAGAAATCTGCTATTTCTAATCCAGATTCTGCGAAATGGCTAGAGGCCATGAAAGCCGAGATGCAATCCATGCGTGACAATCAAGTCTGGGACTTGGTTGAGCTACCCCCCCGAATCTCGGGCAGTAGGGAGCAAATGGGTTTTCAAGAGAAAAACCGACATGCATGGAAATATACAAACCTATAAAGCACGGCTAGTAGCGAAAGGTTTCACTCAAACTCAAGGTATTGACTATGATGAAACCTTCTCGCCCGTTGCTATGATCAAATCGATCAGGATATTACTTGCCATAGCTGCGTACTATGATTACGAAATTTGGCAAATGGATGTTAAAACCGCCTTTCTTAATGGACATCTTTCCGAAGATGTTTATATGGTTCAACCTGACGGTTTTATCGATCCAAAATATCCTAATAGGGTATGTAAGCTAAACAAGTCCATTTATGGACTCAAGCAAGCATCTCGGAGCTGGAATCTTCGTTTTGACCAGAAAGTCAAAGAGTTTGGTTTTATCAAGAACGAAGATGAACCTTGTGTTTACAGAAAGCCTAGTGGGAGTGCTATATCATTTCTCATCTTGTATGTAGATGATATATTGATCATTGGAAACAACATCCCCATGCTTAAGGAAATTAAACATTGGTTGGGATCTTGCTTCGCAATGAAGGATCTTGGAGAAGCCGCTTACATTCTAGGAATCAAGATCTATAGGAATAGATCTAAGCGACTTCTTGGGCTAACTCAGAGCACATACATAGATCAAGTAATGAGACGCTTCAAGATGGAAAACTCAAAGAAAGGAGGTGTCCCAATGACTAAAGGAACCGTCTTGGACAAATCACAAGCTCCCTCTGAGGACCGTGAGATAAAGCAAATGGAAGCAGTTCCATATGCTTCAGCGATTGGTTCTACCATGTATGCTATGGTATGTACTCGACCAGACGTCTCGTATGCTTTGAGCATGACCAGCCGTTACCAGCAGAGCCCTTGGATTGCCCACTGGACTGCAATTAAGAACATCCTTAAGTACTTGAGAAGGACAAAGGATATGTTCTTGATATTTGGAGGAGTCAATGAGGAGCTCACTGTAAAATGTTACACTGATGCTAGTTATCAAACTGATCGAGATACCTCTCGCTCACAAACGGGTTTCGTGTTCACTCTCAACGGAGGAGCTGTCTCATGGAAAAGCTCCAAGCAGAGTGTTGTAGCTGATTCCACCACGGAATCTGAGTACATTGCCGCATCGGATGCTGCAAAGGAAGCTGCTTGGATGAAGAAGTTCATAACTGATCTCGATGTAGTTCCAAGTATCATGAAACCCATCCAGATATTTTGTGATAACATAGGTGCTATTGCTCAAGCCAAGGAGCCTAGATCACATCATAAAGCCAAACACATTTTGAGAAAGTTTCACTACATACGTGAGATTGTGGAACGTGGAGACATCGTTATAAGCAATATTGACACAGATCAAAACTTAGCTGACCCATTTACTAAGCCAATGACTCAAGAAAAACATGACCGTCACATGGACTCTATTGGGCTTAGATTAGCTAGTGAAATGTTTTGATTTAGTATTTGGATGTACGAACATCAAACAGCTGTATTCCTGTATTCATTTTGATTTACTAGTTAAATGCAATTCTTGAATCCTACAACTATGTTCGATTTTGATACGTTTAATCCGTGAATCTTGTATTCTAAATTATCCGTAGTCGATCAGACTCGTAGGAACGACTCTGAATTAAGACTATTCTGATTCTGGACTCAAGGAATTGACTTCCAAATTCACAGGTGAAGAAACACTAGATAAATGGTCGGAACCGAGATATCTAGGGGGTCTGAATCCGCATAAAAGGGTGGTTTTCTCTCGATTGATTCAGGTACAACTGATCTTCTTCTCCGATAATTCTGCAAAAAAGAGCACCGTTAGCCTCGCCAAGGGGAGAAGAGGATTCTCTCCTTGACCCGACTCCGGTGTGAGAATAAGTATGGGTAATGAGGAAGAAGATGTATTTGAGAAGTGTGTGTAACTTGAATTCATACCTGGGTTGCTTCTCATATTTATAGCCGGGAGTCGTTTAGGCGGGAAAACCCGTTAGTGAAAAGTTGACGGAAGATGCTAACCCCGTAAGCGGTTACATTTCCTTCCGTCAAGCTCCTTGATCCGACGTGAGAGCACACGGATCGTGGCTTAGATCGAAGGCTGGGGATTTGCCACGTGTAAAGTGACCAAGTGGAGATTACTCTCCAATTGCATGCTTTCGTTGTGATTTAAGGGATGCCTGAGATGGTGACACGTGTCCAGACGGTTATAACCGTCTTGGTGGTGCACGATTGTATTTATTCTGGAAGATTACTGCTGTAATCTGGTGTGGCACCTTATTGTGTGGAAACAGCTGAATGAATAAATCCCAAGTCTGGGTAAATAGTATCCAAGTCTGGATATTTAAGCGGAAGTATTTATTATAGGATTTTCATCCTTTGCTAATGGAAGAAGGCGCAAGGATTTATGCTTTCCTTTGGGCGCGCGATTGTAGACTGCTGACTGTTTCTTCCTTTTGTAAGACCAGTGCGCGGTCGCGCAAGGTTAAAAGGTTAAAAGGCAAGGTTGTGGTATGGTCCCAAGTACTTATTATGAGGTTTTTGGGACCTTACCCCTTCAAGTCCCCCCAGTCTAGTGTTGTACTTATGCAAATAAGTGGAGCACTGGACTTATGAGAGGAAAGGCTTTTTGGCGCTAAAAATAAGGAAACTTCCGGAAGAAGATTCATTTTGATGATTGTGAAGATTTTTGAAAATCTTTGACTTTTAACGAGACTGGTACAGTAAACTGAGTGACAGCCTGTCACTGTCAGTTGTTTTTTTTTACTATCCGTGTCTTGCACGCGCGCGTGTAAACGCGTTTGTGTTGATATTCACTCTTTCTGCTGCTTGGAGAACTGTGATATCCGAAAAAAGGGGTGTGGCGGTTACCGATGCTATTTATTGCGGTGAGTATATATAACGTTTGAGTAACCCCCTTCTTGTGTAATCATTGTTTTGTTGAAATTTTCCCCGTTCCTTTCCTCTAAGAAAAAGATTTATCATTCCTTCTTCTTATGTCAACCGGAGAACATCAAGAAGATCTTTCTGAAGAAATGTCGACTGAACTTCCACCGTTAAAGTGGCCTAGAGCGACCTTTGATGGTTTGGTTAGGAATTTCAAGTTTCCGGAGAGCTGGGGTGCTTTGTATCCTGAAGAAGGGCAAACTGCAGCGGATGCTCCGGCTGGGTACATTACCCTTTTTTGGGATTTTTTCTGTGAAGGCAACTTTCGTCTGCCTGTCACTGGATTTTTTCTTGAAATCCTTGGATTGTACAAACTGCATATCTCTCAACTTCATCCTATTGGCATGGTTACGGTTCGACATTTTGAATTTGTGTGCCGGACGATGCATATCGAGCCGACGGTTCCTCGATTTAGGGTTTTTTACCAAATGCATTGTATTCAAGGATTTTATTCGTTCGTTCAGAGGGCATCTGCAAAGAAGATTCTACAGCAACCCCCAAAATCCTTTCACTATTGGAAACAAAAATTCTTCTTTATCAAGGCCGGGGTGATTCCGGTGAGGATGGTTTTAAGGGGGAAAGAAGATGTTCCGATTGAAACACTTCAGACTCCTGTTGATGAGAACCGGTATCAAGATTTGAAGGATGTGCCCAACATTGCTTTGCCGGAGAAAGCTCTCGTTGGAGCCGGCATGAGTTTGAATTGGAAGATGGAGCGTGATGACAAACCGGTGTACACCGAGGATGGTCATGGTAAGATCGGGGTTTTTTCCATTTCCATTTTTTCTCTTTTTTTTTTTTTTTTTGACTTGCTATCTTTTGCTTGCAGTTGTTTCACTATATGTTGTTGCCTTCAAGAGGGAAGGCGGAAGAATGGGTACTAGCAAGAAGAAACCTGAAGAGGAACTTTGGTACCATCGTATTATAAGAAACTTTGTTCTTCTGCGGGATGCGGATCTGTCTGCCCAACCCGCTGCTGGTGCTGGTAAGTTATATCTGTTTCTGTTTTCCTTTTTGCGCTTGTGGGTAAATTGTTGTTTTGCGCCTTTGTAGGTGAGTTGTTGAATTTGGGCATAGGCCCTGAAAGGAAGAAACGCACAACAACTTCTACCTCTGCGCCGAAGAAAGGTGAGGCTGTTAGAGTTCAATCTTTGAAGGCAAAGAATGTTGGAGAGAAGAAAGGTATGCGCCGTTCCTCTGACTCCAGGTGTGATTATGTGGTGGTTTCTGATTCTTTGGAGGGTCTTACCCCTGCAGTAACTGTACGAGAACCAAAACCTGAACCGAGGGATTCAGCTGATATTCCCCCATCCAACCCAAGTGATCCTATCGATTTGGATTCTAGCCCTGAACACTTGGTGCACAGGAAGACTGGTAAAAGGAAACAAGCTGATACTGATGTGGAAGGCCAGCCTTCTAAGAAAATTCAGAGGAAGAAAATTACCAGGAAAGGGAATCTTGACTCTTTTATTTCAGAATCTGTTCCTGGTAAGTGTTGCCTTTTCTTGTTTTCTTTATGCGCGTTAAATCTTTACAGATTTTTGTTGCTTTTCCAGAGGTTCCTGTTTCCCCTGTTCCCACAGAACTGCAATCTGTGGTAAATGAAGAGCTTCCATCCACCCCTCCGCGTGCTTCTGTCGTTGACCAGTTAGAGCCTACAGAGGTTGCTGATGGTGGTATGGAGAATATTGATGAGGCTGAGAAGCCTGTTGATATTGCTATAGAGGCTGAAAAGGTTGTTGATCCAGGTGTGGTGGATGGTGTTGGTAAGCCACAAACCCCTGAAACTGTTGCTCAAGATCTGGGGAAAGAACAAACTGCTGAAAAAACTTCAACTTCTTCCCCTAAACCTTCTGATGCTATGCCTGAGCATGTTGAGAAGGTGACAGTTGAAGGGCAACGCTCATCTGCTGGCGTTGGTAAACATTCTCCAATCCGCCCAGAAGAAACTTTGGGAGATTATTACTACCGGACTTATATGGAGAAAGATGCCTCTGAACCTCATGCCCCCGTTTGGAATTTAAAGAAAGGTGACACTTTCTCAGATTAGCGCGTGTGCCAAGATTGGTTGCAGGGGATACTTCCGCCTGGAGAGATCAAGTTTCAAGAAGGCCGGTCTTATGAACAAACTTATCAATCTTACCTTGAAGAAACTGCTTCCCATGTCTCTACCACTCACCGCATAGTGCGTGAGTGGAGTAGTATGCATAAGGACCGGGAAACCTTTATGGTGTCTCAAAAGAGATTTGCCAAAGATGAGAAACGCCTGGCTCAGCTGAAGGCTAGATTGGAAGCTGATCAGGCCAAGTTTGAAGCTGAGCGCAAGACTGAGGAATGGTCTGTTGCTGGTTGGAAAAGAAAAGCGGAAGCTGAAGCTGCCCTCCTTTCCGAGGAACGCAAAAACTGGAGGAGAATTTGCGAAAAAGATAATGCGGAAAAGGCAAACCTTCGTAATATCATTAATAACCTCAAGGCTGAGGTTAAAAAACTGAAGAATCAGGATGCGGAGGTAGAAAGGTTGAAGAAGGAGAAAGCTGATGCAGAAGCTGCTTTGGAAGAAGTGCGTTCTCATAGGGAGCGCAGTGAGCAACGAGAGGTACAAGCTTACGCCACTCTTGCTCTTAGAGATAAAGAATTGGAAGAACTTACCACTTTGCTTTCTGATCAGGAAAAACTTAAGAAGGATTTGGAGCTCGCGCATTCCGAGAATACTGAAACTTCCCGCCGTTTGACTGAAGTCGAAGAGAAGTTGGAAAGTTCAGAGACGGCGCGGGTTACAGCGAAAAGCGAGCTTGAACCTTTGAAGAATGATATGGCCTGGTTGAAAGATCGCGGTATTGCCTGTGTAAGTTTCTTTTCTTTTTTGTTTTGGAACTGTTTATGCGCTTTCTTGATCCTCATTTTTACTTGATTTCACAGATTACTGAATCTGTGTTGAACTCTGAAGAGTTGGATAAAACCGTTGCTCGTTTGTTGGTTGCTGCGCGAAGAGATGGGCACGCGCAAGGATATGCTGAATGTTCCCGTCATGTGAATAGTGCTTTAACGGTTGACTGGAATAACAGTAAGTCTGCAACTTTCGGCGTGAATACTGGTGCCGCGCTTGCGGCCTTGAAGACAGAGTTTAACAACTTGCAACTTTCGGTTATGGATTTGATAAATGTTGCGCTGCAATCTGATGATTACGTGGCGCAACTAAGGGAAATCTTTCCGGATGAGGGTGAAGATTTAGCGTAGGTTGAAAAATGTGTTGAACAATTTTCTTGTGATATTTGGGATTTATATCCCTTTCTTTGATGATGCGCTGCTGCGCAAGTAAAAAACACTGTTGTGTTTGATAGTTGTTTAGACGTATTTGTACGCCGAGGATAATATGTTTGTTTTTCATTTTACAATATTTTGCATGCGTTCGATTACTTTTATTGGGTAAGGCGAATAAAGTTGGTGTAAAGCTCATGTGTGAACGTATGGTCGTTTGTGACATGATCACTGACCGTTCATGAAGCTTGTCTTGTAACTACCATAATGTTTTTGCGCTTACTAAAAGAAATTGCATGCACTTTGTAAGAAAAACACAGAAATAATACAAACTTTGCAATTTTATTTAAGGATAGAGCACAGAGGCTTTTTACAAAGTTTGCTAATATAATTATATGAAACTTAACTTACTTTCTAAGATTTCCGCTTTGCTTGATAGATCGTGTTCTCCTGCGGGAAATTCGTAGAGTTGCCTCTTAAGTTTTTGCCCTTTTGCTTGGGCCCTCCTCTCCCCGGGTAATCTGTAACACCCCGAAAACGGGTTTGATAATCAAACTCCGTTAATACTGAAAGACGGGTAAAGTACCGCTAGTGGCAAATTTACCCGGTAAATATTAGGATTTAAATAATTAATCCTAATATTAAATAAAAAGTGAACAAAAGCTTTAAAGGAAATAAAATGGATGAAAGGCCCGGGGTAACGAGACCTAAAATAAACTTAGTCGTAATTTCCCCCGAACCCGCTAAGTTAACTAGGAATATTAAACCTAGTTAATAAGTGGGAATATTATTGAAAATAATTAGGTTGTGACCTAATTAATAACTAACCAAACCCGAGGGACCAAAGCCGGGTAACTTGAAAATGGAATTATAAACTTATAAACAAAACACAACACACACACAAGAGTGTGTGTGTGCGTGCGTGAGATGGAGCAGGAGACAAGCTCCATGGGAGCTAACCCTAAACTCAACAAATTCCTCAAATTGGAGGATCAAACAAGGGTCAAATTCGGTTTTGAACACATAGAAACGGTCACCAAGTCAAGGGGATCGTAAGGTATGTCGAATTTCTAACATTCTTGAAGTTGTAAAAATTGGATAATCATCCTAATCGTGAATTAGGCATGGATTAGAGAAGCTATGGCTAGATTAGTGATGTATACTTGTTTAGGAACGAAACCCTAAGTGAAAATCATACATAACATGCTATGATTTGAAGGATTTGATGAATTAACACACTTAGATAAGTGGGTTTTAATGTTATGATGAAATTGATGATATAACTATGCTTAGATTCATCATGCATGTTAAGTCATCAAGAAATACTTAAACAAATTGCTAGTATGAGTATTTGATCATAAATGATGGGGGTGAATTTTAATGATTAATCTTGGTAAAAATAACTAGTTATGAACTAGTTGTAAATGTGTAAAAATGTATGCACACTAGGTGTTTGTTAAAATGCCTAAGTGAAAACTAAAGTGTTGAAATTAGAGCGAAAACGCGCAATTGAATGATATGGTGATTACGCGTAATATGAAGTGAGAAGGGTTCTAAATATAATGTTGATTTAGACTTAATGTTGTGAACCTTGTAATTCGAAGTGGTTAACTTAATAAGCTAAGTTAACTAATCGTGAAGTCGAATAGTAGTTTCGACGTATGAAATAAGTGAGATGGAATAGTCGTGAATAATTATGACTAATCTAACCATCTTACAATTTGCAATGATAGTTTGACGATTAACAAGCTAGGTGAAAGCTTGGGAACAAAGCGGGTCAAACGAAGCAAGAATGACGGAAAAGCATAAATTCGGATGCAAGGTAAGTATAGCTTACACTAGTCTTATAGGTTAGAATATTCTCTTATCGTATTAGTTACGAATAAGATAAATACATAATTTAGGTATGATGTTCCGACATGTAAACGTACGGAACAAGGTAGTCGAGCATGACAAGAACCCATGTTGATGGTTTAAAAGGAATTAAAACGGTAAATTGGTCATGCGTTGACCATAACTATTTGTTTTGAAAGACACTGAAATGCGTAAGCCATGATAGGCTAAAAAGCGTTAAGAAAACGATTAATACGTGAAATGACCACACGGTGTAAACCGAAGCTAGTCATATAGATGAGATGGTAATAAATACCATCTCGCCAACATAATCGGTCATTTAGACCAAATGGGTCAAAAAGGTGAAGATATCACCTTTTGACAATAATGACTAATGATCATTGTCGAGTTATATTATTTCAGGAGTAAATGTCAAATGGGTATTAGCAACGCTATGGATTAGCGGTTATAAAAGCAAGGTATTAAAAACGGGTCAATATATTGATCTGCGCCAGGTATGTGAAGTAGGGTAACACTCATTTAGAACATGTGGTTCAAGAGTGTTAAAAGAGGTCAAAATGGACGTTTGGTTACTTGATAAGTAAACCAAATGTTTTAAGTAAAGGATATTACGTTTGGAAAGTTTAAAGACTTTTCAAACAAAATCATAGGTTAAAAGAGGGATTTTGGGTCAAATATGCTTTCTAAAGTCCTTCATTGTTAATAAGAGACTAAATGGACCAAAACGCCCTTGGGGGCTAAATTGAGCAAACAATCTTTAAAAGTTGTTTGGAAATGATTTTTACGATTTAATAAATACTTAGGGCAAGTATAGAAGTTGAAAGATGTATTACGTTAGTCAAACGGCTCTATTTGGGTCTTTGCCGTAAAATAAAGAGTTAAGGGGTAAAACCTGGTTTGCATAGATTACCTTAGTAAAATCACCATAAATATAGTTGTGGTGAAAGTTCATTTGACAGATATTGCGAAAATAGGATGCTAGAACAAATAATTATGAATTATGCGGAAAAGGGTTTAAATACCCTTAACGGGTCAAAATAAGCATTTTAGTACAAACGGGTTTAAGAATACACATAAACTCGTGAATTGAACCTAATATGATAGACAACATTGAAATTATAAGATTCATGTGATATAGGAATCAAACAAATACGTTTGTTTGATAAAACCGCGAATGGGTCAAAATTTGGTAAAAAGGGAAATAAGCCGAAGACTTAAAAGTCTTAAATCTTGTTAAGCCGGACGTCGGATTTTAACTCCATATGATGGAGAATCAAATTACAAACATGTAGGAAGAAACGGTAGGTCAAACGGATAAGCGGTTTGAAAGATACGAAAGATTTCGCGTCAAATTACGGCAAAAATGGAAAAGCTGATGCAGGGTCCACCGTAAATTACGGTTCCACCGTAATTTACGGTGGAGTTAAAAAGTGTTACGGCAGCCCCCTAGTGATTTACGGTAGGGGCATGCCAAACCTGGGGTCACCGTAAATTACGGTTCCACCGTAATTTACGGTGGAGGCCAAGTTGAAAATTTTGTTTTTGTTACCAATTGTTTCTCGGACTCGTTTAGACACGTTTTAAGCCCTGTATGACTAAAGCATTTCATGTTTATGAAATGTAGGTACACCTTACACGCCGGAAGACGATCAAGCTCAACGAAGAACCGAACACGATAAAGACACACGCTTCCGCACTTCGATACATTGTAAATTTTAAACAACGAATTTAACCACATTATGTAGAATAACTTATGATTTGTAAAAGTTTCAATAAACTCGTATTTCCAAATGTTATGTAATCTTATTTACATGATTGATTAACGTAAAACCTACGTTAAACCTTGATATTTAAGAACGGGTGTTACATAATCTGCTTTATCTCTTTGCGCACATGTTGGAGTAAATGTGTGAGTTCGCCGCTCTTGAGGGCTTTCTCTATTTCTGTGCATAGAGAGATGCAGTTGTTAGTGGTATGCCCGTTGTCTTTGTGATACTCGTAGTATTGTGCCGGGTCTTGCCCACGTTTATTTTTCTTGGGAATCGGAGGTTTGAATTGATAGTCTTCAGTACTCAAAACCTCCGCCGGAGTCTTTATTAGGGGAGTCCACTGCCTCTCCCTATTCTCCTGCTTGTTCTCCCTTTGCGCGGTGAGTTTGTTAATTTTTGCGCGAGCATCTTCATAGGAACGACTTCCTGATCCAGACTCACGCCATGATTTCTTAAACCTCTTTTCGCCGGTTGAGCTTAAGTCTGCAGGCCTATTATGTGGTGGCGGTGGCCTGTTTGTGGTAAGGTTCTTTTCAGTTTGCGCGTAAACCTTGGCTGCCGCCATTATCTTCTCCCAACTTTTTGGAAGGCCCTCTGTTCCAGATAAGACTTTAACCATGTCGTCACATCTAACCGCGTACTTGAATTGAGCACGGATTAGTTGTTCATGAACACCGCCAATCTCCAATACCTCTTTATTGTATCTGGTGATGAAATCCTCCAGGTTTTCGTCATCACGGCGCCAAATGTTCATGACGTCGGATGTATCCCGAATGGAACGCCGTTGCTGGATGAAGTGTGTCAAAAACTTTTCACGCAGATCTTTCCATGATTCGATCTGTCCGGTTGGTAGGTTATCGAACTAGATTCGTGCTGGGCCGGTTAAGGTCTGCACGAACAGATGACACCATAGTGGGAGGGTCCAACCCCCAACCAAACCTGCGCTGGTAAACACTCTCAGGTGATCATCGGGGTCTGTTAGCCCATTAAACTTCCCTATGTTGGATGGTAATTTAGCTTTCTCAAGCGGGGCTAAAGCTATTTCCATTATGAACTTTGAATTTTCCGCTGCTTCTGCAGGGCGGTAAATCAAATCATAGTTGTGTTCTGCCTCAGGGTTATAAACCGCTCGAGGCCTGCACTTGTTATAGTTTGGCTGCAGTCGATTGAACACACTGGTGTTTGCACTTAAACGGTATGTTGGATCAGATTCATCGGTGTGGGTGTCCCGCTGGGAACCCAACCTATCATGAACCAATTGTCTTCGGTGTGTTCTACCATGATTCTCTCTCTGGTGACTTCCTGTCTGAGTGTTTTCCAGTTGTGATGTGGATCTGGCATAAACTTTTGTATTCTCGTACGTTGAATCCTCTCGTTGGGAGGCATGAGCACGAGATCCTGGTCTCCGTGATTGAGTCAGGGGAGCAGTTTGAGCACACAACTGTGTGTACACTGCGTTTAGTGCTCCTTGAGACCTGACGTACCAGGAAATTGGAGTTTCTCCTGGTGGTAGAATTGATTGAGCAGGGTTTGCTGGTAACATTCCTGGAGTGACAGGGTCGTTTGCTCGGTTGGATTGAACCTCGTTGTCATCGGAGACATCCTCTGGGATTCCTTCTACTTGAACGTTGTTTCCGACATTCGGTCGAAGACCGATCTGTCGATGAGATGATGAATTTTCTGCCATATGTAAAACAGAAAATAAAAGGGATTGAATCGAAACGAGATGAAAACTGATAAGACAGAGGAATCGGTGGGCGCCAATGAAGAAACACTAGATAAATGGTCGGAACCGAGATATCTAGGGGGTTTGAATCCGCATAAAAGGGTGGTTTTCTCTCGATTGATTCAGGTACAACTGATCTTCTTCTCCGATAATTCTGCAAAAAAGAGCACCGTTAGCCTCGCCAAGGGGAGAAGAGGGTTCTCTCCTTGACCCGACTCCGGTGTGAGAATAAGTATGGGTAATGAGGAAGAAGATGTATTTGAGAAGTGTGTGTAACTTGAATTCATACCTGGGTTGCTTCTCATATTTATAGCCGGGAGTCGTTTAGGCGGGAAAACCCGTTAGTGAAAAGTTGACGGAAGATGCTAACCCCATAAGCGGTTACATTTCCTTCCGTCAAGCTCCTTGATCCGACGTGAGAGCACACGAATCGTGGCTTAGATCGAAGGCTGGGGATTTGCCACGTGTAAAGTGACCAAGTGGAGATTACTCTCCAATTGCATGCTTTCGTTGTGATTTAAGGGATGCCTGAGATGGTGACACGTGTCCAGACGGTTATAACCGTCTTGGTGGTGCACGATTGTATTTCTTCTGGAAGATTACTGCTGTAATCTGGTGTGGCACCTTATTGTGTGGAAACAGCTGAATGAATAAATCCCAAGTCTGGGTAAATAGTATCCAAGTCTGGATATTTAAGCGGAAGTATTTATTATAGGATTTTCATCCTTTGCTAATGGAAGAAGGCGCAAGGATTTATGCTTTCCTTTGGGCGCGCGATTGTAGACTGCTGACTGTTTCTTCCTTTTGTAAGACCAGTGCGCGGCCGCGCAAGGTTAAAAGGTTAAAAGGCAAGGTTGTGGTATGGTCCCAAGTACTTATTATGAGGTTTTTGGGACCTTACCCCTTCAACAGGCTTCATTATGAATGACGCTGGATGTAACTCGCATCAAATCATCTTCATGGATCTTAGTCATAAGATGTTTTGATTTGGGCATACTCATTTAGTATCCTCTGACCTGAGATACATACTAGAACTTTCGTTTACTAAAGACTATTATTTGATCAGTGTCAACCGCTGTCGCGTAACTGCCAGTCATAAAGGCATTGGTTGGGAGTGGTTCTGAAGTTCAGTGGGAGTTGTATGTAGTCAAGATGGAATTCTGTACTCTTACATTATATGTAACAGTTAGACATCGGGCGCCCTCGTTGATTCAAACTGGTGAAGTGTAAGGCCTTACCCAAACTTACTGTGTGTTTGATTGGACCACTTTGATTCTGCGAACGAGAACGATAATGACTGAACGCCATATGAGATTGAATCTGATCCATGTCTCATTGTTCGATTGATGTCTTTTACAGAAAGGATAGATGACAACGATTGCCATAAGTCTATTGTCTTCAAGTAGCAAGCCGTTGCTAAAAGGAAGATACCTTGGTTAGTGACTTTAAAGTGTCTTGACTTGTTGGGGGCAGCTATGTGTAGCTAGAACACCGCTGGCTGTCTGCGTTGAGATCTTATCAGAGACCGTCCAAGTGAGAGTTGTTGGATATTTATGTCTGGTTCGATAAGTCAACGCTGCCGACCGGGTCTTGACCCGTAAGAGTTACACCATGGGCAACGAACTAAAATCCACTTAAATAATTTAACTGGTAGTTACGAACGATACGCAGGTATTGAACTGAGAGACGGGTACATGGACCGAGTGGGACAAGAACACTCTTGCATCGCCACTTGTCGCGCACCTACATCGCAGCCAATGACATTACATGCAAGGGATCTTCTCGCCACTTGTTACGCACCTAGGACTTGGCCAATAACATTGCATGCACTATGCATGTCCGCCACTTGGCAAACATGCATAGATCCCCATCCACTATTTATATGGAGTTTGGTCTTGGACTTGAAAGGTTACAAGATTGAAACAAAACTCACAACACACTCCACTCCAATCGGCCAAGACCGCCGCCGTCGCCGGCCAGGACCGCCGCCAGACCGCCGCCCACCTCCGCCGTTTCCGACCCATTCCCGCGTTTCGATAGCTCGTACAACTAGCACTCGTTCGTTGAACCTCGGTGTCTCAACCGGTTATTCACTAACCGAAGGTATATCTAAACCCCCTATGGTTGATGTTCTATTTCGTGTTTGCATGTTGGTGATCTTGTTCCATTATGGGTGCTCCTTGGTATAAAAGTGTTCGTGCTATTTTGCTACATACGCTTCCGTTGCTTAAAATGTATATATAGTTTTAACTAGTTAAAGTTTATTTTGAATAACATATATACACGTGTTTTTATTTGTCAAAAGTGATTTGACTAATCTTTGTAACGAAATAAACACATACATAATATAAGCCGGGTTCATAAAATAAATAACATTTTAAAGTTTCTTCCTAACAATTGGGAAAGATACGCTAGTGGAAATGTCGGCATCCCCATGCTTTCCTTTATTTAAGCAAACCACTATACTAAACAGTAAACAAACAGATAAGACTAAGGGGCTGTTTGGCAACATCTGAATCAATTAGTGCTGAATGAATAAGAGGTCTGAATGGGTAAGAGGCTCTGAACCAATAAGTGCTGAACCAGTAAAGTGCTGTTTGGTTACACATCTGAATGACTGTGTAAAATTACATTTTTACCCCTGAAAAAAAAAAAAACTCGAGAGATATTTTGTCCCACTAACCATAAAGAACCCATCACCACCATATTTTATAAACTCTACCCCTTTCACTTCTCTCTCCTTTCAAGATAATCTAACCAAGCATCAGTCAAATGCTTTTGTTCCAAATTAAAATCTATATGTTTATCATTCTCTTTCATTTGGGTTTCAAATCGGAGCAAATCTGTACATTTTTGTGTTTCAAATCGGAGCAAATCTGTACATCCGGGTTTTAGAATCTGAACAACTCTGAACAATTTTACGATGCGGTAAGGAGGCGATGTTGGTGATGACGGGTGGGTGAGGATGTGAAGGTGGATATGGTGATAGCGTTTATGGTGGTTCTAGTTCAGGTGAGTGGATGAAGAATCTAGTGTGTTCAAATCAAAAAGAGGTTTTCTTTCTGGAACAACCATACGACGTCGGGAAGGCTGCGACGGTGGAGGAGGGCCGACGTGGTGGAGGGCGGCAGAGTGGTGGAGGAGAGGAGAGGAGAGGGGAGGGGAGGAGATGATGGTATCGCTGTGTAATGAGAACAACAGTTGTTTCTTTTGTTAGGGCAAGGGGCATGAGTGTCAAACATTTCATTCAGCATACAAAAGTAGCTGAATCATTCAGAGCTGAATGGTTCAGTTAAGAGGTGAATGTTTTGTGAACCAAACAGCCTATACATCTGACCGATTCAGAGGTAGGCTCTGAATGGATTCATTCAGATGCAAACAAACAGGCCCTAAGTCAAAGAAAGACTTTAAAACCCTTATACATATGTTGCATGGGCCTTATGCTTATCTCCTGCATGGATGCTTTCAACATACATGGGCTTGGGCTGCAAGGGTGTCGTCTGCATGGACTTGGGCTTCGCACATAACAACGTGTGTTTTGTTTTCATCCTATTATTCCATATATTAATAAGTAACTTTTTCATGCATAAACACTTGTAACTAGGGATGAGCATATCGGTATCCGATACCGAACCGATACCGATACCGCCTAATACCGATCCCGAATTTCACCCAAACTAGGTACCGGTACCGATACCGAAACATGTCGGTTAGGTATCGGTACGGTATTATACCGTATTTTGAGGGTCGGTATCGGTATAATACCGATACCGTACCGATACCGAAAACGTCAAAAAGTGGATACCGATCGGGATCGGGATCGGTACGGGATCGGTATGGGATCGGTATTCGGTGGCATATGCTCATTCCTACTTGTAACTTGTGCTTTGGGATTCTTCAAAAAAAACTTGATTTTTTAGTTTTAACCCAAAGGTTTTTACCTTTTGCAATTTTAACCCTACAAAATTTGTTTTTTTTAACTTTAACTCAAAACTTTTCATTATTTGCAATTTAACTTCACAACTTTTGTCAATTATACTTTTCGTCTTTGGTTTAACGTTTTTACGTTTCGTTACGTATAGTTCTAATTTTTTCGAGTTAATACGACGCAACGTACGAGTGTGGTTCAACTTTTTTATGTTTTCTTTCAAATTTTGCAAGTTAACACGACGCAACGTGCATGTGTGGTTCAACGTTTTTACCTCTATTTTTTCATGTTTGACAGGTTCGTCGCAACACGCAGATCCTAGGTCGAGTCAGTGTTGGTGGTCGATCACGGTTGTGTGACATTAGTACTATTTGACACCGTTTTATGCCCCGCCGCAACGTGGGGTGTGCTTTGGGGGTTTTCCAAAGAAAAAATGGTTATGCATATGGTTGTCGTAACCTTGGCTTTAGGGGTTTTCCAAAAAATAATTGATTTTTTTTTTTACTTTTCACCCAAAAGTATTTCATAAATTACTTTTAACCCAAAACTATTTGTTGTTTTTACTTTTAACCCAAAACTTTTTATCTTTTGCAATCTATCCTCACAACTTTTTTTACTTTCAACTTTGATCCTTTATAGTTTTCATTTTCCGCAAATTTCCCGCTTTATGCTTGGTTCTAAATTTTGTGACTTAAGACATCGCAACGTGCGTCTTTGGTTTAACGTTTTTACGTTTCGTTCTAAATTTTGCAAGTTAACACGACGCAACGTGCGTGTATGGGTGAACGTTTTTACATCGTCTATTTTTTTCCCGTTTGACAGGTTTAACATAACGTGCGGGTCCTAGGTCGACTTAGTTATAACTATAGAATCCCCGCCGCATTGCGGCAGGTCTCAATTCTAGTTACCCCTAAAAAAGAACATTGCATGTGTGTGCTTATTCAACGACCCTAGCACATAACAATAGTGCATATATATGTCACAAGCTGGAACAAAGAACAACAAAATACCAAATATGTGTATGTGTGTTTTCATTCTACGACTTTGACTATATATTGTGTTTTGTATAAATATTTGGTATTATAGTGTAATATTTACCGGATATAGTTTAGGTTAAATTATAACTTGTATCCCATATATTGAGAGATGGATCAAAAATACGAATGAACAACTTTACAAATTATCATGCTATCAAAGCCGTCTCTAAGTACCAAACCCTAATCGGCGAATAACCTTATTGTCGCACATCTTCCTCAGCTCCCCTATTCTATTTCGATCCTTTTTTTTGTTGTCACACATCTCCCTCAACTCCCCTATTCTATTTCGATCCTCTTTTTTTGTTGTCACACATCTCCTTCGATCCGATTGAAATAGGCAAACAACATCATGGGCGGGAAACTTCATCACCGACATCTTAAACTTTATTCTAGTCACTCAAAGTACTCTGTGTGTGTTCATTTTACTACATAGAAGTGTATGTATATGTTATCGGCCGAGAAAAAACAAAAACAAATTAAACATGCCCAATTGTGTCATAATAACTAAAAAATGAAGTAGATAACATAAACATACCCATTGTTTTCAAAAGAAAAGAAAGGAACCCGAGCTTAAAAGGAAAGAAGGTAGAAGTCTATTCAGGCAAAATGAAGTAAAGATGATTACTTTATGGTTTAGATAAAGATAATAAAGTTCGTTTTTTTTTACAAAAATAACTAGGTACTATACCCTTTTGATGCACCCATTTTTGATGGGCAAATAGAAACCTCTTGGTCCTAAAATAATTTGCTATATATAGTAGATTTATATGTCTTTTTAAGAACAACTATTATTAACAAAAAAAATCGGACTATAAGTAACGATATCCGTTTTTATTAACATGGATACATTAAGAGAGATAAATATGTATTTTTATAGCAACTTTTCAATATTTATAAACCTCTAGTTGCTTCTTTCATGATAAAATAAAATCCATGGATATGATTATTTAGTATCCGTTCATGATCAAAGATTTTATCAATGTCAACAAATCCCAACAAAGACCTGTTTAACTTTTTGCAACACTTAATCTACGGTGGGGACCGGGAAGACGATTCTCATTAATAAGCATTAAAGCCTAACTGATTATAATGGTGGATATACGCTTCAGGGGCTCTTTGTCAACTTCTGAATGGTTAAGCGTTGAACGAATAAGATGTCTGAACCATTAAGTGTTGAACCAGTAAGATGTCTGAACCATTAAGAGCCTCATAACAGCCCCTTAGTGTTCTTATGATTTTTTTAAACGGCCAACAAAATCAATCCTAAGTACTCTTGGTGCACCCACTGGACCGAACGGAGTTCTCCGAGAGTAACCCGAGTCCACCACCAATTCCGGGGAAAACCCGGTAACCCACCCGTCCGTAGGCATGACAGTGAAATTACCGGTAAAACTCATTTGGCTCAAGGATCGAACCTATGTTTCCCTGGATCTCCTATTATTGCCCACCAGTGTCTCACTCTATATCAAGTGAGAGTTGAACCTACATCTCCCAAGAGAAATGTAAACTTTCTACCTAGGGCTGTAAACGAACCAAACGTTCGGCGAACAGTTCGTGAACCGTTCGGCGGGAAGTTCGTTTGTGTTTGTTGTTTATTAAACAAACGAAAACAAAGGTCCTGTTCATTCGTTTATGTTCGTTTGTGTTCGATACTTCATTGGTGTTTTTAGTTTTTATATTTATTTAAATACTTCAAAATTCCAACAAATTAAATATCTAATAAGTGTCGGTGTTTTATATATTCTATCCAAGAACGATTGTTTGTGTTCGTTTGTTTCCATTTGTGTTCATGAACATTAGTTTGTGCTCATTTGTGTTCGTCAACGTTCGTTGCCTGAAATTAACAAACAAACACAAACGAACACGAACAAGTTCATTTCCTTAACAAACGAACACGAACATAGAATCTCGTTCGATAAGTGTTCGTGAACGGTTCGCGAACACATATATTTCTTAACAAACGAACACGAACAAGGTCTTGTTCGTGTTTGTTCGGTTCGTTTGCAGCCCTGTTTCTACCACTTGATCTAGAGATGTTTTTATGATTTAACTAGCATATCATGTATTTACAAATACCATATAAAAATCACATTACTTTCCTTTTTTTATATGAATATGAAACAACCCATTTAATCTTGTTTTAGTGTATTAAATTTCTTAAACATAAATATACGAAATTGTGAAATTGTAAGAACAATGAATTATCAACCAATAGATTTGGTCAAATTTTAATAAAGTGAAGTTATGGGTATGCAAAAATGATGAATTAATTTTTTATTTCTTTTTTCATATAAGATGGTCTTATTAAAGTGGTCAAATTTGACAACCTCGTCAAAAAAGTTTACATGCTATGAGCTATTGAGCTGTCTATGTCAATTAAAGATCACACACATACACACCACACATGTAATAATAATGTTAGTAACTAAAGTTTACTCTTGTTTTGACAATATGTATATTTAGAACAAGTGCAGTAATTTAATATAACATAATTTGAGTGTGGCGTTTTTTTATTAAAAATTAAGATTAAGTTAGTTGTTATATAAAAATGTAACTAGAATCTTAACTCGTGCATTGCGGCAATAATTTAGTTGTATTGGTTTGTTTTATTAAAGTATCAATAAAATACTGACACTCTGTATAACGATAAAATATATGGCTCAACATACATAACTTTGTATAAGAAAAATGAAACCTAGTTAGACGTCGTTGATAACCTTTGTACCTTAAAGTGCAAAGGGTGTAGATAACTTTATTAAAGTTTAGGTGATGTAGTGTAAATTTGTTAAAAACGTAAATATATTTTTATTAGAATTGAGGGTTCATATAATAAATATGTTAGAATTAAAGGGGTGTAAATGAAATTATAAAATAAAAGACAAGTCATTTACTACTCTCAATACATTAGAAGCAAGATTATACTCTATGTTTGTAAAATTGTAAATCACTATTAGCAAAAGTTGATAAATGTATGTTAGTTAATTAATTAATTAATTAATAGATGGTAGTGACATCTTAAAATTATTGCTAATAACCCAAAATGTTTGCAAACATTAAAGAAGTTAAAGGGAAAAAATGACAACACGTTCAACTAAATTTTTATAAAGGAACAAGAACATAAATTACATTAAAAACACTAGAAAAGTTAAAGGTCAAAAAAAAATGACAACTCGTTGAACTAATTTCTTTATAAAGGAACAAGAACATAATAAATTACATTAAAAACACTAGAAAATAATGCAACGACAACCTAACTATGCTCTCATTACACATGTACCAAGGTTTATGTTAATGTATTATGTTGATGAAGGTTCGCCACATGGCCTACATTTGGTCTACACTACTATGCTAACTTCCAAACTAACTATATATTTTTAATTGCCCACCTTCCATTATTCTAATTATAATATAAAACAACATAATTACCCTCACAAATAAATAATAATAATACCATTATTGATCATGTATGATCTGGCTTATCTACATGCGTGACATAAACGAACTATGGACCAAGTCTCCAAGAAATTAAGCATGCACGTTACATATACATATATATTGAGTTAAATGTCATTTTAGACTTTGAGTCATTTTACCAGTTTAATCCAAATGTTTGAAACGTTGCCATTTTAGTCCAAATAGTTTCAAACGTTACCATTTTAATCCACTGGGTTAACTCCATCCCTTTATTATGTTAACTATAAGGGCATTTCGGTCATTTTATATGTAATTCTGTTAACTAGAAAAACAATTCGACCATATAAAATGATCAAATTACCCTTCTGGCTAACAGAAAAAATGGACGGAGTTAACCCGGTGGACTAAAATGAAAACGCTTGAAACTATTTGGACTAAATGGCAATGTTTCAAACCTTTGGACTAAACTGGTAAAATGGTACAAACCACATGGACTAAAATGACATTTAACTCATATATATGTCATAAAGTAATAAGACGTGTCTAACACGGTGACAATTTTTGTAAATTGACACAAAGTTTAAGCGTTAAAATTGGGCATAGGTATTTACGTCCACTTAATTTGGAAGCTAGCCACATAAAACGAGTAGAAGACATTTATGTCAACCAAATATGATGGATACATCAAAGAAATGTGTTCCCCGTTAGAAAGATAAGCTATTATCCATGCCTAATTGTTTGTGGTTCCTTTAAATTCGTATAATTTATTTATTATTAAATGAAAACTTCATAGTGCTTTTTATGTTCATCGTGTTCTGTATTCATAGATTTACTCAAAGAAAATGAGCATCAATAAGAAAAAATGAAAAGTTCATAGTAAAGTTACTTTATTAAACATTTTATTATTGTTGATTATACAATTTTAGTGATTTAACGTTCGTGTTGTGTGTATTTATTGTAATATTTTACATTCCAAGCAACCTTTTTAATATTGTTAGATTCATATGAAGTAAAACAATTGCAATTAGGGACATGGAGTTTGAATCTATAAATAGGTGAACTTTCATTTTCATAACACTAATAATATGTTGAGAAGTATTAAAATCGTTTTCACCCTCGATTATTTATTTATTAAAATTTATTAATTGGCTAGAATATGTGTAGATTTCATATGTTAAAGATTAATTATTAAAATAACACATTTAGTATTATTATTTTTTTGTTTAAAGGGACACTTGATTTTAATAATCTCATCTGGTTAGCTATTGACAGTCCCATCTTTGAATATCTTTTAAGTGCTCAAAACTTTCTTTGAAATGGTGCTCAAAGGTTGTCCCACCTTTGAAGTTTTTTTTTCTCTCACAACACCAATGTTATGTTTAAGCAAACACACCACATATTATGGTATAGTCTTATTACATAGTTTTGAATTACTAAATTATGTTTAATTGGGTAGGTTCCGATGTACATATACATGCATCTTTGTTTTGTGATGTATACATAATGGATTCGCATAATGTTTCGAGCGACGATAGTGACAAAATCGTTACTAAAACACAAGCTGTGAAACGAAAAATGACTTAAAAAGTTGGAACCATATGAAAGAATTCTTTGACGAACATGCTAAAAGAATGGGAAGATGTAATAATCAAAGGTCTATTACATTAAAAAAAATCTAGCCTATCAGACCTTTTACCCGACCCATCAGAACCTCTAGGACTCAAAACCACATAACCTTCTCAGGTTCAGTTCGTGATTCTCAATTTCATTAAAAGGATATTCGATTCAGGTGGGTCTGGGTCGAGTTAAGTTCAGTTCCGACCCTTTGCACAACCCTAGTAAAGAAATAACATTTATAAAAAAAATACATAATTATTCCTCTTACTTGATCAAAACTATTTTAATAAAAAGAAGATGATGCAAACAACATCACATGATGTAAGAAAGGTGCAATAAATAAAAGGTGGGTGTGGTGTTAATAAAATAGCCGAAAGCGACCGGAAAGCCATACGTGATTGCCAAAAGCCTTCCTAATATTCCGGTCATATGTCCCTATTACACGGTCACCGTCACCAATCCAACGGCTGTTAAAAACACATATTTTATTCATTTTTTTTATTCCCAATAAATCATTAAAATTCCCACCCAAAAAAAAGTTAAATGTCATTTTAGTCCCTGTATTTTAGGTCACTTTACGAGTTTAGTCCAAATGTTTAATTTTTCGCCTGTGGGTCCAAAAATGTTTCATCGTTGCCATTTTAGTCCACTAGATTAACTTTATCCATTTTTTCTGTTAACGAGAAGGGAAATTCAGTCATTTTATATGTCCGAATTGCACTTCTAGTTAACAAAATTACATTTAAAATGACCGAATTGCTCTTCTCGTTATTAGAAAAAACGGATGAAGTTAACCCAGCAGACTAAAATAACAACGATGAAACATTTTTTGATCCACATGCGAAAAATAAAACATTTGGACTAAACTGACAAAATAACCCAAACCACGGGGACTAAAATGACATTTAACTTAAAAACACACACACACACACACACAACCCCCCCCCCCCCCAAGGTTTAATTTTTCGCCTGTGGGTCCAAAAATGTTTCATCGTTGCCATTTTAGTCCACTGGATTAACTTCATCCATTTTTTCTGTTAACGAGAAGTGCAATTCGGTCATTTTATATGCCCGAATTGCACTTCTAGTTAACAAAATTACATTTAAAATAACCGAATTGCTCTTCTCGTTATCAGTAAAACGGATGAAGTTAACCCAGCAGACTAAAATGACAACGATGAAACCTTTTTGGATCCACATGCGAAAAATAAAACTTTTGAACTAAACTGCCAAAATGACCCAAACCTAGGGACTAAAATGGTATTTAACTCAAAAAAAAAAAAAAAAAAAAAAAAAAAAAAACCCACACATAATATAACACATACTTCCTCATAGCCGATCCATATTTCATTATTTTCATATCAACTTTTCCGGCAAAAAAAGAATTGAAATATTTCTTTCTTTTTTTTGTTAAATTTAGAAAAATGAATCAGATTAGCAGAAAAAAATGGGGATTAAACCTGAAGAGAACAATCATATGGCGAGTGGCGTTTCTTCGGCGATGTGTTCGATCTTTGTGGCACCAAATTCTGACGTGTTGGATGGGGAAATCTGTCCGGTACCGGCAATTGTTGAATTCTGGTTCCGGGCAATTGATACCGACGTCTAGTCTTTTGCCGGCGGAGAGGGCAACCGCGGTCGATATGGCTGCTGTGTCAGCCTCTAGTAGTGATCGGTTTGCCTCCGGTGAAATGACGTCATCTTTTGGTGGTGATGGTTGTGATGATCATGATGCTTCTGATTTGGTAGCTTTGAAGATTTGTTTGTTGGGTGATCAACAAATCGGCAAAACAAGCTTTTTGGTTAGTTTTTTTTTTTTTTTTTTTTTTTTGAAAATTATCCTATATTACTTGACAAACATAAATAACAAATGAAAATTGGATTTAAATAATCTCAACTTTTTTAATTTGGCCGATAATAATCCCAACTCGGTTATTTGTCGATGATAATCCAAACTGGGCCACTTTTGTCCGATAATAGTCTGCGTTAAAAATAGCTTAACGAAGTCAAGTTTTTTTCCGAATTACAAACCGATGTTTTAGGGCTTTTGATTAGAACGAGTATACGAGTTGATTGATGTAAAATTTACCTCGAAATACTGTCCTAAACGACGAAAACGGTGCTTCAATTCGTGTGTTTAAACTTCCAAGTAACAAAACTCAAGCCATTTGGAGCACCGTTTCGAGGTAAGTTTTACATAAATCGACTCGTATCCTCGTTCTGATCAAAATCGCTAAAACATCGGTTTGTAATTCGAAAAAAACTTAACTATGTTAAGCTATTTTTAACAACGGACTATTATCGGCTAAAAGTGGACCAGTTCAGATTATTACTGGCAAATTATTGAGTTGGGATTATTATCGGCCAAATTGAGAAAATTGGGATTATTTATCAAATTTGCCAAGAACAAATACTTATTCTTAAGTATTTATTGGATTACTTGTAGTGTTGAAACTTTTTGCATTATTGAAGAATTTGCACATTGTCTAGCAAACTCAAAGAAAATACCATTTTTTACAAGTTGATCTCTATTATTACATTTTCTCTGTCTCTTTTTGTTTAACATTCATTATAAACTCATAATGTAAGATATAATACTAATAATATTCAAAAAATATATGTATAATTACCTATATTTAGTGTGTTATTGCATTATTGCAGGCAAAATATGTGGGGAAAGAAAAGAATCAAGAAGAATCATCAACTAAAAAAATAGATCATATGGATAAAACCCTGTGTGTCAAAGGAGCCAGAATCTCATATAACATATGGGAAGTTAGTGGTGATGCATTATATCCAGGTAAACAAGAAATCATATTAACAGTTTCTTGTTTTAAAATTTAATTCCGTTTAATCGGTTTAACATTCTCTAACCACTGATCTTTTTTTCATCGTGAGAATCCGTTAACGAAAAACTAATCAATTTTTTATGGTTTTATAGATGGTGATTCAAGGACTCTGATTCCTACAGCTTGTAAGGACTCTGTAGCGATCTTGTTCATGTTTGATCTAACAAGTCGTCGGACGCTTAACAGGTATATGAGTATATCAAATATGTTTTGTCTTTATACATTTTTATCTTAATTTTTTTTTGTTAAAATGTTGTTGTTTTTGTATTGTGTTTAGTGTTATCAACTGGCATCAACAAGCTAGGAATTATAATCAGGTAAATATGAATTATATCTAAAGTAACATTTTAATGAGTTTCGGTTTCTTTGTCTGATTGATTGATTATTGTTTGAATCTTTCAGACCGCGATTCCAGTAATGGTCGGGAGCAAATTTGATGAGTTTGTCCAGCTTCCGTTAGATTTACAATGGACGATCGCAAGTGAGGTGAGATTCAATGTTTTTTTTTTATGTTTTTTTCATATCACATGAAGAACAATGACAACTAATTTTTTTTTAACATTTTAACTGAGGTGTGAAACTACATAAAAAAAAGATGTTAGATACCATAGTAATACATGTAATTCATTAATTCTGGTGGGTGGTTTGTGTGCCCATCATGTTTAAGTTTTCCAAAATAAAATAATCAAACATTCATTATGATTGAAAGGGATGTATGACCTTTAAAGTCAAATTCAATATTGAGGTGAATACCATTGACCTTTTCATGATGAAAGTGATGGGTCACCTATCACAAGCTTCTAAAAAGAATGTTCTTTATCCCACCTCCAATCTTGAATATTGTCACAAAAGTCCCATCACTAGAGGAAACAACCTTAACCAAAAGTAGATGGTTACAAACTTACAATGTTGATTATAATGTATTCATGTTAATTTAAATTTTCAGGCAAGAGCGTACGCGAAAGCTATAAACGCGCCCTTATTCTTCTCGAGTGCGTCTTATAACATAAATGTAAATAAAATCTTCAAGTTTGTTACTGCAAAGCTCTTTGATTTGTCATGGACTCTGGAACGCAATCTTACAGTTGGTGAACCTATTATTGATTTCTAGTGTGAGTTTTTGCTAAGCATTGATTCACACCCTCCTCCGCATTCACGTTTATGATGTAAATATTAGAAAAGAAATATGTAATGATCGGGAGGAAGTGGTCGTAGGATCAATATCACATCTTTGGGAATCGTTTTCTAGGGGTTTTTAATTTGTATTTATATTTTGTTGTTCACTTGATTTTGATTTTGAGTGTATTGTGGACACCTTGGTGGAGGTATCAAGGCTTCCTCGTATTCATGTAAAACATGTCTTTTATTTCTCAATGGATTGCTTACAACAACACATAGTAGCTCGTTGAGATACTTTTATCTACGTTTAAATGTTAGTTAAGCTTTCATGAATGTGGGTTATTACATTGAAAAGATTTGTAAAGGAAAATTGGGTTTTTCATTTTCTTTTTCAGAACACACACGAGATATAATGTTCATAGATGGTTTTAGAACAATCTCTGAGAAATTGGTGAAATTTGAACCGTGGAATGATGAAAAAATGAAGAAAAATGAGTAGAAAAAGAACACTTTTAAGCTTCCACTCTTGAAATCTGATAGGAATCGTATGTTAGTTTCGCTTAAGTAGTATTTTGAAATAGTGGAAGGATGGTTAGTGTAACTAATACTTTTATAAATAAGGCATTAGTCATGTTAGAGAGGGGGGAATATAATTGGCTAGTTGTTAGGCTCATTGCCTTGTGCATGAGAAGGGCTTAGCCCTGGTACCACTTGTGGTAGTTATCCTGTAGATCTTCAGATCATTTCTTTCCATTGAATACAATCAGCTTCTATTGATTTCATTTTCTCTATTATATCATTCATAACCTATCATTGGTCCGACCTACCTTTCTGCTCTACTTCAAATCACCTCCTGCTTCAATCAGATCTCTCTTCCATTTTAGGATCTTTGTTTCTGTCAGCTCATCGCTCAATTCTAATTCCAATTTGTTTCAGATCCAACGTCCGATTTCTTCAACAGAAACGCCGGATATTTCTCAATTTGAATCAGATATCCCTCAATTTTCGAATCTATTTTCAATCAGTTCCAACTTCCGCTTCAACATCGTTCATTTTTTAATTCCAATTCGTTCCAGATCTGCTTCAATTTCCGCATCTTCTTCGTTCGATTTCATTATCGGATTTCATTCCCGATTTATTTTCAATCGCTCGTCTCAATTCTCTGTTCCTGTTCATTTCCGATTCCAATTTCCTTTCAATTTCCGTTTCAATATGGTGAATCATAACGCTCGTTTGGATGCTCATGAGCAATTGATTCAGAAACTTCAGGGCGATTTGACCGCTCAGTCGTCGCGTTTGGATTCCATAGCGGCGGCTCTAGAGGCGGATCGTTTGGAGAATTCCGAGTTCCGTAAAATGATGGTGGGTTTTGTACGACAACAGGAGAAGAAGATGGCAGGTGACGGGTCTTCAGGCTCTGGAATTTTCGATTCCGGTGGTGGATCTCAGGGTCCTTCGCATGGCCTTCCTTATGCGGTGAAGAAGGTTAAATTACCGGAGTTCAATGGGTTCGATCCTCAGGGGTGGATTACGAAGGCTTGTTTGTATTTCGAGATCAACGAGACGCCGGATAATTTGCGTCTCAAACTCATTCAATTGAGTATGACGGGGGTAGCTCAGTCTTGGTTCACCATTCTCACGCAGTTGCGTCCGGCGATCACTTGGCCTGATTTCCAAGGGGAATTATTGTCACGCTTCAGCGGATTAGCGATCCACAATCCCTATGAGCAATTGGCTACCATTAAACAAGGTGATTCTATTCATGACTTCATCGATGATTTTGAGTATGTGTTATCCTTGGTCCCTCGTTTACCGGAGTCTCAAACTCTTGGCTATTTCATTGCGGGTTTGAAAGAGGATGTCAAACAACATGTTCGTTTGCATCGTCCCACTACTTATTTGGATGCTATGTATTTGGCCAAAGATGTCGAGTTGATGCTTCGGCCATCAAATTCCAGTTCTTTGTTGTCTCGTTTTCGGTATTCTCAACCTGTCGCGCTGCCATTGTGTCACACCCCAACCGATGGCGGAAACATCGGGATGAGACGAAGTGTGTATAGATTGCAAGAGACTTCATAACACTATGTGACAATATTTAATTAAATTCGAATTTCATTGCAATTGCTAAATTGTCATACAATAATCAAAACAAAATACAACATTGTTTCAACAAATAACATAACATTAAAAGATAAACGATTTATAGGTGTGTATCTAGTCCACCCTATTCTTGTTTCATCTTTCATCATACTTCAACAATTTAACCTGCAACATGTATTAAAATAGAGTTTCAATGCAAAAGCAAAGGCGAGTATACAAGTTTGTTTACATAGCATAATAGAATAAAAACTCAAGTCCAACATGATTCATAATATGTGATTACTAGTATGCAATTTTGGCGTACAATATGATCAACCCTAGAATACAACGCATAAAAGAGCCTAATCCCAAAAGTTTAGCGGGGTGGTAATGTTTAACTTAACAATACCCAAGAGTATAACGGGCGGGGCGTTAATCCTATAGCGCTATAATTGTTAAGGTGGGCGAGCAAAGTTAATGAGCATGTAACGTTCACATAGCATACGAGAATAACAAGTAAGTCACATTAGTTTCATGTTTAATCATGGATAGAGTAAGTTTAATTGAGTTTAAAAGTTGTTTGCATAGTTATACATGTTGCATCCCAAAGTGTAAAGGGGAAAAAGGGATCGAGTATACTCACCGTGGTTGCAAGCTTTCCTACTTGGAATTCCCGCGTGTGAGTTTGTGGATGGATTAGTTTGGGGCACCTAGTCCTTCTACACGAGGAAACATAGGTGTGTGAGTTTGGCGTTTAACGGGAGATTATAAATTTGGAGTTTAACATAACATAAAGTATGATATTAAAAATAATCATCTTTAACTTTAAAACCCTTGTATGACACTATGTAACCAATATGGTTAGAATGTTTTTATGGGTAGTGCACCCATTAGAATCAAACTTAGAGTTTTAGGTCTTAGATGATATTCTACTACTTTAACATATAAACACAAGTTTAACATTAAAGGTTCGAATGAGTGTATATATATATTTAGGTTAAGTATTATATGTTATTTAGTCCAATAAGTCAAGTAGGAGGTAGAAGATTAAATCTTCATTTAGGCACCTCTAGTATCATGGATGTCATGTATGGGGTAGGAAGAACAAGCTTCCATTTAGGAACCTCTTGAACGTTCACCACTTCACTTGATGTAAAAACAACCAAGGAGGGTCAAGAACTAGGATTAGTACAATAATATAAACAACCTAACTAAAGAGAAATCATCAAATCATGTGAGGATTGTATGTTTGGACAACCCAAGTTGTTCCATAATCACTCATTCATCAAGGTCTAAGCTTGACATGACTTGTGGGTTAAATACCCTAAACAAAACAGAAAGCACTTGAGGTTTAACCTCTGATTTTATATGTCTCCAACATGTTTCTAACACCTAATCAACCATGGGAAGGGTTGTAAGCATTAGTACATAGTCTAGAGATGAGTTACACTCAAGCATGATAAGTATAAACAAGTTTTAAAAGAGTATAAACAAAACAGAAAGTTTATGGACATATTTAGGGCAATTCCAGGTCTGATTTCTCCAAGGAGAAACCAAGGAATCAAACCCCAAGATTATCCAAAGAAGTAGGAAGAAGAACCAAGTGATTTGGTTGAGAAATGAGCAAGTTATACTCACTTTAGTGGAAGAGTATGAATCTGCCCAAAATTCTGATTTACAAGAGCTTTGAGAGTGATTTAGAGAAGATTAGAGAGTTGTGAAAGTGTAAAAATGCTTGGAGAAGGGTTGTATTTATAGGGGAAGAGGTTAGGGATGATTGGAGGTGATTAGAGGTGGATTAGAGCTGATTGGGGAAGAAGAAAACATGGGATTTCGTGCCAATTCGCGAGCTGGTGTGTTTTCTGCCCACCCAGACATCCTTACGGACCGTAAGGGTGGTGGCTTACGGTCCGTAAGCCATGGTCAGAAGCACAAGAATTTTTATTTTAAGTTTTATTGTTATGCAACATATCCAATTGTTATTTAGGACGGGTTTTGTGACTTATTTAAGGTTCCTAAGCATAAGTAACATGTCCTAAAGGTTGCACAAGTGTAAATTGAGTATGGCTAAGCATAAGTTTTGTATAAAACATGAATACCACGGGTTCAATAGTTTAACATAAGTTCGCGAACATCCCGAATAAATACCAAATTGTTTCTCAATTCAAGTGCTCAATCATGAATGTAATATATATAACACGAGTTTAAATAATAGCAAGTTTAGCACCTAGTTTCCAAGAATAATGAATAATCAACAATTGTTTCATCAATTCAAGTGTACGAGCATACATAAAGTATGTATAACAAAATACGAGTTTCATTAATGATCCAAGTCTCGGTTTTACAATGATTACAAGGAAAGAACGATTACAAGAATACAAAGTTTCCAAAAATAGAAATACGAACAAAACTTTCTATAAATGGAAGGTACAAAAGAGCCGGGCGTTACAGTCTCCCCTCCTTTAGGAAATTTCGTCCTGAAATTTAGGAAGATGTAGCGAAAAGATGAGGGTACTTCGTCTTCATATCGCTCTTGAGTTCCCAAGTGAATTCAGCGCCACGTTTACCTTCCCATCGAACCTTGACGATAGGAATTTTACTGCGCCTCAATAACTTGACTCCTTGATCCATGATTTCGACGGGTTTCTCCACAAAATGCATAGTTTCATTGATTTGGAGATCTTCGAGAGGAACATGAAGTCCTTCATCAGCGAGACATTTCTTTAGATTGGAGACATGAAACGTCGGATGAACGTTGTTGAGCTCTTGAGGTAAATCGAGTCGATAAGCCACCTTACCAATCCTTTCGAGTATCTTGAAAGGACCAACATAGCGAGGGGCAAGCTTTCCCTTTTTACCAAAACGAACCACTCCTTTCCAAGGAGACACTTTAAGTAGAACATGATCCCCAACGTTGAATTCCATAGGTTTGCGTCCCTTGTCAGCATAGATCTTTTGACGATTGCGAGCCTTGAGTAGATTATCACGAATTTGGAGAATCTTATCCGTTGCTTCTTGTATGATTTCAGGGCCAGTAAAATGTTTGTCACCAATCTCGTGCCAGCTTAAAGGAGATCAGCATCTGCGACCATACAATGCCTCGAATGGAGCCATTTGAATACTGGAGTGGTAGCTATTGTTGTACGAGAACTCGACCAAAGGTAAATGCACATCCCAACTACCACCAAAGTCGATGACACAAGAACGGAGCATGTCCTCTAGGGTTTGGATAGTACGTTCAGTCTGTCCATCCGTTTGAGGATGAAAAGCCGTACTGAGATTCAAATGAGTACCCATAGCGGACTGAAAAGTTTGCCAGAGACGCGAAGTAAATCGACCATCGCGATCAGAAATGATGTCGAGAGGAATACCATGATGGCGTATGACTTCATCGGTATAGATGCGAGCAAGTCGTTTAACCTTGAAATCTTCACGAATAGGAATGAATTGAGCGGACTTGGTCAAACGATCGATGATCACCCAAATGCTATCGTGACCAGAGGGTGTACGAGGGAGTTTAGTTATGAAGTCCATCGCAATGCTATCCCATTTCCAAACGGGGATTTCAGGTTGTTCGAGTAGACCGGAAGGTCGTTGATGCTCGGCTTTGACTTTTGAACAGGTAAGACACTTAGAAACGTACACGGCAATGTCTCTCTTCTTACCGGGCCACCAATAGGATGTACGTAGGTTATGGTACATCTTGTTAGCACCAGGATGAATTGAGTACTTGGATTTGTGTGCCTCGTTCATAATGAGATCACGAAGATTGTCGCGATCTGGTACCCAGATGCGATCACGACAGTAGAGTAGGCCGTCAGATTTTGAAGAGAGTAGGTCTTCGGAAGCTCCACGTATTTCTACAGGCATGGAACCTTCGTTGATAGACGAATATTGCGCTTCACGAGTGCAATTGTGAAGATCGCTCGAGATATGAAAACAACGAATAACATCTACATGAGCCTTACGACTGAGTGCATCGGCCATAACATTCTCTTTACCAGGGTGGTAGCGAATCTCGCAATCATAGTCGTTAAGTAATTCCACCCAACGTCGCTGACGCATATTGAGTTCTTTTTGGTCAAAGATGTGTTGTAGGCTCTTATGGTCAATGAAAACCACACACTTTGTACCGTATAGGTAGTGTCGCCAAATCTTTAGCGCAAAAACAACTGCGCCAAGCTCGAGGTCGTGGGTAGTATAATTCTTCTCATGTATTTTGAGTTGGCGAGATGCATAAGCGATGACCTTGCCTCGTTGCATGAGAACGCAACCAAGACCACGGTTCGAGGCATCGCAATACACCATGAAATCATCATTCCCATCAGGGAGAGCAAGAATATGAGCGTTGCAAAGCAAGTCTTTGAGAGTCCGAAAAGATTCCTCTTGCTCAGGACCCCAAACAAAAGGTTTCTCTTTTTGAGTCAACGAAGTGAGAGGAACGGCGATTTTTGAAAAATTCGAGATGAATCGGCGGTAATAACCCGCCAATCCTAAGAAGGAACGGATTTCAGAAGGAGATTTAGGCGCGGTCCAATTCTTTACGGCTTCGATCTTTGCAGGGTCAACGTGGATTCCTTTTTCACTAACAACGTGTCCAAGGAATTGGACTTCTTTAATCCAAAACTCGCATTTAGAGAACTTAGCGTATAAACGTTGATTTCGCAAGAGTTCGAGTATAAGACGAAGATGACGTTCATGATCGGCTCGAGATTTAGAATAAATGAGAATATCATCAATGAAGACGATCACGAAACGATCCAAATAAGGCTTACAAACACGATTCATGAGATCCATGAACACAGCGGGTGCGTTGGTCAAGCCAAAAGGCATAACCACGAACTCGTAGTGTCCATAGCGAGTGCGAAAAACGGTTTTGGGAATGTCCTCTTCGAGGACCCGAAGCTGGTGATAACTAGAACGAAGATCGATTTTGGAGAAACAAGTAGCGCCTTCAAGTTGATCAAAGAGATCGTCGATATGCGGAAGAGGGTAACGATTCTTGACAGTGAGTTTGTTGAGCTCACGATAATCGATACACATGCGGAAAGAACCATCTTTCTTTTTAACGAAAAGCACAGGAGCACCCCAAGGTGAGGTACTTGGACGAATGAAACCCTTATCGAGGAGTTCTTGAAGTTGCGTAGATAATTCTTGCATCTCAGAAGGTGCAAGACGATAAGGAGCTTTGGCAACGGGAGTCGCACCAGGTACGAGGTCGATACGAAAGTCAACAGATCGAGGTGGAGGAGGACCAGGCAAATCTTCAGGAAAGACGTCAGGGAAGTCACACACCACTGGAACATCACTTATACTTTTTCCCTTGCCCTTTTCTTCCACAACGTGGGCTAAAAAGGCAAGGTACTGTTTGCGTAAGTATTTGTTCGCTTGTGTGCAGGACATCAACTTTAGTCCCTTTGAAGGTCGGTCTCCATAGACGTGCAAAACATCACCAGATGGAAGGGGTAAACGAACGTATTTCTCGTGACAAGCGATTTCAGCATGGTTCTTTTGAAGCCAATCCATGTCTATGATGACGTCGAAACTACCCAGTTGCATGGGTATGAGATCGATAGGAAAAACGTGTTCGTTAAGAGTAAGACGACAATCACGAAGAACGGAATTGACTAAGATGGACTTGCCATTTGCGACTTCAACGGAAAACGACTTAGGTAGCTTAGAGTGCGTGCAATTTAACAACGATTCGAATTCTAGGGACACAAAGCTTTTGTCCGCACCAGTATTAAACAGTATTGAAGCATAAAGGTGGTTAACAAGGAACGTACCGTTAACGACATCATTGTCGTTGCGCGCTTGATTGCGTTCAGATTGAAAGCGCATCCACGAGGAGGTTGTTGCTGCTCTTGATTCCATAGTGGGCATTGAGGACGAAGATGATTGACGTCCCCAGATTTGAAACAAGCTCTAGCGGGTCTTGTGTTTTGCGGAGCGGGTAGAGCTTGTTGCGCTTGCTGAGCTGGTGGTGCTTGTTGTTGTTGATAGTTGCGGCAAAAGGCGGTTTCATGTCCATAACGGTTGCAATTGCCACAACGACGACACCTGGCATTGGCGGGATGATGGTAATTACAAGTGGCACACTTGGGGTGAATCCCAGTGTACAACTTTTGAGTGTTCTCAGGTGTAACAGGGTTTGGGTTAACGGGTGGCACAATCGCGTTACAAACGGAGTTGGATTGCTTTCGCTTCTTTCCCCTACTGTTATTCGACTGCTGGGTAATCTGGTTGGCTGGCTTGAAAGAGCCGGGGTTTGCGGCTTGCTTATCGCGTACGCGGTTGTTGTTCAGGGAAGCGGCCAAACGATAAACAACTTCGATATTGTCGAGTTTGGCTGCCTCGATTGTATCGCGCATGCCAGAAGGTAACCCATTGATGTACTTCCTTATCTTACGATCGATGGTCATAACGAGGTGAGGAACAATGAAGCTAAGTTGTTTGAAACGGGTAGTGTAGGCTAGGTTCTCATCACCCACTTGCTTTAGAGCCCAAAATTCTTCTTCTAACCTTTGTTGCTCATGCGGAGGGCAAAATTCTTCCATCATGAGGGTCTTGACTTCTTCCCAGGGCAAGGCATAAGCCTCTTCGTTCGAACGGATGTAAGACCTGTTTAAAAGATTCAAATCCCTGTTAACATCTGTAAACATGTTAACACTCTTGGCATACGTGATTCGTTAAAATCACACACGTCATTCTTATAATAGGGATCTTTAAAAGATTCCTAACCCAACTAAATGATCTCTGAATCATGGGTTTAAATCATCAATTAAGATGATCATATTTTGACCATACGTGGTAATATAGTGCCTACGGGCCTTGCTCACTTCTACATTAGCCAAAATACAGTGGTAGTCTACGACTCCCTGTCAGAAAAAGGTAAAGAACTATGTTCAAACCTCAATGCTTTGATTCTCTGAAATCATGACTTATGATTTAAAAATGTCCTTGTGACTAGGCCTTTTGTGCCACTAATAAAACTGTTATTGTTTTTATAATTAGGATAAATTATAATAAAAATCCTAAATAAATATGATTAACAAATTAACCAAATATGGCTTGTATTACCATGGTTAAGGAATTGCTATAAAAGACAATTCCATAATAAACTCCCAAATAAACTATTGTCATTGTCTTATGCAACAGTTCAAATTAAAATGGCTGACTCGGATGAAATTAATAGTCACCCAAGGGAGAATAATGATAACGCCCGAATTAATATAACGGTTGTTGAACTGAAGGCGTTAGTAGACGACGCTGTTACAAAGGCCTTAGAGCGGCAGTATGAAGAATATAGCGGGACTCGAAGTAGGACCCTATCTACACCGCATTCAAAGCCTAAGACTCATTCTGAGGCTCACAGCAAGCCACCTCCCAAGAAGGATGAACCCAAGAAAGGAGATGACGATCGTCACTCCTCAAATCATCATAGTGATCCATCTCAAAAGATAATACTGAATCAAGGACCCCGTGATAAGGGTTGCTCTTATAAATACTTTGTTTCCTGCAAACCCCGGGATTTCACTGGGGAGAAAGGAGCCATTGACTGTATGACGTGGCTGGATGAGATGGACACGGTGGTTGATATCAGCGGATGCGCTGAAAGGGATGTGGTAAAGTTTGTGTCTCAATCATTCAAAGGCGAAGCCTTAGCCTGGTGGAGATCGTTGATACAGGCTACTGGGAAGATCCCATTGTACAACATGACATGGGAGCAATTTGTTGCCCTCATTAGGGACAACTACTGTCCCCAACATGAGGTTGAAAAGATAGAGTCTGATTTCCTATCGTTGGTGATGAAGAATCTGGATTGCCAAGCTTACCTCACGAGCTTTAATACATTGTCAAGATTGGTTCCGTATCTGGTGACCCCAGAACCCAAACGAATAGCTCGTTTCATTGGGGGTTTAGCCCCAGAAATAAAGGCAAGCGTGAAGGCCTCTCGGCCAACTACTTTCAGATCTGTCACTGATATATCTTTGTCCCTCACACTGGACGCGGTCAGACAGAGATCGCTGAGGAACACTGATACCGAGAAAAGGAAACGTGAAGATGACAGTTCACGAAGGTCAAACAAGAAGCACCGAGGAAACAATGACCACAGGAAAGGGTCTGAGTCTAAAAAGGATGGGCATCAGTCTGGTGATAAGCCCAAGTGCAAAGTCTGCAAGAAACAGCACTTCGGGAAGTGCAGGTTTGAATCGAACTCGCAGACTCAGTCAAGAACTTTTGCATGTGGTATATGCAAGTCCAAGGAACACAAGACCTTGGATTGCAAGAAGCTGAAAAATGCAACGTGCTACAGTTGCAACGAAAAGGGGCACATTAAGACAAACTGCCCGAAATATGCAAAGAAAGCCGATGAAGGAAAGAAGACCAATGCTAGGGTCTTCAGGATGGATGCAAAGGAAGCGGTTCTAGACGACAATGTGATTACAAGTACTTTCCTTGTAAATGATGTCTATGCAAGAGTACTTTTTGATTCAGGCGCTGATAAGTCCTTTGTAGATAATAAGTTTTGCAATCTGCTGAACTTACCTGTTAAAACCTTAAGTGTAAAGTATGAGGTGGAGTTAGCAGATGGCACCATAGACACCGTCTCAACTGTGTTAGATGGATGTGTTATATCCATTAATAACCACTCTTTTCCTTTGTCCCTACTTCCCTTTAAGTTAGCCGGTTTTGACATAGTTTTGGGTATGGACTGGTTATCTCATAACCAGGCCCAAATTGTCTGTAACAAGAAGCAAGTGGTGATTAAGACTCCGTCTGGTGAATCACTTACCATTCGGGGAGATACCCAGTATGGACTGCCTGAGCAAGTGACTATGCTCAAGGCCTCTAAGTGTTTAAAGAAGGGTTGTGTCTGTGACAACCCTCAAAATTCCATGTATTCCGTACAATTTATTAATAATAATTAATGTGCTTGACGACTATGTGGAATTACGTAACTGCTTTCTAATATATGTGTTATATTTACATGTGCATGTTGACACACTAGTAGTGTACAGAAAAGTCATTAAATAGTCTGTTATGACTTCCTGAGTGTTAAAACTTAAAAACGTTGCAAAAATATGTATATAAGACACTTTACGAATTAATTAAGCACTTTAACGGAACAGTGTCAAACCTAACAACCGGACTTTACCCGGAACATAAAAATATTGACATGACATTGTTTTTCCTTTTCTGAGCTAGTTAGGGTACCCGAACACCCTAACACCCGTTATAATTTACTACACACTAATATTTAAATTAAACCCCCCTAACTAAATTAACTAGGCTAAACTACCTAGTTAATTTCCAACCAATTACCCTTCCCCCCAACAAGTTCGGTTCCCTTGGGGGACACCCCACTAACTTTTCGATTATTATAATAGCCCATGCTTAAAATCTAACCTACATAATATCCTTTGGCTAAAATCTTTGATTGGATATTATAAGAATGTATGAGGAGTCACCACCATTTCATGCAAGACCCTTAAACAAAATTACATCTTTCATTCCCTTTACCTCGACTTACGGCTGAGAACCAAAGCCAAGCACACCCACATTTTTTATTTCATTCAAGCAATTCCAAGTATATTCAAGTGTGAAGGGTCACATACGAGGAGGCCCGGTGCTTGCGGATTGCCAAGGACCTCGCTACGACGCTTTTAACCACTCGTTTTTCGCCTAGTTTCTCCCCTAGCCTCGAGCTAGAAGTAAGTGACTCTAAGCGCCTTCTTGATCTTGTCTAGGGTGGTTAATAAGAGATTTGTCGGTTAAAAATTATGAACATATAAGATCAAAGTCTAAAAGTGATGAACAAGGTGGTTAATGGATGAATATTAGTGTAAAGCATGTAGATCGTGTGTGATTATGATTATTGGTTGATTATCTGATGTGTTGCTGGATTATATTGATGTTTGATGTTGTTACGATCACTAAACATAATTAACGGGATCAACCGAACACAAACTAGTAAGCTAGAGACTAAAAACAGCAATCTGTCCATACTTTACAGCCAACTTCAGTTGGCTGTAAACAGGTCGTAAATTCAACGAAAAACCGATATTTTGAATCTAAAATATGTTATTATAAAATACGGTTCTAATGGCACCGGAATCGTAATTTTTGGACTCCGTTTACTATTTTTAAAGTGTTAATTTGTAACAGCAGCTTAAGCTGAATTTTGACAGCAATAAATGGGTGTCATGCTTTCAGTCATAACCTGATTTTTATGATGAATCGGACCATGAAATTTGTACAGTAGATGAAAACCGATGCATTTGTAATTACCCCACTGGAATTTCGTAAATCGGACACTCGATGAATTTTTAATAAATTGTTCCGTGGACTGTGGTCAGAAATACATAAATCTGAGTTCAGTCCGGAATATGAATTTTTATAAAATATTGGTAATGAACCGGACCCCGATATTTTTACACAATAAAATATGGAACGTTTAAGACATCCTGTAAAAATTTGGGAATTTTTGGAATAATTTAACCATTTTATTTAAAATGTCCGAAAACAGCCGGTTTTGAATATTAATGCTGAATTGACATAAGTTGTGACTTGCGTGTCTAAATGTCGAGTATGCTATCGGTAAACCCTAGTTACGAATATCCACATAAAACGCTGTCAAAATCGAATTTTACGAATCCACTGATTCAGCAAGCCTACAAACACACGGGGCTACCCTATGGTAGGTAGTGACCCCTCGCGCCACGCGACGCCCCAGGGGGTACCCCTCGCGTCACGCGAGGGGGTCAAATTTTGACTATAAATAGTAGGGTTTGGGACTGGAATTTGGGCACTTGAACGGCGAAGAAATTCGTTATATACACTGAGATATAACAGAAACAGTCCTAAAACACACACAATTCACGAATCGCTGCCGCAATACAGGGTATTAACTCGATCGCTGCTACGATTCAATGTCCGATCGATTAAACTATCCAATGGATGTTTAAGTGCTGCCCACATTAGGGTTATGCTTTGTCATTTGTCGTTAATTCGATAGATGTTTAAGTATTGCACTTTGTCATTCGTTGTGAGGGTTTGATCTCGTGAGTTATCGTAAATGCTGTATTAGTTACTAACCTAGTTTGTGTGCATTGTTATTTAAATTAGGTTATCAAGGCTAATCAGTAGGCTAAGCTCTGTTCATATTAAATCTGCAATGTGAGTCATTCTCTTTTTATCAAATTTATTTACAAAAGCATATTTATTTTCAAGGTTATAATTACAGGGATTAAGTCTATGTAATCACCAAATTACAGCCGGTATGTGGGGTTTTGTATACATAATACATTACTTTTTCCCGTCACCATTGGACAACGAGTTAGCCAATGGGTGATCTGACCATAGTCACAGAAACGAGTCGAGTGACAAATACCGTGGGTAGTTGGTTGATATCTGGAAACATTGTAATCACCCTTAATACTGTAAATTATAACAAACGGGTCATTTTAATAAAAAGAATGATTCACCAGTATTTCCCACTGACAAAATCCTTTTTCAAACATGTTTCAGGTGATCTGTTGTGATCCAGGAAAAGTGTCGCGTAGCACTACCAGCTTAAGGAAGTGGCTCAATATAAAATAAAGAAACATGTTTTGTAAAAATAAAGATTTCTCTGTGAAATCATATGATTGTAAATTACCGGGGTTTTATCCCGAGTTGTGAAATAAAATAATCGGGAAATTTGCAGTTTTAAAAAGATCCTGAAGAAATCTTCCGCTGTTAAACGCAATTAAATAAATACCACGGGATTTTCTGTCACGTGGCTCCTGAAACGGGTCAAACCGGGTCGGGGGCCGTGACACATATTGCACAATATGATGGTCAAAGAAGACGGACGTGCAATATCCCCGGATTGGGTGCCGGGTCCTCCTACACAAGTTCAAGTTCCACAAAATATCCAACAAGAATTGCGTAATGAAGAAACTCATTTTCGGTTGAGATACGATTTAATCGAACTAGTAGGTTCTCTAGGTTTGGAGTTTCATGAGTCGGACGAGGAGTAGGTTTTTTTTTTTTAAATTGTAGTCTAAAATATTTCTAGTATGTTAAATTGATGTAGTATGTTTTAATTTTAATGAAATTTATAATTTTAGTGTTTCATTGTTAATTTCTAATTTAAAATAAAAAATTAAAAAAAAATTGTAAGTGATGAAATTCTATCACTAGTGACCACCCCCACTACATTTCTATCACTAGTTATAGAATAGTGGATGATGACATGACATGAGTTGATTGGATATGGAGAGTGATAGAATTCTATCACTAGTGACCACCCCCACTCCCCTTATAATATTATAAATTAACGGTTTATATGGGTGTTGTATACTCAAACTTTTGCTTTCTAAGACCATTGGGTATGGGGAGGATGGTCTCCAAAGGGACTATCTGTCACGGCCCCAGCCCCGGTTTTACCCGGTCAAGAGCTGTGGGACAGGAACCCGTGGTATTTATGACGTGACAGCGGAAGATTTTCAACAGGATCTATTAAAACTCAAAATGCCCAATTATTTTATTCCATAAATTGGAGATAAACCCCGTAATTTATAATAGAGGAATTTAACTAGGAAATTCCCTGATTTATTTAAAACATGTTTATTTATTTTAACTGAGCCACCTCTTCAAGCTTGTTAGTGCTCCGTAGCACGTGTCCTTGATTTACAGCAGGTCGCCTGAAACATGTTTTAAAAATATTTTATCAGCGGGGAAATGCTGGCGAGTCACTCATTTTGCATAAAATGACACATAGTTATAAATTACAACATAAGAACGATTACAATGGCTTCTATCTTATTTTTATCTGGCGCCGTGTCACAATGGTGACGATGGTCATACCACTATTGGGTCCTGTCACCCAAGTAGTGATGATTATCCCTGTAGATCAATGAACCTAACAGGGAGAAAATTAGTAATGTGCACAATACCCCACTAGCCAGTGATTCAAGATATCCACGACTTACACCCTGTAATTTTAACTTTTGAAAATAATTTGAGGTATTGTAAAATAGTTGATAAAAAGAGAATGACTCACATTGCAGATTTATATGGGCAGAGCTTAGCCTACTGATTAGCCTTTTGACCTAAATTAAATAGCATATACACGAACTAGGTTAGTAACTTAATATAGCATTTACGATCACTCACGAGATTAAACCCTCACAACGAATGACAAAGTGCGATACTTAAACATCCATCGAATTCACGACGAATGATAAAGCATAAACCCTAATGTGGGCAGCACTTAAACATCCATTGGATAGTTTCAATCGATCGGACATTGAATCGTAGCAGCGATCGAGTTAATACCTGGTATCGGAGTAGCGCCTCGTTAATATTGGAAGTAAATTCGACTTTAGGGCAGTAGAATTTCGTTTTTGAACTTTGGTTTCGACACCAACGGACTGCTCAGGAGCTAAGCTATTTATAGCTGAAAATTGGCTCTGTCGCGGCCCGCGTAAACCATCCATCATACCTTACGCGGCCCGCGTGGCCACCTAGTCTATGCGTAGGCTTGATTGGTCATGAGTAGGCTAGCCAGGTGCTTCCATACGTGGCTCGGAGGCTTATCCGGTTACATTACACCTGGACGCGGCCCGCGTAAGGCTAAGCGAATCCTTACGCGGCCCGTCTGAACCCACTAAAGTTTGATTTCTTAGCTTTTCATGTACAGTGGTGTTTCAGGGGTTCGGGTTTTCATTTGTGGGTCGGTTTAGGATATTTTTGTGAGTCCTTACATCCTCCCCACCTTATTTAAAATCCCGTCCTCGAGATTTAATGGAATAAGTGAGGATACTTTCGCTTCATTTCCGATTCCAGCTCCCAAGTGTACTCGGGTCCTCTTCTTAAATGCCACTTGACTTTGACAAGTACTAACCGTTTGTGTTTAAGAAACTTAACTTTCCTGTCTTCTATCTGAAGAGGTTTCTCAACAAATTTTAACTTTTTACTTACCTCTATATCTTGAAGAGGTATTACCAGTGATTCATCAGATAAACATTTCTTGAGGTTGGATACATGAAATACATCATGTACTCTAGCCAATTCTTCTGGTAGTTGTAAACGACAAGCAACTGGTCCTATACGTTGGATTACTGAGAATGGTCCTATGTATCTTGGACTTAGCTTTCCTTTCTTACCGAATCGAACTACTCATTTCCAAGGAGATACTTTTAAGAGAACCTTGTCTCTGATTTGGAATTCTAGTGGCTTGCGTCGATTGTCTGCATAACTTTTCTGGCGATCTCGAGCCGTCTTCAGTCTTTCCTTAATTTGAGTGATCTTATCAGTGGTTTCTTGTACTATTTCAGGACCTGATAATTGATTTTCTCCTATTTCTGCCCAGCAAACTGGAGTTCTACACTTACGTCCGTACAATGCTTCAAATGGGGCAGCTTCAATACTTGAATGATAACTATTGTTATAGGAGAATTCAATTAAAGATAAATGGTTATCCCAGTTTCCACCAAAATCTATTACACATGCCCTAAGCATGTCCTCCAGGGTTTGAATCGTTCTTTCACTTTGTCCATCTGTTTGAGGATGATATGCAGTGCTTAGATTTAGTCGAGTTCCCATTGCTTCTTGGAAACTTTTCCAGAAATGAGAAGTGAAACGACTATCTCTATCCGATACAATGGAGAGTGGAACTCCATGTAAGGATACCACTTCATCTACATACAACTTGGCTAACCTTTCCATGCTAAAGGTTTCCTTCATAGGTAGAAAAGGAGCTGATTTGGTTAATCGATCCACAATTACCCAAATCGCGTCATTACCTTTTCTTGTCCAGGGGCTCTGTTTTGTAAAAATTTAGCTTTCTTCGGTTTTCTTCGCAGAAAATGGCAAGCAGAACAAGCGGATCATCTTCAAGGAATAACCGACAAGGGAGGAGATCTTCAACAGCAGAAGACTCTCTTGTAAACTATGTTTACGCTCTAAGGGAGGCTATTGATGAAATGACGGGAGTGGAAGAAGCATTGGTCGACCGTATCAACCATCTTACTGTGGGGCTGGAGGGCTGTCTCCATGAAGTAAACCTCTTGCACCAGAGGTTGAACCTTCTCGCCTCCCCGCCTTTGGTACCCATAATAACCCAAAGGGCGTGGAACATGGTGCCCGAAGTTGTCATTCCAGCCGAATGGTACGCCATGCACCAAGAGCTTCCGCGAAGAGTGGTGCAAGGAGTCCCGGTGAATGTTCCCCCTCAACCACCAGCAGCAGAGGAAAACGAAGCCGCATTCTTCCTCCCTAGGGAGATCGAAGAATGGCTTTAAACAACGTTTAGGGAAGAATTCGTTCGGCTAAAAGTCCTACTATATCGGGAAATCGTTCTCGAAATTTTCTTAAAATAGTAGAACTCCTTATGATAACCTCGTGTACCTGCTGACCTATCTGGATAAGTTTTAGTTTTATTTTAATTTAGGATTATGTAAGTTCTCTCTATGATGAAATGAAATGATGGTTTTAAGGTTTGGATGGTTTGTAATGAGTACAACACACTCATGGTGGTAAAGGATGAAAAGGGGAACGAGAAAAATGATCCCATGCACAAGAACGAGGCAACCCGACAATTTTCTCCATTTCAGAAGGTTCAACACGGGCCGTGCCCAACCAACACGACCCCGTGCCGAACCACCTGCAGAAAAACGCCCAGTACAGGTACCTGGACACGGGCCGTGTTCACCCAACACGCCCCCGTGTCCAGACTTCTGTTTGACTTATTTCAATTTTGTTACTGGCACTTGAACACGGGGCCGTGCCCGGATAACACGGGGCCGTGTTCAGCGCCCAGTAACACAAATTTTTTTTTGCTTTTTAAACACTATTTTACACATCTAATCAACCTAAAAATTTATTTTTGGGACACATTGAGGACAATGTGTAATTTAAGTGTGGGGGGATGCTAAAACCTTGAATTTTGCAAGTCCTAAATACAAGCCTTACACAAAACTCTATTGGAACCGCTAATCACCCCAAATTTTTTCAAAAATTTCATTTTTTTTTTACTTGTCTAGGTTTAACTCGGGAAATTCAAGTTCTCAAAAAGGTTATATTTTTACAAATTTACAACCGATAGCGTAGTGATAAAAAGAACCAACATAAGAAAATTATGAAAAGGCATAGCAAACTTATTTAAAATTTGATTATATACTTGATCACATAAAAACCCATTCCCACAAAAGTGAGTTTTGAGCCTTTATTGAGCACACAATTACATATCATTTGACTAAATGCTCATTTTTCGTTTCTTGTGTGAATAGCCGCTTGGTTCTTACGACTCTAGAACTTGCCATGACAATACATTTCCGGTCCTTATCAACTTAAACCCGAGTAAGTAAATGATGGAGACATTAGGACCAACCCTTTTCATTTCTACACCATTATTTTTCTTTTTCCTTTACCACCTACCCAAAAATCCCCCTAGTTAGCCCCTTTGAGCCTAAACCTTTTCGTTTCATCACCCAAACAAAAACCCTTTTACCCACCAAAACCTTTTTCATTTTTAACCCTTTATTTTAGTAACAAGTTCGGTTCTTCGTGAAAAAAAAAAAAAAAAAAAAAACTTTTGTGATAATGATGAAGCAAAAAGAAAATAAACAAACAAGTTAATCAAAAATAACTTAGTTTGAATAAAAGCTTCATCAAAATAAAAAGTTGCAAAAATACGAAAACCGACACTTGTTACGCTTTTAGCCCTTTTTCTACTAACCACTAACCCAACCACCTACCTTTAACCCTAGCCAACCCTTAACCCACAAAGTCCTCTTGATATCTACAAAGGTATAAAAGTTAAAAAGGAGGAGGATTGATTTCTTGGCAAGCCTATGGTAGGAATAAGTTCCGTGCCGCTCTCGAGTGATTCACTAAAAATACACCTTCGGCCGAGTGTGAGTGATTTCCTCGCGAGGTATGTGAACTTGTATATAAATAGAATTTTAAAAAGGCATGTTATGCCCAAATAAGTAATTTCTTTTATGAACAGTTCTAAATAAATCATTACGAATAGGAGTGTAAATAAATAAAAATAAAACCCAAAAAGATCTTGGAAATCCCGACACTCTACGACAAGCCCAAAACCTTCTCTTCTACCTATTCCATTTGGGAGTGTAAGCCACATATTAAAGAGTTTTGCTTGAGGACAAGCAAAAGTTCAAGTGTGGGGGTATTTGATGTGTGTAAAATGCAACATATAAATTACATCAAATGAGGCATAAAACTAACCCTTTTTTAGTACTAATATTGGAAAAAGAGTGTTTTTGTCTTCCTTTTGTATTTTCAGGATTAAATGAGCTCAAAAACGCAAAAGAAGCAAAAAGACAGCTAAATCCAACATAAATACAAGAAAAGGAACATTAGTGGACTGCCCGAACCCTCAACGGCACCTTCCAAAGCAAAATAGAGAAAACAGAAGATTGAACACGCCCCGTGCTCAGCCAGCACGGGGCCGTGCCCAAGAAGCAGCAGAAAAGACAAACCTATAGAAGCTTCTATTGCCCATCACGGGGCCGTGCTCAGCGGACACGGGGGCGTGTCGAAAGTACAGCAGGCGCATTTATTGTAATTGCGAATTACAATTAATGAGGAGAGAGAGTGTCAGACGGACACGGGGCCGTGCCCAGCGGACACGGGGCCGTGTCCAGCTCTCTGTTCAGCCTATAAATAGGAGTGCTTGGATTCATTTCATCTCATCCCTTGGCACACCACCTCTCTCACACTTCATCCACCACCCACCACCATCACAACACCATCATCCACTACCATCATCCATTGTCCATCGTAGAGTGTCTGAGTCGTCTCGGGATCCAAGATTGATCGTAAGAGTTCTTGACAATCAAGGTCATGTTTGCCTAAGTCTCTTACATCACTTGGTGAAGACAAAGTGTCTAGTATAATACTTTTTATTTCTAATCTTTTGCACTTTTTATTTGGTTTTGTATTAATGACTTTAATAACTAGTTACTTATGTTGAAGGTGATCTTTCCTTATCGTTTGTCCGTGGTGTCTTGGCATTATTTTACTGTCTATATAAAATAAAGGATTTTCACCATTCATATCTCCACGGTCTATATGGAGATATGTTGGCTACCTGGTAGGGGGTTAAGGGAACGGTTTGGTAAAGGTCTTGCCATTGTTCAGCGTTTAGAGGTCCTGCAATGGACCTGGGTCAAATTTAGTAGGACCTCCTTCAATACTTCACGGTATTGGATGGCGGGGGTCCAAACTCTTTGATCCCCTCATAAGTTAACTACTATTAATACTATAACCCGGCTATTTAGGACTGTATCCCTGCTGACTCAGACTACTTAGCCGAGGGTAACGTCACCGCCAAAAGCGGGGCCTACCACAATACAGCATTAATAACTTAATTCATTATCTTCCAATAATCCACCCTTTTAGGATTGTATCCCTGCTGACTCAAACTACTGGGGTGAGGGTAACGTCGCCTTCAAAAGAGGGGCCTACTACAATAACTAAGATAATCTCTTAATTATGTGCAAAAGTGCGGAAATAATCAAAGGTTATACTAGATACGAGTCGGAACCAAGTGATTCATCTTGTCTATCTGTTTTTTCTTTTATTTTTATTTTCAGCATTTTAGTTAGTTTTATTTTTCTTAGTTTAAAACATTTTTCTAAACTTTTATTTTGGTTAGACGTTGAGGATAAACCGGTACTGAAAGCTCTTGTGTCCTTGGACGACCTCGGTATCTTACCAACGCTATACTACACTCAACGATGGGTGCACTTGCCCATATGTGTGTTTAGTGTTAGTAAAATATCGTGTTTTATAAATTTAAAACTTGGCTAAAATAAGTGTTAAAAAAGGGCTTAAAATATACACCTAATATATATAACACTTTATCGCACATCAACAAGTTATCTTAGTTAATGGCACGGCTATTTTAGAAAAATCCTTAATAAACCGTCTATAATATCCGGCTAAGCCTATAAAACTTCTAATCTCCATTGCTGATTGCGGAACCTTCCATTTGATGATTGCTTCTATCTTAGCAGGATCTACGTGAATGCCTTCGTGATTCACCATGTGTCCTAAGAATTGCACTTCTTGTAACCAAGATTCACATTTTGAGAATTTGGCGTAAAGCTTCTCCTTTCTTAACAAAGTTAAGAGTATATGCAGGTGTTCACAATGTTCCTCCTGACTTTTGGAATAAATAAGTATATCGTCGATGAAGACAATTACAAATTTATCAAAATACGGTTTACAGATTCTATTCATCATGTCCATAAATGCTGCAGGAGCATTTGTTAACCCAAAGGGCATAACTGTAAACTCGTAATGACCATACCTAGTTCTGAAAGCAGTTTTAGGTATGTCTTCTTCTTGTACCTTCAATTGATGATATCCCAAGCGTAAATCTATCTTAGAAAAATATCTAGCTCCCGGAAGTTGATAAAAAAGATCATCAATTCTAGGTAATGGGTATCGATTTTTAATTGTAACTTTATTCAGTTCTCTATAATCGATACACATTCGCATCGAACCATCCTTCTTTTTCACAAACAACAATGGCGCTCCCCAAGGGGATGAGCTAGGTTGTATGAATCCTTTACTTAGTAATTCATCTAACTGCTTTTTCAATTCTAGCATTTCAGTGGGTGCTAACCGATAAGGTGCCTTAGTTATCGGTGTAGTTCGAGGAATTAGATGAATTCTAAATTCAACTTCTCTATTAGGTGGTAATCCAGGTAGTTCTTCTGGGAATACATCCGAGTATTCTGATACTACTGGAATGTCCTTAAGTTCTTTACTTTTTGTGTTAATGATTACTGAAATCATATACACCATTCCTTGTTTTCTGGAATAACTGGCCAATTTCATTACTGAAATAAATTTTAGTGGCTTTCGTGGCTTATCTCCTGTAATCACCACTATTTCTCCTGTGGGTGTATGAATTTCTATGGAATTCTTATCACAAAGAATTCGAGCATGGTTGGCTACTAACCAATCCATTCCTAACACCACACCGAATCCGGCTAATTTCATAGGTAACAGGTTTGCAGAGAATTTATGGCCTAGAAGTTCTATTGTTTCTTTTTGAAAAACCTTATCTATGTTAACAGAATTCCCGTCTGCCGTTTCGACTGTAAAAATCTGCCTAAGTTGTGTTAAGGGTAAATTAAGTGCTTGGCAGAATGAAGTATTTATAAAACTTTGGTTTGCACCAGAGTCAAATAATACTTTTGCATAGACGTTGTGAACTAGAAACGTACCAGCTATCACGTCAGGAATCAGTTCGGCTTCCTGAGTCGTCAACTGGAAGGCTCTTACATTCCTTTTTGCTCCTTCTGCAGGTTTGGCTTTGTTATCAGCTGGTTTGTTTAGTTTTGGGCAGTCTGGCCTAAGATGTCCAGCTTCTCCACAGTTATAACAGACTGTGAATTTCTTTTTCCTGCAGTCTTCTTCTTGATGCCCCGGAATTTTGCAAAAATTGCAATATCCTTTGCATCTTCCAAAATGCTTCCTTTTGCAAGAATTGCAAAATGGACCAGTGGAAGATTGCCCAGTCCCTCTTCTCTTGAAATTGTAACGATTACCCATACGGAATCCTTGGGTAATCTTTTGGGCTACTTCCTTCTTTCTATTCTCTTCTCGTGTCCGTACCAATTCGTCAGTCAGAGTATTGGCTAAATCCACCGTATCATCAATCGTACGGGGTTTCGCAGCCTTGACGATATTACGGATTTCGCTAATCAATCCCCAAATGTAACGAGAAATAAGTACCGGTTCTGGCGAAGCCAGAGTAGGTACAATTCTAGCATACTCGAAGAATGTCGAAGTGTACCCTCGACAGTCTACATCCACCATCCGATGTGTCAGGAACTTATTTGTCATTTGTTCCTTTTCATACTCGGGACAGAATTTTCTTTCCACAAGATTCTTAAATTCTTCCCAGTTTATAGCATACGTCACAGTTCCACCTTTGGCTTGTAGCACAGTGTTCCACCATTCTAGCGCCCCTTCTTTAAAAAGATTCGACGTATACATGACCTGATCTTCTTTGGCACATTTACTTATGGAAATTACTGCCTCGGTTTTCTCTAACCAACGCAGTGCTGCAGTCACCCCTTCGTTACCTGCAAACTCAGCTGGTTTACAGGCAAGAAATTCTTTGTAAGTGCAACCAGGCGTTGCAGCTTTCATTTTCTTGGGAATCGGGACTTGCAGAACATTATCGTTATTGTTATTGTTACCTCCTCCATTTACACTATTACTGAAGTTGTCCTCATGAATACGTTTACTAGGAATAATTTGAGGTTCAACTGGAATTCGAGCAGCAGCAAGTATTGCTGGAATAGCATTGGCTATTCCTTGAGCAACGATATCCTCGATATCTTGCCTATTCAGCAATTGCTCTTCCTGATTTTGCTCAGATTGATTAACTTCGTTAACTGGTTCATTACCAGCGTTTGCCATCTGGTAATTAATTTATATAAGTAATCAGCATAAAATAAATAATTAAATATAACAAGACAATTGCACATAATCACATTTAACATGTATAGTCAAAAGTTATTGATTTCTCGACTTTCATTTTTTATATATTATATTATGCATCCGTACACTCAAATCATCTTACAAACGTTTTATTTTTAGATTACTACACATAATGCTTATTACTATTATTATTATACAAACATAGTTTCACCATCATCCCTTTCTCTCGTCAGTTAACATATTAAAAGCGATGTTCCCTCTCATCGTATTTCCAGGAGATTTGTCCTCCTATCTCCCTGATCCTATTCCCTGCATCCATCAATTCTTCGCCGAAATGGCGGAGTTCAGCTAAATTTTCATTACTCATTGGTGGATTTGGTATAGGTTCTGGGTCGAACTGCGGGAAAAAGGTATAAGGATTGTTTAGGAGGTTTTGAAATTCCCAATCGTTGGTCCACCATTCGTCCATTTCTCCTTGAGGTTGAGTGTGAATTAAAGGTTCTGGGATAGCCGGTTCCAGGTTTATTGGAAGTTGGTTTTCAGCAGGATAAGGAAAAAGATTTGTATTGATAGGCCTAAGAATATCACAGCTTGCCAGTATGTAATCCAGTTCCTCTTGCAATGGTAATTCCACAGCTTGCCTAGAACTTTCGCCAATTTCTATTCCTGCTGGCTTAGAATTTCCCCAATTTTCTATTCCAGTTTGCCTAGGATTTTTCTCAATCTTAATTCCTTTTCCTTTATCCATAGGATTTTCTATCTTGGGAAGTCTCTTAGTTGTTGGTTTCCTTCTGCGTACACGTCTCCAACATACAATTCTTCTTCTTTTCTTAGGTTTTGCTTTCTCTAGAGGTGGAGCTTGAAATTCCATAGGTTGTTCCACATCGGCAAAGTAACCAGTAAAATCTTTGGAAACTTCTATTTTCACAGGATAGAGATTCAGATTCTCTAGGGCTTCGGATAATTCATTCATGCTGTTTAGCATTGATGAAGAAACACACAAAATTCTAAGTTAAAAAAAAATTTATAAATCACAAAATCATAAAATGGTAATTTAAAGAACTTAAAATTTTATTTAAAATAAACTTATTGGTAGATTACAACTGAACTTTCGAATTATGCTAGTGGTTTATTTAATAATTAAACGTTTCTAGCTTGTAAGTGTTGCAGGTGCTAAGATTGGTTTTGTGATTTAACTTATAAGTTAGCATTTACTGCTACAGTAGCTAACGTGTAGAGATTCGTCCATTTTTCGTCTAATTCATCTTCACAAGGTGGTTTACTGCCTATTTTCTGGGTTTCCTGTGACTTCTTCATTTTCTCTTGACTTTTTCTAATAATCAAACTTATTTTATTAGGAGAAAGTCATTTCTCATACTGTGCCTTTCGGACAAATATCCCTTCCTCAGTATTTACTGGGTGTTTTGAGGATGATGATCCCTTATCTTTCGATGTAATATCTAATTTATGATCGATATCCGAAAGTCTTTGTTTACCCATACTGTAACAAATATTCAAATAATAAAACACATAATCACAAAAATGGCAATCAGTAATAATTAAGTATTTTCTTAAATACTTAATTGGCTTAAATTAATGGCTCGATCAGTGGCTCAATCGGTAGCTCTGATACCACCTTTTCCTGTCACGGCCCCAGCCCCGGTTTTACCCGGTCAAGAGCCGTGGGACAGGACCCCGTGGTATTTATGATGTGACAGTGGAAGATTTTCAACATGATCTATTAAAACTCAAAATGCCCAATTATTTTATTCCATAAATTGGAGATAAACCCCGTAATTTATAATAGAGGAATTTAACTAGGAAATTCCCTGATTTATTTAAAACATGTTTATTTATTTTAACTGAGCCACCTCTTCAAGTTCGTTAGTGCTCCGTAGCACGTGTCCTTGATTTACAGCAGGTCGCCTGAAACATGTTTTAAAAATATTTTATCAGCGGGGAAATGCTGGCGAGTCACTCATTTTGCATAAAATGACACATAGTTATAAATTACAGCATAAGAGCGATTACAATGACTTCTATCTTATTTTTATCTGGCGCCATGTCACAATGGTGACGATGGTCATACCACTGTTGGGTTCTGTCACCCAAGTAGTGATGATTATCCCTGTAGGTCAATGAACCTAACAGGGAGAAAATTAGTAATGTGCACAATACCCCACTAGCCAGTGATTCAAGATATCCACGACTTACTCCCTGTAATTTTAACTTTTGAAAATAATTTGAGGTATTGTAAAATAGTTGATAAAAAGAGAATGACTCACATTGAAGATTTATATGGGCAGAGCTTAGCCTACTGATTAGCCTTTTGACCTAAATTAAATAGCATATACACGAACTAGGTTAGTAACTTAATACAACATTTACGATCACTCACGAGATTAAACCCTCACAACGAATGACAAAGTGCGATACTTAAACATCCATCGAATTCACGACGAATGATAAAGCATAAACCCTAATGTAAGCAGCACTTAAACATCCATTGGATAGTTTCAATCGATCGGACATTGAATCATAGCAGCGATCGAGTTAATACCCGGTATTGGAGTAGTGCCTCGTTAATATTGGAAGTAAATTCGACTTTAGGGCAGTAGAATTTCGTTTTTGAACTTTGGTTTCGACACCAACGGACTGCTCAGGAGCTAAGCTATTTATAGCTGAAAATTGGCTCTGTCGCGGCCCGCGTAAACCATCCATCATACCTTACGCGGCCCGCGTGGCCGCCTAGTCTATGCGTAGGCTTGATTGGTCACGAGTAGGCTAGCCAGGTGCTTCCATACGTGGCTCGGAGGCTTATCCGGTTACATTACACCTGGACGCGGCCCGCGTAAGGCTAAGCGAATCCTTACGCGGCCCACCTGAACCCACTAAAGTTTGATTTCTTAGCTTTTCATGTACAGTGGTGTTTCAGGGGTTCGGGTTTTCATTTATGGGTCGGTTTAGGATATTTTTGTGAGTCCTTACACTATCCTCCACATAAGCGCCACGTAAGCATAGGAGGAGGACCCTCCCCTTGGAGACTATCCAAGGGTGTCGTGGATGCTCCTCCTCCATTTTTTTATTATTATTTATCTGATTTAATTAATTAATGAAAACAAAGTAAATAAAAATAAAAAAATTACATTTAAATAAAACCTAAAAAAACAACAACCTAAAGTTACATTTAAATAAAAAAAACACACCTAAAAAAAACCTAAAGTTACATTTAAATAAAAAAAAAAACACACTTAAAAAAAAACCTAAAGTTATATTTAAAAAAAACTACACTCCCCCACTCCATTTTTTCCTAATTTTTTCCTTCATCATTTGTAAAATGGGACGGTCTTCCGGTGGATTGGAGCTAAGGTCGGTGGTCATTATTTTCCATTCCTCCAACTCCTGCGCTTCTTGTTGCTTCTTTAGCTTCTCCTCGGCTAGTTTTTTTTCATCTTTACCTTCTCGGTTTGCGTGTCGTTAAAGATTTCCTTGAATGATTTCAACTCGGCCATAACACCTTCCAACCTCGAACCACCACCACTTCCTGATGCGGCTTGTTTCCTTTTTTCAGCCGCTATTTTATAACTTTTGTCCCTTCCTGGGGGACGTTCTCCATCTTCAAGCGGCTCCTCCTCATAGTCGGGCTCGTCGTTGATATTTATTTGGCAACGACCGGTTGAGCCTCCAACGCTATAACTTCCTGACTCGGAAGTTTTAGACCGTTTCGTTGCTCGTTTCGCTTGTGCAACCTCATTTTGACATCCCTTCCATTTTGGTCGATCCTTTACAACTAGCCAAGCACGGACATGTGGGAAAGGAGCTTTGCTCTCATTTTCGTATAAACGCACCGCTTCATTGAAAACTTTTTCGTGGTTCCACCCACTCGGTTTGTTGGCGAGCGTTGTGTTATAAAACCCACAAAAACGTTGGATCAACGTATTCATCTTGCGCCACTTCGAGCTGATAGAATCAATGGTTCTGTACTCGCCTTGTTCCATAAGCCCGTGGAATATATCAAGGGCTTCTTGCCAAAACGAATCGCTTAGTTGATTGTTACCTACAAGTTAGTAACAATAATAATAATATTTTGTAAGAAAAATATAGTGTACAAATAAATATTTAATAACAACAATAATAATATAATGTACAAATAAATATTTAATAACAACAATAATAATATAATGTACAAATAATATTTAATAACAATAATAATATAACAATAATAATATTTTACCGATTATAGGAGACATTGAAGAGTTAATATATGCTTTCGCCAACGCCTCTTCCTCAATTTTTGTCCATTGTTGCATTTGTTTGGCCGCTGCATCTTCCTTTTTACCCTTTCCCTTTTTATTTTTCTTTTTTGAAGGTTCAGGTTGCGTTTCTGGCACAACCTCTACCTCATCATCTTGTTCCTCGATTTGTGTACGAGGTGCTTGTGGCATGTTGGGTTGTTGCATTTGATATGGGTTGAACGACATGTTGGGTTGTTGCATTTGCATTGGGTTGAACGGGTATTAGTTGAAAGCGTTTGGCATTTGTTGGTAACCCGCAAAAGCGTTGTCCATTACGGGTGTGAACTTGAGTTGGGATTATTTGGGTTGTAGGGATCCACAATTTTTTTAAGGTTGGGAGAGGGTTTTTTTTATAAAAATGAGAGAAAAGTAGGAGTAGTTTGGTAAAAAAGTGGGGTGAAAAAGGGTTTAATTTATAGTGGTGGGGTGAATTTTTTTTTTTTTTTTTAAAAGGTTGCAAGTTACCGTTAGAGGGCCCACCCCATTCAAAAAGCTTGGCCCGTCTCCAACGTCCGAATTCGGACGGAACTGCCGGGACGCCCCTAAGGGGGCCGGTGTGCGACGGTGCTAAAGGGGGGGGGGGGGGGACGGCCCTGTGCCGATCCCCATACCCATTGGTCTAATCCGACACTATTTCACGTCATCAAACAACCGTTTCACATATACGCAAAGGACTGTTTGAAATTTAAAGGCTATGATTTAATATGAAGACCTGCAAATGGTTGTTCAACATGTATACAAACGACCTTATGAAATTCAAAGGGGCCTATGAATTAATATAGAGACCCACAAATAGTCTTTTGATTACTTCTCAAACAACCGCTTGTAAAGTGTATGAGATTAGATTGCAGGGGATGTGTATATAATCACCATCTTAATATGATAATATAAAAACTTTTTAACCGTTTCTCTTCTACACTATGGTTTTCTTACAACAAATATCTATGTTATCGATCAATTATTTATTTAAGTTCATCAACTAAAATAATATAAAAGTGATTTTACTTACTTTGTTTTAATTATTAGGGTTATTGGATTTTAATAATCCTAAGTTTCACCAGTTGCCCGATAATAATCCCAACTTTAAAAATTCCCTCCAATAATATCAACTTGTAAAAGTTTGGCCGCCATTGATCATTTTCAAACATATAAGAATTTGGTCTCCTCAATAGATTCAATTACACCTAGAGAATCCTTAATTGATTTATGTGCACCTATGTTAGAAAGGATCAATGACGGCCAAACTTTTATAAGTAAGGATTATTATAGGGAATTTTTAAAGTTGAAATTATTATCGGCCAACTGTTGAAACTTAGGATTATTAAAATCCAATAACCCTAATTATTATCTCTTAATATTTTCTTATTATTGATTTGTTGTTTTAGCTTTTAGAGACCCTTTTTAGATTTTTAATCGATATTAAAAAAAATATTAATTAAACATGTATTAAGACCTATGCAAATAATTTTAAATGTCTAGGATAAAAACTTGTGTATTTTTGTTCTGTGTACTTGTCGGAACCTCTGCCACCCACTTAAACAAGTATAAAGTCTAAAGTGGTAAATGAAGATATATTGAATTAGAAAATACAACAAGTCATAAGTTTGTATATATATTAAACTAGTAATAAGGCCACGCGCGTTGCGGCGTGGGCAGTGGCGAAACTTGAAAATTTCCATCGGGGGGTCGGAAGTCACCGAATCTAAAAATTCTATATAAGTAATTTTTTTTTTATAAAACCGGAGGGTCGAAAACGTATATACCTAAAAAATTCTATAAGAAACGTACACACATAACACTATTGAGCAAAAAGTTCGGGGGGTTGGCGCTCCACCCGGCCCCTTGAAAGCTACGCCCTTGGTGTGGGTACATCACAAACATCAAATAGATTAGCGCAAGCGTTATGTAATGTGTAAATCATATAAAAACGTGTGTTTTGACGTATCCGATATAAATCAATGTAGCTTATATCAGCATTTAAATCAAATAACAAAATCCAAACCGGTTTGGTTCATTTAGTGGGGTTCCACCTAATTCTACTATATCTTAAAAGACAAAGTCGGTGGGGTGACCCACCGGCTTTGCCTTAAACCCCCTAAACTTTTACAATTTTGCGTTTCAAGCCCCTCAGCTTTGCTACCCCCTAAACTTTTATAATATTTCATTTCAAGCCCATCAGTTTTGCTACGACCCCTTCACTTTTGGAGTAATCAATTTTAGTCCCCCATGGGCTTTGCCTTACCCCCCCCCCCCCCAAGCTTTTACTATTTTCCATTTCAAGTCCCTCAGCTTTGCTACCCTTTAAACTTTTACAATATTTCATTTGAAGGCTCTCAGCTTTGCTACGACCCCTCCACTTTTGGAGTAATCAATTTTAGTCCCTTATCTAACTTTACTATTCTTCTACTTTAACAATTGTTATTTTTAGCCCTTAGCTTTTTACTAATTTCTATATTACTTAAAGCACAAAGTCGATGAAACCACCACTCTTTGACTTTCAAAATTTCCACTTTTAGGTTATAGTTTTGTAATTCATATTTTTTGCATATAGAATTTTCCTTTTTTTTACTCTCTACTTTTGTAACTTGTATTTTTTACCTATACTTTGGTAATTTACGTTTTTTGCACATATGCTTTATACCGACCCCTCAACTTTTAAACTTTGTTTTTTTACACTTTGACGTAAATTTGGTATACGCTTTCGGCCTTTATTTTGTATGTTTCTTACATATGAATCGGGTCACATATAATACGTTTTGACTTGATGGTATAAATTTGAGTTAGTCGAGTCGCATATAATACGTTATGATTGTACAGTATAAACTCGATTTGCTTTACATTTTAATCCAATTGCAACAAATCTATAGGTTACATTGAGTTCAGTTGGATACGTCGAAACGCACATTGTTATATGATTAACACATCACATAACGCTTGGACTAATTCGTTCGACGTTTGCGATGTACTCGCGCCGCAACACGCGTGGGTCTTATTACTAGTTACTACATAACCATTACATTTTCATTAAGACTTAGTGGCATCAATACGCATAGTGACTCGTATGTCAAATCATAAAACAACTAAAAACATACATAAAGATAAGCACGAAAACATATTATATTTGACCATGTTTATTAACATGAATTTATATTGACAAGTACATATAAAATGAGCATCTGAGAAAATAAAATATTTACATCAAAACGTGTAACAACTTAAAACATAAATAAAAATAGGCATGAAAACGTATTATATTAGACTCGACTCATTTATAGGAAAACTTTAGATCGAAACGTAAATGTGTATTGTTTACGTCCAATGCCGATACATGAATATGTACCGAAATGTCCATAAACATAAGCACGTGAGGAAATAATTTTTTTATGTTAAAGAATGAAAATAAGGTGCTCGCGCGTTGTGGCGTGACATTTAAGGGCACATTGTCATTCGTTAAGCACGTTGGCACGGTGACATTAACGTATTTAAGCAAACGAAAGAAACGTATAAAGATACGGTACGATTAAACAAAATGTATTAAGTTGTGATGAACCAACTACCCGTTTCGAATTTATAGCAACATGTAAACGTGATATAAACTAAAAACTCAAAGGGAAAAAAAGAAAAAAAATTAAAAACTAAGGAAGTAAAAGTGAAAAGTTAGTTTAGATCATAGATTTGTTATTGTGTAAGTTTTAGGAGAAAAACAAATTAGTTAAAAAAATAAGGGAGGCAAAATGGAAAATACTGAGGAACCAAAATGAAAATTACATAAAGGACAAAATTATAATTTTAAGTGTCTTGGCCTTTGCCACCGACTTTGTCCTTTCAGATATAGTAGAATATCATCATGATAGCTACATGAAACTTTTGTATTTTTATATATTTATCATAAAACTTTTATATTTTTCACTAAGAGGTAGAAATTATTATATCTATTAAATTACATCCTAATAGTTTAATCTGCACTATTATTTATGTTGATAGCCTACAAAGTTTTTTTTTTCTTTTAAAATTTCATGTTAACCACTTGCATTATAAATAATATATTTCTTTAATCCAATTGCTCTATTTTTCTTCTATAACTTTTGTTAATTATTTTCTTTTATAAAAACTAAATATGCGATATAGTTTTTTAACAGACAGAACCGGTCCCCACCGAAAAAAATTATTATTTTTTACAAAAAATAAATACGTTGTTGATCACAACTGCGAGTGGTGGTTGTTGCAGGTTGGTAATATCCAGTATGTCGGGTCGCAACACCACGTCACCATATTTTCTTCTATTTACTACTATTTTTTCGTTTTTGGTTGTTTTACATATTTATATTTTACAGCTTTATATTGATTTTTTTCGTTTAGTTCGTATGTGGATTCCCTGCCGCAACACGCAGAGGGGAAATCCTAGTATATATTTAAAACATAGCAATTTTATTTTTGAAAAGAGAACTTCAATAAAAACCGGCACCACTCGTCTCCAGGGAGGAGAGCGAGCCGCCACAAAACCAAAATTACATCAAAGTTAATTTATACCATAAATCCCAATCACACGCACTACCATTACTTCTATATTTATACCACAAAAAACCACATGCATTCACATCCGCTATGATCTCCACTCCTTTTGCATGTATACCTCTAAAGATTACATCGTTCCGTGCCTTCCATATTCGCAAACACGTAATTATAATAATACCTTTTATCACATCTTTATATATTGGTGCACGCCCACAATTGTTTGCGATTTCTGCCAAGGCTTTGGTCTCAAAAGCGAAAATACTTGGAATACCACACCATCTCGATATTGCATGCCATATCCCGCACGTTACTGCACACGCTGTGAAAATATGAGCAGCTAGTTCATCTCCTTCCTTGCAGAATGGGCACTCCATATCAGCAACATGAATATGCCTTCGAGATAAAGCGGTTTTCATTGGGAGTCTCTCAATTATCGCCCTCCACATGAATATGTTACACTTTAATGGTAACCACCTACACCACTTGAAGATGAAACCCGAGCTGCCTGTATCGCTTTTGGACAATCATGTTTTTATAAAGGCCACTGATGTGCTAAAAAGTAGTTTAATAAAATTAACTAAATTAACCTAATTCTAGACTCTAAGTAATACTCTAGACTCACTAAGACACACTAAACTACTAACCGGCAAGTGTACCGATCGACTCTAGTATAGCTAATGCAATTCCGGATATCGAACCCACGATACTCTATCGAACCACGTTAATGACTCTATTTAGACTAGACTGACACGGACTGAACTATTTTTATGTTTTAAGGGGGAGGGGTTCTAAAAATCCTAAGAAAGCAATTAAACAAAATTAATTAACTAAATTAACTAAACGAACTACTTTAGACTTTACTCAGATGGTGGAAACACAACCTAGACTCGAATCCTGGTGTAACACCCTTGCTATTATTTAACGATTTTCGTATAATTTAAGTCCATAATCATGTAATTACGGTTACAATTACAATGAAAAATACGGGTTTATTAAAAACTTTTACAATTTAAAGTAATACAACATAATGTGATTTAATTCATCGTTTTAGAATAACGACGAAACAACTTGCGGAAGCTTCATTTTTCGTGTGTTCGGTCCTTTGCCATCGCTTGATCTCCATCCGGGTACACTTGATATCACCTATGATCAAAACCAACGTAAAAGTTAGTTTTGATAACCTAAATATAAGTTTAAACAAGTTCTACGCATCAAATAATCAACAAAATATTTATTTCCAACTTTAATGTCTCTCGCGTGTCGCGCGAGACTCGTCTCAACGTGTCGCGATGTCTGTCGCGTGTCGCGCCCGAAACAACGTTATCCGTCGCGTGGCGCGGGGGAAACCCTTTTCCAGCGATTCCAGGTCTGGGAGCTGCATATCTGCCCAGCTATGGTTTTAGTCGAAAAACGAACTTTAAAAGGGCATAACTTTCGTTCTACTTACCCGTTTTGCGTGATTCTTTTTCCTACGCATCCGTAATTTAATTACGGGCCCGTTTATCTTCTTTGTTCGCATCAAATTCAGATTTATAAGCGTAAGGCTTATAAATCCCTTTTTATGATTATTCGACCCGCTTATGTTAAAATCACAAACTTGTTTCTAGTTAACCGTAATTCATACGCCCAAGTATTCGACTCAAGATCTTTATCCCGGGTTCATAACTTTTGAGAATTTCGCAGCCAATACCCCAGTTATGCGCGAAACTCGTTTTGACCCGTTTAGAGAATTTGAACTTTTAAGTTTAAATTTCACTCATTCATTTCACCCATCCTTTTCCCACATTTGTATTATCTACTTACATTCCACCACAACTATTCTTGTGGTGGACTTAGTATATTTGGACAATTTCTCGGATTCTACACTTCGGTTGGTTGTTTTACGGAAAAGACCCGTTTCTAGGCATTTAACCAAAAAGGCCTATGTTTAAAACCGTTATACTTATTAAAAGCTCATCTAATTATAATACATATTCCTAAACGACCTCTAAGGGTCGTCGTCCAATTTACCCTTCAAGGGCGTTTTGGTCAACTTTCGTCCCTCCTTTTACGACGAAGGACTTTAACTAATTATTTAACCAAAAATTGCACTTTTAACTATAAGTCTATATATATGCGTACCTGGCCTGGGTCAACAAATAGACCCAATTTATACCTCGCTTTAATCATCACACAATCTATGGCGACGCAATTATCCAATTTGCTAATCGCTCCTGTCAATATAAGACTTAACAACCACATTAGTCGCTATTGTCAAATGGCGTTGTCACCACCATTCGACATGTTTGGCATATATGCCCAATATTACCCCTTTTTACCATTCATTATGGTTTTCATCACTTTCGCTTATTCCGACCCATTTCAATTTACGTCGGAACATCACATTTCAAATATTAGCTTATCATTTTCATAACCTTTATAATCATTACGCATTCTAAAATAAAAGGGTGTAAGATTCACTTACCTTGCATCCATGCCACGCTTTTCTTTCCATACTCGCTCCGTTTGACCCGCTTCATCCACAAGCTTCCACCTAGCTTGTTAAGCGCCAAACTATTATCCAATATTCACAAGGTGGTTAGATTAACCATAATTTAATATGATCTTCCACCTTACACATTTCTATGCATTCATCCGAACACTTAATATAATCACGTTTTACACACAACCAAATAGACCGTGATTTCATTTAGGCATTTCATATCACTGAAAATGGGTTGTTTTTGTGACTTGTTTAACCTGTTTAAAAGTCTTCAAAAATTATGATTTTTTATGTCGCGTACCACTCGGAGGGTTAGGCCTTGTGTTAAAATTTCGAGATCTAACTCTTTACCAAAAATTCGTAAAAATTCATTTACTAAGCTGCAATTAGATTCGTCACTTCTGACTGCAGCTTACGGAAAAATTCATTTAAAATTCCTCGTTTGTTCGATTGACGAAATTCCAATTGGCGATTTTTGTAATCACTTAAATCTATGTACAGTAAAAATTTGAGATCATAACTAAATTCCTAAATTGAGTTATGATATTCGTAATGGGCTGCAAATTCTGCCAGAAAACGCAGCTTGAACCTTCGATACGGAAAAATTCATAAAACGCTCAATTTTCGTCGAAAAAATGCAATTCCAGGGGGTTTTAAAGATATTTCCTGGAATTACATTTTAGACTCAAGAAACACATGTTTTTGTCACGTTTTGTCCATGTTATAGCCAATACAAGTCGGCTGTAAATTCTGATCAGGAGCTGTTTGAATTCAGCTTTCAATTAAAGCATGTTCTTGACATCATAACACTATTTTTTAGCAATCAAAACCCTAAAATATCTCATACATGAATTTAGCATCAACAAAATCTGAATTTACTTAAGCTAAGCATGATTTCAATATATACTTGAGCTAAAAACAAAATCTGAATTTACTCCTAAACACTACAATGTTCCTATTTCATCCATATAACAAGCATGCATCAACAATTTTTGAATTCTCTAGGTTTACTCAGAAATTCAACTAGAGATTTCTCGTGAAATTTACAAACCTTGTGACTCCTTTTTCAGTGGAGATCACTAATTCGTGCTCAGATTTTGATTTGCGATTGATTTGGACCTTCAATTTGAGAAATTTTGTAGATTAGGGTTAGCTTGAAGAACCTTGTTCGTCGCCCCCTGTTGTCTGCGACCAGAACACACACCAAGTGTGTGTTTTGGGTTTTTAAGTTTTAATTAATAAAAACCATTTTCAATTTTGTCACTTTTGGCCATCAACTTTTCCCAAGTTTCATTTAGGGTGTTTTAACCAAGTTTCCTTATTACTACAACACTTGTGATTAACTAGGTTATTTATTCCTAGTTATTTCATCTCATTTATATCCGACATTAAATTTATAATATAAAGATTTATATTTTCGGGTACGACCCGGTTTATTTTAAGTCTCGTTATCTCGGGCTGTTTATAAACTTTTATTTCTTCAAAAGTTTTCATTCAACTTTTATTTAATATTAGGTTTATTTGTTTAAATCCTAATATTTACCGGGTTAATTTCACCACTAACGGTATTTTACCCGTTCATAAATGTTAACGTGGTTTGATTACCAAACCCGTTTTCGGGGTGTTACATCTGGTTGCTTTTAGTTATGGATTTTATTTGAAGATTGATTATTATGGACCAGGATCATAAGATTCTAAACCTCTCGAGTTACCAACTAAGCCTCCTAACCCTTCTCAAGAGTACATTAGGGCGCCCTAAAGGCTGTTATAATCACGGTAAATTAGACTCCTTTTCAAGACCTCTAATGATTTATGAAAGTACCCTACAAGACTCTCTCCGTTTCGGGACTCAAGTCAAGGATAAATTTGGGTTCTTAACTAGACTTGTTAGACAACAGCTAATAGGTTTACTTCCTAAGAAGGACCCACCTTACGGTTTAATCGCTTAGACCTAACAATAACCTCACACCTTTCAGCTATTGAAGGTTAGTAGAACACTTGATTTTATAAGATTACCGAATATTGCTTTTAAGGTCTATTACGTATTCAACCCTAAAGATTCACGATTTATTATGTGATATAGACACTCACCAAAATCTAGAACCTAACACAACTCTATTATATGATAAAGACCGTCACAAAGAATTATGTAAAGCAATAAACAATACTCAAACACAATCAAGTATGCATACACATCTAGCTAATAATCAAATCGCCTACAATACATAAATAAATCCATAAATGTCATAAATTCATAATAAAATCCAAACTTTATGCAACCATTCATCTTGTCTAGGTAGTTATTTATATCTAGCCAATCAAAGTCATGGAAACAAGATTAAACAAAGTATTTTTAGAGAAACAAAGCTTAGTCAACGAGAAAGAAACACAAGCGAAAACACCCGGATGATAGGTAGACGACCCGAATGATTCTCTGAACTTCCAACCTTCAACTGACAGCTTCGAATGCTCAAAAACGCTTCAAACTCAGCTCCAAGTTCGCCCAAAAGATTGCCAATCTGCCAAGTTAGGGTTTTTGAATGTTTAATATGTTTTTATATGATCTGCAGCTGAAACCCTTGCCCAACTCGAAGAAGTCTGACGAAAACACTCTCTCACGACCCGCGAGAGAGACATGGTAATGGGTCGCGAGGTGCTACCGGATAACTGATGACTTCAAATCTTTAAGTCTCTCGCCACCCGCGAGAGACACTCTTACTTGTATCGCGGGCTGCCAGAAACGCTTTTTCCAGTATTTTAATTCCGTTTCAGCTCCCGAGCTCTCCAACACGTTCCAGGACTTGTCTTTTCCTTGTTTTAGCTCGTTTTATGCATTTTCCAGCAGTTTCAAACGCCCAAGACCTGCAAAACGCACTTGGATCAAAAGTACGCAAATTCTAACGAAAACTAAACTATAACTAACGGAAAACTATACAAACTATACACGAATAAATGATGTATTTTACAATACATCAGCCACCGAGAACCCGTCCTTAGAACCTTGCCATTGCCAAATATCTCTAGAGTCCGAAAGAAGTGTACCTGCAAGTTGAGAGTTTAAGTCCGTCAATTCCAAAAACTCAATCGCTGATGACAGCGATTTCCTCCACTTCCACGAAAACATACTAGCTCCACCAGCCTTCAAAACCCGGTCCGAAACATTACAGAATTTGTCCTCTTCTAAGCGAAAAAGGTTTAGATATTTCACCTTTAAGGCCACTTCACATATCCATAGATCCATCCAAGATCTAATGGCATTACCATCACCAACCTTACTACGGATTAATGAGCTAAAATTTTGACCATCTACCTTTAGTTTATTTCCATGCTTGACGATGTTCGACCAAACACTCCCACTACTATTACCAAGCATCGGATAAACCTCCCACTTTCTAGCATGTGCATGAATGGACTCAATGACTTTCTTCCAATAAGGACTACATTCCGCTATATACCTCCATAACCATTTAAGAATAAGTGCATTATTACAATCTTCAAGTTTACTCAAACCCAAACCTCCTTCACTCTTAGGCGTGGCTATCTTCTCCCAAGCCACCCAATGCATTTTCGTCACATCATTAGACCCACGCCATAAAAACTTTTTTATCATCACTTCCAAAGTCAATATAACTTTTTCTGGAGCTTTGTAAAGAGAAAAATGGTAATTTGGTAAACTTTGGAGCACCAATTTAATTAACGTTACTCCATCTCCAATGGACAAAACTTGAGCTTTCCACTTCGATAAGCGACTTCTAAATACTTCCACCATCGGGTCCCAGTTCACTGTACGATTCATGTTTGCTCCTACCTTGATTTCTAGATAAATAAAAGGTATTTTTCCAGCCTTACAACCCATGACCAATGCGCTCCTCATAACTTCATCAAAATATGAGTTCACATCCGTGCATCCTTTCCCAAAATATGTCTTTGTCGGGCTATTATTATTATTAATTTGTTTTTTTCACATATAACTTATGTTCCTTAACATTTTTAAGAAGCATGAATACGTAGTTGTTTTTAATTTCTTTTTCTTGATATTTGGTGTAAACTTTTATTGAATACATAGTTGGAGTCAAAATAAAATATTTTTATAGTATTGTGATCTATAGCGAGTGTCGGTACGTGATGGACCGATTAGAACCAAACAACATCGGTACCAGTATTATCATTATTGGAACCGGTACCATTATTCGTTTTTATGGTTTCAATCGATATAAAACGTGTGTTCATCTCCTTTTAGGCATATCACAACTTTATTTTATGGGTTTTCTCTTTCGATTGTTATAGCGAATGCCAGTACTGTACCGATACCGACCCAATTCTCGTTATGTCGTATGGAGAATCCCAATAACTGTTTTAATTATTCAATACTAATCACTACAAGAATATAAAATTCCAATGTGACATTATATATTAATTTATGTTATAAGGTATCTTTGGAAAAATACAAATACAAACAAATTTTAAAACACATGGAATATATAAATTGAAAGAGAATATAAAACACATGGAATAGTTATATAGTTATTAACAGCAAAAGAAAGATTCTTTGCTGGGAACACATTATAAACTTTTTTTATTCTGTTACTTGCTTGTGGTCTTGTAAGTTGTAAAGTATAAAGTGAATTTTTTTTGGGTGGAGTCTTGTAATGGCAGAATATGATTTATCAGAAAAGGTTTGTATGACGAGGAACACGAGAATTGATTCGTGTTACACCGCGTTAACAAGTCGGTTTGTTTAAACATGAGTACGATACCGGTACTCGATAGGAAATGTTTATTTCCAGTTCACGATACAAATAAATACTTTATTATAAATACAACTTCATTTATCATAAAATATATTTTAATATTTAACAAAAAAGAAGTAAACATAACTTTATATTTAATTTTTTTAAATTAACGAACACAATTTATGAAAAAAAAAGTAAAAGAAATAAAATATTATAAAAGAGGTTATAAAGAAAAATTAAATAAAATAATCAACTAATTATTAAATGAATACAAAAATGGACATATGTCACCGTAATATTTTACGTCATCAATTTTTCCGCCCAAATCCCTCCATGAGATGACCCTAAATAAAGATATTGTTTTATATAATAGGAAAGAGTATCTTAATCTTATTTTAATATTATCAATTTCTTTTTTACCTATTTATGACATAATAAATTGACCATTATTTAAGGGTCCCCTTGTTCCCACACCCCCTATATCTTATTTTCACATCCCTAGTGTATACGGCCCGTATACAAAATATACGGCCCGTATAGAATGTTTTTTAATAGGAAAATACGCAGAGAATGTTTTTTTGATTTTACTATATACGGCCCGTATATAGTTATACGAGCTGTATACACGTTTATACGATTTGTAAAACGTATACGGCTCAATGAAATTATTTTGGTAGGTTTTTGATGTTACCAAATGTATACGGCCCGTATATAAGAATGTTTTTTCAAGTATCACGTTTTTTCCAGTAAAAACACCATCATTCTAGGGTTTCTAAACTCTTCATCATCTTTAACAACATTGATCGGAACACGCCGCTTAAATCGGAGCACAAGTAGAGTAACGTTACCGATCAGTCCGTTGATCGAGTAACTAGCAGAAGAACCCGACACAAACAAGTTCTCCACAGTTTGTTATTCAGATCTCTGTTCGGTCATCTTTCCAAACTACAACACACGATAACTTTAAACTTTATAGTGTGTGATTTGACCAGGAAATGATTGGAGGTGATTGCTACTTTTAATAAGCTGTCATAGTTGTCAAATTCGATTTCAACAAATCTTTTCCTTTTCCTTCAATTTCTAGAACATTCTCCGTTACATGAAGATGTGTCGGGTTCTTCTACTGGTATTTTAATGAAGTATTGAAGATTGAATGTGCAAACCCAACCATTTTTTACTACGGAAACAGTGGCTATGCGAAATACAAACCGCAACCGTTTTTTACTATGGAAACGGTGGCTATGCGAAATACAAACTGCAATCTTTTGTGACTATGGGAAACACAAGTTTTCTTTTTGAGCTTGATGGATGTCCGTTATCTCAGTCGAGGCGGGCATTGTTTAAATCTGAATATAACTAGATGTTACGTGTATCAGCGTTGTTTATCACCCTGTGTGAGCATTGGAAACCCGATAAACAGTCTTGACAACTATGACAACTTATCTATATATGTGTGTCACATCCATCCTGTTATAGCAATCGATATGATTAATTTTACAGATTTTTTTCTAATTAGCGTTGTTAACTACCAAAAGAATGCATACACAAATAGTTCTAGTAGACGAAGCAAAGAGACCGTTGTGTATCTGAATCAGGTTCTCAAACAAACACTACTAAAGATGAGTTGGTGATAAATACCGGAGCTGTTATCTCGGTTGTTCAGTACTTTCGTGATAATAAAACAAGCAGGCATTGATTTTGCCAAGATTGAAGGAAAGAATCTGGCCATAAGCGTTGTGGATTCTCAGCGTTATTCGAATGTAAGTGGATCGAGTGATACGCTTATCTATTCTGGTCAATGTGGGCATGGTTTGTTCGGGAGTAAATCACCACCCAAAGATCAACAACTTGTGATTGTCGGGTTCTGCTAGTTATTCGGAATGTTTCGAATCATCACAGAAGACGTGTCGGGTTCTGCTAGTTATTCGGAATGTTTCGAATCATAACAGAAGACGGATGCGGTTTGCATATTCAATCTTCATTGCTTCATTAAAATTACAACACACGATAAAATGCTTGGAAAATTGCATCAACTCTCCTATATCAAGTTGAACGGACGATATGTATCTTCTATCATGCGACGGACCCAATTCGTAGATTCCGTCCGGTTTCAAAGCCGGTTGAGGATTACGAGTGTTCTACACTCGTTCAAAGCCGGTTGATGGTTACAAGGATCGTTCTAATAGATTAAAGATGGTTCTTCATTGAGGAAACCAAACGTAGATGGAGATGATAGGCCTGGTAACTGGAAGAGAAAAAACCCCAGTGACGTCGTCGACGATTATGAACGGATTATTGGCCATTATTCGACCGAGTAATCAATTGTATTTTTTTAGTTGCTTCTCTTGTTAAGTTTCTGAACCAACCGAAATCCACAAATTCCAACAGTTTCTTCGTAGATTCCGTCCAGTTTTCAAACTCTTTCACTCAAAGTTAATATTCACTGTGGTGGATGCAAGCATAAAGTTAGAAAAATACTCAAGAAGATTGAAGGGTACACAACTGAAGCTCAACTTGAACGGACGATATGTATCAACAACTTGTGACTGGGAATATGGCTATGAAGAATACAAGTGCAAGAGAATGGCGAGTTATTTTCAGTTATTTCTGTTGATCCACAAATTTCATTGTTTAAATCAGAATCAGGTTCTCAAGACAAGGATCGTTCTAATAGATTAAAGAGAATAAACCATTTTTTACCATTTTTTACCCATAGTATACGAGCCGTATAAGAATATACGGCCCGTATACAATCATCGTATACATTGTATACGATCGGTAAATTTGTTTTTTACCGAGAGTATACGGCCGTATAAACGGTATACGGCCCGTATACATATGGTAAAAAATGGTAAAAATCTCTTTAATCTATTAGAACGATCCAATAAACGAAGAACAAAACATATTTTCAAAACACAGGTTCATACAGTGCTGTAATAGGTTGTGGTTCAGCCAAAATGACACCTAGCATTACTAACTGTTCAAGTAAGTGTCTAAAAATCTGAAAATTCAGGTTTACCTTGTTAGTTTCTCAAACAAACACTACAAAATCATCTGCTTCCTGAATCTGAATCAGAATGTTAACTCTAAAAAAATTTGTTTCTTTCCTTTCATGAGGTAAAACCGGTTTCAACATATGTATCTTGCTCAACTCTTGTGGGCCCGTATCGGAATCAGGCGTTGGAAGGATTGTAGTAGTAGGACATTGGCACCACTGTATACAGGTTCGTGCATTGTAAGCCCGACCACTAGCAGAAGAACCCGACACGTCTTCTATGATGATTCGAAACATTCACGAACAACAATGGACTCACACTCATTGTTGCGAATTTGGTTTCTTCGGTACAGGCTGATGAAACCGAAGATTCAGACTCCTTACAACTCTCATCAAATGCCTCACCCTTCCTTTTATTCTATAAATATTAAATAAAGAATAACACCATGCCCGTAATCCCGCGTTGATAGCTTCCGTTTTATTACAGTCATACGACACGTTTTCTTGTTCTTCAATCTTTGTTACTTGTTAATGTTTTATTTTTTTTTTCTACTTTTAGAAAGGTTTGAGCACCTCACGACTGTAAAATATATTTACACCTTAAATCCCTTAAATACTTTGAGAAAAATCAAATTTTCGTTTCATACGGGCCGTATAAAAGTATACGGCCCGTATACACGTTCGTATACATTGTATACAACCAGGCAAACTTATTTACACATGGTGTATACGGGCCATATACTCTTATACGGCCAGTATTGAATAAAAAAAACTGACAAAGTCTGCTGGCACATATTTTGTTGTTTTTTTTATTCTATACGGGCCGTATAACAGTATACGGCCCGTATACACAATGTGTAAATAAGTTTTTTCCATGTGTTAATATTACGACCCTTATTTAATGATAATATTATATCCGTCAAATATAAACCATTAACTTACATAATAAATTTATAATGATTAATTATCAATTAAATCTGCATAACAATTAGTAACAAGAATAACAAATCTAATTTAAGACATACCAATAAAATTATTTTCATGACTTCAAATAAATGTTATATATAAATATACACAATGATAAATATACATTATTATATGTAATATAATACGTAGTTTCAGTCATATGAAGAATATGATATTTGTGTATTACATACTTTTCAGTATTCAACACGTGTAATACATAGGCTACTATGGTATTTCAGTGTTACTAATTAATATTGGCTGATTTTTATGATAAATTAAAGTTAGTTATATAAGTACGTCAGTTATATAAGTTTTTTTTTACAAATTATATAATTATATATATATTCTAATTATACAACCTCATATAATAAATGGGTAACCTTTAAGCGAATATTATAACAGGGGGAGGTTCATTTGAGAATAAAATTAAATTGAGAATAAAAAGAACAAAGAGTACAATTGTAAAACATTAAATAGTTTTTCTCTCATTTCATTTATTATTATCTTTGACTAATTAATTAGTCATAAAGACTACCATCCTCCACACTAAAATTTTTGCCTACACACATCAAAATTTATTCTACACATTTTGAAATTTACCCTACACATACTGAAATTTATCTTACACAGCTCGTAATTCATTCTACACACCTCGTAATTCATCCCACACTTTAAATTAAAGTTTTTTTTCTTCTTTGAAAAAAAATATATATAATTTTTTTGAAAATAAGTTACAAATTTAATGCAGTTAGCTATTATAAAGGAAGACTACCAATTAATGATCTATCTAAGTTTACCAATATACCCTTACACTAATATTAAATACAAAAATTAAATGAACTAAAATGAATGATTCTTATTGGTTGAAATTTCTTCTTTTTTATTCTTATAAAAAATTTCTTCTCGTTTGAACTCTCCACTGTTATATTATAATATATATTAAATAACATCATATTAGCTATAGTTAGGTTATTTGTTTTTGTTTTGGTCTAAAAAAAATTATTTTTACACTTTAGTTACATGAAACGTAGACATTTTTTTTGACTTTTTTTTTTACAAAACCAAGTAGGATATTATATAACTATGAATTTTATACTCATACTTTTTCCTATGCTTTTATTAAATACGTTAAACAATTTGTATATTATATTTTCTTTACTTTATTTAGTTTTACAATAATTATAGTTTATCTAATTTTTTTGTTAAGTTTGTTTATTAATTGTAATAAATTTGGATATGTCACGCTTTTACTCGAGTTTAATTAACGATGTAACTTTTTGGTGATTTGTGAATATACCGTCACGTATGTTTTAATCTATATTTCGACACAAGTGTTTTTTTATCTAATGATTTTAACCGTGTTTAATTTACGACATGACGTCCCATCGCAACTCGCGAGATATTTTTCTAGTATATTATTAAAGAAGAAGTATATTAGACACATGATTGAATGAGAATCCTACTAAAGATATTAGTAATACCATTTATAAACTTGAATTTTCTTATTAGAATATAATATAAAATATGTGACAGACACAAAAGTTTCAACCAGGACAAAAATAAAGGTATAATCTTTGGGGATGTGAGGAGGTTCAAAGAAATCATATCTCTCTCTCCCCCTCTCACTCCTCTCCCTTTCTCTTGCAATATTTCAAGACCTCCCTATACATCTCCAAGTCACCAACAACAATCTCTTCATTATTTAACAACTCCTTTTATGCATCACTTTCTTCATCATAAAATATTTTTTTGTTGCAAGCAAGTTCTACTATTGTTTAAACTAACTCAATTATGCTACTATTTTAGGCTTGAAAATCCTCTTTTCATTGACTTCATCATCATCCCAAAGAAGTTGCACCACTAAACCCTCTCCTCAACTCTTTTACAATATTTTATTCATAAAAAAAAAAAAAAAAAAAAAAAATCTCTGGTTTCTGTTGTGGGTATCCATATCTATAAACCCCTATGCTATAGATTAAATCAACAAAAGGGTTTATCACTATATCCCCTACACATCCCCTATTGTACTTATTTTCTTGAAAATCTTGATTTTTGTTCTAAAAATCAAGATTTCAACCTCACAATAATATCCTCATGATTTCTCACAAACCCACATCCAGTTGACTATAATTTCAAAAGGGTATTTAAAAAAATGGAACTTGATTGGCCTATGATGAGAAAAAGTGTGTTTTATTTGCTTTTTGGCATATGGGTTATGTTTGCAGTTGCAGTTGCAGATGAGGGTATAACTGGAAATTCATCATCTTTATCAACAAGGCCTAAAGTTGTGAATATTGGAGCTTTGTTAACAGTTAATTCAGTTATTGGGAGGTCTGTGAAGCCTGCTATTTTAGCTGCTGTTGTTGATGTGAATGCTGATACATCTATTCTTGGTGACACCCATTTGAATCTCATTTTACATGATACAAATTGCAGTGGATTTATTGGCACCATGGGTGGTAAGTTATAAATACTTTAATAATTTTGAAATTAATGTGAATTAGTATGAAAATATTGGTCAGACATGATACTTTTAATTTCAAAATTAATATTAGCACTTTCAATCTTTAAGAAAAACTTGATGAACAAACCAAAGATGATTAATATTACTACCAACTGGAAGTGATTCGGTGTTAAAAGCGATAAAGAATAGATGATAATTGGGGATTTGACAAATAATAGTTTGACTTCAAAAGTCAAAAGATTAATTGTTGGGCACTATTGGAGGTAAATGCTCTGTTAATGTTATATTTAGCTGATAATTTTGAAATTAACATAGGAATGTTGGTCAAACGTAATGTTGGTCAAACGTGATGTTTTTAATTTCTAAATTAATATTAGTGTATTTGATCTTTAACAAAAATTTGATGAACGCACTAAAGAATGTGAAATTTACTACCGGTTAAGAAAGATTCGGTGTTAAAAACGCTAAAGAACAGATGGTAATTTTGGATTTGGATAATAATAGTTTGACCTCAAAAAGTCAAAGATTGTTCTTGATGTTTTGATGTAGCTTTGGAGCTAATGGAGAAAGATGTGGTGGCTGCAATCGGGCCACAATCGTCTACAATCGCACACGTCATCTCACACGTCGTCAACGAGCTTCACGTACCTCTACTGTCGTTCGGTGCAACCGACCCGACACTGGCAGCTCTCCAGTATCCTTATTTCCTCCGAACCACACAAAATGATTACTACCAAATGGCAGCCATTGCTAACATCATCGAGTACTTCGAATGGAAGGAAGTTATCGCGATTTTCGTAGACGATGATTACGGTCGAAACGGGGCTTCGTCGTTAGGCGATTCGTTAGCTCAAAAACGAGCTAAGATCGCCTACAAAGCCGCGCTTACACCCGGTTCGTCAGTGGACGACATAAGCGAGGTGATAACCGCGGTCAACTTGATGGAGTCTCGGGTTTATGTTGTTCATGTGAATCCTGACACGGGTCTCAAGATTTTCACGGTTGCGAAAAAGCTCGGGATGATGACGAGTGGATATGTATGGATCACTACGGAGTGGCTTCCGGCGGTGCCGGATTCGTCAGCACCGCCAGATTCCACTTCCACTGTCGCAGCTCCTTTACAGGGTGTGTTGTCACTTCGACAACACACCCCGGACTCTGATTTAAAAAAATCATTCACCACGAAATGGAAGAACATTAAGTCGAAGGAGACATCGAGTTTTAACTCATATGCTCTTTACGCTTACGATTCCGTTTGGTTACTCGCGCGTGCTCTCGACACATTTTTTAAATCCGGCGAAGGTATCACGTTTTCCGCCGACCCGAATCTTAAAAACACAAGCGGGTCCGAGCTGCGGTTATCCGCGCTTAAGACATTCAACGAGGGTCCTAGGTTACTCGAAACGATTCTATCAACTAATTTCACTGGTGTAACAGGCGAATTTCGGTTCGACCAAGACAAGAACCTGGTTCATCCGGCTTACGATGTTCTTAACATCGTTGGTACCGGATTTCGAACAATCGGATATTGGTCGAACCGTTCCGGTTTATCCGTAAACCCTCCCGAAAAAATGTACGCGAAACCTTTAAACAGTTCGGCAAATGCTAAACGTCTATACGGTGTAATTTGGCCCGGTGAAATGAATGTGAAGCCTCGTGGATGGGTGTTTCCGAACAATGGGAAGCCATTAAGGATTGCAGTACCGTATAGGCATAGTTACAAAGAGGTTGTGACGAAAGATGTTCAATCTCCACAAGGTGTACGAGGGTATAGCATCGACGTTTTTGAAGCGGCTGTGAGTTTACTACCTTACCCCGTGCCTCGGAAATACATTTTATACGGAGATGGTGTTCGAAACCCGAGCTACAGCAATCTTGTGGATGCTGTTGCTGATAATGTAAGTTATTGTTTTGTTGCATACAATGTTTGACTTTTGAGGTCAACTTGTCTGTTCTTGATTTCATAGTTTTAAGTGTTTGAAATGTCTATGATTACTATCAACTATGTTACATTTTGCAACTAAACGTTTAAAAATCGAAAAAATTGTTTTGAAACCGGAACTAGAACCATACCGGTAAAGAGTTTGTGAAGTCTTAATATTGACCTCAAAAGTCAAAGTATGTTTGATTTGCATGCAGAGTTTGACTTTTGAGGTCAAGTAAATTGATACTTATTTCATAATTTACACAAGAGTGGTTAATGTTTAAGAGCTTAATAATTAACCATGTTAAGTTCTATAACTAACACTACAAACGCGCAAAAAACCTGTTTTGAAATTGGTAGCCGAAAGTTTTAAGTCGAGTATACACGAATGGTCCCTATGGTTTACAAAATTGTTGGATTTGGTCCTTAGCTTTCCATAAGTACACGGATGGTCTCTGTGGTTTACGCTTTTAGTCCCCAGCTTTTCCCAAAAGTACATGGATGGTCCCTGTGGTTTGCATTTTGTAACGCATCCTTAACTTAGACCTGCTGAAACCTTTAGATTTGTTGGTTGAGGACTAAATGCGTTACAAAGTTTAAAGCACAGGGACCATTCATTTTTTTGTTAAACCAGAGGGACCATCTGTGTACTTGTGAAGTCTTAACTTTGACCTCGAAAGTCAAAATCTGGAACTAATGTGCCTTATTTTTTTCAGGCATTTGATGCAGCAGTTGGAGATATTACAATTATTACAAACCGAACAAGAATAGTTGACTTTACGCAGCCTTACATGGAATCGGGCCTTGTGATAGTTGTTCCTGTAAAGAAGTCGAAAACCAGCCCGTGGGCTTTTCTCAAACCGTTTACCATTGAAATGTGGCTCGTCACCGGTGGCTTCTTTCTTCTTGTTGGATTTGTTGTTTGGATTCTTGAGCATCGTTTGAACCACGAGTTCCGTGGACCCCCGAGTCAACAAGTCATCACAATTTTCTGGTTTAGTTTCTCCACGATGTTCTTTTCGCATAGTAAGTTTACTCCATTTGTTATGAAAGTTTCGTTATAAGGCACAACTTATGCTGGGCAGGTGACCTGACCTTTAAGGGGCTAAGGCACAGTGGAAGCTAGACCCACCGGATTTACCACTGTGTCGCCCCTTAAAAGAGTTTAACAACCTATTTTAAGTGACTTTTTAGTCTAGTTTTTCAAAAAAAAAAGTAAAAATAAATAAATAAAAATCTCATTTTTGGTAATCTATCAATTATTAGTAAACTTATGATATTTAATATATATAAAATTTCCCAAAAACTAATTTATTTATAATTTAACATGCCCGAGTACTCTTCGTCTATGCCGAGCACTCTCAACTCCCCAGTCGACCGACTAGGGAGCGCCTAGCGACTTTTGCAGCAATGATGTTTGTCAAACATCTAATTATCTTATCTATTATTATTCATGTAGGGGAGAACACTGTTAGCACTTTGGGAAGATTTGTTCTACTCTTGTGGTTATTTGTGGTGCTGATCATCAACTCAAGCTACACTGCAAGTTTGACTTCAATCCTCACCGTCCAACAGTTAACATCCCGAATCGAGGGGATAGATGGGATGATTTCAAGTAATGAGCCTATAGGAATTCAAGACGGGTCTTTTGCGCGTAATTATCTGGTCCAAGAACTTAATATTGCAGAATCTAGAATTAGACCGTTGAAAGATAGAACAGATTACATAAACGCCCTTCGTCTTGGCCCAAACCGTGGAGGTGTAGCTGCCATTGTTGATGAGCTTCCTTATGTTGAGATTTTTATGAGTTCTACCAAGTGTGAGTTCAGGATCGTTGGTCAGGAGTTCACGAAAAGCGGCTGGGGATTCGTAAGTTTTTTTATGCAATCTCCCTTTTACATAGTTAACGATTTTCGAACCTTCAAGGGCAGTGGCGAAGCTTGAAAATTTCTACCCGGGGGTCGAAAAAGTATATACCTAAAAAATTATATACGAAACGTACATGCATAACACTACTGAGCGAAAAGTTCGGGGGTCCCCCCCCTGGCCCCTTGAAAGCTACGCCCCTGTTCAAGGGGTTGGCACAGTGGTAAGCGCATTTCCAGTTAATTGCGTTTTACCTTGTACTGGTGAGGTCCCGTGAGTTTTTTGGTGAAGGGTTCTCACGGTTATAATAAAACAAAAAAAAATTGGTTACATGAGATAGAAATTAGACCAAAGTTAGTTACATTTCTATACCAAAAATTTTTTTTCACATCTTTAGCCCCAAGATCAAAATTATAACTAATTTGTAAAACTTTCAGGCATTCCAAAGGGATTCTCCTCTAGCACTTGATTTATCGACAGCGATCCTACAACTTTCGGAAAACGCAGAACTACAAAGAATTCATGACAAATGGTTAACAACAAGTTCTTGTTCAACTCAAGCAGAAATAGAGGTTAATAGTCTTTCTTTAAGCAGCTTTTGGGGCTTGTTCCTCATATGTGGGATCGTGTGTTGCATTTCGCTCAGCATCTATGTTTGTCGAGTGTTGTGTCAGTACCGTCGGTTTAACCCCGCGTTAGAACAGTCACACGACATTCCTGAGCCCGAACCCAATTCAGCAAGACGGAGTTCGCGAAGAACGTTAAAGTCCACTAGTTTTAAAGATCTCATTGAATTTTATGATAAAAAAGAAGCCGAAATTAAGGAAATGTTGAGGCGACATAAGCGACAAGTTAACGGGCATAATGAGCATAATGGTTCGCCTGACTGAAGGGAGAATTACATATATCCCCCAACGTGTACGATGGTCTTTGAGGGAATATTATATTTTTCAAGTTTAGAGGAAATATATGAAACCAAATCTTATGCATAAGGGGATATATCTTGTGCATATCTTGTGTGTATATATGTACATTTTCACTAGGTGAAGTTAACTATACTATGTTTTAACAAAGATCAATTTTATGATACCATAGGTTAGGGCAAGATTTAGAGTTAAATACAGCTTATTAAAATGTTTCAGGTTAATTAACAAATATATATATTTAATTATGCTAATTTTGGTGTAATGTGACTTGCAAATATATAAAAAAAGATTAGGATCAAATACAAAGACTCCTAAAAATAAACCCATTATACCAAAAAAAAAAAAAAACCTAAACACCCACCACCACCCAAAAACCTAAACAACCCCCCCCCCCCCCCCCCGGGTCACCCACAAAAAAAAAAAACAAAAAACACAAGCGTGTTAAAACAGTTTCATGTGTGGGGTTTGGGGTTGGTGAGTTAAACCTAACGAGAACTCGAAAATTTGTCATGAACACTAAAATTGTGTCGGATACAGGAAATCTAAGAAAAGAGCTTAAGAGTATTCGCGGGTTGATATGTCATGAAATTTTGTTTAACAAAATATAAAACTTAAAATATATCCAAAGATGATTTCGTGTAACCGAAACACTATAGTGGCGAAATACTTGTAAGAAATATATATCCAGGCTACTAATTATCATTACCCCGAAACTATGTAATTCCTAGACCATTCGTAACAGGTGTAAATTCTTGACATGATAAAAAAACATATAGAAACCTAACATGAAACTAGTGGGCTTTGGGTCAAGCCCACAAACACACTTACTATAAGTAAAATAAGATGGTCTCTGGTTAACGTTAGGAAGATAAGGATGGTCTTTGGTTAACGTCAAGACTCGAGCAACGATCGTATAATGTGACAATGTTAGTGCAATTTATTTGTCTGGCAATCCTGTTCAACACCAGCGAATGAAACACATTAAGCTTCATATTTATTTCGTTCGCGAACAGGTACAACGTGGTCAAGTCCGAGTTCTACATGTCCCTTCACGGTACCAAATAGCCGATATCTTCACCAAGGGTCTCCCGCGCATTCTTTTTGAAGACTTTCGCTCCAGTCTAAGCATTCGTTCCCCTCCTGCTTCGACTGCGGGGGTGTAATAGAATATAATAAAATATATATTAGGCATGTGTATTATCTCCTAGTTTTTTACATAATTCGGTTGTATCATAGCCCAACATAGGAGATTTGTATGAGTATTATATAATGGAGAAAAGCACAGCAGAGGAGCCATCGATCCAATTATTATCAATCCCTAGACTTCTTCACACGGGACGTGCTTGGACTTCATTTCAGCGGTTCTTCTGTTTTTTGCCAAGAATTGTTTCCTTTATTCAGTTTAGGTTCGTTTTGTCCTAAAAATAAAAAAAATAAACCAAGTTAAGCTTATTTCAAATATACCTCCAACAAAACCGATAAAAACTTGGTTTATTTTGATATGAAAAACATGTATATTTATACGCACAGTGGCGAAGCTTGAAACTTTTTACGGGGGGTCGAAAACATAGATACCAAAAAATTTATATAGAACCGGGGGGTCGAAAACGTATATACCCAAAAATTTCTATACGAAAACTACATAAATAACACTGCTGGCCGAAAAGTTCGGGGGTCGGATGTCCCTCCCGGCCCCTTCAAAGCATCGCCCCTGTATACGCATATCCTTAAGCCCTAGTTATTATGGCGGAAATTGTTGCGATAAAAAACCATCTCCAAAGAGAAACTGAATCGCCGGTTATGTTTAATTTTTGTCCTTGAAAAACAACCAAGACTTGTAGTTTATCGTTTAGCCAAATTTAGACCCAAATTCTTCATGTAACTCATACTTTTTTTAAGTGTGACACATCTCTCCATTTTCTATGGTTTGTTTTACATGCTTTAGTTTGATACAAACATTTTGTAATCTTGTGATTGAAATTGTGTGAATCAATTGTTAGTATTGTTTTGAACTCAAAATTGTTAAGTTTTTTTTTTTTTTTTTTTTTTTTTTTTTTGCAACCTTGACATTAAGAGCTGAGATGATTGCTTTGTAATTGATTTATAAAACATACAATTGTCTTTGATTCATATTACGAAGGCTTTCTTGCACCATTTGTGTATGATAGATGATTGTTGATGTCTACGATTAGGTTTTCAATTTAACAAACTCAAGAAATCATTTGTGTTTCAATAAACAATCAAACCATTGTGTAAGATAACTTTAGATACTTATAAATCTGAAACCCGGGTGTGATTCTTTCTCGAATATTGTTTACAAAAGTATTTTTTAATTACCGTTTTATAATCCGTGATTATAATTGATATTGTTAGCTTGTTTCACAAGACTAATTGGAATCATATCATTGATTCCCACTTTCAAACAACTTTTGATATAATAAGCAAACTTCATAACTCGTTTAATCCACTAAAATCCAATCACCAACCACAAACTCTTTGTGGTTCGACACCCTTCTTACCACTAACTATATAGTTAAGGGGACTAAAGAGCACACTTTTAAACTCTATATTTGAGTGGGCCCTCGACGCCCGGTCACCTATAGGACGCAAACTCTTCGTGGTTCGACACCCTTCTTACCACTAACTATATAGTTAAGAAGACTAAGGAACACACTTTGAAACTCTATATTTGATCGGGCCTAAATTGTGTCCCCGTCAGCTCAACATGATGCATTTGACAACATAAGTCAGGGAGGACGCAAGTTGCGACCATGAGGATGCAACTACGTCCCATGTCAGTTACTGACACAAAATTCTCCTTTTTACCTGTTTTAATGAGGTATTGAAGGCATTCATCACACATTCATTTTGGGAACTTCCATAGGCGATTTTGAGAGCTTTTCGAGGTTCAACCCATCCATTATCATAATCCATCAAGTTTTGAAGATCAATCATCAACCATGAGTGGATACTCCTATCATGATCATCCCCGGGTGTAGGATTGTGAGTTTTCTAAGGATTTTCTTACATGTTTTGGTTTGATACATAAACTTTGTAATTTTTTTTATTGTAATCATGTGAACTGATTGTTAGTATTGTTTTGAACTCACAATTGTTATGATTTTCTTGCATCATTAAATTCAAACATGAGTATACTATTAGTTTTGATTCATGTTAGGGTTTGTTCATTGTTCTTGATTTATAAAACATACAAATGTCCATTATTCATATTGTGAAGTGCAACTGGTTTGGTTGATTGCGCCCCTTTTGGGGGCTAGTTTCACAACTATTGACATGAGTAATGGTTCTAGAGTGGAAGTGGGTGGTGATAGGATATGGATTTAGAGTGTTTCCCTTGTGGTTCGGATCGATTGGAGCTCGTTAAAGATGGTTTGAAACTGGGACTCGAGTCTTGCAAAAGATTCATTCACCCATTGGAGGAACTCGGTTTCAGTTAGAGTTTTAGCAACCATGGGCCACTTGAGAATCACGACGTGGTGTGGGTAAAATGGGTTAATTCAATAGCCAAGAAAATAAGAAAGGAGCTAGAAAGAATATAAAGAGATAATTGGAACAAAGTTTTCTAGATTAATTCAAAAGGCCTAAGATGTTCCCTTTTAAGGATTAAGACGTTGGATATTTATGTCCGGTTCGATAAGTCAACGCTGCCGACTGGGTCTTGACCCGTAAGAGTTACACCGTGGGTCCGTGGGCAACGAACTAAAATCCACTTAACTAATTTAACTGGTAATTACGAACGATACGCGGGTATTGAACTGAGAGATGGGTACATGGACCGAGTGGGACAAGAACACTTTTGCATCGCCACTTGTCGCACACCTACATCTAGGGCTGTAAACGAACCGAACGTTCAGCGAACAGTTCGTGAACCGTTCGGCGGGAAGTTCGTTTATGTTCGTTTGTTTAGTAAATGAACGAACACGAACAAGAAATTCCGTTCGTTAAGTTAAACGAACGAACATGAACAGAGGTTGCGTTCGTTCGTTTATGTTCGTGAACATTCGGTAATGTGTTCGTTTATATTCGTGAGCGTTCGGTAATGAGTTCATTTATGTTTGCTCATTAATATTTATTTGTTTTAGTTCGTTTAAGGGTTTTTATATGTTGTATTTTGTTTTATTATTTCTATTTTTTAAAATTTTGAAACCCTAGTTATCTTATATACCTCTTACAACATCCCTCATTTCACTATTTCAATTTTAGTTTGTGTTAAAGCTTGACAAACTCTTAATTTTGTGTTTATCATGTTTTTGATAATCACACCAATTGTGTTCAGATAATAATCTTAAGTGTTTATTTATTTTTCGTCGATTTTTCGTAATGTTTGTGATGAAAACGCAAATTTTATTCTAAAATGAATACTGTGTTCATAAATGTCGTTTGTGTTCATTTATGTTCATGAACATTTGTTAGAGTTCATTAGCATATGGTAAGTGTTCGTGAACAGTTCACGAACATGTTCGTTTCCTTAATGAACGAACATGAACAAGAAATCTCGTTCGGTAAGCGTTCGTGAACAGTTCATGAACAAGCTTGTTCCTTAACGAACGAACACGAACAAGGCCTTGTTCGTGTTCGTTCGGTTCGTTTACAGCCCTACCTACATCGCAGCCAATGACATTACATTCAAGGGATCTTCTCGCCACTTGTCGCGCACCTAAGACTTGGCCAATAACATTGCATGCACTATGCATGTCCGCCACTTGGCAAACATGCATAGATCCCCATCCACTATTTATATGGAGTTTGGTCTTGGACTTGAAAGGTTACAAGATTGAAACAAAACTCACAACACACTCCACTCCAATCGGCCAAGACCGCCGCCGCCGGCCAGGACCGCCGCCCACCTCCGCCGTTTCCGACCCATTCCCGTGTTTCGATAGTTCGTACAACTAGCACTCGTTCGTTGAACCTCGGTGTCTCAACCGGTTATTCACTAACCGAAGGTATATCTAAACCCCCTATGGTTGATGTTCTATTTTGTGTTTGCATGCTGGTGATCTTGTTCCATTATGGGTGCTCCTTGGTATAAAAGTGTTCGTGCTATTTTGCTACATACGCTTCCGTTGCTTAAAATGTATATATAGTTTTAACTAGTTAAAGTTTATTTTGAATAACATATATATACATGTTTTTATTTGTCAAAAGTGATTTGACTAATCTTTGTAACGAAATAAACACATACATAATATGAACCGGGTTCATAAAATAAAAGTAAAATTATACCACGGATATCCTTCAGTGGTATCAGAGCCTATGCTCACCACATGCAAATCGAAACTGGTCCTATTTCACCGGAATAATAAATCACAAACTTTAAAAGTCTAAAGTTTTTTATTTATTTTATATTTGGGTTATATATATATTTTTGGTCATATTTTATTTGTTGATATTTTGTTGACCAAAATTGCCCAAACATACTTTTGGTTATGTTGAATATGTAAACCGGGTCCGACCTTGTGGTTATGTTTATATTTGGTTTTGTTCATGGTTTTGGCCCGTTTTGCGGCTCAAAGTTGTAATAGATTAGTTTATGGTTTTGGCCCGCTTTGTGGTTCAAAGTTGTAATAGATAAGGTTCTTTGTCTTTGTTATATTTACTTGTTAAATATTGTTGATACGAAGACCCGAAGCAAAACCGAATGCCAAGAGGAGTCTTGGAGTTAGTGGGAGTCGCTCAAGACAACAAGATGCACTCAAGTCCATCCTTGTGGTTGTTTTGTGTTTTGTAACCGTGACCCCTTTGATCTTGCTACTTGGCTCTAGTAAGATCATAATCATGCCCATATGATTTACATATTCATTTTTGCTATTATGATTGCCTTTTAATAAATGTTATCATACTTCAACCTAATACCAAAAACGCATTCTTAAAAGTTTTTTTTATGAAATCGCAAAAAGCAAGTTCTAGCAACTTGCATATTTTTATAACCACTAGAGTTTTATAACATGTTTTTTCTCACATCTTTAAAACTCATAAACTTAATAGTATTCACTATTAACTTTAATTGGTTATTCCAAGTCGCGACAAACTTAGTTTTGTAGGTTATCTAAAACTAATTGTCCCGAGAGGTGAAAGGGTCTTTTTGGTTATGTCGCAAATTTAATATTTAAATTAAAACCGACTATAACGACCCTTTTTGGTAAAAATTAAAATCAATGGTCTATGTCATCCTACTACTAGTAACACTTGGAGGATAATGCGAACCATCAGTGTTGGAGCCACAGCACGACACTTGGTGTCTAGTTTATCCTTCCAAGGTGCAAGGGTTCTGTCGACACATCCGGCCTTTCCACATGTGGACATTTTAGGACGACAATTACTTTTCTTCTCGTGTTGCGTGCCCCAGCCGTCTCGAGAACAAAAGTGGCATAGATGAGGCCAAACGTATCAATGCAAGGACAAAGGTTGTCCTTGCAGCCTCATAAACCCCAGGAGTTGTGCTTCTCTCACAATTGACAATCGTTGTCAGTCCGCTTAAACCTCTCGCTAATGTTGCATGCCCCAGCTGCCTTTAGAAAGAGCTTCTAACCGGATTCTCGTTCCTTATCGTCTCACCTCACTAAATAAGGAAATACATTAAAAATACTAATTAAATAATTTTTGGCTTAACAGATGTCATCTGAAAACAACTCCTCTTTTGCTCTCAAGTCCATACTTGAGAAAGACAAACTAAATAACACCAATTTTCTTAAGTGGCACCGCAACTTGAGAATCGTTCTCAAGATGGCAAAAAGGCTTTATGTTTTGGAAACCCCGATCCCAACCGCACCCGAGAACAACACTGTGGTTGCGAAGAAGGCTTTCGACAAACATAAAGAAGATGCCATGGAAGTTGCTTGCCTCATGCAAGCCACCATGTCTCCTGATCTTCAGAAGAATATGGAAGACATGAATGCCTTCGACATGATTGAACAACTCAAGGGCATGTTTCAGAAACAAGCCCGTCAGGAACGCTATGACACCATGAAACAGCTCATAAGCTGTAAAATGCAAGAGGGTTCCTCAGTTAGTGCTCATGTCCTCAAGATGAAAGGCTACATCGACCAATTAAACAAACTTGGTTATCCTCTCCAAGATGAGATGGCTGTTGACTTCATTCTCAACTCTTTTTCCAGTCACTATGATCAATTTGTTATGAACTTTAACATGAATGACTAGGTAAAGACAGTGTCAGAGCTACATGGGATGCTCAAAACGGCAGAGATGAACATTTCCTACAAAGTAAGCCAAGTGTTAATGGTTCGATCTGGTGGTGTTAAAAAGCCCAAAACAAAGAAGAAGAGTTATAACAACAAAAACAAAGGAAATGCTCCTGTTGCTGCCAAACCTGCCACCAACAAGAGCAAGCAAGCTGTGAAAGCCCCTCCTCCAGAAGAGCGGAAATGCTATGAGTGTAACAAGATGGGGCACTGGAAATGTAACTGCCCCGAGTATCTTGCCAAGCTCCAAGTGAAGAAGGCTAATTGAGAAGGCACTTCTTCAGGTATTCTAATATATGTTATTGAACTTTTCACTGTTTTAAGCAACACATTGGTATTTGATACCGGGTGTGGTTATCACATCATTAATGTCTTGCAGGAGCCTAAGAAGTGGAAGAAACTGAAGCCGGGAGACATGGAGCTCATTGTTGGCGATGGGAAAAGAGTCCCAGTTCTGGCAACTGGCACATTTAATCTTACATGTCCTTCTGGTCTTGTTGTTGTTTTGAACAATTGTCTTTATGCACCTGGTTTAACTAGGAACATCATTTCAGTTTCGTTGCTTTTTGAACAAGGATTTAGAAATGTTTTTAATGGTGTTGCTATTTCTGCTTATCTAAATGGTATTTACTATTTTGAGGCTAAACCTCGAAACGGTATCTATGAAATTAATGTTCAGCCTAGCAGTAACATATATCACCTTTCTAAATGTCAGAAAAATGGTGCTAGTGATTCATTCCTATGGCATTGTAGACTTGGCCATATAAGCAAGGCACACGTAAAATGGCTCCAATCTGAGGGGATTCTTGAATCCACCGGAACGGACTCATTTGATGATTGCGAGTCTTGTTTAGCTGGCAAACTCACCAAGGATCCCTTCACCCATGTTGGTGAACGAGCTAGTGATCTACTAGGACTCGTACACTCAGATGTATGTGGTCCTTTTAGAACCATGACTAGGAATCACGAGAGATACTTCGTTACGTTCATCGACGACTATAGTCGATATGCTTATGTCTATCTCATGAAGCATAAGCATGAAACTTTTGAAAAGTTCAAAGAGTTTCAAAACGAAGTTGAAAACCAACTTAATAGAAAGATTAAAATGCTTCGCTCAGATCGAGGCGGTGAATACCTCAGCTTGGAATTTCTCGATCATCTAAAGGAACGTGGAATAGTTTCACAACCCACTCCACCAGGTACATCCCAACTTAATGGCGTGTGTGAAAGGAGAAATCGAACCTTACTAAATATGATTTGATCGATTATGTGTAGAACAAATTTACCTCACTCCTTTTGGGGCTTTGCTCTTATGACTGCTGCTCGACTGGTAAATCTAGCGCCGACCAAAAAGGTAAACAAAACTCCATATGAGATATGGCATGGGCATAAGCCGAATTTGAGTTACCTAAGAGTATGGGGGTGTGATGCTTACATCACAAGTGACTCTGATGACAAGCTCGACCCTCGAGGCGAAAATATTGTCTTCGTTGGATACTATAACCAATGCGGTTATTACTTCTACCATCCTGATGCAAATACGATTTCCATTAAAAGGAAGGCTAAAAGGTTCCTTGAAGATGAACTTCTTAGTCGAGGAACTGGAAGTAACTTAGTAGATCTTGAAGAAGTTCAAGGACTACAAATAACCGTTGACGAGGTCGGAACGTCTGAACCACAACAAATTGTTGATACCGAATCAGACCCGAACACAAGCCTTCGCAGGAGCATCAGGACTCGTAAAGAACCCGATAGATACCTTTGGCATGTTGAGGGTTCTGAAGTCCTGACAGTAGCCGAGTCTGATGACGAGCCTACTAGTTAGAAATCTGCTATTTCTAATCCAGATTTTGCAAAATGGCTAGAGGCCATGAAAGCCGAGATGCAATCCATGCGTGACAATCAAGTCTGGGACTTGGTTGAGCTACCCCCCCGAATCTCGGGCAATAGGGAGCAAATGGGTTTTCAAGAGAAAAACCGACATGCATGGAAATATACAAACCTATAAAGCACGGCTAGTAGCGAAAGGTTTCACTCAAACTCAAGGTATTGACTATGATGAAACCTTCTCGCCCGTTGCTATGATCAAATCGATCAGGATATTACTTGCCATAGCTGCGTACTATGATTACGAAATTTGGCAAATGGATGTTAAAACCGCCTTTCTTAATGGACATCTTTCCGAAGATGTTTATATGGTTCAACCTGACGGTTTTATCGATCCAAAATATCCTAATAGGGTATGTAAGCTAAACAAGTCCATTTATGGACTCAAGCAAGCATCTCGGAGCTGGAATCTTCGTTTTGACCAGAAAGTCAAAGAGTTTGGTTTTATCAAGAACGAAGATGAACCTTGTGTTTACAGAAAGCCTAGTGGGAGTGCTATATCATTTCTCATCTTGTATGTAGATGATATATTGATCATTGGAAACAACATCCCCATGCTTAAGGAAATTAAACATTGGTTGGGATCTTGCTTCGCAATGAAGGATCTTGGAGAAGCCGCTTACATTCTAGGAATCAAGATCTATAGGAATAGATCTAAGCGACTTCTTGGGCTAACTCGGAGCACATACATAGATCAAGTAATGAGACGCTTCAAGATGGAAAACTCAAAGAAAGGAGGTGTTCCAATGACTAAAGGAACCGTCTTGGACAAATCACAAGCTCCCTCTGAGGACCGTGAGATAAAGCAAATGGAAGCAGTTCCATATGCTTCAGCGATTGGTTCTACCATGTATGCTATGGTATGTACTCGACCAGACGTCTCGTATGCTTTGAGCATGACCAGCCGTTACCAGCAGAGCCCTTGGATTGCCCACTGGACTGCAATTAAGAACATCCTTAAGTACTTGAGAAGGACAAAGGATATGTTCTTGATATTTGGAGGAGTCAATGAGGAGCTCACTGTAAAATGTTACACTGATGCTAGTTATCAAACTGATCGAGATACCTCTCGCTCACAAACGGGTTTCGTGTTCACTCTCAACGGAGGAGCTGTCTCATGGAAAAGCTCCAAGCAGAGTGTTGTAGCTGATTCCACCACGGAATCTGAGTACATTGCCGCATCGGATGCTGCAAAGGAAGCTGCTTGGATGAAGAAGTTCATAACTGATCTCGATGTAGTTCCAAGTATCATGAAACCCATCCAGATATTTTGTGATAACATAGGTGCTATTGCTCAAGCCAAGGAGCCTAGATCACATCATAAAGCCAAGCACATTTTGAGAAAGTTTCACTACATACGTGAGATTGTGGAACGTGGAGACATCGTTATAAGCAATATTGACACAGATCAAAACTTAGCTGACCCATTTACTAAGCCAATGACTCAAGAAAAACATGACCGTCACATGGACTCTATTGGGCTTAGATTAGCTAGTGAAATGTTTTGATTTAGTATTTGGATGTACGAACATCAAACAGCTGTATTCCTGTATTCATTTTGATTTACTAGTTAAATGCAATTCTTGAATCCTACAACTATGTTCGATTTTGATACGTTTAATCCGTGAATCTTGTATTCTAAATTATCCGTAGTCGATCAGACTCGTAGGAACGACTCTGAATTAAGACTATTCTGATTCTGGACTCAAGGAATTGACTTCCAAATTCACAGGTGAAGAAACACTAGATAAATGGTCGGAACCGAGATATCTAGGGGGTCTGAATCCGCATAAAAGGGTGGTTTTCTCTCGATTGATTCAGGTACAACTGATCTTCTTCTCCGATAATTCTGCAAAAAAGAGCACCGTTAGCCTCGCCAAGGGGAGAAGAGGATTCTCTCCTTGACCCGACTCCGGTGTGAGAATAAGTATGGGTAATGAGGAAGAAGATGTATTTGAGAAGTGTGTGTAACTTGAATTCATACCTGGGTTGCTTCTCATATTTATAGCCGGGAGTCGTTTAGGCGGGAAAACCCGTTAGTGAAAAGTTGACGGAAGATGCTAACCCCGTAAGCGGTTACATTTCCTTCCGTCAAGCTCCTTGATCCGACGTGAGAGCACACGGATCGTGGCTTAGATCGAAGGCTGGGGATTTGCCACGTGTAAAGTGACCAAGTGGAGATTACTCTCCAATTGCATGCTTTCGTTGTGATTTAAGGGATGCCTGAGATGGTGACACGTGTCCAGACGGTTATAACCGTCTTGGTGGTGCACGATTGTATTTCTTCTGGAAGATTACTGCTGTAATCTGGTGTGGCACCTTATTGTGTGGAAACAGCTGAATGAATAAATCCCAAGTCTGGGTAAATAGTATCCAAGTCTGGATATTTAAGCGGAAGTATTTATTATAGGATTTTCATCCTTTGCTAATGGAAGAAGGCGCAAGGATTTATGCTTTCCTTTGGGCGCGCGATTGTAGACTGCTGACTGTTTCTTCCTTTTGTAAGACCAGTGCGCGGCCGCGCAAGGTTAAAAGGTTAAAAGGCAAGGTTGTGGTATGGTCCCAAGTACTTATTATGAGGTTTTTGGGACCTTACCCCTTCAAGTCCCCCCAGTCTAGTGTTGTACTTATGCAAATAAGTGGAGCACTGGACTTATGAGAGGAAAGGCTTTTTGGCGCTAAAAATAAGGAAACTTCCGGAAGAAGATTCATTTTGATGATTGTGAAGATTTTTGAAAATCTTTGACTTTTAACGAGACTGGTACAGTAAACTGAGTGACAGCCTGTCACTGTCAGTTGTTTTTTTTTACTATCCGTGTCTTGCACGCGCGCGTGTAAACGCGTTTGTGTTGATATTCACTCTTTCTGCTGCTTGGAGAACTGTGATATCCGAAAAAAGGGGTGTGGCGGTTACCGATGCTATTTATTGCGGTGAGTATATATAACGTTTGAGTAACCCCCTTCTTGTGTAATCATTGTTTTGTTGAAATTTTCCCCGTTCCTTTCCTCTAAGAAAAAGATTTATCATTCCTTCTTCTTATGTCAACCGGAGAACATCAAGAAGATCTTTCTGAAGAAATGTCGACTGAACTTCCACCGTTAAAGTGGCCTAGAGCGACCTTTGATGGTTTGGTTAGGAATTTCAAGTTTCCGGAGAGCTGGGGTGCTTTGTATCCTGAAGAAGGGCAAACCGCAGCGGATGCTCCGGCTGGGTACATTACCCTTTTTTGGGATTTTTTCTGTGAAGGCAACTTTCGTCTGCCTGTCACTGGATTTTTTCTTGAAATCCTTGGATTGTACAAACTGCATATCTCTCAACTTCATCCTATTGGCATGGTTACGGTTCGACATTTTGAATTTGTGTGCCGGACGATGCATATCGAGCCGACGGTTCCTCGATTTAGGGTTTTTTACCAAATGCATTGTATTCAAGGATTTTATTCGTTCGTTCAGAGGGCATCTGCAAAGAAGATTCTACAGCAACCCCCAAAATCCTTTCACTATTGGAAACAAAAATTCTTCTTTATCAAGGCCGGGGTGATTCCGGTGAGGATGGTTTTAAGGGGGAAAGAAGATGTTCCGATTGAAACACTTCAGACTCCTGTTGATGAGAACCGGTATCAAGATTTGAAGGATGTGCCCAACATTGCTTTGCCGGAGAAAGCTCTCGTTGGAGCCGGCATGAGTTTGAATTGGAAGATGGAGCGTGATGACAAACCGGTGTACACCGAGGATGGTCATGGTAAGATCGGGGTTTTTTCCATTTCCATTTTTTCTCTTTTTTTTTTTTTTTTTGACTTGCTATCTTTTGCTTGCAGTTGTTTCACTATATGTTGTTGCCTTCAAGAGGGAAGGCGGAAGAATGGGTACTAGCAAGAAGAAACCTGAAGAGGAACTTTGGTACCATCGTATTATAAGAAACTTTGTTCTTCTGCGGGATGCGGATCTGTCTGCCCAACCCGCTGCTGGTGCTGGTAAGTTATATCTGTTTCTGTTTTCCTTTTTGCGCTTGTGGGTAAATTGTTGTTTTGCGCCTTTGTAGGTGAGTTGTTGAATTTGGGCATAGGCCCTGAAAGGAAGAAACGCACAACAACTTCTACCTCTGCGCCGAAGAAAGGTGAGGCTGTTAGAGTTCAATCTTTGAAGGCAAAGAATGTTGGAGAGAAGAAAGGTATGCGCCGTTCCTCTGACTCCAGGTGTGATTATGTGGTGGTTTCTGATTCTTTGGAGGGTCTTACCCCTGCAGTAACTGTACGAGAACCAAAACCTGAACCGAGGGATTCAGCTGATATTCCCCCATCCAACCCAAGTGATCCTATCGATTTGGATTCTAGCCCTGAACACTTGGTGCACAGGAAGACTGGTAAAAGGAAACAAGCTGATACTGATGTGGAAGGCCAGCCTTCTAAGAAAATTCAGAGGAAGAAAATTACCAGGAAAGGGAATCTTGACTCTTTTATTTCAGAATCTGTTCCTGGTAAGTGTTGCCTTTTCTTGTTTTCTTTATGCGCGTTAAATCTTTACAGATTTTTGTTGCTTTTCCAGAGGTTCCTGTTTCCCCTGTTCCCACAGAACTGCAATCTGTGGTAAATGAAGAGCTTCCATCCACCCCTCCGCGTGCTTCTGTCGTTGACCAGTTAGAGCCTACAGAGGTTGCTGATGGTGGTATGGAGAATATTGATGAGGCTGAGAAGCCTGTTGATATTGCTATAGAGGCTGAAAAGGTTGTTGATCCAGGTGTGGTGGATGGTGTTGGTAAGCCACAAACCCCTGAAACTGTTGCTCAAGATCTGGGGAAAGAACAAACTGCTGAAAAAACTTCAACTTCTTCCCCTAAACCTTCTGATGCTATGCCTGAGCATGTTGAGAAGGTGACAGTTGAAGGGCAACGCTCATCTGCTGGCGTTGGTAAACATTCTCCAATCCGCCCAGAAGAAACTTTGGGAGATTATTACTACCGGACTTATATGGAGAAAGATGCCTCTGAACCTCATGCCCCCGTTTGGAATTTAAAGAAAGGTGACACTTTCTCAGATTAGCGCGTGTGCCAAGATTGGTTGCAGGGGATACTTCCGCCTGGAGAGATCAAGTTTCAAGAAGGCCGGTCTTATGAACAAACTTATCAATCTTACCTTGAAGAAACTGCTTCCCATGTCTCTACCACTCACCGCATAGTGCGTGAGTGGAGTAGTATGCATAAGGACCGGGAAACCTTTATGGTGTCTCAAAAGAGATTTGCCAAAGATGAGAAACGCCTGGCTCAGCTGAAGGCTAGATTGGAAGCTGATCAGGCCAAGTTTGAAGCTGAGCGCAAGACTGAGGAATGGTCTGTTGCTGGTTGGAAAAGAAAAGCGGAAGCTGAAGCTGCCCTCCTTTCCGAGGAACGCAAAAACTGGAGGAGAATTTGCGAAAAAGATAATGCGGAAAAGGCAAACCTTCGTAATATCATTAATAACCTCAAGGCTGAGGTTAAAAAACTGAAGAATCAGGATGCGGAGGTAGAAAGGTTGAAGAAGGAGAAAGCTGATGCAGAAGCTGCTTTGGAAGAAGTGCGTTCTCATAGGGAGCGCAGTGAGCAACGAGAGGTACAAGCTTACGCCACTCTTGCTCTTAGAGATAAAGAATTGGAAGAACTTACCACTTTGCTTTCTGATCAGGAAAAACTTAAGAAGGATTTGGAGCTCGCGCATTCCGAGAATACTGAAACTTCCCGCCGTTTGACTGAAGTCGAAGAGAAGTTGGAAAGTTCAGAGACGGCGCGGGTTACAGCGAAAAGCGAGCTTGAACCTTTGAAGAATGATATGGCCTGGTTGAAAGATCGCGGTATTGCCTGTGTAAGTTTCTTTTCTTTTTTGTTTTGGAACTGTTTATGCGCTTTCTTGATCCTCATTTTTACTTGATTTCACAGATTACTGAATCTGTGTTGAACTCTGAAGAGTTGGATAAAACCGTTGCTCGTTTGTTGGTTGCTGCGCGAAGAGATGGGCACGCGCAAGGATATGCTGAATGTTCCCGTCATGTGAATAGTGCTTTAACGGTTGACTGGAATAACAGTAAGTCTGCAACTTTCGGCGTGAATACTGGTGCCGCGCTTGCGGCCTTGAAGACAGAGTTTAACAACTTGCAACTTTCGGTTATGGATTTGATAAATGTTGCGCTGCAATCTGATGATTACGTGGCGCAACTAAGGGAAATCTTTCCGGATGAGGGTGAAGATTTAGCGTAGGTTGAAAAATGTGTTGAACAATTTTCTTGTGATATTTGGGATTTATATCCCTTTCTTTGATGATGCGCTGCTGCGCAAGTAAAAAACACTGTTGTGTTTGATAGTTGTTTAGACGTATTTGTACGCCGAGGATAATATGTTTGTTTTTCATTTTACAATATTTTGCATGCGTTCGATTACTTTTATTGGGTAAGGCGAATAAAGTTGGTGTAAAGCTCATGTGTGAACGTATGGTCGTTTGTGACATGATCACTGACCGTTCATGAAGCTTGTCTTGTAACTACCATAATGTTTTTGCGCTTACTAAAAGAAATTGCATGCACTTTGTAAGAAAAACACAGAAATAATACAAACTTTGCAATTTTATTTAAGGATAGAGCACAGAGGCTTTTTACAAAGTTTGCTAATATAATTATATGAAACTTAACTTACTTTCTAAGATTTCCGCTTTGCTTGATAGATCGTGTTCTCCTGCGGGAAATTCGTAGAGTTGCCTCTTAAGTTTTTGCCCTTTTGCTTGGGCCCTCCTCTCCCCGGGTAATCTGTAACACCCCGAAAACGGGTTTGATAATCAAACTCCGTTAATACTGAAAGACGGGTAAAGTACCGCTAGTGGCAAATTTACCCGGTAAATATTAGGATTTAAATAATTAATCCTAATATTAAATAAAAAGTGAACAAAAGCTTTAAAGGAAATAAAATGGATGAAAGGCCCGGGGTAACGAGACCTAAAATAAACTTAGTCGTAATTTCCCCCGAACCCGCTAAGTTAACTAGGAATATTAAACCTAGTTAATAAGTGGGAATATTATTGAAAATAATTAGGTTGTGACCTAATTAATAACTAACCAAACCCGAGGGACCAAAGCCGGGTAACTTGAAAATGGAATTATAAACTTATAAACAAAACACAACACACACACAAGAGTGTGTGTGTGCGTGCGTGAGATGGAGCAGGAGACAAGCTCCATGGGAGCTAACCCTAAACTCAACAAATTCCTCAAATTGGAGGATCAAACAAGGGTCAAATTCGGTTTTGAACACATAGAAACGGTCACCAAGTCAAGGGGATCGTAAGGTATGTCGAATTTCTAACATTCTTGAAGTTGTAAAAATTGGATAATCATCCTAATCGTGAATTAGGCATGGATTAGAGAAGCTATGGCTAGATTAGTGATGTATACTTGTTTAGGAACGAAACCCTAAGTGAAAATCATACATAACATGCTATGATTTGAAGGATTTGATGAATTAACACACTTAGATAAGTGGGTTTTAATGTTATGATGAAATTGATGATATAACTATGCTTAGATTCATCATGCATGTTAAGTCATCAAGAAATACTTAAACAAATTGCTAGTATGAGTATTTGATCATAAATGATGGGGGTGAATTTTAATGATTAATCTTGGTAAAAATAACTAGTTATGAACTAGTTGTAAATGTGTAAAAATGTATGCACACTAGGTGTTTGTTAAAATGCCTAAGTGAAAACTAAAGTGTTGAAATTAGAGCGAAAACGCGCAATTGAATGATATGGTGATTACGCGTAATATGAAGTGAGAAGGGTTCTAAATATAATGTTGATTTAGACTTAATGTTGTGAACCTTGTAATTCGAAGTGGTTAACTTAATAAGCTAAGTTAACTAATCGTGAAGTCGAATAGTAGTTTCGACGTATGAAATAAGTGAGATGGAATAGTCGTGAATAATTATGACTAATCTAACCATCTTACAATTTGCAATGATAGTTTGACGATTAACAAGCTAGGTGAAAGCTTGGGAACAAAGCGGGTCAAACGAAGCAAGAATGACGGAAAAGCATAAATTCGGATGCAAGGTAAGTATAGCTTACACTAGTCTTATAGGTTAGAATATTCTCTTATCGTATTAGTTACGAATAAGATAAATACATAATTTAGGTATGATGTTCCGACATGTAAACGTACGGAACAAGGTAGTCGAGCATGACAAGAACCCATGTTGATGGTTTAAAAGGAATTAAAACGGTAAATTGGTCATGCGTTGACCATAACTATTTGTTTTGAAAGACACTGAAATGCGTAAGCCATGATAGGCTAAAAAGCGTTAAGAAAACGATTAATACGTGAAATGACCACACGGTGTAAACCGAAGCTAGTCATATAGATGAGATGGTAATAAATACCATCTCGCCAACATAATCGGTCATTTAGACCAAATGGGTCAAAAAGGTGAAGATATCACCTTTTGACAATAATGACTAATGATCATTGTCGAGTTATATTATTTCAGGAGTAAATGTCAAATGGGTATTAGCAACGCTATGGATTAGCGGTTATAAAAGCAAGGTATTAAAAACGGGTCAATATATTGATCTGCGCCAGGTATGTGAAGTAGGGTAACACTCATTTAGAACATGTGGTTCAAGAGTGTTAAAAGAGGTCAAAATGGACGTTTGGTTACTTGATAAGTAAACCAAATGTTTTAAGTAAAGGATATTACGTTTGGAAAGTTTAAAGACTTTTCAAACAAAATCATAGGTTAAAAGAGGGATTTTGGGTCAAATATGCTTTCTAAAGTCCTTCATTGTTAATAAGAGACTAAATGGACCAAAACGCCCTTGGGGGCTAAATTGAGCAAACAATCTTTAAAAGTTGTTTGGAAATGATTTTTACGATTTAATAAATACTTAGGGCAAGTATAGAAGTTGAAAGATGTATTACGTTAGTCAAACGGCTCTATTTGGGTCTTTGCCGTAAAATAAAGAGTTAAGGGGTAAAACCTGGTTTGCATAGATTACCTTAGTAAAATCACCATAAATATAGTTGTGGTGAAAGTTCATTTGACAGATATTGCGAAAATAGGATGCTAGAACAAATAATTATGAATTATGCGGAAAAGGGTTTAAATACCCTTAACGGGTCAAAATAAGCATTTTAGTACAAACGGGTTTAAGAATACACATAAACTCGTGAATTGAACCTAATATGATAGACAACATTGAAATTATAAGATTCATGTGATATAGGAATCAAACAAATACGTTTGTTTGATAAAACCGCGAATGGGTCAAAATTTGGTAAAAAGGGAAATAAGCCGAAGACTTAAAAGTCTTAAATCTTGTTAAGCCGGACGTCGGATTTTAACTCCATATGATGGAGAATCAAATTACAAACATGTAGGAAGAAACGGTAGGTCAAACGGATAAGCGGTTTGAAAGATACGAAAGATTTCGCGTCAAATTACGGCAAAAATGGAAAAGCTGATGCAGGGTCCACCGTAAATTACGGTTCCACCGTAATTTACGGTGGAGTTAAAAAGTGTTACGGCAGCCCCCTACTGATTTACGGTAGGGGCATGCCAAACCTGGGGTCACCGTAAATTACGGTTCCACCGTAATTTACGGTGGAGGCCAAGTTAAAAATTTTGTTTTTGTTACCAATTGTTTCTCGGACTCGTTTAGACACGTTTTAAGCCCTGTATGACTAAAGCATTTCATGTTTATGAAATGTAGGTACACCTTACACGCCGGAAGACGATCAAGCTCAACGAAGAACCGAACACGATAAAGACACACGCTTCCGCACTTCGATACATTGTAAATTTTAAACAACGAATTTAACCACATTATGTAGAATAACTTATGATTTGTAAAAGTTTCAATAAACTCGTATTTCCAAATGTTATGTAATCTTATTTACATGATTGATTAACGTAAAACCTACGTTAAACCTTGATATTTAAGAACGGGTGTTACATAATCTGCTTTATCTCTTTGCGCACATGTTGGAGTAAATGTGTGAGTTCGCCGCTCTTGAGGGCTTTCTCTATTTCTGTGCGCAGAGAGATGCAGTTGTTAGTGGTATGCCCGTTGTCTTTGTGATACTCGTAGTATTGTGCCGGGTCTTGCCCACGTTTATTTTTCATGGGAATCGGAGGTTTGAATTGATAGTCTTCAGTACTCAAAACCTCCGCTGGAGTCTTTATTAGGGGAGTCCACTGCCTCTCCCTATTCTCCTGCTTGTTCTCCCTTTGCGCGGTGAGTTTGTTAATTTTTGCGCGAGCATCTTCATAGGAACGACTTCCTGATCCAGACTCACGCCATGATTTCTTAAACCTCTTTTCGCCGGTTGAGCTTAAGTCTGCAGGCCTATTATGTGGTGGCGGTGGCCTGTTTGTGGTAAGGTTCTTTTCAGTTTGCGCGTAAACCTTGGCTGCCGCCATTATCTTCTCCCAACTTTTTGGAAGGCCCTCTGTTCCAGATAAGACTTTAACCATGTCGTCACATCTAACCGCGTACTTGAATTGAGCACGGATTAGTTGTTCATGAACACCGCCAATCTCCAATACCTCTTTATTGTATCTGGTGATGAAATCCTCCAGGTTTTCGTCATCACGGCGCCAAATGTTCATGACGTCGGATGTATCCCGAATGGAACGCCGTTGCTGGATGAAGTGTGTCAAAAACTTTTCACGCAGATCTTTCCATGATTCGATCTGTCCGGTTGGTAGGTTATCGAACTAGATTCGTGCTGGGCCGGTTAAGGTCTGCACGAACAGATGACACCATAGTGGGAGGGTCCAACCCCCAACCAAACCTGCGCTGGTAAACACTCTCAGGTGATCATCGGGGTCTGTTAGCCCATTAAACTTCCCTATGTTGGATGGTAATTTAGCTTTCTCAAGCGGGGCTAAAGCTATTTCCATTATGAACTTTGAATTTTCCGCTGCTTCTGCAGGGCGGTAAATCAAATCATAGTTGTGTTCTGCCTCAGGGTTATAAACCGCTCGAGGCCTGCACTTGTTATAGTTTGGCTGCAGTCGATTGAACACACTGGTGTTTGCACTTAAACGGTATGTTGGATCAGATTCATCGGTGTGGGTGTCCCGCTGGGAACCCAACCTATCATGAACCAATTGTCTTCGGTGTGTTCTACCATGATTCTCTCTCTGGTGACTTCCTGTCTGAGTGTTTTCCAGTTGTGATGTGGATCTGGCATAAACTTTTGTATTCTCGTACGTTGAATCCTCTCGTTGGGAGGCATGAGCACGAGATCCTGGTCTCCGTGATTGAGTCAGGGGAGCAGTTTGAGCACACAACTGTGTGTACACTGCGTTTAGTGCTCCTTGAGACCTGACGTACCAGGAAATTGGAGTTTCTCCTGGTGGTAGAATTGATTGAGCAGGGTTTGCTGGTAACATTCCTGGAGTGACAGGGTCGTTTGCTCGGTTGGATTGAACCTCGTTGTCATCGGAGACATCCTCTGGGATTCCTTCTACTTGAACGTTGTTTCCGACATTCGGTCGAAGACCGATCTGTCGATGAGATGATGAATTTTCTGCCATATGTAAAACAGAAAATAAAAGGGATTGAATCGAAACGAGATGAAAACTGATAAGACAGAGGAATCGGTGGGCGCCAATGAAGAAACACTAGATAAATGGTCGGAACCGAGATATCTAGGGGGTTTGAATCCGCATAAAAGGGTGGTTTTCTCTCGATTGATTCAGGTACAACTGATCTTCTTCTCCGATAATTCTGCAAAAAAGAGCACCGTTAGCCTCGCCAAGGGGAGAAGAGGGTTCTCTCCTTGACCCGACTCCGGTGTGAGAATAAGTATGGGTAATGAGGAAGAAGATGTATTTGAGAAGTGTGTGTAACTTGAATTCATACCTGGGTTGCTTCTCATATTTATAGCCGGGAGTCGTTTAGGCGGGAAAACCCGTTAGTGAAAAGTTGACGGAAGATGCTAACCCCATAAGCGGTTACATTTCCTTCCGTCAAGCTCCTTGATCCGACGTGAGAGCACACGAATCGTGGCTTAGATCGAAGGCTGGGGATTTGCCACGTGTAAAGTGACCAAGTGGAGATTACTCTCCAATTGCATGCTTTCGTTGTGATTTAAGGGATGCCTGAGATGGTGACACGTGTCCAGACGGTTATAACCGTCTTGGTGGTGCACGATTGTATTTCTTCTGGAAGATTACTGCTGTAATCTGGTGTGGCACCTTATTGTGTGGAAACAGCTGAATGAATAAATCCCAAGTCTGGGTAAATAGTATCCAAGTCTGGATATTTAAGCGGAAGTATTTATTATAGGATTTTCATCCTTTGCTAATGGAAGAAGGCGCAAGGATTTATGCTTTCCTTTGGGCGCGCGATTGTAGACTGCTGACTGTTTCTTCCTTTTGTAAGACCAGTGCGCGGCCGCGCAAGGTTAAAAGGTTAAAAGGCAAGGTTGTGGTATGGTCCCAAGTACTTATTATGAGGTTTTTGGGACCTTACCCCTTCAACAGGCTTCATTATGAATGACGCTGGATGTAACTCGCATCAAATCATCTTCATGGATCTTAGTCATAAGATGTTTTGATTTGGGCATACTCATTTAGTATCCTCTGACCTGAGATACATACTAGAACTTTCGTTTACTAAAGACTATTATTTGATCAGTGTCAACCGCTGTCGCGTAACTGCCAGTCATAAAGGCATTGGTTGGGAGTGGTTCTGAAGTTCAGTGGGAGTTGTATGTAGTCAAGATGGAATTCTGTACTCTTACATTATATGTAACAGTTAGACATCGGGCGCCCTCGTTGATTCAAACTGGTGAAGTGTAAGGCCTTACCCAAACTTACTGTGTGTTTGATTGGACCACTTTGATTCTGCGAACGAGAACGATAATGACTGAACGCCATATGAGATTGAATCTGATCCATGTCTCATTGTTCGATTGATGTCTTTTACAGAAAGGATAGATGACAACGATTGCCATAAGTCTATTGTCTTCAAGTAGCAAGCCGTTGCTAAAAGGAAGATACCTTGGTTAGTGACTTTAAAGTGTCTTGACTTGTTGGGGGCAGCTATGTGTAGCTAGAACACCGCTGGCTGTCTGCGTTGAGATCTTATCAGAGACCGTCCAAGTGAGAGTTGTTGGATATTTATGTCTGGTTCGATAAGTCAACGCTGCCGACCGGGTCTTGACCCGTAAGAGTTACACCATGGGCAACGAACTAAAATCCACTTAAATAATTTAACTGGTAGTTACGAACGATACGCAGGTATTGAACTGAGAGACGGGTACATGGACCGAGTGGGACAAGAACACTCTTGCATCGCCACTTGTCGCGCACCTACATCGCAGCCAATGACATTACATGCAAGGGATCTTCTCGCCACTTGTTACGCACCTAGGACTTGGCCAATAACATTGCATGCACTATGCATGTCCGCCACTTGGCAAACATGCATAGATCCCCATCCACTATTTATATGGAGTTTGGTCTTGGACTTGAAAGGTTACAAGATTGAAACAAAACTCACAACACACTCCACTCCAATCGGCCAAGACCGCCGCCGTCGCCGGCCAGGACCGCCGCCAGACCGCCGCCCACCTCCGCCGTTTCCGACCCATTCCCGCGTTTCGATAGCTCGTACAACTAGCACTCGTTCGTTGAACCTCGGTGTCTCAACCGGTTATTCACTAACCGAAGGTATATCTAAACCCCCTATGGTTGATGTTCTATTTCGTGTTTGCATGTTGGTGATCTTGTTCCATTATGGGTGCTCCTTGGTATAAAAGTGTTCGTGCTATTTTGCTACATACGCTTCCGTTGCTTAAAATGTATATATAGTTTTAACTAGTTAAAGTTTATTTTGAATAACATATATACACGTGTTTTTATTTGTCAAAAGTGATTTGACTAATCTTTGTAACGAAATAAACACATACATAATATAAGCCGGGTTCATAAAATAAATAACATTTTAAAGTTTCTTCCTAACAATTGGGAAAGATACGCTAGTGGAAATGTCGGCATCCCCATGCTTTCCTTTATTTAAGCAAACCACTATACTAAACAGTAAACAAACAGATAAGACTAAGGGGCTGTTTGGCAACATCTGAATCAATTAGTGCTGAATGAATAAGAGGTCTGAATGGGTAAGAGGCTTTGAACCAATAAGTGCTGAACCAGTAAAGTGCTGTTTGGTTACACATCTGAATGACTGTGTAAAATTACATTTTTACCCCTGAAAAAAAAAAACTCGAGAGATATTTTGTCCCACTAACCATAAAGAACCCATCACCACCATATTTTATAAACTCTACCCCTTTCACTTCTCTCTCCTTTCAAGATAATCTAACCAAGCATCAGTCAAATGCTTTTGTTCCAAATTAAAATCTATATGTTTATCATTCTCTTTCATTTGGGTTTCAAATCGGAGCAAATCTGTACATTTTTGTGTTTCAAATCGGAGCAAATCTGTACATCCGGGTTTTAGAATCTGAACAACTCTGAACAATTTTACGATGCGGTAAGGAGGCGATGTTGGTGATGACGGGTGGGTGAGGATGTGAAGGTGGATATGGTGATAGCGTTTATGGTGGTTCTAGTTCAGGTGAGTGGATGAAGAATCTAGTGTGTTCAAATCAAAAAGAGGTTTTCTTTCTGGAACAACCATACGACGTCGGGAAGGCTGCGACGGTGGAGGAGGGCCGACGTGGTGGAGGGCGGCAGAGTGGTGGAGGAGAGGAGAGGAGAGGGGAGGGGAGGAGATGATGGTATCGCTGTGTAATGAGAACAACAGTTGTTTCTTTTGTTAGGGCAAGGGGCATGAGTGTCAAACATTTCATTCAGCATACAAAAGTAGCTGAATCATTCAGAGCTGAATGGTTCAGTTAAGAGGTGAATGTTTTGTGAACCAAACAGCCTATACATCTGACCGATTCAGAGGTAGGCTCTGAATGGATTCATTCAGATGCAAACAAACAGGCCCTAAGTCAAAGAAAGACTTTAAAACCCTTATACATATGTTGCATGGGCCTTATGCTTATCTCCTGCATGGATGCTTTCAACATACATGGGCTTGGGCTGCAAGGGTGTCGTCTGCATGGACTTGGGCTTCGCACATAACAACGTGTGTTTTGTTTTCATCCTATTATTCCATATATTAATAAGTAACTTTTTCATGCATAAACACTTGTAACTAGGGATGAGCATATCGGTATCCGATACCGAACCGATACCGATACCGCCTAATACCGATCCCGAATTTCACCCAAACTAGGTACCGGTACCGATACCGAAACATGTCGGTTAGGTATCGGTACGGTATTATACCGTATTTTGAGGGTCGGTATCGGTATAATACCGATACCGTACCGATACCGAAAACGTCAAAAAGTGGATACCGATCGGGATCGGGATCGGTACGGGATCGGTATGGGATCGGTATTCGGTGGCATATGCTCATTCCTACTTGTAACTTGTGCTTTGGGATTCTTCAAAAAAAAACTTGATTTTTTAGTTTTAACCCAAAGGTTTTTACCTTTTGCAATTTTAACCCTACAAAATTTGTTTTTTTTAACTTTAACTCAAAACTTTTCATTATTTGCAATTTAACTTCACAACTTTTGTCAATTATACTTTTCGTCTTTGGTTTAACGTTTTTACGTTTCGTTACGTATAGTTCTAATTTTTTCGAGTTAATACGACGCAACGTACGAGTGTGGTTCAACTTTTTTATGTTTTCTTTCAAATTTTGCAAGTTAACACGACGCAACGTGCATGTGTGGTTCAACGTTTTTACCTCTATTTTTTCATGTTTGACAGGTTCGTCGCAACACGCAGATCCTAGGTCGAGTCAGTGTTGGTGGTCGATCACGGTTGTGTGACATTAGTACTATTTGACACCGTTTTATGCCCCGCCGCAACGTGGGGTGTGCTTTGGGGGTTTTCCAAAGAAAAAATGGTTATGCATATGGTTGTCGTAACCTTGGCTTTAGGGGTTTTCCAAAAAATAATTGATTTTTTTTTTTACTTTTCACCCAAAAGTATTTCATAAATTACTTTTAACCCAAAACTATTTGTTGTTTTTACTTTTAACCCAAAACTTTTTATCTTTTGCAATCTATCCTCACAACTTTTTTTACTTTCAACTTTGATCCTTTATAGTTTTCATTTTCCGCAAATTTCCCGCTTTATGCTTGGTTCTAAATTTTGTGACTTAAGACATCGCAACGTGCGTCTTTGGTTTAACGTTTTTACGTTTCGTTCTAAATTTTGCAAGTTAACACGACGCAACGTGCGTGTATGGGTGAACGTTTTTACATCGTCTATTTTTTTCCCGTTTGACAGGTTTAACATAACGTGCGGGTCCTAGGTCGACTTAGTTATAACTATAGAATCCCCGCCGCATTGCGGCAGGTCTCAATTCTAGTTACCCCTAAAAAAGAACATTGCATGTGTGTGCTTATTCAACGACCCTAGCACATAACAATAGTGCATATATATGTCACAAGCTGGAACAAAGAACAACAAAATACCAAATATGTGTATGTGTGTTTTCATTCTACGACTTTGACTATATATTGTGTTTTGTATAAATATTTGGTATTATAGTGTAATATTTACCGGATATAGTTTAGGTTAAATTATAACTTGTATCCCATATATTGAGAGATGGATCAAAAATACGAATGAACAACTTTACAAATTATCATGCTATCAAAGCCGTCTCTAAGTACCAAACCCTAATCGGCGAATAACCTTATTGTCGCACATCTTCCTCAGCTCCCCTATTCTATTTCGATCCTTTTTTTTGTTGTCACACATCTCCCTCAACTCCCCTATTCTATTTCGATCCTCTTTTTTTGTTGTCACACATCTCCTTCGATCCGATTGAAATAGGCAAACAACATCATGGGCGGGAAACTTCATCACCGACATCTTAAACTTTATTCTAGTCACTCAAAGTACTCTGTGTGTGTTCATTTTACTACATAGAAGTGTATGTATATGTTATCGGCCGAGAAAAAACAAAAACAAATTAAACATGCCCAATTGTGTCATAATAACTAAAAAATGAAGTAGATAACATAAACATACCCATTGTTTTCAAAAGAAAAGAAAGGAACCCGAGCTTAAAAGGAAAGAAGGTAGAAGTCTATTCAGGCAAAATGAAGTAAAGATGATTACTTTATGGTTTAGATAAAGATAATAAAGTTCGTTTTTTTTTACAAAAATAACTAGGTACTATACCCTTTTGATGCACCCATTTTTGATGGGCAAATAGAAACCTCTTGGTCCTAAAATAATTTGCTATATATAGTAGATTTATATGTCTTTTTAAGAACAACTATTATTAACAAAAAAAATCGGACTATAAGTAACGATATCCGTTTTTATTAACATGGATACATTAAGAGAGATAAATATGTATTTTTATAGCAACTTTTCAATATTTATAAACCTCTAGTTGCTTCTTTCATGATAAAATAAAATCCATGGATATGATTATTTAGTATCCGTTCATGATCAAAGATTTTATCAATGTCAACAAATCCCAACAAAGACCTGTTTAACTTTTTGCAACACTTAATCTACGGTGGGGACCGGGAAGACGATTCTCATTAATAAGCATTAAAGCCTAACTGATTATAATGGTGGATATACGCTTTAGGGGCTCTTTGTCAACTTCTGAATGGTTAAGCGTTGAACGAATAAGATGTCTGAACCATTAAGTGTTGAACCAGTAAGATGTCTGAACCATTAAGAGCCTCATAACAGCCCCTTAGTGTTCTTATGATTTTTTTAAACGGCCAACAAAATCAATCCTAAGTACTCTTGGTGCACCCACTGGACCGAACGGAGTTCTCCGAGAGTAACCCGAGTCCACCACCAATTCCGGGGAAAACCCGGTAACCCACCCGTCCGTAGGCATGACAGTGAAATTACCGGTAAAACTCATTTGGCTCAAGGATCGAACCTATGTTTCCCTGGATCTCCTATTATTGCCCACCAGTGTCTCACTCTATATCAAGTGAGAGTTGAACCTACATCTCCCAAGAGAAATGTAAACTTTCTACCTAGGGCTGTAAACGAACCAAACGTTCGGCGAACAGTTCGTGAACCGTTCGGCGGGAAGTTCGTTTGTGTTTGTTGTTTATTAAACAAACGAACATGAACAAAGGTCCTGTTCATTCGTTTATGTTCGTTTGTGTTCGATACTTCATTGGTGTTTTTAGTTTTTATATTTATTTAAATACTTCAAAATTCCAACAAATTAAATATCTAATAAGTGTCGGTGTTTTATATATTCTATCCAAGAACGATTGTTTGTGTTCGTTTGTTTCCATTTGTGTTCATGAACATTAGTTTGTGCTCATTTGTGTTCGTCAACGTTCGTTGCCTGAAATTAACAAACAAACACAAACGAACACGAACAAGTTCATTTCCTTAACAAACGAACACGAACATAGAATCTCGTTCGATAAGTGTTCGTGAACGGTTCGCGAACACATATATTTCTTAACAAACGAACACGAACAAGGTCTTGTTCGTGTTTGTTCGGTTCGTTTGCAGCCCTGTTTCTACCACTTGATCTAGAGATGTTTTTATGATTTAACTAGCATATCATGTATTTACAAATACCATATAAAAATCACATTACTTTCCTTTTTTTATATGAATATGAAACAACCCATTTAATCTTGTTTTAGTGTATTAAATTTCTTAAACATAAATATACGAAATTGTGAAATTGTAAGAACAATGAATTATCAACCAATAGATTTGGTCAAATTTTAATAAAGTGAAGTTATGGGTATGCAAAAATGATGAATTAATTTTTTATTTCTTTTTTCATATAAGATGGTCTTATTAAAGTGGTCAAATTTGACAACCTCGTCAAAAAAGTTTACATGCTATGAGCTATTGAGCTGTCTATGTCAATTAAAGATCACACACATACACACCACACATGTAATAATAATGTTAGTAACTAAAGTTTACTCTTGTTTTGACAATATGTATATTTAGAACAAGTGCAGTAATTTAATATAACATAATTTGAGTGTGGCGTTTTTTTATTAAAAATTAAGATTAAGTTAGTTGTTATATAAAAATGTAACTAGAATCTTAACTCGTGCATTGCGGCAATAATTTAGTTGTATTGGTTTGTTTTATTAAAGTATCAATAAAATACTGACACTCTGTATAACGATAAAATATATGGCTCAACATACATAACTTTGTATAAGAAAAATGAAACCTAGTTAGACGTCGTTGATAACCTTTGTACCTTAAAGTGCAAAGGGTGTAGATAACTTTATTAAAGTTTAGGTGATGTAGTGTAAATTTGTTAAAAACGTAAATATATTTTTATTAGAATTGAGGGTTCATATAATAAATATGTTAGAATTAAAGGGGTGTAAATGAAATTATAAAATAAAAGACAAGTCATTTACTACTCTCAATACATTAGAAGCAAGATTATACTCTATGTTTGTAAAATTGTAAATCACTATTAGCAAAAGTTGATAAATGTATGTTAGTTAATTAATTAATTAATTAATAGATGGTAGTGACATCTTAAAATTATTGCTAATAACCCAAAATGTTTGCAAACATTAAAGAAGTTAAAGGGAAAAAATGACAACACGTTCAACTAAATTTTTATAAAGGAACAAGAACATAAATTACATTAAAAACACTAGAAAAGTTAAAGGTCAAAAAAAAATGACAACTCGTTGAACTAATTTCTTTATAAAGGAACAAGAACATAATAAATTACATTAAAAACACTAGAAAATAATGCAACGACAACCTAACTATGCTCTCATTACACATGTACCAAGGTTTATGTTAATGTATTATGTTGATGAAGGTTCGCCACATGGCCTACATTTGGTCTACACTACTATGCTAACTTCCAAACTAACTATATATTTTTAATTGCCCACCTTCCATTATTCTAATTATAATATAAAACAACATAATTACCCTCACAAATAAATAATAATAATACCATTATTGATCATGTATGATCTGGCTTATCTACATGCGTGACATAAACGAACTATGGACCAAGTCTCCAAGAAATTAAGCATGCACGTTACATATACATATATATTGAGTTAAATGTCATTTTAGACTTTGAGTCATTTTACCAGTTTAATCCAAATGTTTGAAACGTTGCCATTTTAGTCCAAATAGTTTCAAACGTTACCATTTTAATCCACTGGGTTAACTCCATCCCTTTATTATGTTAACTATAAGGGCATTTCGGTCATTTTATATGTAATTCTGTTAACTAGAAAAACAATTCGACCATATAAAATGATCAAATTACCCTTCTGGCTAACAGAAAAAATGGACGGAGTTAACCCGGTGGACTAAAATGAAAACGCTTGAAACTATTTGGACTAAATGGCAATGTTTCAAACCTTTGGACTAAACTGGTAAAATGGTACAAACCACATGGACTAAAATGACATTTAACTCATATATATGTCATAAAGTAATAAGACGTGTCTAACACGGTGACAATTTTTGTAAATTGACACAAAGTTTAAGCGTTAAAATTGGGCATAGGTATTTACGTCCACTTAATTTGGAAGCTAGCCACATAAAACGAGTAGAAGACATTTATGTCAACCAAATATGATGGATACATCAAAGAAATGTGTTCCCCGTTAGAAAGATAAGCTATTATCCATGCCTAATTGTTTGTGGTTCCTTTAAATTCGTATAATTTATTTATTATTAAATGAAAACTTCATAGTGCTTTTTATGTTCATCGTGTTCTGTATTCATAGATTTACTCAAAGAAAATGAGCATCAATAAGAAAAAATGAAAAGTTCATAGTAAAGTTACTTTATTAAACATTTTATTATTGTTGATTATACAATTTTAGTGATTTAACGTTCGTGTTGTGTGTATTTATTGTAATATTTTACATTCCAAGCAACCTTTTTAATATTGTTAGATTCATATGAAGTAAAACAATTGCAATTAGGGACATGGAGTTTGAATCTATAAATAGGTGAACTTTCATTTTCATAACACTAATAATATGTTGAGAAGTATTAAAATCGTTTTCACCCTCGATTATTTATTTATTAAAATTTATTAATTGGCTAGAATATGTGTAGATTTCATATGTTAAAGATTAATTATTAAAATAACACATTTAGTATTATTATTTTTTTGTTTAAAGGGACACTTGATTTTAATAATCTCATCTGGTTAGCTATTGACAGTCCCATCTTTGAATATCTTTTAAGTGCTCAAAACTTTCTTTGAAATGGTGCTCAAAGGTTGTCCCACCTTTGAAGTTTTTTTTTCTCTCACAACACCAATGTTATGTTTAAGCAAACACACCACATATTATGGTATAGTCTTATTACATAGTTTTGAATTACTAAATTATGTTTAATTGGGTAGGTTCCGATGTACATATACATGCATCTTTGTTTTGTGATGTATACATAATGGATTCGCATAATGTTTCGAGCGACGATAGTGACAAAATCGTTACTAAAACACAAGCTGTGAAACGAAAAATGACTTAAAAAGTTGGAACCATATGAAAGAATTCTTTGACGAACATGCTAAAAGAATGGGAAGATGTAATAATCAAAGGTCTATTACATTAAAAAAAATCTAGCCTATCAGACCTTTTACCCGACCCATCAGAACCTCTAGGACTCAAAACCACATAACCTTCTCAGGTTCAGTTCGTGATTCTCAATTTCATTAAAAGGATATTCGATTCAGGTGGGTCTGGGTCGAGTTAAGTTCAGTTCCGACCCTTTGCACAACCCTAGTAAAGAAATAACATTTATAAAAAAAATACATAATTATTCCTCTTACTTGATCAAAACTATTTTAATAAAAAGAAGATGATGCAAACAACATCACATGATGTAAGAAAGGTGCAATAAATAAAAGGTGGGTGTGGTGTTAATAAAATAGCCGAAAGCGACCGGAAAGCCATACGTGATTGCCAAAAGCCTTCCTAATATTCCGGTCATATGTCCCTATTACACGGTCACCGTCACCAATCCAACGGCTGTTAAAAACACATATTTTATTCATTTTTTTTATTCCCAATAAATCATTAAAATTCCCACCCAAAAAAAAGTTAAATGTCATTTTAGTCCCTGTATTTTAGGTCACTTTACGAGTTTAGTCCAAATGTTTAATTTTTCGCCTGTGGGTCCAAAAATGTTTCATCGTTGCCATTTTAGTCCACTAGATTAACTTTATCCATTTTTTCTGTTAACGAGAAGGGAAATTCAGTCATTTTATATGTCCGAATTGCACTTCTAGTTAACAAAATTACATTTAAAATGACCGAATTGCTCTTCTCGTTATTAGAAAAAACGGACGAAGTTAACCCAGCAGACTAAAATAACAACGATGAAACATTTTTTGATCCACATGCGAAAAATAAAACATTTGGACTAAACTGACAAAATAACCCAAACCACGGGGACTAAAATGACATTTAACTTAAAAACACACACACACACACACAACCCCCCCCCCCCCCAAGGTTTAATTTTTCGCCTGTGGGTCCAAAAATGTTTCATCGTTGCCATTTTAGTCCACTGGATTAACTTCATCCATTTTTTCTGTTAACGAGAAGTGCAATTCGGTCATTTTATATGCCCGAATTGCACTTCTAGTTAACAAAATTACATTTAAAATAACCGAATTGCTCTTCTCGTTATCAGTAAAACGGATGAAGTTAACCCAGCAGACTAAAATGACAACGATGAAACCTTTTTGGATCCACATGCGAAAAATAAAACTTTTGAACTAAACTGCCAAAATGACCCAAACCTAGGGACTAAAATGGTATTTAACTCAAAAAAAAAAAAAAAAAAAAAAAAAAAAAACCCACACATAATATAACACATACTTCCTCATAGCCGATCCATATTTCATTATTTTCATATCAACTTTTCCGGCAAAAAAAGAATTGAAATATTTCTTTCTTTTTTTTGTTAAATTTAGAAAAATGAATCAGATTAGCAGAAAAAAATGGGGATTAAACCTGAAGAGAACAATCATATGGCGAGTGGCGTTTCTTCGGCGATGTGTTCGATCTTTGTAGCACCAAATTCTGACGTGTTGGATGGGGAAATCTGTCCGGTACCGGCAATTGTTGAATTCTGGTTCCGGGCAATTGATACCGACGTCTAGTCTTTTGCCGGCGGAGAGGGCAACCGCGGTCGATATGGCTGCTGTGTCAGCCTCTAGTAGTGATCGGTTTGCCTCCGGTGAAATGACGTCATCTTTTGGTGGTGATGGTTGTGATGATCATGATGCTTCTGATTTGGTAGCTTTGAAGATTTGTTTGTTGGGTGATCAACAAATCGGCAAAACAAGCTTTTTGGTTAGTTTTTTTTTTTTTTTTTTTTTTTGAAAATTATCCTATATTACTTGACAAACATAAATAACAAATGAAAATTGGATTTAAATAATCTCAACTTTTTTAATTTGGCCGATAATAATCCCAACTCGGTTATTTGTCGATGATAATCCAAACTGGGCCACTTTTGTCCGATAATAGTCTGCGTTAAAAATAGCTTAACGAAGTCAAGTTTTTTTCCGAATTACAAACCGATGTTTTAGGGCTTTTGATTAGAACGAGTATACGAGTTGATTGATGTAAAATTTACCTCGAAATACTGTCCTAAACGACGAAAACGGTGCTTCAATTCGTGTGTTTAAACTTCCAAGTAACAAAACTCAAGCCATTTGGAGCACCGTTTCGAGGTAAGTTTTACATAAATCGACTCGTATCCTCGTTCTGATCAAAATCGCTAAAACATCGGTTTGTAATTCGAAAAAAACTTAACTATGTTAAGCTATTTTTAACAACGGACTATTATCGGCTAAAAGTGGACCAGTTCAGATTATTACTGGCAAATTATTGAGTTGGGATTATTATCGGCCAAATTGAGAAAATTGGGATTATTTATCAAATTTGCCAAGAACAAATACTTATTCTTAAGTATTTATTGGATTACTTGTAGTGTTGAAACTTTTTGCATTATTGAAGAATTTGCACATTGTCTAGCAAACTCAAAGAAAATACCATTTTTTACAAGTTGATCTCTATTATTACATTTTCTCTGTCTCTTTTTGTTTAACATTCATTATAAACTCATAATGTAAGATATAATACTAATAATATTCAAAAAATATATGTATAATTACCTATATTTAGTGTGTTATTGCATTATTGCAGGCAAAATATGTGGGGAAAGAAAAGAATCAAGAAGAATCATCAACTAAAAAAATAGATCATATGGATAAAACCCTGTGTGTCAAAGGAGCCAGAATCTCATATAACATATGGGAAGTTAGTGGTGATGCATTATATCCAGGTAAACAAGAAATCATATTAACAGTTTCTTGTTTTAAAATTTAATTCCGTTTAATCGGTTTAACATTCTCTAACCACTGATCTTTTTTTCATCGTGAGAATCCGTTAACGAAAAACTAATCAATTTTTTATGGTTTTATAGATGGTGATTCAAGGACTCTGATTCCTACAGCTTGTAAGGACTCTGTAGCGATCTTGTTCATGTTTGATCTAACAAGTCGTCGGACGCTTAACAGGTATATGAGTATATCAAATATGTTTTGTCTTTATACATTTTTATCTTAATTTTTTTTTGTTAAAATGTTGTTGTTTTTGTATTGTGTTTAGTGTTATCAACTGGCATCAACAAGCTAGGAATTATAATCAGGTAAATATGAATTATATCTAAAGTAACATTTTAATGAGTTTCGGTTTCTTTGTCTGATTGATTGATTATTGTTTGAATCTTTCAGACCGCGATTCCAGTAATGGTCGGGAGCAAATTTGATGAGTTTGTCCAGCTTCCGTTAGATTTACAATGGACGATCGCAAGTGAGGTGAGATTCAATGTTTTTTTTTTATGTTTTTTTCATATCACATGAAGAACAATGACAACTAATTTTTTTTTAACATTTTAACTGAGGTGTGAAACTACATAAAAAAAAGATGTTAGATACCATAGTAATACATGTAATTCATTAATTCTGGTGGGTGGTTTGTGTGCCCATCATGTTTAAGTTTTCCAAAATAAAATAATCAAACATTCATTATGATTGAAAGGGATGTATGACCTTTAAAGTCAAATTCAATATTGAGGTGAATACCATTGACCTTTTCATGATGAAAGTGATGGGTCACCTATCACAAGCTTCTAAAAAGAATGTTCTTTATCCCACCTCCAATCTTGAATATTGTCACAAAAGTCCCATCACTAGAGGAAACAACCTTAACCAAAAGTAGATGGTTACAAACTTACAATGTTGATTATAATGTATTCATGTTAATTTAAATTTTCAGGCAAGAGCGTACGCGAAAGCTATAAACGCGCCCTTATTCTTCTCGAGTGCGTCTTATAACATAAATGTAAATAAAATCTTCAAGTTTGTTACTGCAAAGCTCTTTGATTTGTCATGGACTCTGGAACGCAATCTTACAGTTGGTGAACCTATTATTGATTTCTAGTGTGAGTTTTTGCTAAGCATTGATTCACACCCTCCTCCGCATTCACGTTTATGATGTAAATATTAGAAAAGAAATATGTAATGATCGGGAGGAAGTGGTCGTAGGATCAATATCACATCTTTGGGAATCGTTTTCTAGGGGTTTTTAATTTGTATTTATATTTTGTTGTTCACTTGATTTTGATTTTGAGTGTATTGTGGACACCTTGGTGGAGGTATCAAGGCTTCCTCGTATTCATGTAAAACATGTCTTTTATTTCTCAATGGATTGCTTACAACAACACATAGTAGCTCGTTGAGATACTTTTATCTACGTTTAAATGTTAGTTAAGCTTTCATGAATGTGGGTTATTACATTGAAAAGATTTGTAAAGGAAAATTGGGTTTTTCATTTTCTTTTTCAGAACACACACGAGATATAATGTTCATAGATGGTTTTAGAACAATCTCTGAGAAATTGGTGAAATTTGAACCGTGGAATGATGAAAAAATGAAGAAAAATGAGTAGAAAAAGAACACTTTTAAGCTTCCACTCTTGAAATCTGATAGGAATCGTATGTTAGTTTCGCTTAAGTAGTATTTTGAAATAGTGGAAGGATGGTTAGTGTAACTAATACTTTTATAAATAAGGCATTAGTCATGTTAGAGAGGGGGGAATATAATTGGCTAGTTGTTAGGCTCATTGCCTTGTGCATGAGAAGGGCTTAGCCCTGGTACCACTTGTGGTAGTTATCCTGTAGATCTTCAGATCATTTCTTTCCATTGAATACAATCAGCTTCTATTGATTTCATTTTCTCTATTATATCATTCATAACCTATCATTGGTCCGACCTACCTTTCTGCTCTACTTCAAATCACCTCCTGCTTCAATCAGATCTCTCTTCCATTTTAGGATCTTTGTTTCTGTCAGCTCATCGCTCAATTCTAATTCCAATTTGTTTCAGATCCAACGTCCGATTTCTTCAACAGAAACGCCGGATATTTCTCAATTTGAATCAGATATCCCTCAATTTTCGAATCTATTTTCAATCAGTTCCAACTTCCGCTTCAACATCGTTCATTTTTTAATTCCAATTCGTTCCAGATCTGCTTCAATTTCCGCATCTTCTTCGTTCGATTTCATTATCGGATTTCATTCCCGATTTATTTTCAATCGCTCGTCTCAATTCTCTGTTCCTGTTCATTTCCGATTCCAATTTCCTTTCAATTTCCGTTTCAATATGGTGAATCATAACGCTCGTTTGGATGCTCATGAGCAATTGATTCAGAAACTTCAGGGCGATTTGACCGCTCAGTCGTCGCGTTTGGATTCCATAGCGGCGGCTCTAGAGGCGGATCGTTTGGAGAATTCCGAGTTCCGTAAAATGATGGCGGGTTTTGTACGACAACAGGAGAAGAAGATGGCAGGTGACGGGTCTTCAGGCTCTGGAATTTTCGATTCCGGTGGTGGATCTCAGGGTCCTTCGCATGGCCTTCCTTATGCGGTGAAGAAGGTTAAATTACCGGAGTTCAATGGGTTCGATCCTCAGGGGTGGATTACGAAGGCTTGTTTGTATTTCGAGATCAACGAGACGCCGGATAATTTGCGTCTCAAACTCATTCAATTGAGTATGACGGGGGTAGCTCAGTCTTGGTTCACCATTCTCACGCAGTTGCGTCCGGCGATCACTTGGCCTGATTTCCAAGGGGAATTATTGTCACGCTTCAGCGGATTAGCGATCCACAATCCCTATGAGCAATTGGCTACCATTAAACAAGGTGATTCTATTCATGACTTCATCGATGATTTTGAGTATGTGTTATCCTTGGTCCCTCGTTTACCGGAGTCTCAAACTCTTGGCTATTTCATTGCGGGTTTGAAAGAGGATGTCAAACAACATGTTCGTTTGCATCGTCCCACTACTTATTTGGATGCTATGTATTTGGCCAAAGATGTCGAGTTGATGCTTCGGCCATCAAATTCCAGTTCTTTGTTGTCTCGTTTTCGGTATTCTCAACCTGTCGCGCTGCCATTGTGTCACACCCCAACCGATGGCGGAAACATCGGGATGAGACGAAGTGTGTATAGATTGCAAGAGACTTCATAACACTATGTGACAATATTTAATTAAATTCGAATTTCATTGCAATTGCTAAATTGTCATACAATAATCAAAACAAAATACAACATTGTTTCAACAAATAACATAACATTAAAAGATAAACGATTTATAGGTGTGTATCTAGTCCACCCTATTCTTGTTTCATCTTTCATCATACTTCAACAATTTAACCTGCAACATGTATTAAAATAGAGTTTCAATGCAAAAGCAAAGGCGAGTATACAAGTTTGTTTACATAGCATAATAGAATAAAAACTCAAGTCCAACATGATTCATAATATGTGATTACTAGTATGCAATTTTGGCGTACAATATGATCAACCCTAGAATACAACGCATAAAAGAGCCTAATCCCAAAAGTTTAGCGGGGTGGTAATGTTTAACTTAACAATACCCAAGAGTATAACGGGCGGGGCGTTAATCCTATAGCGCTATAATTGTTAAGGTGGGCGAGCAAAGTTAATGAGCATGTAACGTTCACATAGCATACGAGAATAACAAGTAAGTCACATTAGTTTCATGTTTAATCATGGATAGAGTAAGTTTAATTGAGTTTAAAAGTTGTTTGCATAGTTATACATGTTGCATCCCAAAGTGTAAAGGGGAAAAAGGGATCGAGTATACTCACCGTGGTTGCAAGCTTTCCTACTTGGAATTCCCGCGTGTGAGTTTGTGGATGGATTAGTTTGGGGCACCTAGTCCTTCTACACGAGGAAACATAGGTGTGTGAGTTTGGCGTTTAACGGGAGATTATAAATTTGGAGTTTAACATAACATAAAGTATGATATTAAAAATAATCATCTTTAACTTTAAAACCCTTGTATGACACTATGTAACCAATATGGTTAGAATGTTTTTATGGGTAGTGCACCCATTAGAATCAAACTTAGAGTTTTAGGTCTTAGATGATATTCTACTACTTTAACATATAAACACAAGTTTAACATTAAAGGTTCGAATGAGTGTATATATATATTTAGGTTAAGTATTATATGTTATTTAGTCCAATAAGTCAAGTAGGAGGTAGAAGATTAAATCTTCATTTAGGCACCTCTAGTATCATGGATGTCATGTATGGGGTAGGAAGAACAAGCTTCCATTTAGGAACCTCTTGAACGTTCACCACTTCACTTGATGTAAAAACAACCAAGGAGGGTCAAGAACTAGGATTAGTACAATAATATAAACAACCTAACTAAAGAGAAATCATCAAATCATGTGAGGATTGTATGTTTGGACAACCCAAGTTGTTCCATAATCACTCATTCATCAAGGTCTAAGCTTGACATGACTTGTGGGTTAAATACCCTAAACAAAACAGAAAGCACTTGAGGTTTAACCTCTGATTTTATATGTCTCCAACATGTTTCTAACACCTAATCAACCATGGGAAGGGTTGTAAGCATTAGTACATAGTCTAGAGATGAGTTACACTCAAGCATGATAAGTATAAACAAGTTTTAAAAGAGTATAAACAAAACAGAAAGTTTATGGACATATTTAGGGCAATTCCAGGTCTGATTTCTCCAAGGAGAAACCAAGGAATCAAACCCCAAGATTATCCAAAGAAGTAGGAAGAAGAACCAAGTGATTTGGTTGAGAAATGAGCAAGTTATACTCACTTTAGTGGAAGAGTATGAATCTGCCCAAAATTCTGATTTACAAGAGCTTTGAGAGTGATTTAGAGAAGATTAGAGAGTTGTGAAAGTGTAAAAATGCTTGGAGAAGGGTTGTATTTATAGGGGAAGAGGTTAGGGATGATTGGAGGTGATTAGAGGTGGATTAGAGCTGATTGGGGAAGAAGAAAACATGGGATTTCGTGCCAATTCGCGAGCTGGTGTGTTTTCTGCCCACCCAGACATCCTTACGGACCGTAAGGGTGGTGGCTTACGGTCCGTAAGCCATGGTCAGAAGCACAAGAATTTTTATTTTAAGTTTTATTGTTATGCAACATATCCAATTGTTATTTAGGACGGGTTTTGTGACTTATTTAAGGTTCCTAAGCATAAGTAACATGTCCTAAAGGTTGCACAAGTGTAAATTGAGTATGGCTAAGCATAAGTTTTGTATAAAACATGAATACCACGGGTTCAATAGTTTAACATAAGTTCGCGAACATCCCGAATAAATACCAAATTGTTTCTCAATTCAAGTGCTCAATCATGAATGTAATATATATAACACGAGTTTAAATAATAGCAAGTTTAGCACCTAGTTTCCAAGAATAATGAATAATCAACAATTGTTTCATCAATTCAAGTGTACGAGCATACATAAAGTATGTATAACAAAATACGAGTTTCATTAATGATCCAAGTCTCGGTTTTACAATGATTACAAGGAAAGAACGATTACAAGAATACAAAGTTTCCAAAAATAGAAATACGAACAAAACTTTCTATAAATGGAAGGTACAAAAGAGCCGGGCGTTACAGTCTCCCCTCCTTTAGGAAATTTCGTCCTGAAATTTAGGAAGATGTAGCGAAAAGATGAGGGTACTTCGTCTTCATATCGCTCTTGAGTTCCCAAGTGAATTCAGCGCCACGTTTACCTTCCCATCGAACCTTGACGATAGGAATTTTACTGCGCCTCAATAACTTGACTCCTTGATCCATGATTTCGACGGGTTTCTCCACAAAATGCATAGTTTCATTGATTTGGAGATCTTCGAGAGGAACATGAAGTCCTTCATCAGCGAGACATTTCTTTAGATTGGAGACATGAAACGTCGGATGAACGTTGTTGAGCTCTTGAGGTAAATCGAGTCGATAAGCCACCTTACCAATCCTTTCGAGTATCTTGAAAGGACCAACATAGCGAGGGGCAAGCTTTCCCTTTTTACCAAAACGAACCACTCCTTTCCAAGGAGACACTTTAAGTAGAACATGATCCCCAACGTTGAATTCCATAGGTTTGCGTCCCTTGTCAGCATAGATCTTTTGACGATTGCGAGCCTTGAGTAGATTATCACGAATTTGGAGAATCTTATCCGTTGCTTCTTGTATGATTTCAGGGCCAGTAAAATGTTTGTCACCAATCTCGTGCCAGCTTAAAGGAGATCAGCATCTGCGACCATACAATGCCTCGAATGGAGCCATTTGAATACTGGAGTGGTAGCTATTGTTGTACGAGAACTCGACCAAAGGTAAATGCACATCCCAACTACCACCAAAGTCGATGACACAAGAACGGAGCATGTCCTCTAGGGTTTGGATAGTACGTTCAGTCTGTCCATCCGTTTGAGGATGAAAAGCCGTACTGAGATTCAAATGAGTACCCATAGCGGACTGAAAAGTTTGCTAGAGACGCGAAGTAAATCGACCATCGCGATCAGAAATGATGTCGAGAGGAATACCATGATGGCGTATGACTTCATCGGTATAGATGCGAGCAAGTCGTTTAACCTTGAAATCTTCACGAATAGGAATGAATTGAGCGGACTTGGTCAAACGATCGATGATCACCCAAATGCTATCGTGACCAGAGGGTGTACGAGGGAGTTTAGTTATGAAGTCCATCGCAATGCTATCCCATTTCCAAACGGGGATTTCAGGTTGTTCGAGTAGACCGGAAGGTCGTTGATGCTCGGCTTTGACTTTTGAACAGGTAAGACACTTAGAAACGTACACGGCAATGTCTCTCTTCTTACCGGGCCACCAATAGGATGTACGTAGGTTATGGTACATCTTGTTAGCACCAGGATGAATTGAGTACTTGGATTTGTGTGCCTCGTTCATAATGAGATCACGAAGATTGTCGCGATCTGGTACCCAGATGCGATCACGACAGTAGAGTAGGCCGTCAGATTTTGAAGATAGTAGGTCTTCGGAAGCTCCACGTATTTCTACAGGCATGGAACCTTCGTTGATAGACGAATATTGCGCTTCACGAGTGCAATTGTGAAGATCGCTCGAGATATGAAAACAACGAATAACATCTACATGAGCCTTACGACTGAGTGCATCGGCCATAACATTCTCTTTACCAGGGTGGTAGCGAATCTCGCAATCATAGTCGTTAAGTAATTCCACCCAACGTCGCTGACGCATATTGAGTTCTTTTTGGTCAAAGATGTGTTGTAGGCTCTTATGGTCAATGAAAACCACACACTTTGTACCGTATAGGTAGTGTCGCCAAATCTTTAGCGCAAAAACAACTGCGCCAAGCTCGAGGTCGTGGGTAGTATAATTCTTCTCATGTATTTTGAGTTGGCGAGATGCATAAGCGATGACCTTGCCTCGTTGCATGAGAACGCAACCAAGACCACGGTTCGAGGCATCGCAATACACCATGAAATCATCATTCCCATCAGGGAGAGCAAGAATATGAGCGTTGCAAAGCAAGTCTTTGAGAGTCCGAAAAGATTCCTCTTGCTCAGGACCCCAAACAAAAGGTTTCTCTTTTTGAGTCAACGAAGTGAGAGGAACGGCGATTTTTGAAAAATTCGAGATGAATCGGCGGTAATAACCCGCCAATCCTAAGAAGGAACGGATTTCAGAAGGAGATTTAGGCGCGGTCCAATTCTTTACGGCTTCGATCTTTGCAGGGTCAACGTGGATTCCTTTTTCACTAACAACGTGTCCAAGGAATTGGACTTCTTTAATCCAAAACTCGCATTTAGAGAACTTAGCGTATAAACGTTGATTTCGCAAGAGTTCGAGTATAAGACGAAGATGACGTTCATGATCGGCTCGAGATTTAGAATAAATGAGAATATCATCAATGAAGACGATCACGAAACGATCCAAATAAGGCTTACAAACACGATTCATGAGATCCATGAACACAGCGGGTGCGTTGGTCAAGCCAAAAGGCATAACCACGAACTCGTAGTGTCCATAGCGAGTGCGAAAAACGGTTTTGGGAATGTCCTCTTCGAGGACCCGAAGCTGGTGATAACTAGAACGAAGATCGATTTTGGAGAAACAAGTAGCGCCTTCAAGTTGATCAAAGAGATCGTCGATATGCGGAAGAGGGTAACGATTCTTGACAGTGAGTTTGTTGAGCTCACGATAATCGATACACATGCGGAAAGAACCATCTTTCTTTTTAACGAAAAGCACAGGAGCACCCCAAGGTGAGGTACTTGGACGAATGAAACCCTTATCGAGGAGTTCTTGAAGTTGCGTAGATAATTCTTGCATCTCAGAAGGTGCAAGACGATAAGGAGCTTTGGCAACGGGAGTCGCACCAGGTACGAGGTCGATACGAAAGTCAACAGATCGAGGTGGAGGAGGACCAGGCAAATCTTCAGGAAAGACGTCAGGGAAGTCACACACCACTGGAACATCACTTATACTTTTTCCCTTGCCCTTTTCTTCCACAACGTGGGCTAAAAAGGCAAGGTACTGTTTGCGTAAGTATTTGTTCGCTTGTGTGCAGGACATCAACTTTAGTCCCTTTGAAGGTCGGTCTCCATAGACGTGCAAAACATCACCAGATGGAAGGGGTAAACGAACGTATTTCTCGTGACAAGCGATTTCAGCATGGTTCTTTTGAAGCCAATCCATGTCTATGATGACGTCGAAACTACCCAGTTGCATGGGTATGAGATCGATAGGAAAAACGTGTTCGTTAAGAGTAAGACGACAATCACGAAGAACGGAATTGACTAAGATGGACTTGCCATTTGCGACTTCAACGGAAAACGACTTAGGTAGCTTAGAGTGCGTGCAATTTAACAACGATTCGAATTCTAGGGACACAAAGCTTTTGTCCGCACCAGTATTAAACAGTATTGAAGCATAAAGGTGGTTAACAAGGAACGTACCGTTAACGACATCATTGTCGTTGCGCGCTTGATTGCGTTCAGATTGAAAGCGCATCCACGAGGAGGTTGTTGCTGCTCTTGATTCCATAGTGGGCATTGAGGACGAAGATGATTGACGTCCCCAGATTTGAAACAAGCTCTAGCGGGTCTTGTGTTTTGCGGAGCGGGTAGAGCTTGTTGCGCTTGCTGAGCTGGTGGTGCTTGTTGTTGTTGATAGTTGCGGCAAAAGGCGGTTTCATGTCCATAACGGTTGCAATTGCCACAACGACGACACCTGGCATTGGCGGGATGATGGTAATTACAAGTGGCACACTTGGGGTTAATCCCAGTGTACAACTTTTGAGTGTTCTCAGGTGTAACAGGGTTTGGGTTAACGGGTGGCACAATCGCGTTACAAACGGAGTTGGATTGCTTTCGCTTCTTTCCCCTACTGTTATTCGACTGCTGGGTAATCTGGTTGGCTGGCTTGAAAGAGCCGGGGTTTGCGGCTTGCTTATCGCGTACGCGGTTGTTGTTCAGGGAAGCGGCCAAACGATAAACAACTTCGATATTGTCGAGTTTGGCTGCCTCGATTGTATCGCGCATGCCAGAAGGTAACCCATTGATGTACTTCCTTATCTTACGATCGATGGTCATAACGAGGTGAGGAACAATGAAGCTAAGTTGTTTGAAACGGGTAGTGTAGGCTAGGTTCTCATCACCCACTTGCTTTAGAGCCCAAAATTCTTCTTCTAACCTTTGTTGCTCATGCGGAGGGCAAAATTCTTCCATCATGAGGGTCTTGACTTCTTCCCAGGGCAAGGCATAAGCCTCTTCGTTCGAACGGATGTAAGACCTGTTTAAAAGATTCAAATCCCTGTTAACATCTGTAAACATGTTAACACTCTTGGCATACGTGATTCGTTAAAATCACACACGTCATTCTTATAATAGGGATCTTTAAAAGATTCCTAACCCAACTAAATGATCTCTGAATCATGGGTTTAAATCATCAATTAAGATGATCATATTTTGACCATACGTGGTAATATAGTGCCTACGGGCCTTGCTCACTTCTACATTAGCCAAAATACAGTGGTAGTCTACGACTCCCTGTCAGAAAAAGGTAAAGAACTATGTTCAAACCTCAATGCTTTGATTCTCTGAAATCATGACTTATGATTTAAAAATGTCCTTGTGACTAGGCCTTTTGTGCCACTAATAAAACTGTTATTGTTTTTATAATTAGGATAAATTATAATAAAAATCCTAAATAAATATGATTAACAAATTAACCAAATATGGCTTGTATTACCATGGTTAAGGAATTGCTATAAAAGACAATTCCATAATAAACTCCCAAATAAACTATTGTCATTGTCTTATGCAACAGTTCAAATTAAAATGGCTGACTCGGATGAAATTAATAGTCACCCAAGGGAGAATAATGATAACGCCCGAATTAATATAACGGTTGTTGAACTGAAGGCGTTAGTAGACGACGCTGTTACAAAGGCCTTAGAGCGGCAGTATGAAGAATATAGCGGGACTCGAAGTAGGACCCTATCTACACCGCATTCAAAGCCTAAGACTCATTCTGAGGCTCACAGCAAGCCACCTCCCAAGAAGGATGAACCCAAGAAAGGAGATGACGATCGTCACTCCTCAAATCATCATAGTGATCCATCTCAAAAGATAATACTGAATCAAGGACCCCGTGATAAGGGTTGCTCTTATAAATACTTTGTTTCCTGCAAACCCCGGGATTTCACTGGGGAGAAAGGAGCCATTGACTGTATGACGTGGCTGGATGAGATGGACACGGTGGTTGATATCAGCGGATGCGCTGAAAGGGATGTGGTAAAGTTTGTGTCTCAATCATTCAAAGGCGAAGCCTTAGCCTGGTGGAGATCGTTGATACAGGCTACTGGGAAGATCCCATTGTACAACATGACATGGGAGCAATTTGTTGCCCTCATTAGGGACAACTACTGTCCCCAACATGAGGTTGAAAAGATAGAGTCTGATTTCCTATCGTTGGTGATGAAGAATCTGGATTGCCAAGCTTACCTCACGAGCTTTAATACATTGTCAAGATTGGTTCCGTATCTGGTGACCCCAGAACCCAAACGAATAGCTCGTTTCATTGGGGGTTTAGCCCCAGAAATAAAGGCAAGCGTGAAGGCCTCTCGGCCAACTACTTTCAGATCTGTCACTGATATATCTTTGTCCCTCACACTGGACGCGGTCAGACAGAGATCGCTGAGGAACACTGATACCGAGAAAAGGAAACGTGAAGATGACAGTTCACGAAGGTCAAACAAGAAGCACCGAGGAAACAATGACCACAGGAAAGGGTCTGAGTCTAAAAAGGATGGGCATCAGTCTGGTGATAAGCCCAAGTGCAAAGTCTGCAAGAAACAGCACTTCGGGAAGTGCAGGTTTGAATCGAACTCGCAGACTCAGTCAAGAACTTTTGCATGTGGTATATGCAAGTCCAAGGAACACAAGACCTTGGATTGCAAGAAGCTGAAAAATGCAACGTGCTACAGTTGCAACGAAAAGGGGCACATTAAGACAAACTGCCCGAAATATGCAAAGAAAGCCGATGAAGGAAAGAAGACCAATGCTAGGGTCTTCAGGATGGATGCAAAGGAAGCGGTTCTAGACGACAATGTGATTACAAGTACTTTCCTTGTAAATGATGTCTATGCAAGAGTACTTTTTGATTCAGGCGCTGATAAGTCCTTTGTAGATAATAAGTTTTGCAATCTGCTGAACTTACCTGTTAAAACCTTAAGTGTAAAGTATGAGGTGGAGTTAGCAGATGGCACCATAGACACCGTCTCAACTGTGTTAGATGGATGTGTTATATCCATTAATAACCACTCTTTTCCTTTGTCCCTACTTCCCTTTAAGTTAGCCGGTTTTGACATAGTTTTGGGTATGGACTGGTTATCTCATAACCAGGCCCAAATTGTCTGTAACAAGAAGCAAGTGGTGATTAAGACTCCGTCTGGTGAATCACTTACCATTCGGGGAGATACCCAGTATGGACTGCCTGAGCAAGTGACTATGCTCAAGGCCTCTAAGTGTTTAAAGAAGGGTTGTGTCTGTGACAACCCTCAAAATTCCATGTATTCCGTACAATTTATTAATAATAATTAATGTGCTTGACGACTATGTGGAATTACGTAACTGCTTTCTAATATATGTGTTATATTTACATGTGCATGTTGACACACTAGTAGTGTACAGAAAAGTCATTAAATAGTCTGTTATGACTTCCTGAGTGTTAAAACTTAAAAACGTTGCAAAAATATGTATATAAGACACTTTACGAATTAATTAAGCACTTTAACGGAACAGTGTCAAACCTAACAACCGGACTTTACCCGGAACATAAAAATATTGACATGACATTGTTTTTCCTTTTCTGAGCTAGTTAGGGTACCCGAACACCCTAACACCCGTTATAATTTACTACACACTAATATTTAAATTAAACCCCCCTAACTAAATTAACTAGGCTAAACTACCTAGTTAATTTCCAACCAATTACCCTTCCCCCCAACAAGTTCGGTTCCCTTGGGGGACACCCCACTAACTTTTCGATTATTATAATAGCCCATGCTTAAAATCTAACCTACATAATATCCTTTGGCTAAAATCTTTGATTGGATATTATAAGAATGTATGAGGAGTCACCACCATTTCATGCAAGACCCTTAAACAAAATTACATCTTTCATTCCCTTTACCTCGACTTACGGCTGAGAACCAAAGCCAAGCACACCCACATTTTTTATTTCATTCAAGCAATTCCAAGTATATTCAAGTGTGAAGGGTCACATACGAGGAGGCCCGGTGCTTGCGGATTGCCAAGGACCTCGCTACGACGCTTTTAACCACTCGTTTTTCGCCTAGTTTCTCCCCTAGCCTCGAGCTAGAAGTAAGTGACTCTAAGCGCCTTCTTGATCTTGTCTAGGGTGGTTAATAAGAGATTTGTCGGTTAAAAATTATGAACATATAAGATCAAAGTCTAAAAGTGATGAACAAGGTGGTTAATGGATGAATATTAGTGTAAAGCATGTAGATCGTGTGTGATTATGATTATTGGTTGATTATCTGATGTGTTGCTGGATTATATTGATGTTTGATGTTGTTACGATCACTAAACATAATTAACGGGATCAACCGAACACAAACTAGTAAGCTAGAGACTAAAAACAGCAATCTGTCCATACTTTACAGCCAACTTCAGTTGGCTGTAAACAGGTCGTAAATTCAACGAAAAACCGATATTTTGAATCTAAAATATGTTATTATAAAATACGGTTCTAATGGCACCGGAATCGTAATTTTTGGACTCCGTTTACTATTTTTAAAGTGTTAATTTGTAACAGCAGCTTAAGCTGAATTTTGACAGCAATAAATGGGTGTCATGCTTTCAGTCATAACCTGATTTTTATGATGAATCGGACCATGAAATTTGTACAGTAGATGAAAACCGATGCATTTGTAATTACCCCACTGGAATTTCGTAAATCGGACACTCGATGAATTTTTAATAAATTGTTCCGTGGACTGTGGTCAGAAATACATAAATCTGAGTTCAGTCCGGAATATGAATTTTTATAAAATATTGGTAATGAACCGGACCCCGATATTTTTACACAATAAAATATGGAACGTTTAAGACATCCTGTAAAAATTTGGGAATTTTTGGAATAATTTAACCATTTTATTTAAAATGTCCGAAAACAGCCGGTTTTGAATATTAATGCTGAATTGACATAAGTTGTGACTTGCGTGTCTAAATGTCGAGTATGCTATCGGTGAATGATCTAACATGTTATATGTGTTACGTGCAATATCGTATGTTTGTTTATGAGTGGGGAATGGATGGGAAGTTTATATGGGCATAAATCGTTAAAATGTGTACCTGTTATGTGGTCGAAGTAATGTGCAAATAAACCATACGTAGGATACGTGTTATGCATGAGAAACTGATTGTTATCCGTACCTTATTAGGACGTGATTGACCGACCTTGACTGTTAACTATATTTGAGAATCTAACCGAGCAAACCGAGGTGAGTTCACACTTTTCTACAAAGCATGGTAAATTCCCGGTGGGAATGGGAATGGGTACAGGAATAGGGATTCCTCGTCCTTTGAGACGTATTCAGGAATGTAAATTCCTCGTCCTGTTGGGACGTGTTAGACTTACTGGACTAGAACTCTATCAGTGAAGTCCCTCCCTTTTTGTATCGACTTAATCGCCGAGGCTATGGCGAGCGGGTCATTAGTTAATAGCGCTATTAGGTTTAACAAACCTCACACCGTGCCAGTCGGACGGGCGTGTACTAATGGACTATGGCACGTCGGTGGTGATAGAACACCGACGCTAGGGCACAATTGATTTCTTTTGTTAGTAGTCGATATGATAAACGAGTCTGGTAGTTTAAAATACTGGGGCAGCTCCCCACGGCCAAAGTGCCGGGCTGGATAGCCAGGGAAGGTGTACATGGGATGGTTAACAAATAAACGTTTTCGAACTATGGGGTAACCCCCACGGCTGGATAGCCGAATGAGATTAAACTATGTTTTTGGAAACAACCCTAAAATGGACAACCAACCGTGAACTCACTCAACTTTGTTGTTGACTCGTTATTACATGCTTTGCAGGTCATTAGATGTTATGGAGCTTGCATATGGAGGTGGTCGTTGTGGGATGCGAATTGATATGTCCCGTACTTAATGAATAAACTTTATGAACTTATTAAACCTGCGTTTTGGACTTTAAACTTATGAACTATGGACTTGTGATTTGAACTTATGTCTTATGCTTCCGCCGTTAACCTAAAAACGGTTTACTTCCTTTTGATCACCAATCGTATTGTGTTTGGTTTTATTTACGTAATTATGTTGTTCAATATGATTGGTGGCTCGATCCTGGTCACGTCACGCCTCTAAGCGGTGGTACTCCGCATGGTGGATTTTAGGGGTGTGACAGATTGGTATCAGAGCCATTGGTTATAGCGAACTTGCTTTTTAAAAAGGGAAAAGTTTTTGATAAAAACCAGACTATAACCAGTACAGTGCTCAACGATCCACAACGACGCTTCGCTCCACGTGCAAGACTCGACACCATAAGTGGTATGATCTATGTTATAATGTCGGTTAGATAGTTCTCACTGTGCATTAGATAACGTGATAATTGCTATTTGAACCTTGTGTGCTTACTCTCTAATGTCGTCCCACACTTTCGCACTTTCGCGACACTTTTCTCACTTACGTTGCTTCGTTATGAAGATCATGAGCGGACGCGAAGGACGTATCAACCTCACTCAAGCCCAGTTGACGGCTTTGATCAACGAACGAGTTGCTGAGGCACTCGCAACTGTTCCTGCAGGAGGTATAACCTGCCGTATCAACCCATCTTAGGATGTTTAGATCCTACCTTCGCAAACCAACCCCCGTGCTTAATCTTGTCTTTTATTCTCGCACAACAGGTCAACATGCTCAACCTTCTGTGTGCACATTCAAAACATTCATGGACTGCCGACCTACTACTTTTAGTGGCACCGAGGGAGCAGTGGGCCTCCTTCACTGGTTTGAAAAGCTTGAGTCAGTTTTCGAGATGTGCGAATGCCCCGAAGACCGTAGGATGAAATATGCTACCGGAACACTTGAAGGGGTAGCGCTCACATGGTGGAACTCTCAGGTTCAGCTGCTGGGGTTGGTTGCTGCTAATGCCACCCCATGGAACGGTTTCAAGGAACTGATCAAAGAGGAATACTGTAGTCGGGATGACATCCACAAACTGGAGGTGGAATTTTTCAACCTGAAGATGACGGGGTCTGAGATTGAGGCGTATACCAAGAGGTCGAATGAACTGGCCATCCTGTGCCCTACTATGGTGGACCCTCCCATCAAGCGTATCGAGCTTTACCTCAAGGGCCTTGTACCCGAGATTCAGAGTCACGTGACTTCGGCTAACCTGGGTACCATTCAGCAGATCATTAAGTTAGCCCATCGTCTCACCGACCAAGCTGTGGAACAAAACAAACTGCCCAAGCGTATTGGTGCTGCTACTGCTGACGCACCCAATGATAACAAGCGAAAATGGGATGGGAATTCAGGCAAAGGTTCTACTTCAGCTCAGTCCCAGCAGCGAAAGACAGATGAGTACAGGATCCCCAGTCAGCAGTCTTCTGGGAATCAAGGTCAGGGTGGATACAAGGGAAATCACCCCAACTGTAATCGCTGTAACTTGCACCACAGTGGGCCATGTGGTAAAGGCAACTGTCATCGATGCAACAAGCCTGGTCACATGGCAAGGGATTGCAGGAGTCAGCATCCGGCGAATCAGAACCGGATACAACAGCAAGCCCCACCCAATCAACGCCAGCAGCGGCAACAACAAGGTAACAACAAAGGGTGCTTTCAATGTGGTGCTGAGGGCCATTTCAAGAAAGACTGCCCCCAGTTAAATCAGAACCAGAACAACAACAATAATGGAGGAAACAATGGAGGCAACAATGGGGGTAACAATAATGGCAATGGCGCCCGAGGTCGTGCCTTTGTGATTGGTCAGGGTGATGCAAGGAACGATCCCAACGTTGTGATGGGTAAGTTTCTTCTGGACGACTTCTTTGTTACTGTTTTATTCGATTCAGGTGCCGATACTAGTTATGTGTCCGTAAAAGTTAGCCAAATGCTTAAACGCACTCCAACACTTCTAAACACCAAACACATGGTAGAACTAGCAAACGGTAAAAGTCTTGAAGCCACACACATAGTTAAAGGTTGTAACCTCGTCTTAGCTGGTCAGACTTTCTCTATCGATCTTATTCCTATCACACTGGGTAGTTTCGACGTTGTTATTGGGATGGATTGGCTATCTCATCATCAAGCGGAGATTGTTTGCAAGGAGAAAATCATCCGCATTCCTCGTTCTGGTGAAGAACCTCTCATGATTCGTGGCGATAAGAGTGGTGCTGTTGAAGGCATCATCTCTTTCCTTAAGGCCCAGAAGTGTTTGCGAAAGGGCCACACTGCCATTTTAGCACTCGTTACTGACACATCAACGGAAGAGAAGAGAATTGAAGACACCCCTATTGTGCGCGATTTTCTGGAGGTATTTCCTGAGGAATTACCTGGTCTTCCGCCTCATCGCCAAGTTGAGTTTCAAATCGAGCTATCTCCTGGAGCAGCGCCAGTAGCTCGAGCACCATATCGTCTAGCTCCATCAGAACTTGAAGAACTGTCCACACAACTACAAGAACTCTTGGAAAAGGGTTTCATACGTCCTACCTCTTCGCCCTGGGGAGCTCCAGTACTATTCGTGAAGAAGAAAGACGGTACCTTCAGAATGTGTATTGAGTACCGCGAACTCAACAAGGTGACTGTGAAGAATCGTTATCCCCTTCCGCGTATCGACGACTTATTCGACCAGCTGCAAGGGTCAAGCTATTACTCTAAGATTGATTTGAGATCGGGATACCATCAGTTGAGAGTCCGAGAGGAGGACATCTCCAAAACAGCATTCAGAACTCGTTACGGCCATTACGAGTTTCTGGTTATGCCATTCGGGCTGACGAATGCACCAGCGGTCTTCATGGATCTCATGAACCGAGTATGCAAACCTTACCTGGATAAGTTCGTTATTGTGTTCATCGACGATATCCTGATCTATTCTAAGAGTCAGGAGGAACACGAGCAGCATCTGCGACTTATGTTGGAACTTCTTCGAAAAGAGCAGTTGTATGCCAAGTTTTCGAAATGTGACTTCTGGCTTCGCGAAGTCCACTTTCTAGGCCATGTAGTAAACAAGGATGGGATTCATGTTGATCCATCCAAGGTTGACTCAATCAAGAACTGGCCTGCACCCCGCACACCAACAGAAATCCGCCAATTCTTGGGTTTGGCCGGATATTACAGAAGGATTATAAAAGATTTCTCCAAGATTGTGCAACCTCTCACTTCACTGACTCAGAAGGGTGTCACCTATCGTTGGGGTGATGCACAGGAGTCCGCATTTCAGCACTTGAAAGATAGACTTTGTAGCGCGCCTATCCTCTCATTGCCTGAGGGCACAGATGATTTTGTGGTTTACTGCGATGCTTCCATCCAAGGACTTGGTTGCGTGTTGATGCAACGTGACAAGGTCATTGCCTACGCATCGCGCCAACTCAAGGTTCACGAAAGAAATTACACTACTCACGATCTGGAACTAGGAGCAGTTGTATTCGCGCTTAAGATATGGAGACATTACCTGTACGGTACCAAGTGCACCATTTACACCGATCACAGGAGTCTCGAGCATATCTTCAAGCAAAAGGAGTTAAACATGCGTCAACGCCGATGGGTTGAGCTCTTGAACGATTATGAATGCGTTATCAAATATCATCCGGGCAAAGCCAATGTTGTGGCCGACGCCCTCAGTCGAAAGGATACCATACCTAGGCGTGTACGTGCTCTACAGCTTACCATCCAGTCTAACCTTCCCGCTCAGATTCGCGATGCTCAGGTCGAAGCATTGAAAGCAGAGAACATCAGGGCTGAGTCCCTACGAGGATCGAGGCAGCGGCTAGAACAAAAGGAAGACGGCGCTTACTATATAACAGGGCGCATCTGGGTCCCGTTTTATGGAAACTTACGCGAGCTTGTGATGGATGAAGCACATAAGTCTCGTTATTCGGTACATCCTGGTTCGGATAAAATGTACCACGACCTCAAGACTACGTATTGGTGGCCTGGCATGAAAGCCCATATAGCAACCTACGTCAGTAAGTGCTTGACTTGTGCGAGAGTCAAGTCTGAATATCAGAAACCATCAGGCCTACTTCAACAACCAGAGACACCTAAATGGAAATTGGAGCAAATTTCCATGGATTTCGTTACCGGCCTGCCTAGATCTCAACGCGGAAACGATACCATTTGGGTGATCGTAGATCGACTGACCAAGTCTGCACATTTTCTGGCTATCAAAGAAACGGATAAGTTTTCTACTCTTGCAGACATTTACCTAAAGGAAGTAGTGTCAAGGCACGGAGTGCCAACCTCTATTATATCTGATCGTGACGCGCGTTTTACTTCAGAACTGTGGCAAGCAATGCACAAGTCTTTTGGCTCACGTTTAGATATGAGCACCGCTTATCACCCACAGACGGATGGGCAATCTGAACGCACCATCCAAACCCTTGAAGACATGCTTAGGGCATGTGTAATCGATTTTGGTAATGGCTGGGAAAAGCACCTCCCGCTAGTGGAGTTCTCATATAACAACAGCTACCACACCAGCATTCAGGCCGCTCCGTTCGAGGCATTCTACGGACGCAAATGCCGATCACCTCTCTGTTGGGCAGAAGTTGGTGACAGCCAAATCACAGGCCCAGAACTTGTGGTAGATACCACCGAGAGAATTGCTCAGATACGACAGCGAATGGCGGCAGCTCGTGACCGTCAGAAAAGCTATGCTGATAAGGGAAGAAAGCCACTCGAGCTCCAGGTTGGGGATCGAGTGCTACTCAAAGTCTCACCTTGGAAAGGTGTAGTCCGCTTTGGCAAACGAGGAAAACTCAATCCGCGTTATGTCGGACCATTCGAAGTCACCGAGAAAATTGGCAAAGTCGCCTACAGGTTGGATTTACCTGAAGAACTCGGCGGAGTTCACAATGTTTTCCATGTGTCGAATCTGAAGAAGTGTCTGTCAGATGAGACCCTCATAGTTCCCTTAAAGGAGCTCACAATCGACGACCAGCTGCGATTCGTCGAGGAACCAGTAGAGATTACGGATCGAGATGTCAAGATCCTCAAGCATACCAGGATACCTCTGGTCCGGGTTCGTTGGAATGCTCGCCGTGGCCCAGAGTATACCTGGGAACGCGAAGACCAAATGAAACTCAAGTACCCCCAGCTGTTTAAGAAAAACGCAACCACTACTGAGGCTGAAGCTACTGCAGAATTTCGGGACGAAATTCCAAACCAACGGGGGGATGATATGACACCCCAGGAAAATCAGGATAACAACGCAACTTAACTAGCTTCCTCAGTAACCACGCGCTAAATTTTGGGACTAAATTCTCTTAACAGGGGGAGAATGTGACAACCCTCAAAATTCCATGTATTCCGTACAATTTATTAATAATAATTAATGTGCTTGACGACTATGTGGAATTACGTAACTGCTTTCTAATATCTGTGTTATATTTACATGTGCATGTTGACACACTAGTAATGTACAGAAAAGTCATTAAATAGTCTGTTATGACTTCCTGAGTGTTAAAAATTAAAAACGTTGCAAAAAAATATATATATAAGACACTTTACGAATTAATTAAGCACTTTAACGGAACAGTGTCAAACCTAACAACCGGACTTTACCCGGAACATAAAAATATTGACATGACATTGTTTTTCCTTTTCTGAGCTAGTTAGGGTACCCGAACACCCTAACACCCGTTATAATTTACTACACACTAATATTTAAATTAAACCCCCTAACTAAATTAACTAGCCTAAACTACCTAGTTAATTTCCAACCAATTACCCTTCCCCCCCCCCCCCCCAACAAGTTCGGTTCCCTTGGGGGACACCCCACTAACTTTTCGATTATTATAATAGCCCATGCTTAAAATCTAACCTACATAATATCCTTTGGCTAAAATCTTTGATTGGATATTATAAGAATGTATGAGGAGTCACCACCATTTCATGCAAGACCCTTAAACAAAATTACATCTTTCATTCCCTTTTCCTTGACTTACGGCTGAGAACCAAAGCCAAGCACACCCACATTTTTTATTTCATTCAAGCAATTCCAAGTATATTCAAGTGTGAAGGGTCACATACGAGGAAGCCTGGTGCTTGCGGATTGCCAAGGACCTCGCTACGACGCTTTTAACCACTCGTTTTTCGCCTAGTTTCTCCCCTAGCCTCGAGCTAGTAGTAAGTGACTCTAAACGCCTTCTTGATCTTGTCTAGGGTGGTTAATAAGAGATTTGTCGGTTAAAAATTATGAACATATAAGATCAAAGTCTAAAAGTGATGAACAAGGTGGTTAATGGATGAATATTAGTGTAAAGCATGTAGATCTTGTGTGATTATGATTATTGGTTGATTATCTGATGTGTTGCTGGATTATATTGATGTTTGATGTTGTTACGATCACTAAACATAATTAACAGGATCAACCGAACACAAACTAGTAAGCTAGAGACTAAAAACAGCAATCTGTCCATACTTTACAGCCAACTTCAGTTGGCTGTAAACAGGTCGTAAATTCAACGAAAAACCGATATTTTGAATCTAAAATATGTTATTATAAAATACGGTTCTAATGGCACCGGAATCGTAATTTTTGGACTCCGTTTACTATTTTTAAAGTGTTAATTTGTAACAGCAGCTTAAGCTGAATTTTGACAGCAATAAATGGGTGTCATGCTTTCAGTCATAACCTGATTTTTGTGATGAATCGGACCATGAAATTTGTACAGTAGATGAAAACCGATGCATTTGTAATTACCCCACTGGAATTTCATAAATCGGACACTCGATGAATTTTTAATAAATTGTTCCGTGGACTGTGGTCAGAAATACATAAATCTGAGTTCAGTCCGGAATATGAATTTTTATAAAATATTGGTAATGAACCGGACCCCGATATTTTTACACAATAAAATATGGAACGTTTAAGACATCCTGTAAAAATTTGGGAATTTTTGGAATAATTTAACCATTTTATTTAAAATGTCCGAAAACAGCCGGTTTTGAATATTAATGCTGAATTGACATAAGTTGTGACTTGAGTGTCTAAATGTCGAGTATGCTATCGGTGAATGATCTAACATGTTATATGTGTTACGTGCAATATCGTATGTTTGTTTATGAGTGGGGAATGGATGGGAAGTTTATATGGGCATAAATCGTTAAAGTGTGTACCTGTTATGTGGTCGAAGTAATGTGCAAATAAACCATACGTAGGATACGTGTTATGCATGAGAAACTGATTGTTATCCGTACCTTATTAGGACGTGATTGACCGACCTTGACTGTTAACTATATTTGAGAATCTAACCGAGCAAACCGAGGTGAGTTCACACTTTTCTACAAAGCATGGTAAATTCCCGGTGGGAATGGGAATGGGTACAGGAATAGGGATTCCTCGTCCTTTGAGACGTGTTCAGGAATGTAAATTCCTCGTCCTGTTGGGACGTGTTAGACTTACTGGACTAGAACTCTATCAGCGAAGTCCCTCCCTTTTTGTATCGACTTAATCGCCGAGGCTATGGCGAGCGGGTCATTAGTTAATAGCGCTATTAGGTTTAACAAACCTCACACCGTGCCAGTCGGACGGGCGTGTACTAATGGACTATGGCACGTCGGTGGTGATAGAACACCGACGCTAGGGCACAATTGATTTCTTTTGTTAGTAGTCGATATGATAAACGAGTCTGGTAGTTTAAAATACTGGGGCAGCTCCCCACGGCCAAAGTGCCGGGCTGGATAGCCAGGGAAGGTGTACATGGGATGGTTAACAAATAAACGTTTTCGAACTATGGGGTAACCCCCACGGCTGGATAGCCGAATGAGATTAAACTATGTTTTTGGAAACAACCCAAAAATGGACAACCAACCGTGAACTCACTCAACTTTGTTGTTGACTCGTTATTACATGCTTTGCAGGTCATTAGATGCTATGGAGCTTGCATATGGAGGTGGTCGTTGTGGGATGCGAATTGATATGTCCCGTACTTAATGAATAAACTTTATGAACTTATTAAACCTGCGTTTTGGACTTTAAACTTATGAACTATGGACTTGTGATTTGAACTTATGTCTTATGCTTCCGCCGTTAACCTAAAAACGGTTTACTTCCTTTTGATCACCAATCGTATTGTGTTTGGTTTTATTTACGTAATTATGTTGTTCAATATGATTGGTGGCTCGATCCTGGTCACGTCACGCCTCCAAGCGGTGGTACTCCGCATGGTGGATTTTGGGGGTGTGAAAGTGTCATCTACATGGCACAAGTGACTATCGACGAGCCGAAGCCCAAGATTGAAGAAATCCCAGTCATTTCTGAATACCCAGAAGTTTTTCCTGAAGAACTACCTGGTTTACCACCAGATAGGCAAGTGGAATTCAGAATCGACATCATCCCTGGAGCAGCACCTGTTGCTAGAGCGCCTTATAGGTTGGCACTAACAGAGATGAAAGAATTAAGGGCACAACTAGATGAATTGCTAGCCAAAGGTTTCATTACACCTAGTTCGTCTCCTTGGGGAGCGCCAATCCTGTTTGTCAAGAAGAAGGATGGATCGATGCCTCTATGCATCGATTACCGTGAGCTTAATAAAGTCACAGTCAAGAATAGGTATCCATTGCCCAGGATCGACGATTTGTTCGATCAACTTCAAGGGGCAAGTTACTTCTCCAAGATCGATTTGAGGTCAGGCTATCATCAATTGAAGGTTAAAGATGAAGACGTGCACAAGACTGCATTTAGGACTCGTTATGGTCATTACGAGTTCCTAGTGATGCCTTTTGGGCTCACTAATGCACCTGTCGCATTCATGGATCTCATGAATCGCGTCTGCAAGCCCTACTTGGACAAATTTGTCATCGTCTTCATTGACGGCATCCTCATCTACTCGAAGAACCAAGCTGACCATGCGAATCATCTTCGATGTATTCTGGAATTACTTCAGCAGGAGAAGCTCTATGCCAAGTTTTCGAAGTGTGAATTCTGGCTTCGTGAAGTCCAATTCCTTGGACATGTTGTCAGTGAGCGTGGTATCCAAGTAGATCCCGCTAAAGTTGAAGCTGTCATGAATTGGCAAGAGCCGAAGACGCCTACTGAGATTCGCAGCTTCTTGGGATTGGCAGGATACTACAGGCGCTTCATCGAACATTTTTCAAGGATTGCTGCACCCTTAACTTCTTTAACTAGGAAGAAAGTGAAGTTTGATTGGGGTCCTAAGCAGCAAGAATCCTTCGATATTCTCAAGCAGAAGTTGAGTAATGCTCCTGTGTTGACATTTCCTGATGGAATCGAAGAATTTGTAGCTTATTGTGACACATCACACACCGGGATGGGATGTGTGCTTATGCAGAAAGGCAAAGTCATTGCCTATGCTTCACGACAGTTAAAGGTGCATGAAAAGAATTACACCACCCATGACTTGGAGTTGGGTGCCGTTGTATTTGCACTAAAGCTTTGGAGGCACTATGTATATGGTGTCAAGTGTGTGATCTATTTTGATCACAAGAGCCTCCAGCACCTGTTTAACCAGAAGGATTTAAATATGAGGCAGCGCCGATGGATGGAGACGTTGAATGATTATGATTGTGAAATCCGATACCATCCAGGCAAGGCAACTGTGGTTGCTGATGCCTTAAGTCGGAAGGAGAGGGTGAAACCCATCAGAATCAATGCCAAGAGCATTGAAATAAAGAACAGTTTGATCGAAAGGTTGTTAGCTGCACAGAAGGAAGCTGTGTTGGAAGCTAACTATCCTAATGAAAAGCTCGGAGTAACTGAAGAACAGTTATCTCAGGACAAGGACGGAATTCTGAGATTGAATGGACGAATATGGGTTCCAGTTTATGGAGGACTTCGGGATGTTATCATCCAAGAAGCCCATAGTTCCAAATATTCCGTTCATCCTGGAGCTGATAAGATGTACCAGGATCTAAAGGCAAACTATTGGTGGATAGGCTTGAAGAAGTCTGTAGCTGCCTATGTAGCTAAATGCTTGACGTGTGCGCAAGTCAAAGCAGAACATCAAAAGCCGTCAGGTTTGCTACAACAGCCTGAACTTCCCACGTGGAAGTGAGAAATGGTGACGATGGATTTCATCACCAAGTTGCCAAAGACAAGGAAAGGCAATGATACGATATGGGTGATAGTTAATAGACTGACTAAGTCAGCACACTTCCTACCCATCAAGGAGACCTATAGCTCCGACATGTTAGCCCAATTGTACGTGGACAAGATTGTATCTCTACATGGCATACCTGTAGCTATTATCTCTGACAGAGATACTAGATACACGTCACATTTTTGGAAAAGTTTCCAACAATCTTTGGGCACACGTTTAAATTTTAGTACGGCTTACCATCCTCAGACGGACGGCCAGAGTGAGCGTACTATCCAAACTTTGGAAGACATGATTCGTGCATGTGTGATCGACTTAGGTGGTAGTTGGGATAACCACCTGCCATTAATCGAGTTCTCATATAACAATAGCTACCATACCAGCATCAAGGTTGCGCCCTTCGAGGCCTTATACGGTAGAAAGTGCAGAACGCCCGTTTGTTGGGCGGAAGTTGGAGATGTCCAACTGACAGGACCGGAAATAGTCTTTGAAACGACGGACAAGATTTTCCGGATTCGTGACCGCTTGAAAGCTGCCCGGGATAGGCAGAAAAACTACGCAGATTTAAAGCGTAAAGCTTTTAACTTCGAGGTAGGTGACAAAGTGTTGCTTAAAGTATCACCCTGGAAGGGAGTGATGCGATTTGGTAAGAAAGGCAAGTTAAGTCCGAGATACATAGGACCGTTCGAGGTTATCGAACGGGTCGGATCAGTTGCCTATAAGTTAAACTTACCTGAAGAGCTCAGTGGTATCCACAATGTATTCCACATCTGCAATCTGAAGAAGTGTTTCACTGATGAATCACTGGTAATACCACATACAGATGTGCACATAGAAGAGAGCTTGAAGTTTGTTGAAAAACCGGTGTCGATCGAGGATCGACAGGTTAAGAAGCTTCGAAGGAAGCATGTACCTATTGTAAAGGTAAAATGGGATGCCCGTAGAGGTCCCGAGTACACGTGGGAGGTTGAGTCCACAATGAAAGAAAAGTACCCTCATTTATTTCCGTAAATCTCGAGGTCGAGATTTCTTTTAAGGGGGTGAGGATGTAACACCTCGAAAATTCACGTCCTATAATGTATTGACACGTGTCGTAAGCTTGAACGAGTGAAATAAATACTCTAGAAGGACTAAAGTTGACAAACATGAAAAGTATGTGAATATAAGGGTTCAAATTGTCAACAATGGATAAATATACTTTACAGTAACCCTACATGATGCTCATACCTTCAAACGAATAAATCATGGATCATACGAAGCTAAATATGAAAGAAAGTGAGAGATTTCAAACTACAGGGGTTAAATGTGTCAACATGTTTAAAGTATACCTCTGAGTGACCTTTTAGCAAACCCGAAGCTTTGTAACGGTTAATTATGCTCACTAGAATGCACGATATAAATTTCATAAAGTTTCGTTATCGTATGAGAAAGTTATGATCAAATTCGTATACAAGGGGTTAAAGCGTCAACGTTGAAAATTATGGCTTTTCGGGTAAACATGAAGTGACCAAGGACTTAACAAAGTGGGTATAAGTCTTGAAGCCCTTATGTGTCAATTTAGAGGGCTCAAATTGCAAGATATAAAGGTTAGTTGACCTTTCGAAAGGCCAAGAGACAAGATGCAACAACTTGAAAATGTGAAATCTGACAACATGACCCAGGCGGGCCGCGTAAGCAGTAACAGAAGCTTACGCGGGCCGCGTCAGACGCCCAGATGCAGAAACTTTAGACAGCAGCCTGTTTTCACACAAGAACCGACCCAAAACAGATAATTTCACTACATGGGCGACCCCTAAACAGTCCTAGGCACTTAGGGACATCTGTTGATGATCCATGGTCATTGCTAGCATGATTTGTCAATGATCTAAGGTGATTAAAGCACTATAAAAGGGCCTTGTGTTGCAACTTTGTAACCACACATTCCATCTGCATTTCTGGAGCTCCAAAGCAGACTCAAGTGATCACTAATCGTGCATAGGACTTCAGAAAGTATGCTTAACCTTTCTTAGTTAAGTTTTTGCTTAGTTTTAGCTTAAAAGTCAAACCGTCGTAATTACCGTTTGACTTAGCGATTAATCATTGATGGTCCAGTGATTAGTCGAATTGAAAGTAGTTATAAGTTGGTAATTATGTGGGCATTAAACCCTTAAAAGGGCACCCTCTGATTCCCACTCTATCTAGACCATTTGTCGGGACAAACTTATTATTAAAAAGTCAACAGGATGCTTAATTTCAAATTAACGCATAATTAGCAACGTAGAACCCATACAACCTGTTTGATCATAAATATAACTTGGTAATTAATTTAAGAACATGTCTAAACATGTTCAACCCGACAATTTTCAGTAAAGACCCGGTTCGGAACCGAAAGTCGCAAAACTTTGACTTTTGCTTTGACTTCAGTTCTGACCCGATTTAGTATGTTTTAGAAATGCCTTAGAGCTTTATTTGGACTAAGTTACATGCTAGTATAACCCTCTGTGATTATACACCATGGTTCATTAGTTATCCAATTAAAATGCATGATTCCGTTAATTGCTCATATGTTGACCATTATGCCTTTTTCACCATAAAATGTGATTTTCAAAAATGTAAAAGAGTAAAAACCTTAGTTACTGATATATAAACTTATACCCAAAATTTGACATCAGTTTGAGGTGTAGATTGAGAGTTATGCTCATTAGCGTAATTAGAAAGCTTTTTAGCGATTTAACGGCATAATTAGCATATAGCCTATTTAAACCTACTTTTTGATATCAAACTTGTTACCCACTGATGTAATATATTATTTTAGGATTTTTGAAGATTTTTAATTAATTTTAGGCTGAGCATAACTTAGAGTATTAAGCTTAAGTCGGTAATTGTCGGTTTTGCCCTTTCGGGCTATAAAATGAGTTTTACATATCTTTTTGACCCCAAACCTTTTGCTACTAAATTTATAGGATAAATAAATTATTTTAGACCTTCTGGAATAATAAAAATATCAGCTTTCTATATAGAACCGGAAACGGCTTCTAATCGCCTTTTTAAGCGTTTTTAACGCATAGTATGTACTGAAACTATTTTAAACATACAAGGGTTGATACCTACTGATGTTTTAGGTAAATTATAATATTTTAACAGTAAACAAAAGTTGTTTAACTCAGACTTCAGTTTTGAGCTTTTCGGCTTATGTGAAATTACCAAAATGCCCCTACGGTGCATAGTTTGGTTATAATTGATAAATTTCACATATATACTTTACCCTACTGTTATAACTTAGTAAACTAAGGGGCTGTTTGGTAGCCTCTGAATGGTCATTAAGAGGCTACCTCTTAATGGAACCATTAAGAATTTTACCAATGAGAAGGTAGAATAATGTGACATGTGATGATTTACCATTCAGATGTTACCTCTTAACCATTCAGACTTGAGGTTACCTCTTATTCATTCAGAGGTTTTAAACCATTAAGAGGTAGCATCTGAATGGTCATTAAGAGGCTACCAAACAGCCCCTAAGTATTTTGCTGATTATATCAGACCTGTAACTCAGGTTAATACTTGAACTCTTTTATAACCTTGTAAATGACCAAAATGCCCCTACGGGGCATAGTGTGGGTTTAAATTCGTTTCGGGCATAATAAAAGATATCTTACTGATGTCACAACATATTTAAGACATATTAACTTAGAAAACTTGTATATGGCTCTAATGATTACCCGTTACGCCTTTTGCGCATTCGGTTCGGTTTATGTAACTAGTTTGCATAAATTAGCCGAAACGGGTCAAACCTTATCGGTTTTATCTCAAAGTCCAGAATGTGTTTAGATTACCCATATAAGACAAGTCTTCAAACTTGTCGGGTCTAAATCACATTCTATTCCGGTCTTCGCTTAATCGCGCGTTCGAACCGTATCGTTCCTTAAAACTAATCGGTCTAAGCTTAAGCTTAACTAAAGACCGTTAGGATTCTAATAGGTTATTATTAACCTTTGTTCCAGAATAGGAGAACCGGTAAAAGCTACCCGCATTTGATATTTGTGAATTATACTTGCAAAGGTAAATACTTTTAACTTATTTTCCCTATACGGGCTTGGGGTACGGTATATAAAATACCGCTTGGTCGGGCATTAAATCTTCCATCGTATGGTGGTTAATTGATATTGATCGGCCCGTTTAAATTGTTTTGTTTGCTTAAAGCCTTTGGGAGGTTAATGACCATGTCCCGGATATCCTTGGCATCATTTTACGAAATGGCCACGACCTAAGCGCGGGGTGTAGGCGTACACCCGTCAGTGCCAAAATAAATAATGTGGTGTGTCTATTGATCTTTAACCCGGCACGATCCGGGCTACTGAACGCATAAGGAACATGTAATTCTTTTACGAGATTATATATTTAAATAATTATCCCAAGTTATAAAAAGTTTGTGCCACGTGCATTCAAATCAATTTTTAACCATTTTTAAAATGAGTCGGTTAAATTGTATTTACCAGTGTAAACTGACGTATTTTCCCAAAAAGATTAAATGCAGGTACTACTCGTAATAGGCTGGATTTCTCCTTAGCATCAAAAGAGTCTCGCAAGCTTAAGATGCCTAAAGTCTGTTGAACTACTGTTTCCTATTTTATTTTTATCCACCTGTGGATTAATTTCAACTATTTGTGATACTGATATTACAATATTACATTCGGTTGAAATATATCTTTCATTTGCTTCCGCTGTGCATTTTAAATATTGTGTTGTTTGACTGTAATGTTGCCAACCACGTCACGATACTCCTCCACCGGGCCCACCGGTCAAACGTGGAAATATCGGGGTGTGACATAACCAATATGATTAGAATGTTTTTATGGGTAGTGCACCCATTAGAATCATACTTAGAGTTTTAGGTCTTAGATGATATTCTACTACTTTAACATATAAACACAAGTTTAACATTAAAGGTTCGAATGAGTGTATATATATATTTAGGTTAAGTATTATATGATATTTAGTCCAATAAGTCAAGTAGGCGGTAGAAGATTAAATCTTCATTTAGGCACCTCTAGTATCATGGATGTCATGTATGGGGTAGGAAGAACAAGCTTCCATTTAGGAACCCCTTGAACGTTCACCACTTCACTTGATGTAAAAACAACCAAGGAGGGTCAAGAACTAGCATTAGTACAATAATATAAACAACCTAACTAAAGAGAAATCATCAAATCATGTGAGGATTGTATGTTTGGACAACCCAAGTTGTTCCATAATCACTCATTCATCAAGGTCTAAGCTTGACATGACTTGTGGGTTAAATACCCTAAACAAAACAGAAAGCACTTGAGGTTTAACCTCTGATTTTATATGTCTCCAACATGTTTCTAACACCTAATCAACCATGGGAAGGGTTGTAAGCATTAGTACATAGTCTAGAGATGAGTTACACTCAAGCATGATAAGTATAAACAAGTTTTAAAAGAGTATAAACAAAACAGAAAGTTTATGGACATATTTAAGGCAATTCCAGGTCTGATTTCTCCAAGGAGAAAACAAGGAATCAAACCCCAAGATTATCCAAAGAAGTAGGAAGAAGAACCAAGTGATTTGGTTGAGAAATGAGCAAGTTATACTCACTTTAGTGGAAGAGTATGAATCTGCCCAAAATTCTGATTTACAAGAGCTTTGAGAGTGATTTAGAGAAGATTAGAGAGTTGTGAAAGTGTAAAAAAGCTTGGAGAAGGGTTGTATTTATAGGGGAAGAGGTTAGGGATGATTGGAGGTGATTAGAGGTGGATTAGAGCTGATTGGGGAAGAAGAAAACATGGGATTTCGTGCCAATTCGCGAGCTGTTGTGTTTTCTGCCCGCCCAGACATCCTTACGGACCGTAAGGGTGGTGGCTTACGGTCCGTAAGCCATGGTCAGAAGCACAAGAATTTTTATTTTAAGTTTTATTGTTTTGCAACATATCCAATTGTTATTTAGGACGGGTTTTATGACTTATTTAAGGTTCCTAAGCATAAGTAACATGTCCTAAAGGTTGCACAAGTGTAAATTGAGTATGGCTAAGCATAAGTTTTGTATAAAACATGAATACCACGGGTTCAATAGTTTAACATAAGTTCGCGAACATCCCGAATAAATACCAAATTGTTTCTCAATTCAAGTGCTCAATCATGAATGGAATATATATAACACGAGTTTAAATAATAGCAAGTTTAGCACCTAGTTTCCAAGAATAATGAATAATCAACAATTGTTTCATCAATTCAAGTGTACGAGCATACATAAAGTGTGTATAACAAAATACGAGTTTCATTAATGATCCAAGTCTCGGTTTTACAATGATTACAAGGAAAGAATGATTACAAGAATACAAAGTTTCCAAAAATAGATATACGAACAAAACTTTCTATAAATGGAAGGTACAAAAGAGCCGGGCGTTACACATTGGAAGGTTCCGGGTTCAAGCATCATTCATGGGGTACTAGGGTGTCCAAACCTGTTGGGAATTCTGGCTCGGTTAGTGGATTTGGGGCTACAGGTTCTCGTGATCGTGGTATTCGCTCCTTATCTCGCACCGAGTGGGAGGAACGTCGGAAGAAAGGACAATGCTACAAGTGTGGACAGCCTTATAGTCCTACTCATACTTGTCCCAATGGTAAACTTCGTGTGATGTTGCTCGGCGATGATGAACCGGATGGATTCGAAGGGCTGCATTGTCAGTTGGAACAATGGGATGATGGACAATCGGATAGGGGTACTCACACAGCTATGGGGTTTTCTACCAAGCCTTGAGGACAAGGCTTGTGTTATGGGGGGAGTATTGATAGGAATCGTATGTTAGTTTCGCTTAAATAGTATTTTGAAATAGTGGAAGGGGGGTTAGTGTAACTAATACTTTTATAAATAAGGCATTAGTCATGTTAGAGAGGAGGGAATAGAATTGGCTAGTTGTTAGGCTCATTGCCTTGTGCATGAGAAGGGCTTAGCCCTGGGACCACTTGTGGTAGTTATCCTGTAGATCTTCGGATCATTTCTTTCCATTGAATACAATCAGCTTCTATTGATTTCATTTTCTCTATTATATCATTCATAACCTATCAAAATCCAAGCAATCTTCTAGTAGATATCAGCTATCCGTGCTCTGATACCACTTGTAGGATCGTGTTTGACGTGTAGAAACACAAATGTGATATCTATATAACTGGTAAATGTGCGGGGAATCCATATATCAAACTTTAACTATAATCCTCTTTTTTTATCTTCTTTAAAATCGGTACTCCTTTTTCTTTGTAGGCGAATCCGAATTAACTCTAAGTCTCCAACAGATAAGCTCATAAGTAGAATTTGGTTTCTTCCATCCCATATTACTCCAATAGTCCAAGGTGCTAAAAGGCCTCTACATCTCTCTTTGTTGATCCAAGACATTTTGATTTTTAATTTGCACAAACACAAACTAACATACAATTTGTGATTTTTGGCTTAGTTTAAACATATTAGGATCGAAGCCGTAGTCAGATTTAGCTAAATGGGTTGGGTTAATTGTTTGGCTTGACTCGTTTGATCCATTTGATTTTCTAATTGTTTAAAAACATGCTAAAAAATTGTTAAAAACATAATCTTATGTCATAACTTAAAATGGTTGGGTATCAAAATTCTTTTTAATAAAAAAATGTTTAAAAACATAATTTTATGTCATAACTTAAAATGGTTGGGTATCAAAATTATTTTCAAACGGGTTTTGGTTTTCTTTACTTATGTGTGTCAAAATTTAATAACTAAAAGAAAATTTGACACCATATGTATAAATTAAGCGGATTTGTTTTATATACGTTTGTATTTTTTATTGTAAATTTGTAATTTTAGAGTATTAATATGGAACATTAAAGAAAACCGAGTTAAAACCACAACGTAATTTGTGTCAAACTATGAATATTTGTGTTGCATTTGGTTCGGTTCATGTGTCGAACACAACTTTTGGTGTGTAAAATGTTCACGCCTGAATTCTATCAGTGCGGGATGTTTTTATCATTATTTAATCAGAGTTATAAACATTTTGTTGCATCCATTTAAGTTCGTGAACAGTTGCGGATCCATGAATTAATTGTTAGGTGTGCGGATGAGTGGTTAAAGCATATTTTCAACTGGTGCGATCGGTTTTTTTTTTTTGCCTAAAAATACACTAAAAATTTTTTTATTCAAGGGGTGTGCCCGCCCATCCATGCTGACACTTAGGTCCGCCCTTGTTTGTGAAGCACAATTGCAATTGCTCATATCATGCAAGTATATCCTGTGTTTATATGAAATTGCATGGCATAACTACATTTGTTGCCAACTCTCTATGTCTGGCCACCAGATGCGTAAACGAGCCGATTTGAGACAGATTTGCTAAAAACTCAAAATGGATTGAGCTTAACGAGCTCCAGGATAATGGATGATCGTTGAATAAACAAGCTCGAGCCCAAGCTTTACAAGCCTTACGAATATAAACGGGTATATTATATATATAAATATAATAAACTTTATTATATATAACAAATATATAATCTATCTATACTATATAATAAAAGAAACCACTTTTAGGACACTTGTCATCATATTAGGCTATCTCTTATAGATAATTATTATTTTAATTTAATTTCTTATAGATAATTATTAGTTTTAGTTTAATATTATTTAGTTTAATATCTTATATTATAGATAACCCTTCTACTAAATATTATTAGTTTAATATCTTATGGATAATTATTATTTAGTTTTTTTAATAACAAAATTAATGTGCTAAATGTATGTTTACAACTTGGGTGCGTTATTTTATTTTGTGTCACATATTTGTTACAAATACATTAAGAGACGTGTTTCTCTTAAAGTTATTAATTATTAATAGAATACCTTTCTTTTATTATTTTATAACAACCCCGTGTAGTACACGGGTTAAGTAAATAAAAAATCAAATAGTTAATAACTAAGATTTATAATTAGAAAATGATATTTTTAAGATGCGTTTCTGATTTCCAATTTTTTTTTTTGTGTCATGTATGAACAAAACGTGTGATGTTTGTCAAGTTTACAAATATGAAAGTATTTGAACCATTGATTAGAAGACCACCTAATATTATTTATCATTTATACATTTACAGAGTTTTAAATAAAGAGTTAAATTTATTGAGACTTCGTTAACAAATTTTGCAATAATAAAATAATATATTTTTATCACGAAAACCAAACTTTGTATTAATATATTAAATATTTTTATTTTCACTATACAAAATTACATTTACTCGACCCATGTAATACATGAGGTTTTTTAGATATAACTTTTTATTATTTGATATATAAAATTAGATTTATTGAATTCGTACAATACACGAGGTTTTTTAAGGATATATATTTTTTTATTATATAGTACAAAAAATTACACTTATTCAAACCGTGTAATGCGCGTATTTATAAAGATGTATTTTTTTATTATTTGGTAAACAATATTACATTTATTCAACCCGTGTAATACACGTGGTTTTAAATATATAACTTTTTGTTTGGTATATAAAACTACATTTATTCAGCCCGTACAATATGGTTCTTATAGATATAACTTTTTATTATTTAATATAAAAAATCATATTTATTAAACCCGTGCAATAAATGAGGTTTTTAAATATATATTGTTTTATTATTTAGTATATAAAATTTATTTATTCAACCCGTGTAATACACGGGGTTATAACCTAGTTACATACATATAAATATTTTATATAAAATTATGAATAAAATAAGTAAATAGTATATATTTTGTACGTGCAAGTTCATGGGAAAGTTTTGTTTCTTTCATCCTTTCTTTTAGAAAATCAGAATTGGTTTCTGACGTAACTACTGGGCTTGTAATTTTTCTACAACACTTTAGCTCCGGCCCATTTACTCCAAGTTGCTAATTCATAAGTTAATGACAAACATATACATTTTATATGTAAAATAAATAACTCAAACAAATATATATGTCATCAGCTTCGACATATCCATTATCCAGTTTATATTCATCTTCACCACCGTAGAAGACCCAAAAAAACTAAGTTCGGTTTATTTCTGTATAGGCCAGGGCCATGTTCGATGATCACGAAATGTCGAAGGCCATGGTAGAAAAAATGAGCCTAACATTGTCCATAAGTAAAACACACCTATAAATGTTTATCAGGCATGTTAACTCAAGGTTTATTCATCTTCTCATGAGTGTTGTTAGACAAAAAAAAAAAAAAAAGAAGTGGCCATATGATATCATCAAAATTGGAGGGGCTATATGAGAACACCAATCAAGACGGAGAAATTGAATAGTGATTATGCGAGAGAAACTAAATTTGTTAATTAATATAGGGGAAATAGGTTTGAGCGGGCATGTTTAGCTAAATAGATTGGGTTTATGTTGACTCGTTTAACCTATTTGTCTTCTTTTTCCTTTATTTTAATATGCTTTTGTGTCGTAACTTAAAAACTTGCGAAAGATATGGGGTCCAAAGTTGAAAGTAAAAAAGTGTTGGGGTTAAATTGTAAAAGTGAAAAGCTTTGTGTTAAAAGTAAAAAAAAAATCAAAGGAGTTAAATTACAAAGATAAAATGTTTTGGGTTAGAAGTAAATTTTTTTTTTTTTTTTTGAAATACTCCATAAACATAAACTACAACACCATAAAACCGATAAATGTTGTTAATTTATGGGGCTGTTTGGTAGTCTCTTAATGACCATTCAGATGCTACCTCTTAATGGTTTAAAACCTCTGAATGAATAAGAGGTAATCTCAAGTCTGAATGGTTAAGAGATAATTTATGAATAGTAAATTATCACATGTCACATTCTTCTACCTTCTCATTGGTAAAATTCTCAATGGTTCCATTAAGAGGTAGCCTCTTAATGACCATTCAGAGGCTACCAAACAGCCCCTAATTATTGCTATAATAAAATTGATTGCCATATTCTATACTATAACATTTCCAATTGTATACGGTACTAATCATTATTGGTTAATGTAAATTTGTATGGCTACATTATTATTATTTGTTTTCTTTAAATAATTTATGTTTCTAACCTTGAGTTTTAATAGAGTAATCATACGATCTCTAAACTCTAATATATTTTTTTTTATAAAGGATTTATATTAATGCCCTTGGACTTTAATAGATTTATCATACGGAAGTTTTAAAAAAGTTATTTTTCTTTAAACGATTTACCATTTATCATACGTGATACGACACTTGAAGTTTAATAAAGCTAATTTTTTAAACAAATATTTGTTATTTTATCTTTTTTATTTTACTTCTTATTTATTTAAAGTAAAACTAACTTTTAACTCACAACATGTTATTTAAATATGTTGTTTGATTATTTTACCGTCGTTTAGATTAAAACCTACATGGTCTAAATTAACCCTTCGATATATCATGTAACAAATTTAATTATTTACCTTATTATAGTTAAAGCTAACTTTTAACTTTAGACATATTTACTTAACCATGTTGATTGCTTATTTTACCGTCATTTATATTAAAGCCTTCATTATCTATAATAACAATTGACGCCGGCACCCTTATACAACCCCGCCATAGAGCACGGGCTCTAAGGGTTGAGATCCTGTACAAACAGTGCTAATTATAAGAACCGTCAGAACAGATCTGAACCATTGATAATTTAAATCAAGGGTTGATATTGATTATAAATAAAAACCCTTATAATTAAAAATTACTACTAACAAATTAGGGGTAATTTTGTAAAATTGCTAGTCATTTGACCATTTTCCATTAAATACAAATTCCACCAAGGTTTTTTAAACTAAAATAACTTTTATTTACTTCATTTTTTTTTTTTAAATATACCATAAAATCAAGTATTTTTTTTATCTTTAATATGAGTACCATATTGCTATACATTTTTTGTATTTATAAAAGTGATTTTTTAAAAAGTTAACAAAAGGTGTTTTATAATTGTGCTGATAACGTGCTGATTATGTGTTAATTACAAAATAATACAAACAAACATCAAAAGTAGATATAATCAGCACATCTGGTGTGCTGATAATGGAGAACGATTGAGAATGTTGTGCTAATGTCGTTTATGTTGATGATGGAGAACGATTGAGGACGATGTGCTGATAATGAAGAACAATTAAGGATGTTATGCTAATTATATAGTGTTGTGCTGATTATCTTTTTTGTAATTATTTTAATTAGTTATAAATAAATATGGTCAAAAGTTCTAAATTACCCCTAAACTAATTTTTTATTGATGGACACTTGTCAATTATGTGTTGGTTCTTACGTTTCTTACAAGTGTCGTAAAAGTCGGATTCCAAGGCCGAGTACTCGGCGAGTACTCGGTCCTCGGAACCCCTCCGAGGCGACTTCCTCATAGACGGACTCAATTAGTCGGCCTCGGTCAAACTCGGCGCCTAGTCGGAAAGAGTCGGCCTAGTCGGTCTAGGCGGTCAACGTGGTTTGTTGACTTTTAATTAGTCAAAATCGGCCTACTCGGCCTTGTACTCGGACTACTCGGACTTGTATTCAGAATATTTGAACTTTAAACATGTTTCATTTTAAATTATACTCAGTAGACATGAATTATGCTTATTTTAACATATGTATAATATATAACAATTAGGTTGTGTTTGTTTTTGCTTAAAGTGTCTTCAAAGGGCTTATGTCTGCGGGCGGGCAGACATAAGTGGTTAAAGACTGTTTGTTTTTTTTTTAAAAAAAAGACCTGAAAGGGGTCTTTATTTGCTTAAAAAAAAGCTATGGAATATTGCTTCAAGATCTTCACACACATCTTCACACACCACCAACCCTTCTTCTTCTTCTTCCTGCCACCACCACCTCCGCCACCACCACCGCACCACCTCTGCCACCACCATCGTCAAAACCCACCACCACCAAACCCATCAATTTAGGGAGACCGTAGAGAGAGAGAGAGAGAGAGAGATCTGAGAGAGAGAGAGAGAGAGCTGTGTGAGAGAGAGAGAGCTGTGAGAGAGAGAGAGAGAGAGCTGTGTGAGAGAGAGAGAGCTGTGAGAGAGAGAGAGAGAGAGCTGTGAGAGAGAGAGAGAGAGAGAGAGGTGGTTCCGTGACGGTGGTTCCGATCTATTGCTCGTTTGTAGTCTGCGAACGATGACGGTCTAGGGTTTGTTACAGGGGGCTAGGGTTTGAACGATGACGGCAGGAGACAGAGAGAGAGAGAACGATGAGAACGATGACGGCGGTGGTTCGATCTGACGGCGATGGTGGTGGTTTCGCGGCATGAGACAGGGGGCTAGGGTTTGCGGTGGGTTCTTGGAGTGGGGGCTAGGGTTTGCGGTGGTTGTTGGTTGTGGTGGTGGCAGGTGGACGGTGGAGGAGTGGTGGCGGATGATTGTGATGGTGGTGGTGAAGGTGGTGGTGGTTGTAGAGAGAGAGAGTGTGTTTGTAGAGAGAGAGAGAGCAGAGAAAACTCTTGTGTGTGTGTTGTGTGTGTGTGAAGTTGTTTTTGAAGAAAAAAAAAACAAACCCTCTTCTCCTTGCAGACTGCAGACATTTGGGCCACATCTTCTCTTGCAGATGCCTGCAGATGTGGTCCGCAGACTACAGACATTTTACATCTGAAAAAACAAACAGCACCTTAATTTTCTTTATAGTTACCATGTCCGCGTACTCCCGAGTACTCTCCGAGTACTCCGATTACTCCCAACTCCCCAGTCGGCCGACTAGAGACCGACTAGCGACTTTTACAACACTGGTTCTTACAAACTTACGTGTTTATATTTGATCCCATTCCCGGGCTCTAATACTAGTTATATTACAATTGCAATTTGCAAATTTCTACATACACTCATTGTATCTATTATTACAAATCATGGGAGCGTGTAACACAAAAGTACCCGACAAAAAAATTTGTGGGTGTGTGGGTAACTAACCCCACTAACATTTCAATTGTTATTCCCCTCTTGTTTTACGTTACCTTTTCGAAGATAATATTATTATTGCCCCGTCACTTTCACGTTTAAAATCACCCGTACATGCCACGTTGTCTTCTTAACTCCCCAACTTGCTATTTATATGGTTCCATATGTTATTACAAATATTGTCACACTTTCATAATTCAAATATATTATTATATCAATGGGACCTTTCCATTTATGGTACAGAAATGGTTTAAGGAACATGCATTTCGTGTGGTTACAATGTTATGGGGTATAAATAGGAGCTAATGTCGTGTAAGAACCATGGGCGTAGCATAGTTGGGGCCGGGGGAGGGGGCGACCCTCCGAACTTTTCGCTCAGTAGTGCTCGGTATGCAGTTTTCGTAGATAATTTTTTGAGTAAGCTGTCAAGATGGTCCCTGAGGTTTGGTCACGTTTGTCACTTTAATCTAAAACTCAAACCTTTTAAATCTGGTTCCCTGTGGTTTCAATTTTGTTGTCATTTTCATCCAAAAACAAAATATGGTCAGATTTTTCAGTTAACATCCATCATTTTTGTCCATTTCCTCCCTTTTAATGAAGGGCAAAATGGTCATATTTTTTTAGTCTGTTGTAATAAAACATTAAAAGACCATTTTGCCCTTCATTAAAAGGGAGCAAAAAGACAAAAAAAAAAGTCGGATGTTAACTGAAAAATCTGACAAGATTTTGATTTTGGATGAAAATGGCAATAAACTTAAAACTACTGAGACCCAGATTCAAAAGATTTGAGTTTTGGATTAAAGTGACTAAACCTCAGGGACTATTTTGGCTATTTACTCTATTTTTTTAGGTATATACATTTACCATAATTTTTTAGGTATAATTTTAGGTCTGGTGATTTCCGATCCCCTGGTCGGAAATCTTAAACTTCGCCACTGGTAAGAACATCGTGCTTGTTTTAATGTTCACGTTGGTTGTTATACAATTTGTTGTCTTGATGCAACTACTAAGTTTCATAAAATGTTGGAGCTGTGTTGAATTGGCACGTTGATATATGGTGACTTGGGCATGGGTGTTTATAATTCGTTGAAAATGATCAAATCGTTCTAGCCGAAACAAATTGATCTGTTTGAGATCTATATGATTTGGTTTCGTTAGTGTGACAGTAGGACTGGCGGTTTTGTAACACCCCGATTTCCACGTGTCACCGGTGGGGGAGTATCGTGACGTGGTTGGAAACGTAATAGTCAAACAACACAATATTATTATGCACAGCGGAAGCAAATTTAAAATATGATACAACCGGATTTAATATTGTTTATCAATGTAACAATATCCGGAAGTTTATCCACAGAACGGATCGAAACAAAATAACATTTAATGGTTCAACAGACTTCAGGCATCTTAAGCTTGCGAGACTTCTAGTGATGCTTAGGAGAAATCCCAGCCAATTTCGCTTAGTACCTGCATTTAATCTTTTTGGGAAAATACGTCAGTTTACACTGGTAAATACATTCAACTGACTCATTTTGTAAAATGGTTGAAAATTGGTTTTGGATGCACATGGCATAAACATTTTATTTAACTTGGGAGAATTATTTAATATTATAATCTTGTGAACGAATTATATGTTACTTATGCGTTCAGTAGCCCGGATCTTGTCCGGGTTAAAGATCAATAGACACACCACATTATTGAGTTATACACTGACAGGTGTACGCCTACACCCCGTGCTCAGGTCGTGGCCATCTCGTAAGATGATGCCAAGGATATCCGGGACATGGTCATTAACCCCCCAAAGGCTGTAAAGTAAACAAGACTGTTTAAACGAGCCGATCAAATTATTCAACTACCCACCTAACGGTGGAGATTTGATGCCCGATCAAGCGGTATGCTATATACCGTAACCCAAGCCCGTATAGGGAAAATAAGTTAAAAGTATTTACCTGAGCAAGTATTAATCACAATAAGCAAAATGCACTTAGCTTTTACTGGTTCCCCTAATCTGGAACGAAGGTTTAATATAACCTATTAGAATCCTAACGGGTCTTTAATTAAGCTTAAGCTTAGACCGGCTAGTTTCAAAGATACGGTTCGTACGCACGATTAAGCGAAGACCGGATAGAATGTGATTTAGACCCGACAAGTTTGAAGACTTGTTTAATATGGGTTTATTATTCACATTCTGGATTTTGAGATAAAACCGATAAGGTTTGACCCGTTTCGGCTAATTTATGTAAACTTGTTACATAAACCGCACCGAACGCGTAATATGCGTAACGGGTATCCGTAAGAGCCATATACAGGTTTCCTAAGTTAATATGCTTCAAATATGTGGAGACATTAGTGTTGGTGCACTTGTGTCTGTACTTTGTCTGTATTTTGTTATGATATAAAACGATGTCTCTTGTTAGTCTTGTTACGTCTTAGATGTGTTTATATGTGTGCTTAATGTAAGTTTGACCAGTCAACCATCCTCCTGGTTTGACTTGGTCAAACAGTTAGTTCAAGTTTGTAAGTTGTGTGGGTCGAAGGATGAGTCATCGAAGGATTGTTTATATCCTTCGATGAGCTCGAAAGATAACCTTCGATGGATATAGATGGACCTCGAAGGATATCATCCTTCGAGGTATATGTGGATCCTTCGATAGGTTGTATCTCGATAGATGATCTTTCGATCAGTCTAATTGATCCTTCGACTAGACGACCTGTATTGGTTATATATACTGATGTAATGTGTTCACTTCATGATGGGAGTGAACTTAGTCTTGTAGAGAGCGTATTTTCAGTTTGGTCAAGGGCTGTAACCGTGTCCACTGAAATACAAGAGAAAACTTTGATATCTTGTGTGTCTACCTTTCTCTTTGTAGCTTGTGTTCTCATTATAAACTACCGGTTTGCATTCTAGCTTGGATTCCGCACTTGCTAGTGTGTTAAACTTAACAAGGATAAGGTTTAACCTCAACCTCCGAGGGACCTACAAGTGGTATCAGAGCCGTGGCTCTTTTCCTTGTTAAAAACCGAGTTTATACAAGACTTTGGAGTGTTTGGACAAAAACTCACATGGTTTAGCATCTGTTTTTAGTGTTTTTCTTGCAGTTCTTGACTTAAAAACGTTTTCTAAACTAACCGGGTGTGTTAAAGGACGGGTTGGGTAACTTAAAAACTTGTTTTTAAAAGGTTTGGTCATTTCCGGCCAAAATTCCGGCTTACTCCGGTGACCGGTTTCTGGATAAGAACCTTCTGTTTTTGGGCATTATTTTATTAGTCAAATCTGGGTTGGCAGAAAGTATGGTCTGAACATACCTTTCTGCCGAATACTTTCTACCAACCAATCACCTTTTCACCAACCTGTCAATTTTTGTCAATTGTGTCAGTGAAGATCGAAGGATATTCTTCGAAGTCGAAAGATCAACTTTCGATCAAAGGAGGTTCGATAGATAATCATCCTTCGAACATCCTTCGAAGTCTGTGACTTATCTTTCAATCCAAGGAATCTTTTCGAAGGATATATCTGTCGATCTACAGGTCTTATTCGAAAGACAAGGATCCTTCGATTGGAGAGTCTTTCGAAATCATTGTTCGAAACTCAACAGTGATCTTTCGAACACTGTTGATCCTTCGAACAAGTTCTGTTCCTTCGATCCTAGTCTGTTTAAGTTTAACAAGTTTGTATTTTTCAGGTCTTTCGATCAAGGATCCTTCGATTGGTTGTTATCATTCGAGATTTTAAGATAGTTTGTGAAAATTAAATTTTTAAAAAAAAGAAAAATTTGTTTTCAAATTTTAAAATCAATTTTTACTTAATATATTAATTTTCTTTACAAAATGGGAACAAACGGTCAGTGGGATCCAACTGCGTGGACTCAAACAACTTTGACTCCACAATCATCAGCTACGCAATCATCAGCTACGCAATCTACCTCAGATTTCAACAAAACTGCATGGATGCAGGCTATTGCCCCACCTCAAGCTGCAATGATAACTGCAAATCAATGGGCATTGGTCACAAATCAAAGCAGCAGCATTCAAGCTATGATGCAGAACGACAGTGAAACTGGTACAAGCACAAAACCGCCAAAGCTAAATCACATCAATGATTGGGGATGGTGGAAAGAAAGGCTGAGAACTCATGTTCAGGGGCAAGGTCAAGATCTATGGATGTGCTTCTTCACCGCTTTTGACAATGATTTGGAAGTTGCAGGATCTAATCCAGAAACTTACAGCACTATGTCTGATGATGATAAGAAGAAATTTGAGTTAGAAAAGAAAGCATTCATGATTCTCACACAAGCTCTTCACAGAGATATTTACCACCAGTTTGTTTACTGCACGACTACTAAAAGCTTGTGGGATATGCTCACGTTACGATGTGAAGGAAATGCTCAATCTAGAAAGATCAAGCAAGAATTACTGAAGAAAGAATTTGAAGGATTCACGTGTATGGAGAATGAGACTTTGGCGGAGTTATCTACAAGGTTCCATCACTTGTTGAGCGAGATGTTTGCTTTTAGAGTCACTGCCACTCCACAAGAAATGGTGAAGAGATTCGCTGATAGCTTACCAGCAAAGTGGAGCAGTTATCTTGAGATTCTCAAAGAAAATGGTGTTCTAGACACAATCACCGTTTATGAGTTAATTCAAAAATTGGAGAACAAGGATGTAGAAGAAAAGCTTAAGGCAAAAAGAACACTAACTCCTCAAAATCCAGAGATGTACTATGGGATTGCAGGAGGTATCAGTGGAGAAAAACCAGTCTCTCAACATGCGAAGCTTCAAACAGCCTTCATCTCAAACACCGGGACTTCCACAACAAATCAGTTTGATCCTTCAGCATACACTATGTTTTCAAGACCAGATTCTTCTTCTCTACAACAGGATGTGCAACCGACAGCTCAGCAATTCACACCACCGCCTTTCTTAGACCCAAGCAGAGCTCAGCAGCAACAACCGCAACAGCAAGGGTTTTATGGAAGCTCTTCAAACTTTCAAGCCACTTCCAATCCGAACACAGTCAGATTAGACACTTCCAACTTTTCCAAAGTCAGTGTCGAAATAGCCAAGGAGCATATGGAGATGTTGAACACCTTGGTTAGTGCTTATTGTGGATTGGTCGCAGGTCAGATTGGGAATATCAATCTAACCAATGAAGATTATCAGCAAGTGGATAGAGAAGAGTTTGAAATGATGGATATCAAATGGGCTCTTGCTAGTGCAATTCGAAGAGCAAAGGAGTTTATGGAAAGGACGGGGAGAACCAACTTGAATAGCAACAACAACACCAAGTATGGTTTTGATAAGAATGCTGTCACTTGCTTCAATTGTGGTGAAAAGGGTCATTTCAAGCGGGAGTGTCAGAAGCCACCTAAGCAAGGAAATCAGAATCCCTTCAGGAATCAAGGACAACCACAACATTCTGACAGATCAATAGTTCCCGTTGGAGGAAATGCATCTGGATCCACAAACACTAATCCCCACAGAGGATTGGTTGTTCAAGCTGATGAAATCTGCAATTGGAACCTTCAGCTTGGAGAAGGAGGAAATGGTGGAACAGCATGTTATGCTAAAGTGATTGAGAAGGTAGTAGAACCCGTGTCTGCTGGTGAATCTTCAGAAGATGAAGATAGTTCGGGTTATAGTGGGAGCATGGATGGGGAATCACTTGATGTTGGTGATTTATCAAGTGATGCTTTAGATTTGGAAGTTGATGAGCTTTTGGCTGAAGCTGAAGCATTATGCAAGAGGAGATCTATTCTTTGCCATAAATCTGCTGGAACTTCCGAGAAGCTTGCTCAGTTCTTCTCTGAAGATGGATCTTTTTCTTTCCATTCAGCCTTTATGGCTAATGTCGACAGTTCATCAAGTCAGGTATGTGTCGATGAACCCACTGTAGTTAGTTGTGAAAATTGTGATAGCTTAAATGTTAAATATGCTGAAAAGGAAAGTCAGTTTGAAATCACATACAAACACAATCAAGAATTGATTGTAGATCTTTCTAAAGCAACTGAAGCTAACTTGTTTTTAACCAGAAATGAAAAGGAATTTAAAGCAACAATTGCGTCATTAAAACATGATGTTTCAGAATTACAAAAGGCTGTTTTGCGAAAACAACATGCTAACAATAATCTTATTGACACAATTGAAAAGCAAATGGTAGAGTTGGCAACAGCTCGAAGTGAATGTGAAACAATTAAGCAGAAACTGGAAAGCTATTCCAATTCCCGCTTTGTATTGGATCACATCATTGACGTTCAAAAGAGAAAGAAAAAGGGGGACGCACCCTGTATTGGATTCAAATCATGTCCTCCCCCAATGAATCACAATTACTCCAAATTGCCTGATGACGAGGATATGCCCCGTTTTGAACCTACTGTGCCACTCGGTCTAGATGACTTTGCAGCAGGCCTCGGGTTCACAACTGGTACATCATCCTCGGGTCAATCAGAATCTGAGAATGTGACAGATTCATCGTGTGTTAAGGAACAGAGTCCTCCCATTGTTGAGGATACTGATTCTTCGGATGATGAATCTGAAGAAATTGTGAAACAACAGTCTAACTCGGTTACAACAGATATTCCAATCGAGAATCACATCCTGTGTGATCCACCAGTGAAACCGAGTAAGACTGAAATGTCAAAAGCAATGGAGTCCCTTGTATCTAGCCGTGAAGAGAATAACTTGTTGTACACGCTCAAAGGAGATAGCAAAATCTACTCTAACAAAGATTTTCCAATTAAAAATGTAAATCAAGATTTAATTGAGCAATTTTTTGAAGGATGCACTGATAAGTTTTTGGGGAACAAAAGTGGCAAAGTTACCGTCACTCAATGTGATCCAATTCCGTGTGAACAAATTAGAAAACAATACGGAAACCAGAAACTACCAATTGAGCGAAAACAACAAGTCAACTCCGGAAATGGTAAAATACAGGGAAAGAAGGCTCAGAACAAGAATGTTCAAGCACCTAAAGTTCAACAGTCTAAGGCTACTCAACCTAAGGCTGCACAACCTGCAATTCAACAATCAAAGGTTGAGCAACCTAAGGTTCAACAACAAAAGGTGCAAAACAAAAGAGCTCCTGTTAAGAAACGAGAACCGAAAATGAACTTTGTTGGATCCACGGGTTCAGACAAACTTGAAACATTTCAGGATAAATCTAACATTGATTTTATAAAACAAGTTAGAATTTTAAAACGAAATGATCAGAATAATTACACCCAACACACCAACGGATGTGATTTAGGTCCAAGCACGTCTAGATCACAAAGTTCATGGTCTGGTTCTCCGTCTGGTCATCAACATGTTTCTCCGAAGTTTGTAGAGCGGAGAACATGTTTTGAATGTGGGACAGTTGGGCATATTGTAAGATATTGGCCACACGTGCAAAAGCTGAAGTAAAAAACGAGTGCTCCCCAAGAAATCGATTACCGAAAACGATCAGTTTCCCCGAAACAAGACCCACGTGTCCTGAAAGAAAGGGAAAAGAAATTAAAGCAAAAGAATCAAAAGGTAATTGAAAAGGCCTTAAAATCAGAGGTCAAAGAAGAAAAACCTGTACAAGCAAAATCTGAAACTGTAAAACCAGTAAATGCTAAAACAATTAATTCAAATACTGGTAAAGGACAAACAGCTTGGAAGAAAAAGCAGGTAATTCAATCAGGGGGAGCACCACAGGTTCTTTTTCCTAATCATCAAGTGATTGAGATCACTTTCCTTGATGATCAAGGACGACCCAAGTCCACAAAGGCCTGGGTCCCCCTCTCAAACTGATAAGTTAATTGCATGTGCAGGCGGCTCCAGGAGGAACTATTAATAGTCATTGGATTGTTGATAGTGGGGCTTCCAGGCACATGACGGGCGACTATCGTCTACTTTTCGATGTGCGAAGTATAAGAGGAGGATATGTTGCGTTTGCTGGAGACAAAGGAGGGTATATCACCGGCGAGGGAATGATCTCAAATGGAGTTGTGAGTTTCGACAAAATCAATTATGTGCAACAGTTGGATCACAATCTCCTGAGTGTTTCTCAGATCTGCGACAAGAAATTCACCGTGCATTTTGATGATGCCGGTTGTTATGTGCTGAAGCCAGGATTCAAGATTCCCGAAGAATGGATTCTCTTATCAGCACCAAGAGTTAATGATTTGTATGTCCTCGATATGAGCCAAGCAATAACCAAGTCCAAACAAGTTACTTGCTTTATTTCAAAAGCCACTGAAAAGGAGACGATCTCTTGGCACAGACGGATGGGTCATATTCACCTCAGAAAAATGAATCACCTTGTCAAAAACAATCTGGTGAGAGGTGTCAATGTGAAGAATTTTCAACTTCAAGATGTCTGTGTGCCGTGTCAGAAAGGGAAGCAGATCAAGAAATCTCATCCATTGAAGAAGGTTAACACTGTAAACATGCCACTCGAACGTTTGCATATGGATCTTTTCGGCCCAGTCAAACACAAGAGTGTGCACGGGGAAGTTTTCTGCTTGGTAGTCACTGATGACTATTCAAGATTTTCATGGGTTGATTTCCTGGTCCACAAGAGCGAGACTCCAGAAATTCTAAAGAAATTGATCAGCTTGTTGGAAAATCTTTATAATCTAAAGGTGAGGCGAATTCGAAGCGACAACGGAACCGAGTTCAAAAACAGGGTTATGGATGAATTTTGCACTGCAAAAGGAATCCTTCATGAATACAACTCTCGGTACACGCCACAACAAAACGGAGTCGCTGAAAGAAAGAACAGAACCTTAATTGAGACTGCAAGAACCATGTTGGTTGAGTCTCAGCTTCCAGTTCGATTCTGGACTGAAGCTGTTGCCTCGGCTTGCTACACGTTAAACAGGGTTCTCACAGTGAAAAGACATGGCAAAACGTGCTTCGAACTCCTACACAAGAAGACTCCTGACTTGGAATATATAGAACCTTTTGGTGCACCATGTACCATGATTGAGCCTGACGGGAAGTTTGGTGCCAAAGCTATCGAAGGTTACTTCCTTGGGTATGCTACTCCTAATCTGCGAGTATGGAACCTAACTACCAAGAAGATTGAAGAATGGGGTGAAGTAAGAGTTCAAAGATATTCTAATCCACCGAAGCCTTCTGGAGATCCATGGATGTTTGATTATGATGGTCTTTTCGACTCATTAAATCTGCCGACATTTGATGATGACAATGCAATTGCTCAAATGTTGTCTGAAAGCGAGAATGCGACTGGCTCTCAGTTAGCTCGCCCAATTATTGTTGACTCACAAGCATCTTCTTCTGTCAACAATCTTGTTTCAAATGAGGTGTTTAATGATGCTGTCGACTACAATTTGTCATCGGAAGATGAGGAGTATGTTGATGCAAATGATGGTGAAGCACGGGGTCCGGTTCAAGGTACTTCAGAAGCAACGGATCCAGTGTCTGCGCCAATTGTCCAAGAAGAAAATGCATCATCTTCTACAACTCAACAGCTTCAGAATGATATCGGGAATTTAAATATCAATAACTTGAGGACCAATGTTGAAATTCCTCTAGTTCCTGAAACCCGAATTCATAACATTCATCCTCAGCAGAATATTATAGGTGATGTTCTCAGTGGTGTAAGGACAAGAAATCAAATTAGAAATAACGAAAATGCTGGCTTGTATGCTGAGATACGAGAATCGGGACAACAAAATGATTGGTCTTTCGCCTGCTATGTTAGCCAAGAAGAGCCTAGATCTTGGAAGGAGGCATTGAAAGATGATTCCTGGGTGGAAGCCATGCAAGAAGAACTTCAGCAGTTCGAGAAGTTGGGCGTTTGGAAATTGGTTGATAGGCCCGACAACTACAAGAAGATCGGAACTCGTTGGGTGTTTAAGTGCAAGAAGGACGACCGTGGGATTGTTGTCCGAAACAAAGCAAGGTTAGTTGTTCAAGGCTTCAGTCAGATAGAAGGTATTGACTACAATGAAGTGTATGCACCTGTTGCACGTCTGGAGGCTATTAGAATCTTTCTAGCCTACGCATCCTTCAAGAAATTCAAGGTGTACCAGATGGATGTTAAAAGTGCATTTCTTCACGGAGTAGTCGAAGAGGAAGTATATGTCGAGCAACCACCGGGGTTTGAAGATCCATTACATCCTGACAGAGTTTTACTACTTAACAAAGCGTTATATGGTCTTCATCAAGCACCTCGAGCCTGGTATGAGACACTGTCTACCTACCTGCTGAACAACGGGTTTAGACGGGGTTTGATCGATTGTACCCTCTTCATCAAAGAAAAAGGTGAAGATCTTCTGTTGGTACAGGTATACGTCGATGACATTATCTTTGGTTCTACCGATGATAATTTATGCAAGGAATTTGAGAAGGTGATGCAAGATCGATTCGAGATGAGTGCGATGGGTGAAATGACGTTCTTCTTGGGTTTGCAAGTTAATCAGTCCGAATCTGGAATTTTTATCCATCAAACCAAGTACGTCGGAGACATCTTGAGCCGGTTCCAGATGTCCGATTCGAAGCCAATTTCTACTCCTCTTCCGCAGAATCACGGGATTACTCCGGATGAAAAAGGGGAAGCTGTGGACTCTTCACTTTATCGTGCTATGATTGGATCTTTAATGTATCTTACCGCATCAAGACCCGACATTATGTATCCAACGTGTCTTCTCGCCAGATACCAAGCGAATCCGAAGGTCTCTCACTATGCTGCTGTCAAAAGGATTTTTCGTTATCTGAAGGGTTGCCCTGACACCGGGTTATGGTACCCTAAGGATGATAACTTCGATCTCAAGGCTTACAGTGATTCTGATTTCGGCGACTGCAAGAAAGATGGCAAATCAACTACAGCAGGATGTCAGTTCTTAGGCAATCGCCTAGTCACTTGGCAGTGCAAGAAGCAGACATGTGTGGCTACGTCTACATGTGAAGCGGAATACATTGCTGCGTCTAGTTGCTGCTCCCAGGTTCTATGGATCCAACAACAGATGCGGGACTACGGTTTTGAATTCCTAACTACTCCTATTTTTGTTGATAATGAAGCTGCTCTACAGATCACTAGAAATCCTGTACAGCACTAAAAAACGAAGCACATCGATATTAAATATCACTTCATACGTGATTGCTTTGAAAAGAAACTTATCGATGTGGTTCACATTCATACCGATCACCAACGTGCCGACCTTTTTACCAAAGCATTTGATAAATCAAGATTCGATTATTTACTTTTGGTAAACGGCATAAAGGTGAAGCAAGAGTAACCGACATCGGAAAATCGTTTTTGTAAATATTTTTTATTAAAAAAAAAAAAAAAAAAAAAAAGGTGTCTTTATTTTCTTTGTTTTTAAATTTTAGGGGGAGAAAGCTTCAAAGAAAATTCAAAAACATTGAAAAACCACAAAAATACAAAAATATGTCTTTACTTTATTTACTTTCTGCATTTAAGGGGGGGAAATTTCAGAAAAACACAAAAACAATAAAAAAAAAAAAACAAAAATGAGTTTCTTGGCAAGATAAGAGAAAATGATATTACATCAGAGGTCGGTCGAAACATGGTTCTAGAAATCAAAAGAAAAGAAAAAGATAAGTAGCTCTACTAATGATGTACCGGTAGACTCACGATCATTTTAAAGTGTGCAGGAGATATAAACATAACGAACTGAAAACCGCGTGGGAACCGCTCATTGGCATATGGTTTTGGTACCGAAATTTCGTTTGATAGATTGCCGAGGTTCTGAGATATTCGGGGTTTATGCTGTTTATCATCTGGGTATCATGGTTGTATCTTTTACCGAAAAATAACGGGGACGCAAGTCTAGATCTTCCATGATACCATACATACGTGTACATATTGCATTCGACCTCAATAAGTGATAAACAATCACATGTCCAAACAAATAAGTGATAAAATATCACATTTATCCGGGAGTCAAGTTCGTCTCTCTGCTGTACGGAAGTACTGACCTGTTCACGGACTTGCTCCTGTGCCCTCATGCATATGAAAATCAAGTTCCTCATCAATAAGTGATTCTATCACATAGGGCTTGTTTTCAAATCAAATAAGTGACTTGTTCACATTTTATATACGTTAAAAACGGATGATAAATGGTATACTCCCCAGTAAGATGAACTCTCGTGCATACCTTGATACGGGAATGTGTCGTGAGTGGATGAACGCCGGTCGGTAAGTATAAATCATACCTTAAATGTATCTCAATGCATTATGATTACACTTGATCGTTGAGTTTAAGTGGATAACAATATCGGTAATTATGGTAGAATACTTATCCACTTCTGTAAAAGAATATTAAAAGGAAATGTGTTTTTGACAAAAGACCGCAAACTGATATGATTCTCTTCGCCAGAAACTCGCCAAAATATTGTTGTGTTTGTACATATTTATTTACTGCTTAACTTTAGTGCTTAACTTTTATTGTCTTTTTTTTAACAGTTTCTGTCGTTTGGTGCATATCAGCACGACATTAGCGGTGATGTCGTTTGATAACATTCAAAGGATTCTAAAATTGTTGTATTTTATTGTTGTCTCTTATTTTATCAAAATCCAAAAAGATTTTCAATTTAATCTTATTTTTGATTAACCGATGTTGGTACTCGATCAGATATCTGGCAAGCCGAATTACTTCATAAAACTGACCTTTGCAGAACTTCATAACGGACAATTTTTCAAAACGGTCATTTCTGAAAGCTTTTAAGAATTTGAAGGGTTTAATTTGCAAATTCCCAAAATCCAAAGTGTTGGTGAAAATCTGATCCTTCGAGGAAGCAATGGCTCTCGAAAGATCAGATGGTCAATGAAAGTCAATCTTGATGCTCGAAAGATTATTTGGTCAACGAAAGATTTGACTCAACTGGATCCTTCGAGCTGATCAGACTTTTCGAAGGATGAATCAGGTAGAAAGATATCCTTCGAGGATTATCTTTCGAGGTTGTTGAGGATTCCACAAATATCTGGTATCTTTCGATCCAGATCTGGATCCTTCGACCAAATATCTCATCTTTCGAGCACCTTCTTCATCTTTCGAAAGGTCATTTATCCTTCGAGACGGTTCGACTTTCGAGGTCAGAGTATAAAAGGGTATCATCTTCTTCATTTCAACATATTAGTCTTGAGCCGGAAGCGTTCACCGATCTCCCTGAATCCTCAAGTGTTCAACAGTATCATCCAGTCACGGGTGAACTATTAGAAGAGGGAGAACACGTTACTGAGATGTCTGATGAATGTGTGTTAGCTCTGACAGCAATGGATGAAGTTGATTTGACCACGATCGATGCTACTCCGTTAGTTCCGGACGAAACCGATTTCTCTACGATTGAAGAAATCTTCATCGGTTCGGATCCGGAACGTCCCGTTTATGTTAGTCAAGATAATGTGGAGCTTAATTCGCTTGATGATGATTTTGTGGAAGCAAAGACGGCAGAATCTTCTAATCCTTCTTCAGATTCTCCTTCAGTTCAAGAAAACCGTGAAAAGACCGTGAACGAATGGCGAGCGGATTTCCTAGCTAGGAATCCTCCTCCGCTCCCTCCGTTGGATCAGGCCAACTACATGATTCTGGAAAGGAATCAGGCTAGGGGTCGTATTATCAGCTGGATGTTCGTCATGGAGCTTCATTGCATGGTTGTGAAGCGAGAATGCGGCCTTCAGTACTTCAGGACTCTTCTCAGCATTCTCTCACTTCCTTATTATGATGTTGCGGTTTTGGCTCAGCTGGAGGTTATTAATCGAGTCAAAGACAAGATGGTGGATTTGTTTGCCAAGAAGATCAGGTTGGAACGAAGAAGAGGTTGGAAGGATCCGCTATACAAGCCGCAGTTTCCTCGATACGAGCAAATCAGGTTCACGCTTGATCCAGAGACAAATACTGCTCGTTATCGATTGGTTTATGATCCTCCAAAGTTGATGAAGAAGATACCATTGTTGAAAATGAAGACAGATTTTCTGGGAAACTTTCATTGCTGGGTTTATGATGCAGATACTGGAGAAGCGGTGATCTTATTCCGAGACAGTCAGGAGAACTTTCGAATGATAGATCCGATGTGGATTACTAACATGTCCAGGTCGGATATTATTGTTCTTAAGGATCACGAGATCAATTACTTGGTTAGAGATCGTGAACAAGCAATGAAGTTTCAGAAGATGGCCCGGTATTGCTTCAACCTACTTGTGAATGCGGGAAGTGCATGGTCTACGCATCACTTAACGGTTGAAAGGACGTCAGAGACTTGAAGACACGAAGATCGAGACAAAGCTACAGCCAAGGGGGAGTTTGTTGGTGCACTTGTGTCTGTACTTTGTCTGTATTTTGTTATGATATAAAACGATGTCTCTTGTTAGTCTTGTTACGTCTTAGATGTGTTTATATGTGTGCTTAATGTAAGTTTGACCAGTCAACCATCCTCCTGGTTTGACTTGGTCAAACAGTTAGTTCAAGTTTGTAAGTTGTGTGGGTCGAAGGATGAGTCATCGAAGGATTGTTTATATCCTTCGATGAGCTCGAAAGATAACCTTCGATGGATATAGATGGACCTCGAAGGATATCATCCTTCGAGGTATATGTGGATCCTTCGATAGGTTGTATCTCGATAGATGATCTTTCGATCAGTCTAATTGATCCTTCGACCAGACGACCTGTATTGGTTATATATACTGATGTAATGTGTTCACTTCATGATGGGAGTGAACTTAGTCTTGTAGAGAGCGTATTTTCAGTTTGGTCAAGGGCTGTAACCGTGTCCACTGAAATACAAGAGAAAACTTTGATATCTTGTGTGTCTACCTTTCTCTTTGTAGCTTGTGTTCTCATTATAAACTACCGGTTTGCATTCTAGCTTGGATTCCGCACTTGCTAGTGTGTTAAACTTAACAAGGATAAGGTTTAACCTCAACCTCCGAGGGACCTACAATTAGTAAGATGTCTTTTATTATGCCCGAAACGAATTTAAATACAAACTATGCCCCGTAGGGGTAGTTTGGTCATTTTAAAGGTTGTAAAAGAGTTTAGATGTTTAACTGAGTTACAGGTCTGATGTAAACAGCAAACATACTAAATTTGATAAGTTATATCAGTAGGTTAAAGCATATATGTGAAATTTGTCAATTATAACCAAACTATGCACCGTAGGGGCATTTTGGTAATTTCACATAAGCCGAAAAGCTCAAAACCGAAGTATGAGTTAATCAACCTTTTCTTACTGTTAAAATATCATAATTTGCCTAAAATATCAGTAGGTATCAACCCGGGTATGTTCAATATGATTTTAAAACATACTATGCGTTAAAAACGCTAATTAAGGCGATTAAAGGCCATTTCCGGGTTCGATACTTAAATATGATATTTTTATATTTCCAGAAGGCTTAAAATAATTTATTTAACATATGTGATCAGTAGCAAAAGGTTTGGAGTCGTTTAGATAGGTAAAACTCATTTTATGGCCCGTAAGGGCAAAACCGACAATTACGGGATTAAGCCTACGACTATGAGTTATGCTCAGCCTAAAATTAATTAAAAATCTTTAAAATTCTCAAAATAATATATTACATCAGTGGGTATTACGTTTGATACCAAAAAGTAGGTTTAACTAGGCTATATGCTAATTATGCCGTTTTATTAACATAAAGCACAAATTTTGCGATAATGAGCATAACTCCTAATCTACAAGTCAAACTGATGTCAAACTTTGCATACAAGTTTATATATCAGTATTTAAGGTTTCTACACTTTTACATTTTCATAATTCACGTTTTAAGGTAATAAGGGCATAATGGTCAACATATGAGCAATTAACGGAAACATGCATATAAATTGGATAACTAATGAACCAAGGTGTGTAAACACAGAGGGTTGTTCTAACATGTAACCTAATCCAATTAAAGCTCTGAGGCATTTCTAAAACATGCCTAAACGGGTCAGAACTGAAAGTCAAAGTGAAAGTCAAACTATGTGACTTTCGGTTCCGAACCGGGTCTAAACAGGAAATTGTCGGGTTGAACATGTTTAGACATGTTCTTACACTTATTACCAAGTTATAACAATGATCAAACAGGTTGTATATGTTCTAGATAGCTAATCATGCATAAATTGCAATTTAAGAATCCTGTTGACTTTTTAAGTACATGTTTGACCCGACATTTGAACTAGTTAGAGTGGTGATCAGGGGAAACCCTTTTGAGGTTTTATTACCCACATAAATACCAAGCTATAACTACTTTTAATTCGAGATATGACTGAGCCATTGCTGACTAATCTCGAAGTCAAACCGTAATTACGACGGTTTGACTTTTAGCTAATATACTAAGCTAAACTCAATTTAGAAAAGATTAGAACACTTACTGAAGTCCTAAGCTTGATTAGGGAACACTTGAGAGGAAGTTGAGCTCCAGAAGTGGTCCTCAAATGCAGATGAAGGTGTGAAGTAAGTGTTTGCAAGACCTTGGCCTTTTATAGTGTTTTCACTCACCACAATGTGTTGACAACAAGGTCTAGCACACACCACAAGCTTCCCACATGTGTCCTAGATGCTTAGGAGGTGCTTTAGGGGCCAAGGGATGTGGAAAAACGGGTATAGGTCGCGCACAAAGGCAATGGCAGGCAAGAACCCACATTTCTCGGAGCTGGGCAGGGCTAGCGTGACGCCACCCCCCTCGCGTCGCGCTAGGCCTTGTCTGATCAGATTTTGTGATTTTTGCGATTTGATCCTTGGCTCTTCAAAACTCGATTAGGCACCTGATTTCTTGCATTGTAAACCCTCATATTTGATCTATAAAGGCTTTAAAACATATACCCACTTTGTTAAGTCCCCGGGTAACTTTATTGTTACCCGAAAAGTCCTAACTTTCAACGTTTACGCTTTAACACTTCGCACACGAATTTGATCATAACTTTCTCATACGTTAACGAAACTTTACGAAATTTAAATCGTGTATTCTCGTGAGCATATTTAACATTTTACAAAGCTTCGGGTTTGTCAAAAGGTCACTCAGAGGTATAAATTAAACATGTTGACACATTTGGTCCCTGTAGTTTGAAATCTCTCACTTTTAGCTTCGTATGATCCATGATTTATTCGTTTGGAGGTATGAGTATTGTGTAGGGTTAATGTACATTATATTTATTCACAGTTGACACTTAGAATACGTATTTTCACATACTTTCCGTGTTTGTCAACTTTAGTTCTTCTATAATATTTCTTTCACACGTTTAAACATTTGACACGTGTCTACACATTATAGGACGTGAATTTTCGAGGTGTTACAGGTTTGAAGCTTGGTACCGATTGTATGAGTCGGGGTGTTGCTTAACCTTCTTTTATTATTATTATTATTATTATTATTATTATCATAGTTAAGTGTCATTTACGTCCCTATGGTTTATCCACTTTTGTCATTTCAGACCAAATTTTAAAATTGCACAATTTTCCTCTTTGACATTATCGAAATGTGCCATTTCAACCCAAAAAACTAACCCAGTTAAAAAACTCAGTTAGCTCAGGGACGTAAATAACACTTAAATCTATGGGACGTAAATGGCACATAACCCCTATATTTTTTATTTTTTAAACTTATTATTATTATTATTATTATTATTATATATCCGGTACCAAATGCTTATTCTTAAGTGTGCGTATATAACAATAATAATAATAATAATAATAATAAGTAAAAAAAAAACTATAGGAATTATCTGGCATTTACGTCCCTGAGCTAGCCGAGTAAACTGAGTTAGTTTTTTGGACTGAAATGACACATTTCAATAATGTCAGTTAGTAAAATGGTGCAAATTTAAAATTTGGCATGAAATAACAAAAGTAGACAAACCACAAGGACGTAAATGACACTTAACTCTTATTATCATTGTTGTCGTCATCATTATTATTATTGGAATATAAAGTTATTTGTAAGTATTGTAATAGTAAATCATGTTTTTCACTTTAATGCTTTTAATACAAACTAACGATCTTAACTATTAAAATACAAAAAATGGTTCAACCTCAAACTTGTCAAACCGAACCATTAAACTACTAAAACCAATTGGTCTGACCGGTCGACTCACCCAACTCAACTGGTTTGGCTTGTGGTTCACCGGCCCCTAAATTATATAACCACTTAAAAGGCTATGTCGGATTGGCCAGTGTCACGATATGGTTAACCACAACGCTTTAACTCCCTTTACCCTTTAACTTTGTAACTATAAATGTTTAGTCCCTCTACTTCAATAAAGTTTTGCAAATATACATGTTTAGTTCCTCAGCTTCAATAAAGTTTTGCAAATATACACGTTTAGTTCCTCTACTTTAACTTTGCTAATATACATGTTTAGTCGTTCAACTTCAATAAAGTTTACTTTAACTTTGCTAATATACATATTTACTCCCTCTACTTTTATTCATTTTAGTATTTCGTCTTTTAGTGTTTTTTTCTCGTTAACGTGACGAACCAAACCGACTCCAACCGCACAATATCGTTACCGGTATCGGTATTATCAGAAGTATATTGTTTTTTGTTTTTAGTATTTCGTCTTTTATGTTTTTTCTATACTTATGTTGACATTTCAATATTCTTTTTCCCGTGCGTAAAAAACATTTTACATTATCTCTTTCGGTTGCTGTACCGTCAGTACTGTACTGATAATCAAAGTTCCGTCAGGGATAAAATTACTAGTTCTTTCAAAAAGACCCATCGGATTTGATTGTAAAGGGTAAGTATTGACATGCATTTGTATTTGTTTACACATGGATACTCACCTTTTGGTTGGATTGTCTCATTTAATAATGGTAGGTCAAATGTTTTGTTGGTGACTTGGTGAACCACCCACATCTTGCCATTCAATGTTATTTGTTATAAATATGTAAATTACATAGCGGTTTTTGACTATTTTGTTAATAACAATAAAATTATTCCGACGTGCTAACATTCCTAATCGTTTACGTGACATACCGGTACGTTTAATATTCAAGTCAAATCCAGAAAATCAAAATAAACCGATAGTGAATATGTAATTTAAGTTTGATTGTTAAACTTCAAAGATTTTGATTTCATTTTAGAGGAAACATTGTAGTTATGAAGTCAACATAAAGAGGCACAAGTTACACCCTTAAAAACCTTACAATAATAATAGAAAATGGATTTAATGGTTGAATTTTAAACTTGTTTTTAGGATTAATTTCGAGTTGTCAAATTATGTGTTTCTTACTTACGGTACTCTCGATTTCAAACTAAATTCGAAATCCATAAACATTAAGTTCAGTTTTGAGTCGGTCTCCGAACACTTACAAGTTACAACCTTGGCAAATAAAAAAGTTGTGTTAGTAAACACCACAAGTCCTTACAATTACATTTTTTTAATTATTAAAAGTTGAAAGATTTTTATATTAAAAAAGCATAACCGAATTCAATCAAATAATACCTAAAAGTTCTGTAAGATGGTTTTAAAATTGCTTAACAACTTTCAACTAAAAGTATCATAATTTATACATAATCAATCGCATTTTGTATATAAATATTGAGAATAACTATAAGAAGTATGCTGCTGAACAGTGGCGAATGTAGAAAATTTTTAGAGGGGTAACGTTCTTAAAAAAAGGTAAAGAAATAAAAAAACGTCAAATTTTTCTAAAATTTACACTACCGCCGGAGCGTTAAGTGGTAGCGGGAGCTACCCCTTTGTATTAGCTATATCCGCCCCTGCTGTTGAATGTTGTCTAATTTTTGTATTGTATCAAAAACTAATTGTAAATGCTGAACCAATAAGAGGTCTGAATCATTAGGTGTTGAATCAATAAGAGGTCTGAACCATTAAGTGCTGAATCAAGAAGAGTCTGAACCATTAGAGGTCAGTATAATGTTTAACAATTCATAGGCAAATGTCTGGCCAATTCAGATAAGAGATCTTAACTATCCAGACTCAGTAGACTGCTTAACCATTTGGAGGCAAATGTCTGAACCATTCACACATCTGCTCGCAAAAGTACTAGGGCTGTAAACGAACCGAACGTTCAGCGAACAGTTCGTGAACCGTTCGGCGGGAAGTTCGTTTATGTTCGTTCGTTTAATAAACGAACGAACATGAACAAGAAATTCCGTTCGATTAGTTAAATGAACGAACATGAACAAAGGTCTCGTTCGTTCAATTGTGTTCGTGAACGTTCGGTAAGGTGTTCGTGAACATTCGTTCATTTGCGTTCGTTTATGTCCGTGTTTTAATTAAAGATTTTTCTACTTTCATATATTTTATCTATACTTTTTATACTATTAAACTTTTATTTATACCATTACCCTAACAATTAAACTAGGAAACCTTCTTTCACCTTGTTTATGCACAATTTCCCTTTCTTTTCTCATTATTTACATCGACGAATATGATCTACCTCCATTCCACAATAAGGGATTCAAGTTCTAGTGCTACTCTCTGGGCCATCCACCTTTATTCTTCATCGCATTCGCCAAATTTATTTGTGTTCGCTTGTGTTCGTGAACCGTTCGTGAACACACTCATTTCCTTAATGAACGAACACAAACATAAAATCTCGTTCGGTAAGTGTTCATGAACCGTTCGTGAACACATTTATTTCCTTAACGAACGAACACGAACAAGGCCTCGTTCGTGTTCGTTCGGTTCGTTTACAGCCCTACGCAAAACAAATAGTCTGAACCATTAAATGTTAAAACAGTGAAATATCCGAACCATTAAGAGCTGAAACAAACAACCCGTAATTTTTTTTTAAACGGTCAGATTCTATGATTAATAGAACAGGGCCAGCATATGCTCTAAAACCCAAAACAACCCGTAATTACCTGGTAATATATTATTATAGCAGTTTTTAACATATAGTAAAATAGCATTAAGATTCTCTTTCTCAAATTTTGAAAAAACAATAAAAAAAGAAATCAATTTCATCGTTCTCCTCACCTCCCTCCGATTCATTTTAGGGATCTCTTGCTCTCTCTCTCCACTCTCTGCAACTTAACCAAGAAGAAACACGCACACACACACACACTCTCTCTCTCTCTCTATACGTATAGATACTCATACTCACGCACATTGTTTCTCTCTCTACAATTCCTTCTAACTCACTCACTCAAACAATAATCACACAATCTTCTCCACTTTAACAAATCACCATGTGAACCTCTGACAACACACACACACACACACACTCATTTTCCGGTATCTCACTTTTGAAAAGTTCCGATTGCTTATAATATACTTAAATAATCATTGAATTTGATCGATAAATGGCAGCTTCTTCATCCAGAGGAAGAAACAGTCCGCCATTACACCACCGGAAACCGTCCAGTCCGTTTTCCTCATCTTCATCTACCTCATCGTTCAAGCAGATCGTTCCGAAATCCTGCTCTTCTTCTTCCGCTACGACGTCGTTCTACGGTGCTTCCGGTAACGGTAACGGTTCTAGATCCACACCTAGGTCTGACTCGATGTATTCCAAAGGAGGTGGAAACGGCGGCCGCTCGCCGGTAGGTTTTCCGTTATCAGATGAACTTGTTGGAGAACCGGTTGATAGTGTACCGAGATCGGGAGCCGGAGATAGTATTTCTGTGACGGTTAGGTTTAGGCCTTTGAGGTAATTTGAGTTTTGTTGTTGAATTTGTTATGGATCTGTACGTATTGCTGATTTTGAGCTGCCTAGGGTTTTGAGATGAAATTAGGTGACATTTTGTCTGAATTATTGATATTAACTGCCTAGGGTTTTGAGATCATATTAGGTGACATTTTGTGTGAATTGTTGACATTGTAGTGAACGAGAGTATCAGAAAGGAGATGAGATTGCGTGGTATCCGGATGGAGACACGCTCGTGCGCAACGAGTATAATCCTGTGACTTCCTATGCGTTTGGTATAAAATCTGGCTTTATTATGAAGATGCAAGAATGTTTAAGCTGAATGTTTTGTATAACTGTTGATTGTTATGTGATGATGCTACAGATAGAGTTTTTGGACCGTCTGCTGTTACTCAAGAGGTGTATGAAGTAGCTGCTCGACCGGTTGTGAAGACTGCTATGGAAGGAGTAAACGGTGCGGTAAAAGCAGATAAAATTAGACAGTTGAATTGCACTGTGACGTGATAGTTTGTTTACTGTTTTTGATTCATGATGGATTGAATGAAATACAATTTGATTGAACTAATGCAAGACTGCTAATGTAGGTACTGTCTTTGCTTATGGTGTTACAAGCAGCGGGAAGACACATACAATGCATGTAAGAGAAGTTTCTCTCCGTGTTATGTTATTGATGTTTAATGATTTTCAAAGTTATATATTGCGTAATTTCATCTTAGAAGGGCAACTATTGGAGTTTTATTAGTTATTTGGTCCATTTGGATTTTGGAAGACTTCATTAGTGATGTGAACAGCTATTAACATACCAGAATTATGTTGTTGCTGCTAATATCTCAGTATCTAGACACTAGCAAACTAATCCAGTGCGTTTTATGCTTTTTATATCTAATGAAGGCATGAAGCTAACTGTTATGTTACTTTAGTTGCATTTTGTAAGCCCCATTTGGAACTGTTGATTGCTTTATTTGTATAGCTGGTCATACAGTTTCCTGATAAGCTAGATTTCTAGTTGTTTGGTTGATTTCATCGGACCACATATTACTAGTTTGGTTAGAAATTAACATAGGAAAACGCTGATTTAATTTGGGATGGTAGGAGTATGATGCAATACTTAGAAGTTAGAACCTTTTAAAGGTTACATATGGTTATGCCTTTAGTCACCTCTTTGTTATCTGTATGTGTATTTTGCTTACAACTCTCAGTTATTTTTTTCAGGGTGATCACCTTTCTCCTGGAATAATACCATTGGCCATAAAGGATGTTTTTAGCATTATACAGGATGTAAGTGTTTTACATACTTTGATATTACATCACTGGATTCAGTATTATGACGGGATAGTCACTCTTGCCTGTGAGCATGTCCTTTATCGTCTCTTATATGCATGCACACAAGTGTCTGTATGAGTGTATCTAATATCCGTGTGGAGCTGTGCCACACATGGTTTGTTTTGATGTTTGAGGAGCATGGTTTATGAGTAATGAACATTTATAATCACATTGCAGACTCCAGGAAGGGAGTTCTTGTTGCGTGTGTCATATTTAGAGATCTACAACGAGGTTAGTGACGCTACTCAGATGGCTGCTTTTGTACTAATCCATATGCCAATACACATTATATTTCACTTCACTGCCAGTATTTGCATCAATATCAGATTCTTTATTTAGTCGCACATTATTTGTTATGATCCTTACTTGTATAAACTTAGTATCCTATGCTACACGTGCCAGGTGATCAATGATTTGCTTGATCCAACTGGACAAAATCTGAGGATTCGAGAAGATGCACAGGTTTCAGCAGTAACCATACATCTGATTTCCTGTTGTTAAATGTTTCTTCATTTGTTTTTTGTTGTCTATTTTGAACTCGGTGAGTTGGTGGCAATGTTTAGAATTGTTGTTAAATGTTTCTTCATTTAGCAATGTTTAGTTAATGCTTTTAATAACACTGCTCACGAGTACATCAAATGGGATTCTGAGACTAAAGACTTACCATCTTACATAATTGTTGGGGCTTGTATCTTTATAGAAAAAAAACACAATGTGGTCCACTGGTCCTTGAAGTTGAATTGTTTTAAATGTTTTTCCTCTTGTTACACGGGGTTAGCTTTATATATGTGTGTCTGTATAACTGTATATCTGATCATGTTACTTGTTCATTATTAGGGTACATATGTTGAGGGTATAAAGGAAGAGGTTGTCTTGTCCCCTGGACATGCCCTTTCTTTCATTGCTGCTGGTGAAGGTACTGCTGAATTAAACTGTGCTCTCATGTTTGTGCATGCACGTGTTCATACTCATATAATCTCCAACTTCTTTTGGCTATTATTGTTGCAGAGCACCGCCATGTTGGTTCAAATAATTTTAATCTGCTTAGTAGCCGCAGTCACACTATATTTACTCTGGTATGTATTCATTATCTAGCTTGTTACTTCATCTCAGGGTAGCCTCGTGCTAACATTTATGTTGATTACAAATGCCTGATAATAGTTTTAGTTCCAATATTGGCAATTTAAATTCTTGCTCTGTTGATAGTCATTGTGACAATCATTTACGAAATTCTCGAATATAAATTTGAATGGACAGATGATTGAAAGCAGCGCTCATGGTGACGAGTATGATGGAGTGGTCTTTTCTCAACTTGTATGTACAGTTTTTTCTTTGTATTCTTTACATGATGTTAGTGTTTCTTTTTCTTTTTCTTTATTACATGATGTATTTATATCCTTTTCATATTTGTTCTAGAATCTAATTGATCTTGCCGGATCAGAGAGCTCAAAAACTGAAACAACTGGACTAAGGAGGAAGGAAGGATCTTACATAAACAAAAGCCTTCTAACCCTTGGAACTGTAAGTTATTATCGAATTCTTACTGATGTTGCCAGACAGTTTATAAACATTAAGTTTTACTCATAGTCATATCATATGTTGTATTCTTGGTTTTAAAATGCGCGATGCGCTCTGATGCGTTTTGATCCCAAAAGCCGATGCACAATGCGTGATGCGCGTGCATCACGTATGCGATGCATTTGTCATTTAAAAGTTAATTTATAGATAAAATATTATTTGTTGTTAACTTTAAACCCAAAAGTTTAGAGATTAAAATAAAAAATACAATAAAATAGCTCTAGTACCATCAAAGTATTGGACTATATTATTATTAAGGTTTATTGGTGTGAGTCCACGGGCCCACTTTAGGTATCTAGGGTTTCGTACCTCTCTATATATTGTAATCATCTATTGAACAATAAATCAATCAGTTTTACCATCTTACACAAAGAAGTTCAATATAACCAAAATAAGCCTTGAACTCTTATGTGTGCAAGTAGTCTATGCAAAAGGTACGAGTAATCTATTCAGGAACTCACTTAACAACTTTATCAGCTCATTGTACAAGCTTATTAAGCACCATAGTTGTTAAAAGCCATCGCCTCTTGCGCCTAGGCCCATTTTTCAGGCGAGGCGAGGCAGTTGCACTTTAAGTCGAGGAAATTGCGCTTTAACTCTTCAGGTGATGGTTCAGGCGCACATTCCAGCAAGATTCCTAGATTCCGGAGAGTTTCCGGCTAAATTCCGACAAGATTCTAGCCAAATTTCTACTTTTAATCAAGGAAAACTACTTTTCTACACTAATACACTAATATTTTGGTACTAATTAGATGATATAAAGTGTTACATAATAGACTTTGTTTATTTTAATTGAAGAATAGTATTTTTTTTTTCTAATACATAATATATTTTTAAAATTTTTCATTATGCGCTTTATTTTTCTCAGGTCCTCGCTTTTTTTGCGCTTTGCGCCTAGGCCCCAAGCGAGGCCTATGCGCCTTGAGTGCGCCTAGTGCCTTTAATAACTATGTTAAGCACATTGTACAATTTTGCTCTATAGCGGTCGATTTCTAGAAAAAAAAATGCGCCATCATGCGAGCACATCAGGAGCGCATTATGTGATTTAGAGCGCATCATGTAATCGCAGTGCATCGCATCACCTGATGCGATCTCATCAGCGCATCACATATTATGCGCTCCTGATGCGCGCATTTTATAACAAGGTCTTGCCTGCTTATTTAGTTGTAAATGAGCATAGATACTTGTAATTAGTTACTCATGTCGTATTATCTTATATTTTATCATTGCTCTGTTATTTCTACCTCTGTATTTGATAATTATATCTAGTTATATAATTTTTTTTAATGGAAATTTATGTCACCTGGACTACAGGTAATTGGAAAGCTTAGTGAGGGGAAGGCATCTCATGTTCCGTATAGAGATTCCAAGCTTACTCGACTACTACAATCTTCATTGAGTGGCCATGGACATGTTTCAGTAAGTATAAATAAATCAGAAAGCTATACACAACAAATATTTAGTTGAATAAACGCTTAAACGGCTATCTGACAACTATCTCTCTTTTCTCTTTTTAATTCATCAATTTTTTTTCTTTGCTTACCAGCTTATCTGTACCATAACTCCAGCTTCTAGTAATATGGAGGAGACACACAATACATTAAAATTTGCAAGCAGGGCAAAGCGTATTGAAACCTTTGCTTCTCGGAATAAGGTCTGCTATGAAAATAGTATTATACATTTTTTTTTTCACAAGTTTGAAAATATAAAACGAAGTTGACAAATTTTGAAACATTCATCTTCCAGATTATTGATGAGAAGTCTCTAATTAAGAAGTACCAACGAGAAATATCAGTTCTTAAACAAGAGCTTGATCAGCTTAGAAGGGGGATGCTTATAGGTGTTAATCCTGAGGAGATAATGAGCTTAAAACAAAAGGTGTTATTTTATTTTTGGATAATGTTTGTGGTGGCTTACCTCTGTATTCAACTGTATTTTTTTAATAGGCCACACATATATTGAAAGTTAGTACAGTTCGCCTAAGTATGTGTCCAATTCTGGCCAAAAACATGATGGACGATGAAAACACCCTTATAAATTTTTATAAAATACAAAGAAATCCTTGTATTAATCTATCACAAAGCATGAAGCAATGTAAAAAAGCCAGGATGATTTTTTTTTCTTTTCAATTTACAACATTTTATAAAACTGTATACATACTTTGGGGCCTAGAGTTGTAATCTGGTGAAAATATAACTAGGTGTAATACATTTTTCTGTAGTTATGTTTTTTTTTTTTTAATTTCAAAGGGATAATGTTTTTTTTTTATAATTTTAATCAGACCTAACGTGCCACCCAAGTATGTATCTGGCTTTATTTATTCCAATTTTATCCAAAAATGACAGATGACGAATGACCCTTTTTGATAAACAGAAAACACTCTTATATTGATATATCAAAATGTATGAGTAAAAAAACTGGGGCCTTCTTGTCACTTGACAAAATTCTGCCATGTTATAGGTCTAATTAAATTTTATACTCAATGAGCAAGCTGGTTTTTCACTTCTACGTATATATGTTTTTATATTTACTAATTGGTATGTATTTAATAGTTAGAAGAAGGACAAGTAAAAATGCAATCACGGTTGGAGGAAGAGGAAGAAGCTAAGGCAGCTCTAATGAGTAGAATTCAAAGGCTCACAAAGCTAATACTTGTTTCTTCAAAAAATACAATTCCTGGATTGACAGATGTATCTGCTCATCAACGGAGTTTATCTGCAAATGAGGATGATGTAAGTTACATAGGTTCACCTTTTTCGCTGTCTATTCCTTTTTAGAACATTAATATCTGTGTACATGTCTTGCTGGTGTAACATTCGGTATTAAACATGAATTGCTTCATTTTTAGGTCATTAACTTTATTTTCTGTCTCTGTGAGTTATGCAAACGTCTTAAATTTGTTCCATCTGTCATAGTTATTGATAGCGAACAGTGGACGATAGCGACAAGCTACCTATACGTAGCGATAGCGATGAAATAGCGGGCACGATATTCTGTTTAGCGACACACTAGGAGAAAATTCTAGAAGTACTTTATATGTCTATGATATCCAAATAAGCTGTTTTATACATTGTTTTATATGTATGCTTAACCAAAAACCTAAAATCCTGCTATTTTATACCTATAAAATCCTGCTAATTACATTAAAGCAGGAAAAAAAACCCTAAAATCCCGCTATTTGCCGCTATTTACATTAAAGCAGAACCATCCATTGTCACCTCTAGATTAATGTTTCTGTTCTGGATTTTCTGCATCATGTTTTGGGGTTCATCTGGGATTGTATAAGCCAAATCTACTGATCTATAGTTTAATGGATAGAAATTGTCACCTCTAGCGTAATATCTCTGTTCGGGTTTTTTTAACTCCGGTTTGATTGCAATTTGATGTATGTGACATGAACTTGATGACTAAATTTATTTGTATATATTTCAGAATGGTTCTCTGGTCTCGCAAAGCGAGAATCAAAACGATTGCCCATCAGAAATATCTTATGAGCACAAACACAGAAGAAATTCCAGCAATATATCAGCAGCTGGTAGCATCAACACAGAATCAACTCAAGCGGGTGACCTTATTAATGGTTCTGCTGCTGGTGCAAAGCTGCCTACAGTATGTTTCAAGCCCCTTATTTTACGCATGATTATTTATAGAATCTAATACATACTATACGAAAATTAGTAGTATTGTATAAGAAAAATAAATTAATTGTTTTTATGAAAACCAAAGTAATTAATTACAAAAGTACATTAATATGTTTATAGTTACTTAGATGTTTAAGAAAATACTTTTTGTCAGAAATGATCAATAGCAATTATAAAAGCATGGTAAAAAGATAAATTTCATATTCAATATAATGTTTTTTTTCATAAGATAATATTTGTTTTCGATGTTGGCTATTTAACATTTTTATAAATTAGACCATATATAACATGGATATAATATAAATAAAACATTGTTGAAAAGGGTTAAAAACAAACTTATAATAGCTTGGTGTGATGAAACTGTTACACCAAACTTATAAAAGGATTTTCTTTTTCATATTTACAGATTTACTGCAAGAATTTCAGTTTCTAGTGTCCGTACACTTTAATATTAACTTTGTTATGAATAATCTTTTGTTTAATTATAGGGTGTAATCTCGATAGATCAGATGGACCTTCTAGTGGAGCAAGTTAAAATGCTTGCAGGAGAGATTGCATTCAGTTCAAGTACAATGAAACGTTTAGTAGAGCAGTCTGCAAATGATCCCGAGAGCTCAAAATCACAAGTATTAATTGTTTCTTCATCTGAATTTTACATACTTTACATTCAAGTTATCAAACATAGTTGTTTAAGATTCTGCAAATGATTCTGAATTCTGATATATATATGTTTGACAGATAGAAAATTTGGAAAAAGAAATTGAAGAAAAAAGAAGGCAAATGAGGGTATTGGAAAAACAGATTATCGAAAGCAATGAAGCTTCAATTTCTAATACGTCGTTGGCGGATATGCAACATGTAGTTTCTTTTGTAAATTTTTGTATAATTTCTCATTTCATTTGTCTGTGGTATTTACAAGCCTGTGTTTTTTTATTTTATAATTTGCAAGTTCATTAACATGAATTTCTGGTTGTTTTTTTCAGACAATGATGAGATTGATGACACAATGTGACGAAAAGGGGTTTGAGCTTGAGGTCTGCATGCTTAAATTATTTTATGTTTTGTTTTAATCTATGCAGTTAGTGCGGTAAAAAATAGGATATCGGTCAAGGGCCGATATTTGAGATATCGGTTATTGCGATGGGATATCAATGGGATATCGATAATTTTAATATCATGCTGAATCTATATATATAGCAATTTAACACTTACAGTCTTTTGCAACATGCAAAACATTAGAATTGTAGCAAGTAGGATTAAGACTTAAAACACTAACAATTAAGACTTAAAACACTAATAGCAACAACAAGAAGAAATACGAATGGTAGAACTAAGAAGAAAGGTACCAGGAAAATCGGTGATATATCGGTCAATATCGCTGATAATATCGGTACCGATATTCTGACCGATATTTTGCACCGATATCTCACCAGGGGACCGTTAACCGATATATCATTGATATATCGGTGATATTAACTGCATAGGTTTTAATTGTAGTATGACAATATGGGGTATATGGGACTCTCTACATTACGCTATCATCAAATTGGTATTTACTGTTTAGCATTTTAACTTATGATAATATGATTCTCATAAAATTCTTCACATTTTCAGCTCAAGACAGCAGACAATCGCATTCTCCAGGAACAATTACAAAACAAGGTATATATGAATGGTTAAAGCCACATGTGCTTTTTTATTTGTGTTCTTTTCATTGCATTTTGTTTGAATCATTGCTAAAGATGGTTCTAAAATTATGTTACGCATCACTAAACTGTTGTAGTTGGATGAAATAAACACCACCTTGTTATTTTAACACCTCAATGCTACACTGTTGACATGTCTTTCCCTATTTTAACATTTTTTTAAAAATGTCCCAGTGTTCTGAAAATAAGGAGCTGCAAGAGAGAATAACATTGCTTGAACAACAGCTGTCTGTAGCCCAGAGTGAGAAAACCCTTCATGGATCTGAAGAATACATTGATGAACTGAAAAAGAAAATTCAAATTCAGGTAATTGTTAAGTTCAAAAAAGTTTTACTATTTGGTATAAAAATGATTTAGGTGGGTTGGATAACCGGTCAAAAGAGTCAAAACGGGTAATTTTGCTACAACTTGGATTGATCTAAAACTTTTTTGTCTAAAAGTTTTCATAGTAGTTAATGTGTCAAATACGATTTTAGAAAATATATTTTTTTTCAATAATTTTTTTTTTCTTTGTAAACATAGTTGGTGGTTTAACAGGTCAGAGTCAGGTGATGTTAGTGTGCGTTGTGTTGGCCTCTAACTTTTGTGGTCCCAATCATTTTTATAAATAGTTGGTGTAAAAAACGAGTACAAAAAATATCTTATTTCAATATTAATCTATTTTTTCTTGTGTAAGATGATTCAGGGAACTTCTTGCACTAAAAAACACTTTAAATGTTCGGATTCTGATGTTTATTGTTTTTTTTTTTTGAGCAGGAAGTAAAGTACGAGAAATTAAAGCTGGAGAATGTCCAGAATCTAGAAGAAAACAGTGGATTATCAGTACAGAATCAGAAACTATCTGAAGAAGCATCTTACGCAAAAGAGTTAGCATCTGCTGCCGCTGTTGAACTAAAAAATTTAGCCAATGAAGTCACCAAACTCTCACTTCAAAATGTGAAACTCGAAAAAGAATTGGCAGCTGCTCGTGGCAGTAACCGCCCAAAAACGGGTCGAAACGGACGGATGATACCGGGTCGGGTCAATGATGAGTTTGACTTGGAAGATTTGAAAAGGGAGTTGCAGGCAAGGAAGCAACGGGAAGCAAGCCTTGAGACTGCATTGGCTGAGAAAGAACGTATAGAAAATGAATACAGAAAAAAAGCTGAAGAGTCAAAGAGAAAAGAAGCGGTTTTGGAAAATGATTTGGCTAACATGTGGGTTCTTGTTGCTCAGTTGAAGAAAGAGGTTAAAGAATCGAATATCAATGGTGAAGAAGGACACGGTGAAGAAAATGAAAATGTGAATGAACTAAGATCAGATGATGGTGATGTAAATAATATGGTTGTTAAAGAAAGCGATGTTTTGGATGTTCAAGAAGTGGATGTTCAAGAAGTAACTCATGATGATGCTAAAGAAAGTCAAGTTTTGGATGTGCCAAAGGAAGAGCCCCTTGTTGCTCGTTTGAAGGTAATTTCATTATTTTGTGACATCTTATTTTGTGGAAATATTGTTCTGCAAATAGTTTTATTTGTTTATTTGTGAGTTTAATTTTATATAATTATTTAATTTGGTAATCATGATTACAAATTTTTCAAAAAGAAGTATTACTATTTAAAATATTTGAATAAAGAGTAAAGTACACGAATGGTCACTGTGGTTTACCAAAATTTTGGATTTGGTCCCTAGCTTTCCATAAGTACACGGATGGTCCCTGTGGTTTGCACTTTATGACACATTTAGTCCCTAGCGAACAAATATAAAGGTTTATACAGGTCCCTGAGCTAGGGACTAAATGTGTTACAAAGTGCAAACCACAAGGACCATCCATGTACTTTTTGGAAAAAAAGCTCGGGACTAATGCGTTACAATATGCAAACCACAAGGACCATCCATGTACTTTTGAAAAGCTAGGGACCAAATCTAAAATTTTGGTAAACCACAGGGACCATCCTTGTACTTTACTCAAAAGTTTAGGAGATTGTATGCATTAAAATCAGACTTATGGTGACTTTTACTCGTTTGACATGTTCGACCCTTAGTTGCCTCGTTCCCCTTTTAGGCCTTTACTAAGTTTTTTGGTGACCTATATCTACCAGCTCTAAAGTGGATTGAAATTGCCAACTTAACTTTTAGTTTTCTAGATTAATGGGAAACCTTTTTTTAACCATTTAATACCACATACGTACATTTTTATTACCAAGGTACGCAATTTGATCACATTAAATGGTTAAAAGAGGTAATTATGTGGCATTAAGAAATGGTAAGGCTGGACGGTATGGTACCGTCTTCCAGCCCGTCAAGGTTCGGCGACGCGCGGCACACCACGCCGGGCCCCCTCCTTCCCGTCCGAATGTTGCCGTTTGCGACGGACCAAAAATGTGGGCCCCCATCTCAAAAGTAGCCGTTATTTAAAAAAAAAATTTTAATTCGCATTTATTTCTAAAGTCCAACGGTTATTTAAAAAAAAAATACCCAATTTGCAAGAAAAACCGAAAATTTTTGCACAAAAAACCGAAATTTGAAAAACATACCTGAGTCACTTGAAATTTGCAAGAAAAACCGAAAATTTTTCGTGTATGGTGGGTCCCGAATCGAACCGAATCAGCGAGTGAAAGGTAATTCTTGTTGGTGGGTTTTGTTATGTGAGGAAAACCGATCACAAAGGTGAAAAAATGGGAGGAAATGGTGGAATTTCGGCAGAGATATGGTGGTGGAAGTAGTGTTCGGCGGTGGGTTGTTGGGTGGGGTGAAAGAGTTTTGGTGAGTTTGGGGAAGAAAGGTGAAAAGGATAGGGTTTAAACGATCCGAAAATATTAATTAAACCCCCCCCCCCCCCCCCCCCCCCCCCCCCCCCCCTTTTTTAATATTAATGAAAATATTGTGTTAGTTTATTTGTTAAATGTTAAAAAAAAGTAGAAGATTAAAAAAAAAACATAAAAATGGTGGGGAGGACTATGACTAGGACCATCCTCCCATACCCTCTACTTTTGGGGGATGGACCATCCTTGGGAGGACTATGACGTGGCGCCTACGTGGCGGATCATCCTCCCTTGGAGGACCATCACCATACCCACTAGCCTAAGTGTTTTGCATAAAGTGATTAAAGGCAGGTCTTGAAAAACACTATAGACTTTTGCTTAGTTTGCAATTAAGTCCTTGGAGTTTTAGGGGCTATCATGCAAAAAAAACCTATTTTTGAGTTTTACGACATTTAGGGATTTGTTCATGCCAAAAACGGCCATATTTGTTAAAAAATTGAAGACTTCTTCGTTAAGCCTCTTAATGTTAAGGGACATGTAATAATTTAATCTTTGTGGTCTTCAGGCTCGGATGCAAGAAATGAAGGAGAAAGAACTCAATTACAATGCGCATATTGATGCAAACTCTCATGTATGTAAAGTGTGTTTTGAATCACCAACTACAACAATGCTTCTTCCTTGCCGCCATTTCAGTTGTAAGTCACTTTAAATTATCCCATTGTTATTTCAACATTGATTTTATTACAATTTATAAAGTTGAACACAATAGTCTTATCTTACGGTGATATCTTACATGTTTTGCAGTGTGTAAATCTTGTTCCGTTGCCTGTTCCGAGTGTCCAATTTGCCGGACAAAGATTGATGATAGAATTTTTGCTTTCACCTCATGATGTATGCAAATCACCTCCTACATAAATGAAGGTATATATCAAACTTCATGTTTCTGATATATTTGATCATTGTTCTGGGGACTTTTTTCGTAATTTTACCACTCCCAAAATGTTACTGTCTCAAAATGTTTACAAATAAAAAGCACAAAATTTGAAGTATGTACATTTGTCTGTTAAGGCTGTAGTGTATTTAAGATACCAATTGGTCTAGAAGCTACTAAAATGGCGAAGAACCGATGACTAGTTCATATATTTGTTAGTTGATTATTTCATGTGTAGTTATATATTTTTTTTTATATATTATACTTTATGGGTGGGGTTCTAGAGTGAACACTAGTGTATTTGCGAACTGAGTGAACAAATCCTGGCCGTTGATTTACACACGTGTATGGCTAGAATTTCATCATCAAATCCTGGCCGTTGATTTACATACGTGTATGACTAGGATTCAGTTCTCAAATACACTAGTGTTCACTCTTGAACCTAATCCTTTTATTATATGACTATTTAGGGAAAATAGGATCGATTTGGAGTAGCTCGTTAGCAGCTCGTTTTGTTTATGTATAATATGACCCAACCTAGATTAATATTTGATTTTGATACTTTTATTAGTAGAGATGTGCATATTAATAATGCGTGTTGTATGGGTTGCAGGAATCGTCCGTCCATCATTCACCTGCTGGTTATATTTTGTGTCACATAGTGGGTGTCATTCTTTAATTGGTAAAACTGTATACTACAACTATTGAAAAGGTATAGTACCATTTTCTAGTAAATGGGTTGTAAAATTAGAAACCTTAAAAAACTATAATAGAGAGAGGTCCTTGTTTGATTCTATTCCGATGTATAAAGGGAAAATTACTAAAATGGCTATGTTGACCTTTTTATGGCACTCTTGCGTGTCGTAATGGCTTAGGCCATCCTCTACCGCGACACGCCAACCTTTAATATCTTTAGAATTTTCATTTTTCACCCCTAGATTTCATTGTTTGCTTCCGATTGCTCGTTTCTTCACTGTTTATGCTTGTTTTTGCTTCTTTTATGCACCAGGACCTACACAAACACAAACTAATAAAATACAAACTAAAACTATTAAAATGATATTAAAACTAGAGTAAATTATGTTTTTGGCCCCTGTGGGTATATCACTTTTACTATATTAGCCCAAAATAAGAATTTTTAACATATCTGCTCCCATGGTATCTATAACTAACCATTTTGGCCCCTAAGTCTATAGATCATGGGGGTAAAATGGTTAGTTATAGAGACCACGGGGACATATATTTTAAAAATTCTTATTTTGGGCTAATATAGTAAAAGTGATATAACCACAAGGGCCAAAAATGTAATTTTCTCTTAAAACTATCTAAAAATGTACAAATTACATAGGATAAATGCATGTTTTTGCAACGTATCACACATGATCTACATCATCAAGGTCTCATAAATTGGAAGTGTCCGTTCACATTATCACGCGAAGACCATCAACATGGAATCCTATATGTACCAAACGGCTCGAATGAAGACATAGCTTTTTGAGAGAAATCCAGTCAACCGGTTGTGCAACCATAGTAGAAGCATTAGGTTGAGAAAAGAAATGTGGTGAGAATTGTTGCGAAAAAAATTGTGGTTGGCATGGTTGTGTAAAATAAGGTGTATACCCGTCACCACCAAACAACGAACCGCTGACTTGACCACCTCCTCTTGTGTTTGAACCGACTCCTCGGGATTTGGTAGTTTTTTTTTTGCTTGAACCGACTACTTTTTTTATGTCCATGGATGACAAATTTGATTATTTGTGTCTTGTTTTGTAAATTTGAGTGGTGAAAAATGGTTTGAAAAAGGTTGTATATATAGGTTATTTAAATTTAAAAAATCGGTTCGTATACGGGTCACGGGTTGGCACGTTATCGGGTCGCCGGTTCACGGATACGGGTTCGCAAAGGATGCGGGTTATTTACGAGTCAAGTTCAAACCGAGTACGGGTCAAGCCGGTTACCGGGTTTCACATGAATGGGTCACACGGGTTGAATGCATGGGCTGCAAGAGTGTTACCGTTGGAGTGGAAGACATTAACGTTGAGGTGTACAGTGGGTTGTAACGGTTCTTTAGGATAGAAACTAGAATGTAGGATTTTATTGTTTTCTTTTTACTATTTACGTATGCATGTAAAGACTATATAAAGCCTGGTTTTTTCATGAGATATTAAACCATTCATTCAAAATATACAACAAGCTTTTCCATTCTTTGCAGTCTGCACATGTTACATATATCTGTGAGTGTGTGTGTTGTGAGGGCATTTGAGAGGGGCCTGAACCCAAAAAAAAAAAAAAAAACTCACAACGAAACGCAGGGACGAATCTGATCAACGAAATGCAGGTTCGAGTTCAAGGCTTCAGGGGCCAAGAAACCGAAAACTCACAACGAAATGCAGGGACGAATCTGATCAACGAAACGCAGGTTCGAGTTCAAGGCTTCAGGGACGAATCGGGACGAAACGGGACGATGTTTCTGACCTGTCCAGACCTGTTTCTGACGAATCGGGACGATGTTTTAGGGGTATCCTTTATATAAAATCGAAAAAAAAAATTAACACTGCGAACACGACTTTGAGCCGTAGCCCGTGCTATGGCTGGGTATAAGCTGTCTCCGCCCCTGGCCCTCTCCATTCTTATAGTTGGATTTTAAAGTCTTACAATTTTGCAATACATAGGATAAAGGCAATTGTTACAAATTTCAAATGTTTGCTTCTCTGCTACGTCAAGTTTTTAAGAAAAACGTCAACATGCTTTGTCAATTGTCATTCGAAATTATGCAAATGAAAATGCTCATTTCATAAATAAAATTTTCAGTGATAGCAGGCGACGGTATTCAACTAGTTTATAGCTAATGGCGCATAAGTAAAAGTGTGGCCGCACAAGTTGTGTGCTGGAACATATACCTTTAAACATGTTATGTTTGAGTAGACCTAGAGAAGGGGAAAAGACTCGATAAATGCATCTTGAGGCTTTAAAATATTACCTTATATCTTAAAAACGAGAAGGTCTTTACCAGAAAATCACAAGACCTACCTCTCTTAATTACTGATAAAACTTTTATTAGTAAAATCGATTTTTTTGCAAAAGTAGGTGGATTGAGCAAGAAAAGAGTGCCTTTAGGTGGTCAAACTTATTGTTTTCAGATTTAGGTAAGTTGGTGTTTCATACAGCGACTTTCAAACAACTTTTCTGCCAAAATCTGCAAAAGCTGCAAAACATTAAGAAGGTTGCTGTTTGATACAGCGACCTTGTGAAAGTCGCCGATTCATGTTACAATGATGATGAAAGTCGCTGAGTGGTGTTACAATGTTGAAGAAAGTTGCTGATTCATGTTACAAAGTTGCTGAAAGTTGCTGAATGGTGTTACAATGTTGAAGAAAGTCGCAGAATGGTGTTACAAAGTTGCTGAAAGTCGCAGAATGATATAACAAAGTTGAAGAAAGTCGCTGAATGGTGTCACAATGCTGCTGAAAGTTGCAGAATGATATAACAAATTTAATGAAGGTTGCTGATTCATAATACAATGTTATTGAAGGTTGCTGATTCATTCTACAATGTTAACGAAGGTTGCTGATTCATCCTACAATGTTAATGAAAGTTGGTGTTTGACTGTTTTGCAGGAGAATTTTATAATTGTTCTGAAATTTGAAATGTTCAGTTTTATAACCCAACTATATTACATAACAGATGCACAACAATTCGTACGTAACTTACATATTGTGTTTGTTAAAAAAATATAATGTTGAATTTTCAATTGTGTCTGTATAATGTTCTTTATAAAAGATATTCGTTGGTTGATATTTCTGGCGATACGAAAATTTGCAAAATGTATCATGCCTTGTTGTTGCCGTATATGGTTCAAACAAAAAAATTAGAACTACTTAAAACGAATAATAAAATCCGAATAACTGACTAGTTGAAACAAACGGTGTCGTATATGTATTTAAAGTTGTTTTAAGAGAACTTAGTTTTTTACTTTTTAGAATATTAAAAATTAAATATTATATGTATATTAACCCACAAGATGGTGGGCTCAACCAACAATCTTGTACCTTCAACACTATAAATACCAATTGGATTAGGTTGTCAACCCACACTAAGTTTCTTTAAAACATATAGATACTAAACGAAATCCAGCTTACACAACCCACTCATCCTTAACATTTCTTAAGAATTCAGTTTCTTAGATCATGGATTCTTTTCGGCCATACCTCGTAAGACTATATTGGGGCGGTGTGTTTTCCTTTGTTAACGGGGCTGTTCAGTTTGACCAATCCATGCTAACAACCTCTTTCCTTATGCGACATAAATCGTCGTATGACCAATTGGTGGATTCAATCTGTAATCATGTTCAACTACAGAAAGAATCGGTGTGCCTTTCATTGTTACTAGGGTACACGTTTCAGGGCATATCTCAGACAACAAAAATTTTCAACGATGATGGTGTTGAAACGATGAACTATTTAGCAGAAGTATCGGATGTGAACTTCATTGCCGAGATCTATGTTCAGTGGGAGGCAGTCAATCCTGTCCAACATATGAGTTTCACAAACCTTCTGCATGACATTACACAACGTAATGTTGTTGATACCCAAGATTCCGATGAAGATGACGAGGGATACGGGCAAACAACACAAGAACACCACTTAATGCCTCCTGTTGATAACATAGTAGGTCCGTCCTCCCAGTTTGTGGTCGGTGACAACAATAATGATGGTTTTGATGATTCCCAAAGTTGCAGCACCGAAGAAAGTTCTGAAAGTGAAGAGGCACCAGTATCCGACGGTGGCACTTCTGACGACGAGGCTGCAGTCAACCAACACACTGAGTTGACCCTGGCTCAGCCGAGGCCTATCATTCCAGGGACACATGCCGACCAAGACGAGGACGAGGAACTTAGGGATTACATGTGTCCGGATTATGAAGATAATCCAATGGACGTATGGAATCCAAAAGTAAAACTGATACGTCTCGGCATGTATTTCAAATCTAAACATGAGGTGGACCTTGCTGTCCGAGAATGGAACATTCGCCGTGGAAGGGAAATTTTTGTGATGGACAACAAACCAGCTTTATACAAAGTTAAATGCTACACCAGAAACAAAAATTTTAAAAACCCTTTCCCTCATGCTCCTTTGTGTGAATGGCGTGCAACGGCATCAAAACAGAAACACCAACACCTGTGGCAAATTACCAACTGGGCGCCTGCCCACAGTTGTTATTCCACGGTGGTACGCAACAACAACAGGTGCCTTAGATCTAAGGATATCGCTGCACACATCCTGCCACAAATTCGTACAGACATTGCGTTGAAGGTGAAACACATCATGACGCATATAAAGCAAGCGATGTCTGTCGATGTTACGTATATGAAGGCGTGGATTGGACGAAGAAAGGCAATTGAGAGGATATATGGAACCTGGGAAAGCAACTTTAATGAGCTGCCAAAGTACGTGTTACAGATTCAGTCTCGAAACCCTGGTACAGTGGTTTCATGGTTTCATCACCCCCACTCGGCTCTAGGACATCCAACATTCAAATATGTTTTTTTGGGCATTTGGTCCTTCTATTCGCGCGTTTCATCTTTGCCAGCCTGTCATCTCTGTGGACGGCACACACTTGAAAGGAGGGTACCGTGGTAAGTTGTTGGTTGCGGACTTGCGGTAACCAAAAACGCCAACAACTACATAATGCCAGTGGCCTACGCTGTAGTTGACGAAGAGACGGTTCATAGCTGGTGTTGGTTTTTCCAAAATTTGAAGGAATACGTCACCAGAGACTGTAACACTAGTATTTGTGTTCTATCAGACCGTCATGCCGGGATAATTAATGCGATGGAAAACCTTGTGGATTGGAGGGAACCAAACGCCTACCACCGTTATTGTCTTCGGCATCTAAGAAGCAATTTTAGTGGTAGGTTCAAGACCAAATCTCTTAGGAAGCTATGTTGGATGCTCGGGAGCACAAGTCAACGCAGAAAGTATCTTTGGGCTGTGAGGGAAATGCAGATGTTAAATCAGGGTGCTTGGAACTACCTTAACGACATCGACAAAAGCAAGTGGACTATTGTTCATGACCGCGGAAACCGTCGTTGGGGTAACCTTACGACGAACATATCCGAGTCTATGAATAATGTCTTACGTGAAGTAAGACTGCTGCCAGTAAAAGCCTTGATTCATTATACGTTCACCAAGGACGTATCAGAGTATGCTCGGCACGCGCAGATGGCCCAAAGCTGCAATACCCCTCTACCCCCTCGAATTTGGTCCAGGTATAACAAGTTGCATTCCGTAGCCATGCAACATGAAGTGTCCATCTACGATGTCAGAGAAGGTCGCTACGCGGTAGTCTCAAAGGAAGAAACCAATGATGACGGTGGAAACGAGTACACCGTTGAATACAGACGCAGGCGGTGCTCATGCGGGAAATGGCAAATGCTTAGATTCCCTTGTTCCCATGCTATCGCCGTTTGCGCTTGGAGGGGTGAGCAACCACATGACGTTACCAACTCTATTTTCCACACCACCACCTATCAGGAACAGTACAACGGTCATTTTTCACCCTAGGACACAAAGATGAGTGGGAAGAAGCGGACTGGACAATTCAAGGGGACCCTTCGAGGGTCACAACACATCGAGGCAGGGTTCGTTCAAGAAGAATTCAAAATGAGATGGATGTTAACTACCACGATGAACCCCAGGCACGTAGATGCAGCAGATGCGGAGAAACCGGGCACAACAGGAAGACCTGTGGCCGACGTTAAGTTAGTATCTTGTTGTGGTTTTTACTGTTAACTGTTAGGTGTATCCTTCTATGTTTTGTGTGGTATTTCTGTTTGAATTCTCAATTAGTGTAATTTAACAATTACGACATTTGTTCCAAAATTCACTAAGAAACATTAAACACAACAACACACATATTATTGAATTGAAAATACATAAGACAGCAGCTAAGGTAGAATATGGTGGGGTTCAAAAAGATGAATCAGATTCGCTATCATAATTCTGATACTGCTCCCATGGATCATCACTAACCACTGCGTCATCTGATAACGCGTTTGAGTCTCGATCACTGTCGGATGGCTGAGTATGCCTACAATAGTAGTGGTTTCCATCCCTGCATAGTCTTGTCAATATGGCTGCCCCCCTTTCCACCACTGAGATGTACGAGCTGCTAGGGTTTTGTTGTGCTGCCATGAAGGATGTTTGATTTTGATTTTGCTGACTATGATGATCTGGACGGTAACGACGTTGTTCTAGCGTTGAAGGTCTGGGAGGGGCCTGCAGCTGTTCAGTGGAGGGGAGCACACAGTTAGGGTTTGGTTGTCGAGCAATATGGTTACGGTTGGTTTGGGGTTGAAGAAAGTTACGGTTGGGTTGTGGTTGAATAGAGTTACGGTTGGGTTGTGGTTGAACAGAGTTACGGTTGGGTTATGGTTCAACATTTGCAGGGTTTGGCTCCCCTACATGTATATGCAAATGAAAATGAATGTGTAATTCGTTATCACCATCTGCCATTCGAATGTCTTTTGAGGTGAGGTGAAGATGTGAAGACATATTGGTGTGATAGGATGTATTTATAGACAGGAGAAGTGTAGGGGTGGGTACTTATTATAATACTAGTAAACATAACCCACTAATACAATAAACGAGAAAAACCAAATGAGGACATAAAGTGCTGATACAACAAACGACAAAAAACATTCAACTAAACACCACTACAACAAACATCCTGTATGAAAACGAGCAACCCTATTTCCAATGGCAGTCACCTCTAGATGATAGTTCCGAGTCTGACTCTTCTCCAGAATATGGGTTGTGCCAAACGCAGGACCAATCTTCTTCTTCTTCCTCATAGTTTCAAGCATCCTTCAGGACTTCAGGGTCGTAATCCTCCTCCGGGTTAGGGTTGAAATCAAACTGTTGATTGTCATAGGTCCAAACTTTTTTAACAACGGGGATTTCTTGAACCTGCTTAATTTTTCCATGAACGTCCTTCTGTTTTGCCAGTTGATGATTCATAACAGCACCGGAAGACGATCCTCCTTCCTCGACAGGTTCCGATTTTTTTGATTTCTTTCCATCATCCATATCAGGAAGCTTTGGGGGTAGTACCCATTCCAAACAAGCTTTGATGTCTTCTTCACTCATGCAATTGTTTTGAAAGTGGGAGAAAGGAGGTAACCGTTTCTTACAGTTGCGCATATCCATTACTAAGAAATGTTATTGCAAAGAAGAGTGATGAGGACCAATGGAGGGGTTCATGGTGCCAAGGGACTTTTTATAGATGAAACAACGACCTAATACAAGATCTCTGGATGAAACATCGACCGATTATAACATCTCTGGATGAAACAGCAACCTAGAATAAGATCTCTGGACGAAACAGCGACCTAGTATAAGATCTCTGGATGAAACAGCGACCTATTATAACATCTCTGGATGAAACAGCGACCTAGTATAAGATATCTGGATGAAACAGCGACCTAGTACAAGATCCCTGGATCAAACAGCGACTTTACTACTTTGATTGTTCAAACATAAATAGTCACTCATACCCCCATCTGGAATTGCACCAACCACACACAATAAATGGGGGACCCAGAAGACTCGTTCTTGGAGCTGGAGGAAGTCCCGATACCCCCCCTGAAAAGATCCCCAGAAAGACACGCTGGTATTATTACCCAACAGAAGAGTCTAGATCGTGGTCAAAAAATGTAATGGCGTTCTATCATAACGGAGATTCTTCTTTCTGTTATAGCGGATTCCTTGGAAGGAGACAACTCGGGTCCGAGTTCTGGGGTGCCCTACTTGGGTACGAGAACTACGGTTACTTGACGCCACTGGTAAGGAGTATAAATATAGGTTCACCAAAAATTATGTTTTATTCTTATGTTATAAAACTTTCACCGTTGTAGCATGTGTGTGGGTGGGTGACAAGAATGATGAGGTTCAGATGGATTTTAATAAAAAAAATCCAGAAGACCAGAACAACTGTTTCCATGGACGATTCTCCCACCGCAATTTCTGGACATTTTGGATGAGAATCCAAACCATCGTGCGTTACCTTTTGCCATTGGATTAAAGGAACATTACCCTTCATTTTGGGACATTGATACGGTAACACGTACATACTCCACTGTTTATGTTAAACCAAATATGTTTAACTTTTTTATTTCTGTCTCAGGTTTATATTCCAATCTGTGTTGACCTTCAAGACTGGTTCATGGTTCGTGTTGATATGCGGACACTTCACCTTACCTTGTATTTTACTGGGACGTGTGGTTCAGGCGGTGCTGATGGGTCAAGCTTGATTCAAGTTAGGGTATACCCAACCCTAATAAAATCTGAATCTTTATTCAATACATTTTTGGAACAAATCGCCTACTGGGAACATTCTGGACGCCCATATGTGGAAAAGACAATGGTGACACATACTGAAGTTTGCCAAGATCAGAAGGAAAACCCAGGACCTGATTCAGGGGTGTTACTTTGTATGTTGTTAACTAAACTGGTTAATGACGAGGAGGTCGGGATTGGGGGAGATCTTGTCGAGGCTTGCGCGAAATACAGACGAGAGATGGCGGATGAGTTTTATGCTGCTCGTTTTTCACCCCCACCCCGACCCCCAAACATGTAATAAAACATGCAATGGTTTATCGTACTAGTATTAGTTTTAAATTATTAAATATCGTCTTCCGGCACTTTTTTTATATAAACACACTAAAAAATGGGTTTTAGGCCGTTTTGGCCCCCCCCCCCCAAACGAGAGGAAACGACCTCCGGTGAGACAACGCCAGTCGCCCAAGTCCTTAGTCACCCTAGCATAGGACACGGAGAAACCCGGTGACGACGAGCTGCGACGCACCAGTGAGATAACAGACCCAGAAATGTGAAGGATGGCCTTTTTGACAAAAACTAAAAATTGGGTTTTAGGCCGTTTTGCCCCCCCCCCCTAAACAGGAGGAAACGGCCTCCGGCGAGACGACGCCAGTCGCCCAAGTCCTTAGTCACCCTAGCATAGGACACGGAGAAACCCGGTGACGACGAGCTGCGACGCACCAGTGAGATAACAGGCCCAGAAATGTGAAGGATGGCCTTTTTGACAAAAACTAAAAATTGGGTTTTAGGCCGTTTTGCCCCCCCCCCCCCCAAACGGGAGGAAACGACCTCCGGCGAGACGAAGCCAGTCGCCCATGTCCTTAGTCACCCTAGCATAGGACACGGAGAAACCCGGTGATGGCGAGCTGCGACGCACCAGTGAGATAACAGGCCCAGAAATGTGAAGGATGGCCTTTTTGACAAAAAATAAAAATTGGGTTTTAGGCCGTTTTGCCCCCCCCCCCAAACGGGAGGAAACGACCTCCGGCTAGACGACGCTAGTCGCCCAGGTCCTTAGTCACCCTAGCATAGGACACGGAAAAACCCGGTGACGGCGAGCTGCGACGCACCAGTGAGATAACAGGCCCAGAAATGTGAAGGATGGCCCTTTTTGACAAAAACTAAAAAATGGGGTTTAGGCCGTTTTGCCCCCCCCCCCCCCAAACGGGAGGAAACGACTTCCGGCGAGACGACGCCAGTAGCCCAAGTCCTTATTCACCCTAGAAAAGGGAATGATGGCCCTTTGTTGACAAAAAACATAATTGCAATAATATGAGGAAACATTAAACTTTTATTATAAAGATAGTATGAAACCACAATTCATAAACCCAAACAACATTCATCCTACATACAACGCCATCTATAAAGCTCGTTAGCCATGTGGCGACGGTAGTTGATACAAGCCTCTTCTACGTCACTTTCATCAATGAGCGACTTGCCTCTTACAAGGTTCTCCATCATCATACAGACAAGCACCCCTGAATTAGCAGTGTTACCATTGTCCTGAGGTACACCATCTTGAACATAACCAAATGAAACTTTTTTCTTTGTGCAGTATCTTGAGTTTCGCCAATACTGGATTTGGTCAAGAAAATGCTTGAAGAAAATTGGAAAAATGTCCATGATGTTTTCAACCACCCGTCGTTTTTCATTTCCCCATCTTTTATCAGTCCAATATTGTGTTATTTCCATGTTAAACATATCAACACGGAATAGTAACCAGTCCTCCTGCTTAATCCATATCGGAATATACAAATAATCAACCTCCCAAAATGGAGGGTACGGTTCCTTCCTTCCCGCCATGTCTACCGCTCTTAAACAATCCTTCGTATAACACACGTCTTAAAAAAATTGCGGAGGTAAAACCGTCCAACGCAATTTCCTTGACGGGTCTTTTAAAAGTTTAGACTGTCGTAGCCGCATCAGCCTTAACGTCCACGCTTGAACATGCTGCCATAAAATTAATTTATCTAATTAGTGATTTGTATAATAAAAACTAATAGTGGTAGGATTGAAATTACAATGTCATTTAGGCATGCATTAGATTCGTAGCCTAGTAGGCTACCCCAAAAGCTTCTAGGTAGTTGTATTTCCCCTAAAAAGCGAGAATAACAAAAAGGGGAATCCCCCTTTAGGTAAAAATCTACAGCATCCCTTGACCAATTTTCGGACTTTTCGGTTGGAAATGCAAAATTTGTCCTTTCTGGAGGGCTGCCACCAGGTTTACACGACTGAGCGGACGACCCGGGGTTATTTAGGATAACGTTTCGGGTCGGCTTTGGAAAAGACGAAGTGTTAGAACGACCGCTTGGACGTCTTAGTTTGTTTAGAATCGAAAATGTGGTTCTCTGGACCACATGCGAATTGTTTTGCTCATCACCTTGGTTTGCCATAAAGGTGGTTGTGGTTTTTGTGGAGTTCTAATTCCCTATGGTGGGGGTATTTATAGTGGGTGGGAATTCAATTAAACATCATTTTTGTTTTTGAGAAAAATGCATAATGGTTAAAAATTGTGAAATGTCCTTTATACCCTTAATGATAAACAGATATAAATACCTCATTCCCAAATACGACCCAACCGATTTTTACTTCTCTTCTTTTGAAGTAAATGATGTATTTTTTTGGTTAAAGTATCAGTTTGCTTTGAACAATAAAATAAACGTAAAATATATTGCACAAATAACAACAACAAAAAACACACTATATTTAATCAAAAATGTATTACACTATGCAAACTATGGGTCATTTGGTGGAAACATGTTCAAGTCGAGAGTCCAGTCTAAGGGGTTTGGTTCAACATTTTCATATCGGTTCCGGTGATCTTCGTTACTTTGGCTTGGGGCCCAGTACTGATAGTCTGTTTGCGTCTCCGGCATAAAGGTGATCATCTGTGACGCGGGGGTAACAAACCCTGCCTGACTTATGTTGTGGTCCATGATATGTGGCGAGGGGCTAAAAAACCCTGCCTGACTTATGTTTTGGTCCACAAAGTGATTGTTGTTGTTATTACCCATATCATTTTCTTGGACCTCCAATAAGTCGGTGACGTCAATACCGTCGGAGTTGACGGCCGTAGCCAACAATGACTCCCATGGCTCAGTATTATCATTGTTTGCTGCTAGATTAGCGTCCGCAAACATAGTGCCAACGTTTTGTGACCCACCAAAGTTTCCCGCAAAATTTTCATTTTCGTTGACACCGGATCCTGACCCCCCCTGTTTCGAAGTTTGTGCCCCAATTTGATGTCCCGGGCTCTTGAACGTTTCTACCACCACGACCACGATGTCGTGGCCTCCCTAACCTCTGTGTACGAGGATATGAAGCAAGGTCCACCGGCTCCTGTGTGAGATGAGTTGGATATTTTGTGTATTCTAGAACATTAGACATCTCAAGGGCCCGATACGCCGCACCCTGAATAACGTCCAGATCTTGAGATCGGTGAATTAGACCCATCGTCTCCGACTGCAAAAAAAAGAAATTAATAAATTAATAATTAATTTTTATACTAACAATAATAAAGGTAACTTTGAATAATTTTAAACTTGTATATACCATCATTTGGACCCTTGCTCCTTCGTCTTGAAAACCCCTCGTAGGGCCAGCTGGCAACTGTGGGTTCGTCACATATAACACGGTATGTTGCATGTACCATGTCATGTAATCATTGGCAACGGAAAAAGATGTGATGAGTTCCCCGTTGACCAAGGTTTGATGACGTGCCTCCCACCCACGAACATACGGTTCGTGACGAGTTAACCAGTTCCACCCGGTTTTCCCGCTCCGGTTCATGGAATGAAGCCTGGCATGCTCAGTATTATCTATGGCAATTGGGTTAGGTATATACTGGAACATGCCAAACTGTCTCATCACTCGTTGAGGATAGTGATGCTCCACAACCGAGTAGTATAGCAGAGGGCAACAACTCCGCCAAATTCCCATACCACTCCGACATATATCGGGGAGTCTACCCACAATGTCGTCGTATGGTCTCCAATTAAATTGAAACAAAAAAAATTCAATCTTTAGAAACGTGTTCAAACAAACTTTAATTTTATATGTCAACAACTAACAACCATACCGTTGCCTCGGTCAAAAATTGCAGCTGAGATCTATATGACAACAGGCAATGTGTGGAAACATCTGTACACGTTAAACTTCCCTTCCACCTAAAAAGATAAATAATAAATTAACATAGTGTTATATACATACCAAATAATAAATTTAATTATTTCCAATTCAGACTACCGAGCAGCTAACGGGGCATTATAGTGGAACCCGGCAATAGCAGGAGCAAAACAACGAAACCTCTCCCAAACCCACACTTGTAGAAGCGCAATTGGGCCAGTAACGGCTATAGTATTAGGTGCTGCAGCGTTACAAAGGTTTCTGTAAAGGTGAGCTAACACAGCACTGCCCCAACTATATCCCGAACAGGCGGCCAAGTCTACAAGAAACTCTAAAAATTTGACATCAATCAGGTGGTTTGCATTATCAGGTAAGACTGTGCACCATATCAAATAAAATATTATTTGACGTGCATGAAAAATGCAGTCTTGATCTGATGCTTGGTTTTCAGAAAAATTCTTTATTTCTTGTAAAACTCGCGTGGACTTAACCCTTTTGCCCTTCACTTCAGCTTCCAAAGGGGTAAACCCCAACACCTCTTGACACTTGTCTCTTACAGTATACATTGCCATACCGGTGTCAGCCCCAGATATAGGCAACCCATCTATTGGTAGCCCCCACAGCACGTTGACATCCTGTAATGTCACAGTGGTTTCGCCAAAAGGAAGGTGAAACGTGTGAGTTTCTGGCCTCTACCTCTCAACCAACGCAGTTATTAAGGCGTGGTCTACATACCGGTACCCAATTTGCAGTATCCCGCTGAATCCTGCTGCACGTATTAAACCTTCTACCCTTCGACCAACCGGATTTTCTTTCATATGCTGCCAGAACGCTCGATCTGATCGTCTAATATTTATTGGCTCATTATACTCTGCTGGATTTTTGAATACCTCAAACGCCCAGTGATCCTTGTTCAAGAACAACACCGATGCATCAAGAGGACCATGATGACATTCAAAACTCATCTTCGGCAGATCAAAGTTGACTGAATATTTATCGGTAATGAAAGGATTGAAGCTTCGTTTGATATTGAAAATGTATCTCGAGTGCTTTGCTTTATGTTCAAATTTAAAGACTTCATTCTGTGCATCAGTTTTCGAATTCATATTGAAGCACAGTGTTTTTCTTACACTACAGTTGAATTCTTACACAAACCTATTAAAGTTTGCAGGCTTGATTCCATATCATGTGAGAGACCCTAGGGTTTAGTCATATCATCTTTACATGCAAGGTTACTGTATAGCCACTCACATGTCCTGCTGCAAAAAGACAAGGTCAAACAGTAGCAAACAAAAGTTGCATGTAATCGTAGCCCCATAGCCCCAATTTAAAATTATAACTCACATGCCACTGCCATGAACCATTTAACATGAAAGTTATATGAATTTGCAACCTTTATTAAGAAAACTATATCATTCTGCGACTTTATGCAACAAAGCTGGATGAAGCGGCGACCTTAAACAAGAAAGCAGAACGATACGGCGACCTTAAACAACAAAGCTGGACCATTCAGTGACTTTCTTCAAGAAACCGGGATGAAACAGCGACCTTAAACAAGACAGCAGAACCATACCGCGACCTTAAACAACAAAGCTGGACCATACAGCGACTTTCTGCAAGAAAGCGGGACCATTCAGCGACTTTCAGGAGGTTGTATTATCATTCTGCGACTTTCAGTAGGTTGTATATTCATTCAGCGACCTTCATTATGTTTTGCAGCTTTTGCAGTTTTGGCAGAAAACTTGTTTGAAAGTCGCTGTATGAAACAACAACTAACCTAGATCTGAAAACAAAAACTTTGACCACCTAATGGCACTCTTTTCTTGCTCAATCCACCTACTTTTGCAAAAAATTCAGTAAAATCGATATTCTTTATAGCAAATCTTATTTTAGAAGCCTTTGTTATGATTTGGTTAGTTGTTTTGTTGGAGAAATGATAACGATATTTTTCCGATTATTTAGACTGACAATTAATCCAACCTGTATATGTAAAAAAAAAAAAAAAACTAAACACATTTTTTGTTATTTGCCAATGAAAACAAGTCAAGTGGAACTTATTTCTACAAACATATATGTAAAGATGACACAACTGTAACAAAGACAAACGATAAGAAGAGCACCCACAACAGTGGTCAAAATCCATCCAACAGGCTAGCTAGTCAGCATTCTACATCATTCCAAACCATCACCACTCCAAACCCTCATTTTTTTTCTCCAAAATAAACCACTCCAGACCTCTACATCATACCTTACATTTTACACTAAAAAAATAAGTTTGTGAGTGGGTAGTCCCCACCATTTCGGCTAGTCCGCACAAGCAAACCGGACCACCATGGTCAAACTCCTCCAACGAGGGAAGTCTGGTTTGAGGCGGTCCGCTCTGCCAAACTTGTGCAACAGACCCATTGTTGTTCATGCTCTTAGAAAAAGGTATCTTTAAAATAAGATCTATCTAAACAAGATAAATAAATAAATAACTTCTGATGACGGGGGTAGCCCAAGGCTAAAATGACTAAATATGTAAACGCTCAAAGGGTTAAATGGTTCAACGGTTGAAAAGCTGAGGAGATGAAGTAAAGCAATACGAGAACAGTAAATAAGTCACATCTCCGGACAGCTCCACCAACTCGCCAGCCGCAAAAGCAACGCAGGTCTGCAGAGCACACGCTATTATCCAGGGGTCAAAAGGCTTTAACCCCTGAAAGGGCAAGCCCCTCACTGTAAGCAAGGTCACTAGTCAAATGCATTCTTCTTTGGGATATGTCTTCTCCTATAAATTGACACTTCATTTACTTCAAGAGACATTCCTGGCCAGCCCTGATTCTCGCAATCTCTGGTCATCTCGAGTACTTGCTTTATGCGAGTCACTCTTTCTTTCATATCCAACACATACATTCTATTTGCTCCTTCATCCGAGTCTGAACACACTTCAGAGGAGGATCCTTAGCAAATAACAAAAATAATCTAGTGAACCTCCTTCCACGTCTTGCAAACGTGGGGGGACCCCACGACCTGCGTTAGGCAAAGTGGAACCCTTCAACCCTTTTGCCTAACCAGTCCAGCTACTACCGTTGGTCTATTAACTGTTGCATCAACAAGTTGGCGCCCACCGTGGGGCTACGCCACTATTTCTTCTCAAAAAGACCTAGTTGTGTAGCTCTCTTCTCTTGAAATTACAATGTCAGAAAGTGGATCCCCGGGAGAAGTGAATCAGGTCCCAAATGCCTCCACCCCGGGTACTAGCCAAGCTCACGTGGCTATACCAACTTCTTTTTCAACTCCGGGAAGCACTCCAGAGTTTCTCACTTTCAACACCCCAACTCCGTCCAGATCTGGAGTCCCTTCCCCCAATGTTGGTGTTTCCGACACCCCAACACGTGTTGAGCTCACCCCTGAGGGGGTTGCTAACAATTTCCTTGAGTAGAGATCTCTCCTCAACCAATATGTAAATAGGGAAAGGGAAAAAGGAGTGAGGATTCGTCTGGATTATGATGAGCCTGAACCAACGTTATCTCCCGGACCTCCTGTCCCTCCTTTTGCATTTAGGGAGGAGGCTGGTCCCAGTAATCCTCCAAATCCTAACCCATATCTGTACGTGAGACCAAATCCTACAACGCATCCTCTCTTTTCATCTCAACCGGCTACTAGTGGTGCTCCTCTGGGCCATGAGCTGACCCTAGATCAGCTCCTACAGTCCCCAGTAACAAGCTTTCCAGCTCCTACAATAACTTCATGGGAACAAGCCATGTCCGTGCTTCCATTGGCACGAAGTGCATTTATGAGCACTCCCCTTGGAGTTAGCTGCTCAGTCGCACCTGGAAGCCTCCAAGGCTTCAACCCTGTGACCCAGACGATGCCCCAGATGATAACCCAAATGATGGCCAACTTCCCATGGAAGCACTTTATTAATCAAGTGCTGGCCACTCAGGGAAACAACGGCAATGGCAATAATGTAGGTGCAAGGGCTGAAGAAGACTTGGCCAAACCATATAAGCCAAGTAACCTTTCATGCTTTTCACAGCAAATAGCTGATTATGATTTTCAAGCAAAGATCAAGATGCCTCCTCACATCAAAACATACGATGGGACTGAGGATCCTGAGGATCATCTTCAGATCTTTACCGGTGCAGCAAGGATTGAGAAGTGGTCAAATGCTGAATGTTGTCTAATGTTCATGCAAAATCTTGTCGGATCAGCCAGAATTTGGTTCAACGATTTCCCTGCTCGAAGCATTCGAAGCTTTGACGACCTCAACAAGGGTTTTTTGGCTAACTTTTCTCAACAAAGATGATATGTCAAAGATGCAACTGTGATCTTTCAAATAAAACAACGTGATAATGAAAGTCTCCGCGAGTTCATTGAACGATACAAGAAGAAAGGTCTCACATATGTAGGGGCAGATGAGAAAATGAGGGTGGCCGGCTTCATGAACGCCATCACCTCTAAGTATCTCACAAGAGATTTCAATAAATCCCTACCCAAGACCTTAGAAGAAGCTCTCGAAAGGGCAGAAGCTCATATCCGGGGAGAGGAGGCAGTTGATATCAAAGAACAAAGGAAAAGAGGGTCTAGTTGGCGGAGCAACAGCCCAGTCAGAAAAAGAGGGAATTTCAACTCCTATGACAGACGTCAAAAGGGTTCAGACCATCGAAGGCCTGAAGGTCGGAACCCTCCAACCAGGGAGAAAGGCATGAGTTTCACACCCCTCACAAAAACTCCTCAAGAGATCCTTGCAACGGAAGAAGTCAAGCAAAACTTTCGGCCTCCTAGGCCTCTCCCCAAAAGCAGAAAAAATGAGAACTCCACACAATATTGTGAGTTTCATGAAGAAAAAGGTCACCACACCAATGATTGCTTCCAACTCAAGAAAAGAATTGAAGAAGCTGTTAAGTCCGGAGAACTCGCTCATTTGGTAAAGGGAGTCCGGGACAAAATGGCTGAAGGAAAAGGTAAGAAAGTCAATATGGTGGATTTTGATGGAAGGGTTCCATACAAAAGACAGCGGTTGGAAGCTTGGGAGCTTCAGTGTGTTTGCTTCCCACCCACGGAGAAAGACCCTCTTTCAAGCCCCCTTGTGGTTAAGGCTACTGTGGGAACGTTACAAATAAGCAAAGCATACATAGACACTGGGGCAGCTACCGAAATCATGTTCGATAAATTCTTCAACTGTTTGAGTAATGAAGAACGTTCAAGGCTTTAACCCTCTGGAACCTCCATAAAAGGTATCGCCGATATACCCCTCAAGCCTTTAGGGCAACTGACACTTAATGTTCGTTTTAGCGAAGGTCAGAAAGAAAGAATCCAACCACTCACCTTTGTGGTTATTAACATACCTTCAAACTACGATGTGATCATTGGAAGACCAGGGTAGTGTGCATTCTACATGGCCGTGTCTGTTGGACATGGCACAGTCAAATTTCCAACCGAAAGGGGAATAGAAACCCTTCAACCCACCCTGGAAGCTTACATGGTTGAGGGTGAAAGCTCAAACAGTGAAGAAGACAGGCAAAGGTTGGTCATAAACCCTAAGTACCCTGAACAAAGAATAAGGGTCAATCCAAGCCTTTCACAAGAGACCCTTTCGTATCTCGAAAAGCTGCTAACACACTACAGCGATGTCTTCGCTTGGTGTCCAGAAGATATGACAGGGATCCCTCGGAACATTGCTGAGCATGAGTTAAGAATACCACCGGATGTCAAGCCTGTGGTCCAAAAGAAAAGAAGCCTAGCACCCGAGAGAAGTCTGGCAGCCTGCCAAGAGGTTGAAAAGCTTGTGTCGGCCGGCATTCTCCGAGAAGTCAAGTACCAATCATGGGTTGCAAACCCAATTATGGTCAAGAAACCCGACAACTCTTGGAGGATGTGCATAGATTTCAAGGATCTTAACAAGGCTTGTCCTAAGGATTGCTATCCACTACCGGAAATTGATCTCAAGGTTGACTCCCTCACCGGTTACTCATTCAAATGCTTTCTTGATGCATACAAAGGGTACCACCAAATCCTCATGAAGGAAGAGGATGAGGAAAAAACAGCCTTTCACACGGACAAAGGGATCTTTTGTTATCAAAAGATGCCTTTTGGCCTAAAAAAATGCCGGAGCAACCTACCAACGACTCGTTGACAAAGCCTTTGCAAGCCAAATCGGTAAAAACATGGAGGCACATGTCGATGACTTGGTGATCAAAAGCAAGACGGAGTATCAAATGCTTGACGACATTCAAGAAACTTTCAATAATCTCCGAAAGGTTAACATGAAACTCAACCCTGAAAAATGCTCATTTGGGTTTGAAGAAGGAAAGTTCTTGGGCCATATTGTGGGGGAAACAAAGCATCAAGGCTAACCCAAACAAAGTGAAAGTTTTCCTTGAAACCAAACCACCAAAAACCAAGAAGGAGGTTGAAATCTTAAACGGGAAGCTTGCAGCCTTGAAGCGTTTCACCTCCAAGCTGGCTGAAAGGTCTCTACCCTTCTACAAAACTCTCAAGAATTGCTCTAATAAGAAGGACTTCAAATGGACTGAGGAGGTTGAGGAAGCCTTCAACCAGATGAAACAGCATCTTGCTTCTTTACCAGACATCGCAGCCCCCGAAACGGGGGAATGAATTTCAGTCTATCTTTCAATTGCTGAAGAAGCCATAAGTGCAGTCCTCACCATCGAACGGGACAAAGCTCAGGTACCCGTTTATTTCTTCAGCAAAACTCAAAAATTGGCTGAAACCAAATATCCTCCTCTCGAAAAACTTGCCCTAGCCCTAGTTCAAACAGCTAGAAGGCTTCGAAGGTATTTTCAAGCACACCCTATACAAGTGGTCACCGACCAACCCATTAAGAGTGTGCTTGAAAAACCAGAGAACTCGGGAAGGTTGGCCAAATGGGCAGTGGAACTAGGTGAACATAACATCACCTACGTCCCACGAAAAGCCATCAAAGCCCAAGTCTTGGCCGACTTCATTATAGAAGTCCCAAACCAAGAAATCACTGAAGTGAACACTGCCACCACTGAACCTTCCAACCCTGAAGCCTGGAAGCTTTTTACCGACGGGGCTTCAAGCGTTGAAGGGTCAGGGGCTGGGTTAATCTTGATCAACCCAGAAGGGTTGGAATTCACATATGCTCTCCGTTTCGATTTTCAGACCACCAATAACGAGGCTGACTATGAGGCACTAATAGCTGGCCTAAGGCTGGCTAAAGAAATGAAGGTTGAAAAGCTTGAAGTGTTCACAGATTCATTGCTGGTCTCAAGCCAAGTAAATGATAACTACATAGCTAAAGAGCCCAACATGAAAAAATACAGAGAAAAAAACCAAGGAGCTGATGAGTACCTTCCAAGCGTGCAACATCAAACAGATCCCCAGATCTCAAAACAAAAAGGCTGATGCACTAAGTAAGCTTGCATCTCTCACTTTCGCCCACCTTACCAAGAAGGTGCTGGTAGAAGTGTTGAAGGCTCCATCAATCGATGAATTGGAAGTTCAAGATGTAGTCACCGAAGAAGATCTAAACTGGATGACTCCCATCAAGAAGTTCCTTAAAAATGGTGAATTACCCAATGATCAAGTAGAAGCTAAAAGGGTTGAAATCAAGGCAAGGCAATACGTACTACAAGGAGAAACCCTTTACAAAAAGGGTTACCTTGCTCCCTTGCTAAGATGTGTCGGTCCTGAGCAAAGTAAGTATTTGATCAAAGAAATTCACGAAGGTATATGCGGAGCTCACTTTGGAGCTAGGTCGGTGGTTGCAAAGCTCATGAACCTTGGGTATTTCTGGCCCTCAATGCATCGTGATACAGCTGAACAGTTAAGGAAATGTGATGCTTGCCAGCTTCATGCACCAATCCCAAAAAGTCCCAAGCATGACTTAGTCCCGATAACCTCAGCATGGCCATTCCATAAATGGGGAATGGACATTGTTGGTCCATTTCCCCCAAGCAAAGGAGGAGTAAAATTCTTGCTGGTGTGTAACGCCCCAAAAATCTGAATGTTAATATTTGTCGTATGTTCTTATGTGACACGTCATGAAATAAATAACTAGGCTATTTAACCTAGTTAAGGGTATGGTCAAAAGTATTAAATGATGAGGGTGGTGTCAGTTATGTTTTAAAGGTAAACCCGAGGGGCTAAAGTGGAACAAATGAAAGTTAAGTTATTAAATAACTTAATCACACACAAACACACACATACGTGTGTTCGAGAAGGATCAGGAGGCTCCCATGGAGCCTCAAACCCTAACTTCATCCTTTTGCTCAAATTGGAAGGCAAGATGAAGTTTAAAGCCATAACCGAGCATGGATTAATGATCACCAACACGAGGGGATCATAAGGTATGTCTTAAATCTAAGATTGGTGATCATGGGTGAAGTGGGTTATGTTCTAATCCGTGAGTTAATATGAAATTGATCATGTACAAGGGTTAGACTCCTCGTATAGAACATGGGTTATGTATGGTTTGCGTTAATTTGATGATTAGAGGTGAAACCCGTTAGTTAGGGTAAAGATGATGACTAGAATCACCTCCCATGTTCGAGTCTTGTTGAAAGATTTATGTATTATGTGGGTATGATGAATACTTGTTAGAAGAATTACGAGAAATGTGATGATGATATGTTTAATGTTTATTTGGGAATGATACATGAGGATTAGTAGTAGGTTTTGATGGGTTATGTATGAGTTTAGAAGATTTGTGCATGAAATAGTTGTACGTTATGCTTAAAAGGTAGTACTCACATCAAGTGTATGATGAAATGTATATAGTGTCGTTCGTATAGTCGATTATGATGTTACGGGTATATGTTGATAAGTCGATGGTTACATATGGTTAATAGTTGACTTTTGAAAGTCAACAAGTATAAGAAACATGATTTGACTCGTTGTCGTAAAGGTCGGATTATAGGAAGTCGTTTGGTACATGTTATGTTAATATGCGTTATTTGTGATTACATGATGAATTACATGCGTTGGAAAGGAGATGAAGTTGATTTCTATGTAGTATGCTTGTTAGAAATGACTAAGGGAAGTTAAGTGTGGATTATGCGATTGGTATGATTGTTAACATGTACAAATGGGTATGCTAACAAGAATGTGGTTTCGGTGACATGGAAGTGTAGGGACCATGTCGAGACGGGCTCAAGCAAGAGGTGTTAACGGGTCAAGAAGGGGCAAGGATCGGATACGAGCGCGGACGCATAAGGTAAGTGATTTCTGTAATCACTTCTTATGTTCGATTAAGTAATATGGTGTTTTAATTAACTAAACATGATGGTTGAGGTCAAATATGTGTAGTAGTCTTTCGTCGTAAAGGATGGGATTAAAGTTGACCAAAATGCCCTTGATGGGTATTTTGGGCAAACGATCTTACAAAGTAGTTTAGACACAAGTTATTTGATTAGTGTAATGTTTTGGACATGTATGGAAGTGGGGAGTATGGTTTTGTTAGTCATAGACCAATTAATGCGTGAATACCCTTAACGGGTCAAAATAAGCAAATGAACGATAATGTGTTAAGAGGATGCAAGGCATCCAAGATGTTAGTAGTTATGATAGACGTCACTGATATTATTAGGTTTATAAGAGGTTATGGTAAAGCAAACAAGTTAAGTGATAGAATTATGAACGGGTCAATTCTTGGTAAAAAGGGTAGTAAGCCGAAGACTTAAAAGTCTGGAATTTTGTTAATCCGGATGTCGGATCTTAACTCCATAAGATGGAGAATTAAATTACGGACGCGTAGGAAAAAGAATCGGGTAAAACAGACCAATAACGAAGAAGTTATGACCGTTTCCGTGAAACGCGGACGTGCTGGGAATATGCAGCAACCAGCTGCAAAGTTTCTGTGAAAACAGAGGCTAGGCGTGATGCCAAGGCCCTTGGCGTCACGCGAGGCCCCCCTTGTTCAGCGAAAATTGTTCGTTTGCTCCATTTTGGCTTGGGAACTCGTTTAAACGCGTTTTAAGTTGCGTATGACTAATTTAACTTATGTTTTATGACCATTAGGGTAAGCACACATGTAGATAGGTACATATGTATGTTTGTGTATCTCTATACACGTTTGTAGAAGTGTATGAAATCATGTATGCACCTACGTGAGCATGTATGTATGTATGTATGTATGTATGTAGGTATGAATGGATGTATTTAGGTATGCACGTACGTAGGTACGTACGTACGTATGTAGGTATGTATGTAGGTATATACGTATGTATGTCTTATGAGTCTAAGTGTATGTATGTAGGTGTGTAAGTAGGTAGAACGTATATGTACGCAAGTGAGTATGTACGAAGGTATGCACGTATGTAGGTTTGTGTGAAGGCATGTAATAAGTATGTATGTATGTATGTAGGTATGAATGGATGTATTTAGGTATGCACGTACGTAGGTACGTACGTATGTATGTAGGTACGTATGTAGAAAAGTTGCTATTTGTGATCGTAAGCGTATGTATCAGTTTGTATGAAAGTATGTACGCATGCATCCAATGAAATTGAGTACTAACGGTAATAATAGCGTACTTGGTGAATGAAGTGTAACGCAGGAATACCAAAGAAGTCTCACTACGGATCGTATGATCAGGATGGGAAAGCTGGGATGTAAAGAGTTAACGAAACGAGAAGTAAACGTGAACAAACCTTGTATGTTTATAATGCGTACTAATGTTGTGAATTTTATGTGGTGAGCGCAGGCAGTACCAGTCATGAGGATATCCAAGGATTGGAGATCGAGGATCAAGTCACTAGAGAGATTGTACGGAAACGTTGATGTATATAATGTAGTAAACATAAGCTATGTTTTTAATTAGTAAATAAGAGGATGACGGATTTATGAGAAAGAGCTATGTTAAAGTTCAATTTTAAATAAGTTGGGGTATTTATAATGAAAGAAATTTTATAGTTCATGTTTCCGCTGCGACTTTTGTCATGTACGATTTAGGGTCTTACAAGTTGGTATCAGAGCCCTAGTTTGAGGGAATCAAGTACGAGAAGGTAAGTACTTGAACTCAAACTTGTGTGCTCTTGAGATAAGAAATCCGTACAATCTAAGACTCGATCAAGATCCAAAGGTAAAGGCTAATGTAAGTATGTACTTATGTGTACATATAAAGAAACTGACGGTTTTGTATGTGCAAGGTAAGCACAAGTGTTGGAAGAGGATGATCCGTGAATGCAGTCTAGGATGAATACTAAGGCAGGCAAAGAGGTAATAAGACAAATAGGCAAATGAGCCCAGGTACGTAAATTTAATGTGTGGGTGTAAGTAATGGTAAAGTTCATTAAGGGAAGGAAGATTTTAAAATGAAAGACAATGACTGTATAGTAATGAAGTACTGGAAGTGATACACGCGCCGAAACCTAAGTCTACGGACATAAGGTGACAATTACATGAAGGCACGAAACTACTATGTGGATTGTGTACCTGGCCAGTACACGAGAAACGTATGACATTCGTGAGATCATGATAATTGTTACAGGTATGTCCGGTAGAGTTAGGTAGCAGGCGGGCGTGTGGGTGAAATGGGAAGTAAGACTCTCGGGAAATTGAGAGTACTATGAAAGTATGAAAAACATGCCTGATAAGAATGAAGAATGTGGAATCCGTAATTAAGTATGGATCAACAAGATATGAATAATATGTTTGAATCCGTGAGACGGATTCAAGGATGAAAGATATGAATGCAATGTTTGAATCCGCGAGACGGATTCAAGTGATGAAAGGCATGAATGGAATGTTTGAACCCGTAAAACGGATTCAAGGAAAGGAAATGTAGAAATGATACGTCTGAATCTGCGAAATGGATTCAACACATGTAAGGAATGAAAGATGTGAATGATATGATTGAAATCCATTAGATGGATTCAAATCATAGAAGGAAGAAAAGGTATGAATGATATGTTTGAATCCGTGAGACGGATTCAAGGAAGAGAGGCATGAATATAATGTTTGAATCCGTAAGGCGGATTCAATGAATGAAAAAGCATGAATGATGCGTCTGAATCCGTGAGACGGATTCAAAAAATATAAAAAGATGAAATTAATCCGCCTAAGAAGATGTCGACAGTTTGACCATGATTGAGTCGAACGGGTCATAGAAATAAGTATAAAGTAAAAGGTGATAGTATAATAGACGAAGTTTTGTATAAGTTACGTGTTAGATGTGTTAGTAATTGACTCTTAGAAGTCAGAATGATGAAGGGCTGTGACCCGGACAATAACTTGAGTATGGGCGGGAAGGGTAAGCTTAGTAAGAAATATTGAAACGATGTAATAAGGTCTTTGCAAGTAAGCATGAATGGAAGGAAGTACGAGCGAGTACTTCAGTTGGCGAAATGATTAATTGAATGAAAGGATTGCATGTAAGAAATAGAATGTGTGGTACGTTATAGCAGGTACGTAGGAAATTGTAGAAGAGTTATAGGTGGGTAATCACCTAGTGTAATGAATGTTTGAATGACATATGCTAACCGCCGATGTTGTTAATGATAATGCTAGAACTATTGATGTGATGAAACCAATCATATTGGTGAAAGGACGTGCACGAGCGGAAGCTCATTACACGAATGAATGAAACCTGGCCTGTACGGCTAGTACTCGAGGAAAAGATGATCGATCTGGGTTGCGGATCGTGGTTTGGGAAATGAAAAAGAGGTTAGTAAAATGTTTAACTCATGATTGGAGAGATATGAACTATTTATACACGTGAATTAAGTAATGCATGAAGTGAAAGCTATAGTAATGTGAAATGAACGAAATGATTTAAAGATAAAATAAAGGTATGCAAGGTATACGTAACTGTAGAAAATGTAGAATAAGGTTAACGTTAAAGTTAAGCATATACGAGTATGTATAGATTTCAAATTCAAAGTAAGGTCGTTTAGTCGACGAAAACGTTATGAATGTGCAAATAAACAGAAAGAATGTTAATAATGAAATGTTGGAATTATTTAAGTAAACAAAAGGATATATTGCACATGACGAAGGAATACTTGAACGAGGAATAAACCACTAGCTATGAAGGTTGTTAGAAATTAGCGCTACTAGTGAAAGCGATACTAATAAGAACTCCGGAACGGGTTCTTGGAGCTAGAAGATTCTCATTAGGATGGGCTAGTGGTCGTATGGATGGACTGGAAGAAAAGATAATGTGTGTTCGATGAAAGTGAGAAAGGTTTCGGGGACGAAACCTCGTTTAAGGGTGGTAGACTTGTAACGCCCCAAAAATCTGAATGTTAATATTTGTCGTATGTTCTTATGTGACACGTCATGAAATAAATAACTATGCTATTTAACCTAGTTAAGGGTATGGTCAAAAGTATTAAATGATGAGGGTGGTGTCAGTTATGTTTTAAAGGTAAACCCGAGGGGCTAAAGTGGAACAAATGAAAGTTAAGTTATTAAATAACTTAATCACACACAAACACACACATACGTGTGTTCGAGAAGGATCAGGAGGCTCCCATGGAGCCTCAAACCCTAACTTCATCCTTTTGCTCAAATTGGAAGGCAAGATGAAGTTTAAAGCCATAACCGAGCATGGATTAATGATCACCAACACGAGGGGATCATAAGGTATGTCTTAAATCTAAGATTGGTGATCATGGGTGAAGTGGGTTATGTTCTAATCCGTGAGTTAATATGAAATTGATCATGTACAAGGGTTAGACTCCTCGTATAGAACATGGGTTATGTATGGTTTGCGTTAATTTGATGATTAGAGGTGAAACCGGTTAGTTAGGGTAAAGATGATGACTAGAATCACCTCCCATGTTCGAGTCTTGTTGAAAGATTTATGTATTATGTGGGTATGATGAATACTTGTTAGAAGAATTAGGAGAAATGTGATGATGATATGTTTAATGTTTATTTGGGAATGATACATGAGGATTAGTAGTAGGTTTTGATGGGTTATGTATGAGTTTAGAAGATTTGTGCATGAAATAGTTGTACGTTATGCTTAAAAGGTAGTACTCACATCAAGTGTATGATGAAACGTATATAGTGTCGTCCGTATAGTCGATTATGATGTTACGGGTATATGTTGATAAGTCGATGGTTACATATGGTTAATAGTTGACTTTTGAAAGTCAACAAGTATAAGAAACATGATTTGACTCGTTGTCGTAAAGGTCGGATTATAGGAAGTCGTTTGGTACATGTTATGTTAATATGCGTTATTTGTGATTACATGATGAATTACATGCGTTGGAAAGGAGATGAAGTTGATTTCTATGTAGTATGCTTGTTAGAAATGACTAAGGGAAGTTAAGTGTGGATTATGCAATTGGTATGATTGTTAACATGTACAAATGGGTATGCTAACAAGAATGTGGTTTCGGTGACATGGAAGTGTAGGGACCATGTCGAGACGGGCTCAAGCAAGAGGTGTTAACGGGTCAAGAAGGGGCAAGGATCGGATACGAGCGCGGACGCATAAGGTAAGTGATTTCTGTAATCACTTCTTATGTTCGATTAAGTAATATGGTGTTTTAATTAACTAAACATGATGGTTGAGGTCAAATATGTGTAGTAGTCTTTCGTCGTAAAGGATGGGATTAAAGTTGACCAAAATGCCCTTGATGGGTATTTTGGGCAAACGATCTTACAAAGTAGTTTAGAAACAAGTTATTTGATTAGTGTAATGTTTTGGACAAGTATGGAAGTGGGGAGTATGGTTTTGTTAGTCATAGACCAATTAATGCGTGAATACCCTTAACGGGTCAAAATAAGCAAATGAACGATAATGTGTTAAGAGGATGCAAGGCATCCAAGATGTTAGTAGTTATGATAGACGTCACTGATATTATTAGGTTTATAAGAGGTTATGGTAAAGCAAACAAGTTAAGTGATAGAATTATGAACGGGTCAATTCTTGGTAAAAAGGGTAGTAAGCCGAAGACTTAAAAGTCTGGAATTTTGTTAATCCGGATGTCGGATCTTAACTCCATAAGATGGAGAATTAAATTACGGACGCGTAGGAAAAAGAATCGGGTAAAACGGACCAATAACGAAGAAGTTATGACCGTTTCCGTGAAACGCGGACGTGCTGGGAATATGCAGCAACCAGCTGCAAAGTTTCTGTGAAAACAGGGGCTAGGCGTGATGCCAAGGCCCTTGGCGTCACGCGAGGCCCCCCTTGTTCAGCGAAAATTGTTCGTTTGCTCCGTTTTGGCTTGGGAACTCGTTTAAACGCGTTTTAAGTTGCGTATGACTAATTTAACTTATGTTTTATGACCATTAGGGTAAGCACACATGTAGATAGGTACATATGTATGTTTTTGTATCTCTATACACGTTTGTAGAAGTGTATGAAAGCATGTATGCACCTACGTGAGCATGTAATAAGCATGTATGTATGTATGTATGTATGTATGTATGTATGTATGTATGTATGTAGGTATGAATGGATGTATTTAGGTATGCACGTACGTAGGTACGTACGTATGTATGTAGGTATGTATGTAGGTATATACGTATGTATGTCTTATGAGTCTAAGTGTATGTATGTAGGTGTGTAAGTAGGTAGAACGTATATGTACGCAAGTGAGTATGTACGAAGGTATGCACGTATGTAGGTTTGTGTGAAGGCATGTAATAAGTATGTATGTATGTATGTATGTATGTAGGTATGAATGGATGTATTTAGGTATGCACGTACGTAGGTACGTACGTATGTATGTAGGTACGTATGTAGAAAAGTTGCTATTTGTGATCGTAAGCGTATGTATCAGTTTGTATGAAAGTATGTACGCATGCATCCAATGAAATTGAGTACTAACGGTAATAATAGCGTACTTGGTGAATGAAGTGTAACGCAGGAATACCAAAGAAGTCTCACTACGGATCGTATGATCAGGATGGGAAAGCTGGGATGTAAAGAGTTAACGAAACGAGAAGTAAACGTGAACAAACCTTGTATGTTTATAATGCGTACTAATGTTGTGAATTTTATGTGGTGAGCGCAGGCAGTACCAGTCATGAGGATATCCAAGGATTGGAGATCGAGGATCGAGTCACTAGAGAGATTGTACGGAAACGTTGATGTATATAATGTAGTAAACATAAGCTATGTTTTTAATTAGTAAATAAGAGGATGACGGATTTATGAGAAAGAGCTATGTTAAAGTTCAATTTTAAATAAGTTGAGGTATTTATAATGAAAGAAATTCTATAGTTCGTGTTTCCGCTGCGACTTTTGTCATGTACGATTTAGGGTCTTACATGGTGGCAATAGATTATTTCACCAAGTGGCCCGAGGTCAAACCACTTGCTAAGATCACGGGAAAACAGGTCAATGACTTTGTTTGGGAGAACATCATTTGCCGTTATGGATTACCGGGAGTACTTGTCACTGATAACGGAAGACAATTTGCTGAGAAGCCTTTCAGCGTTTGGTGCAAGGAATACAAAATCGATCAGGTTTTTAGCTCAGTGGCTTATTCGCAATCAAACAGTCAGGTTGAAAGGACGAATAGAAGCATAGTGGAAGGTATCAAGAAAAGACTGGGAAGATACGAAAGCAACTGGCTTGAAGAATTGCCTAGTGTCCTATGGGCAATTAGAACAACCGAAAAAACAAGCCATAAGAAAACACCCTATAGCTTGGTATTTGGATCCGAGGCTGTGATCCCCGCTGAAATAGGAGTTGTAACCCAACGAATCGTCAACATGGATCCCGAAACAAACCAAAAAGAGACCATGTTGAATTTACAACTCCTTGAGGAAGCACGAGATCAAGCTGCAATCCAAGAAGCCAAATACAAGCAACAAAGGGAAGCCTACTACAACAAGAAAGTCAAGAATGAACGATTCAAGCCAGGAGACCTGGTCATCAGAAAAAATGAAGCTAGCAAAAAGGAAAATCAAGGAAAGCTTGGTCCAAAATGGGAGGGTCCATATACCATCCTTGAAGCACACAAGGGGGGATCCTACAAGCTAGCAGATTCAGAAGGCAAGAGGCTTCCAAGGCATTGGAATGGCAAAACCCTGAAAAGGTTCCATGTTTAGACAGGAAAGTTTGGTTTGTATCAAAATGTATTTCGAGAACAGCACTATGAGTACCTTTTGTAAAAATCAAGTATTGCTTGAATGAATGAAGTTGTTTTATCAAACTTGTCTTTCTATCCTAAAATCAGGTTGAGAACCTAGCAAAAAACTCCATGGCAGGGGCCATGTAAGGGGATGAGCTCCCAGGCCACATCGCTCAATAGGTTCAAGGGTTGAATGAGCCTATATAAGGGGTGAGTTCCTAAATCAATACAACTCCATGAGACTTGTTAAGAAAAAATAAAATTGTCTCATAGACAGGTCTGAACAACCTACACCAAATGTTCCTTAAGCCTTAGAAATACAACCAACAAACAGGCTTATGTGGTAAAATAAAAAAGAAACGATAAAAATGATAGGTGCTATGTCTTCTTGTTAAAAATACCAAGGCTAAGTGTCTGCAGCACTGAACCCTTTAAGGTATAAAAAAAACATAAGGGAAGCACAAACTCGACAAAGACAAAGTTACAATAAGACAAAGAAAATCTAAAAAATACAACTTAGACAAAAAATTATAAAGATACAAACCAAGTCAGATCACAAAACTAAGAAGCCTTTAAGGCTTCAAGCCACCCGGGTAACAACTCGAAACCTCAAAGGCTTCAACCTACTAACAGATAGCCAAAAGGCTTGGAAGGATAAAGCCAAACAAACTGCCTTAACGAAACAGGCACAAGTATAAAAACATAACACAAAGAAAATAGTTAAACATCATACCATATCAAAGAAAGCCCTAAAAGACTTTCAAACAAGAGTTAAGGCAAGTCCTAGTAACTTGCAAATTTAGCTATTGTCCAAACGGCCATACAGGCCTTAAACACAACCAACAGGAACCTTAAGGGTTCCTGAAAACCTAATGTTGTTCAAGTTAACATTACAAACCATAAATTGTTTTTAGTGCTAAAAAAGCTACGAATTAAGCATCAGCAGAGGACTTGGAAACCCCGGAACCTTCACCTTTGGCCTTCTTTGTTTTCTTCAGCTTCTTAGCCTTCACACCTCCATTACCACCTACCGCTGAAGCCTCCAAGCTTGCATCCTTTGGAGCATCCGGTTGACCTGAAAGGGTGACATCACTATCTCTCGAGTAGGATCTCTTCCTTGAAAGAGAACCCAAGATCTCAGCACAGACCTTTTCATTAAGGCCTTCCGGTTTTAAGTCCTGCAACACAGCAAGAGGCTTACCAAAACAAGCAGAAACTTGGTGGACATAAGGGTAGGTTAGTCTCTCCATTTGCTCAACGGGGCCTTTAAAAACATCGGAAGCATCAGGACGAAACAGGGGAGATTGTTCCAAAGGATGACCGGATTCATGAAGCTTATAACCAGCAATGAGGCCTTGGTGTTTCCCCAGGTTGAGCAGCTTAGTATAAACTTCACCAAGGGCAGAGTTGAACTCCTTGGAATGTAAAAGGTAAGTAACAACCTGCTGGAAACCTTGCTCAATTAACCACTGATTTTCAGCGGTAGAACGAGCAACTGAAGCTTTCAACCCCTCATTCTCCTTACCAAAAGCCTGCTGCTGAACAAACAAAGCTTCCCGGTCGGCCTTAAGTTTCAACCGATCAGCCTCAAAGCTCTTTTTCAAGTCACTCATCTCAATTTCATGCATCCTAGTCAAATCACTAACCTTCTTGTCCCACACTGCTTCCTTCTCAGCAAAACCAGCTATCTCCTTTTTCATCGCAGCCATGGAAGATTTCATTTTATCCTTCTTCTTAGAAAATTCTTCATACTCCTGCATCCTCTGACGAAAACGAGCAATCCCTTGAGGAAGCATAGCAGCAAGGTTGCAAGTGCTCAAAATCATGCGGGACAACATCAAGTCATCATCCATCCCAGCAATGGTCTTGTGAACTGAAGGAGGAGCAATGTGACTCAGAGCATCTTCACAAACAGCAGCATCCTTAAAGCTGTCATCATTTTTCACCGACCAATTAGGTACATAAACCTCTTCCGGATCCAACCCTTCAACGTCCCTGCTTGAAGAACCTTGAACAGGGGTAGCAACAACCTTTTTGCCTGAAACCTTCTTACCATGAACAACCAATTCCTTCTCCTTCTCAGCACCCGCCTCACCACCTTGATCTTCCGAAGCTTCAATATCATCACTCAAATCCACTGGTTCAGTAGAAGTGGATTGAGGACCAGCCTTCAACAACCTACGGGAAGATCGACGGGTTGAAGACTTGGGAGCATGGGACTTAGAGAAACCTTTGACATTGGAAGTACTAATATAACCCGAGCCCTCAAACCTTTGCTCAACAGTCCTAACCACAACATTCTCACCAGGAACAGACGGAACATCCCCAAACACAACATCAGAAGTGTCGTCACTCTTAATGAAATCCAAAGCAGACATGACTGCAAATAACAAAACAAAAACACATAAGGCATAAATCAAGAAAAATGCAAAGAGGGCAAAAAAGGAAAATGCATACCCATGCCACTTCTCATAAGAACCGGATCCCGATCGACATTTCCCCAGATTTTACTAACCCCTAAAAGAACTAGTAAATGTTCAGGAAAGGGACGAACCCTCGAAGGGCATTCCCGGATAGCTTTAAGAAAAACATCATTCAACTCAGATTCAGAAGGCTCCGGATCATTAAGAACGACATTCGGTCGCCTCCACACCATCTTGAATGGGACAATAGTATCGGAAACCCAGAAAAAGCGATCCTTCCAAGTCCCAAGTGTTGTAACCATAGACGAAATAAGGCATGAATCAACCTTGGATGTTTCATAGGTGAACCAATCGCCATTTTTGGCCAAACGAAAAAACCGGTGAAAAAGTAACAATGAGGGATCATATCCAAGGGCACGGCACAAAACCTCAAAATGTAAAACCCTAGCCATACCCTTCGGATGAACTTGCCCAAAGGAAACCCGATAATATTCTAACAAATTCAAAACAAAGAAAGAAAAGGGATAACGAAGATTCAAAAACTCAAAGTGACGGTAGTAAAGAGCAACCGAACCAGGGGTTGGTTTATCAACAGGAACATCACAAGCAGGAGCAGTTGGGTTAAACTTTTTATCAATACCATATTCCACACAAAATAAGTCTACCTCCTCTTGTGTTAATCGGGAAAAGGATTTTGCCAAATCCTTACGAGCACCCATTTTTGAAAATATGAAGAATGTAAGAAAAATGCAAAGGAAACCGAAACTAACCTTGGAAGAGGAAAGAAATTGCAGGAGAAGAACTTGATGGAATTATGTAGAAAGTGAATGAGAAATGCAAATATAAAAGAAAATAACCTAAAATAGGGGTAATAATGGCAAACAGTAACTTCTGCAAAATCGCCACCCTATGAACTGCCATACATCAATCAAATCGGTTGTCAGTTATTTAAAATTCAAATATTAACTGCCTACAACCCTTCAAGCCTTCAAGCATCGAACCCTTGAAACCTTTAGGCAATAAAATACACGCATAAAAGTCAGAAGTCTTTCAGCTCATTCCCCAAAAACCTCTGACTTGGGGGGCTGATGACGGGGGTAGCCCAAGACTAAAATGACTAAATATGTAAACACTCAAAGGGTTAAATGGTTCAACGGTTGAAAAGCTGAGGAGATGAAGTAAAGCAATACGAGAACAGTAAATAAGTCACATCTCCGGACAGCTCCACCAACTCGCCAGCCGCAAAAGCAACGCAGGTCTGCAGAGCACACGCTATTATCCAGGGGTCAAAAGGCTTTAACCCCCGAAAGGGCAAGCCCCTCACTGCAAGCAAGGTCACTAGTCAAATGCATTCTTCTTTGGGAGATGTCTTCTCCTATAAATTGACACTTCATTTACTTCAGGAGACATTCCTGGCCAGCCCTGATTCTCGCAATCTCTGGTCATCTCGAGTACTTGCTTTATGCGAGTCACTCTTTCTTTCATATCCAACACATACATTCTATTTGCTCCTTCATCCGAGTCTGAACACACTTCAGAGGAGGATCCTTAGCAAATAACAAAAATAATCTAGTGAACCTCCTTCCACGTCTTGCAAACGTGGGGGGACCCCACGACCTGCGTTAGGCAAAGTAGAACCCTTCAACCCTTTTGCCTAACCAGTCCAGCTACTACCGTTGGTCTATTAACTGTTGCATCAACAACTTCAAAAATAGTTCATATCTAAAAGTACCTTTAAACCTCTTTGGTCTTCGCTTCTCATGCTTTCCCATGCCAACTTTTGTATTCATGGTTTCATGTATAAATACATATACATACACGCATGTATGTATGTATACATTAATTTTAAAGTTTATGACTAATACTTCAAAGTACTTAAGTTATTTTTATTTAAGGTTTGACATAACTATTTTTTATCTTTATTTTTCAAATGTTTTTGTCTATTACACTAGTTATTTTCATATTTTGTTAAATGTTTTGAACATAGATCAACTTTGAAAACAGTAGTTCCTACCCGGTTTGGAAATTTCAGTTCAAAAAGAGAGGAGATCGTTATTGGCGATTTATAACTGGGTTTGCACTGATTTTTGTTGGTTAATTTAGAGAAAAATCAAAAGGAAATGATAAATCTAATCTGATACTAATAAAGAAATACATCTACTGCCATGTGCCATTCTTTCATTTCATTTATTTCCATCTAATGTCATATGACATTCTCTTATTTAATTCATTTATATATTAAATTAATACTATTAATATATTAGATTAATCTCTAATATTATTAATATATAATATAATATATCTAATAATATATAAACACAAATGATTGTTATACATTATCCCAATTTATATTTGCGTCAATCTCTTAAACTTTATTTTTTAATGATTATATGGATTTTGTCTTTGTTTTCTTTTTTTATTAAAATATTTAAATTATAAACATATAAATAATTAAATGAGTATTATAAACCTATAAATTAGCAACTTTTTATGCATACATGTGTTGTACCTTTAGTTTTGAGAGTTTTTCAGAAAAAAAAAATGAAATTTTCCTTTTTAACCCTAAAGTATCAATCTTTGACAATTTAAGTTTAAAGTTTTAATCTTTGTTTCCTTTTCAACCGTAAAGTTTTAATATTTGACAATTTAAGTTTAAAGTTTTAATCTTTGGTAAATTAACCCCTTTAATAAATTTGATTTTTCACTTCTAATTCAAAAATTTCCATCTTATACAATATAACCCCTTTGAATAATTTGATTTTTCACTTCTAATTCAAAAGTTTTCATCTTTTGCAATTTAACTACTTTGATTTTTCTTACTTATATGTTGTAACTTGGCTTTGTGGGTTTTTCAAAGAAAAAATAGTTATGCATATAGTTGTTGTAACCTTGGCTTTGGGGGGTTTTCAAAAGAAAATTGATTTTTTTTACTTTTCACCTAAAATTATTTCATAAATTACTTTTAACCCAAAACTATTTGTTTTTTACTTTTAACACAAAACTTTTTATCTTTTGCAATCTATCCTGACAACTTTTTTTACTTTCAACTTTCATCCTTTGTAGTTTTCATTTTCCGCAAATTTTTCGTTTTATGTTTCGTTCTAAATTTTATGCCTTAACACATCGCAACGTGCGCCTTTTTAACGTTTTTACGTTTCGTTCTAAATTTTGCGAGTTAACACGATGCAACGTGCGTGTGTGGGTGAACGTTTTTACATCGTCTATTCTTTTCTCGTTTGACAGGTTCAACATACCGTGCGCGTCCTAAATCGACTTAGTTATAAATAAAGAATCCCCGCCGCATTGTGGCGGGTCGTAATTCTAGTTTAAAATAAATTAATACTATATAAATATATTAAATTAATCTCTAATATAATTTATTATTGATATATCTAATAATAGGGTAGGGATAATGTACATTAATTCAGAAGTGTGAGAAGTATATTATAACACTATATATAACACTATATAACACCATATAAACACCGTGTAACACTATATAACATTATATAACAAATATAACACTATATTTTGTCTGATAGCATGTCTATGATAGATGTACAGTGTTATATATTGTTATATAGTGTTATATAGTGTTACATAGTGTTATATGGTGTTACATAGTGTTATACGGTGTTTATATGGTGTTATATAGTGTTATATATAGTGTTATAATACACTTCTCACACTTCTGGATTAATGTACATGATCCTCTACCTCTAATAATATATAAATATAAATAATTGTTATACATCATACCGATTTATCCTTGCGTCAATTTCTTAAACTTTATTTTTTAAAGATTACATGGATTTTGTCTTTGTTTTTTTTATTACAATATTCTAATACTAACAAAGAAATACATATAATGCCATGTGACATTCTCTCATTTCATTTATTTCCATCTAATGCCATATAACATTCTCTTATTTAATTCATCTAATCTAATACTAATAAAGAAATACATCTAATGCCATGTGGCATTCTTTCATTTCATTTATTTTCATCTAATCTATACTTTCTATAAAAGGAGAAATCCAAGTGACATAAGAAAAGCTGATGTGTCAGCAGGAGAGCATGTCCAACAAGGCTTTTCTTATGTCATTATTAAATCATAAACCTGAATATATAAAACACTTTAAAATACATTTAATGTTCTATCAAACCACTGCCTTGTGTATTTTTAAATGTTAAAGGTCTGGCCCACATTCCAAAGGGCAAACCACTGCCCATCTACGAGAAAGTAGTAACTGGTTTCTTTGGCAAACGTATACTTAGCAGCAGCAGTTGTTGTTATCTTCCGTAATGCTTTTAGATCAGCAGATGTTTAACGCTAAGTACTGGGAAATTCAAATTCAAATATGCATGGGAATAAGTAATTAGCAATTATTGCATGTCACTCAGAAACTCCTGTCAATCATCCTTCTTATATAAGGCTTTTCTTCTCATTTCCCTCTTCATATTTCATCACGCTTTCATCTTCTCTGATTTTGAAATTTGAAATTTGAAATTTAATCACAATCCAAATTCCGAATTAGAAGCATGTCAATATCAGTTGACAGTAATAATCTTAGTTTTGTTAACGATTTGAATCCTGGGAAGGATATGTGGAACATGAAGGCGAGAATTCTTCGAAAATGGAATCAGGGTTACAAGATGGAGATCATCTTCATTGATGAGAAGGTAATTTGTATCTCTGCTTTTCCGTTTTGTTATTATTTTAGAAAATGTAGTGTTGTATGCTAAGAAGATACTTTCTTTAAATGTTCTTCAAGGTGTTAAGATTCAAGCAGGTATTAAGAGTCATCTGATACCTGTTTTTGATGGACAGCTGCAAGAAGATGCTGTTGTGATTCTGTCGAAATTTGGTGTTGGTGAGAATAAAGATTTATATAAAGTAGTAGTGCAGCCTTATAAAATCAACTTTTATAGATGCACGACTGTTACTCCTGTGAGAGATTGGCAAGGTGTTGAGTATGGTTTCAATTTCAGAGCTTATGAAGATATTCTTCAAGGAGAGGCATTAAATGCTTTGAGTGTTGGTAGTGTATATTTTTGTAATCATGTCTTGCTTGTATAATATTAGAGAGTTTTACTTATATTCTTGTATAATGTGATCATATAGATGTTGCTGGATCTGTGATTTGTTGTGGAGATCTTGAAATCTTTGATCGACCTCCAAAGGAGACTAAGAAGATGAATTTCGAGATTGAAGATTTGGAGTAAGTTGTTGTTTATATGATCAGTCATGTACTGAACATTAAATGTATTTAATGATGTTAATAAATAAGATGAAGAATGTTGTATTTAATGTGGGATCATGGTAATGGTAATAAATGAGATTTATAGTGTTTGTATGTAATGCTGAATAATGGTAATAAATGAGGTCTACAGTTTATTCTTAGTGAATATGGTAGTTAATTTATGGCTCATTTGCTACTTTAATAAATGTTATAGCTTTCCTGGTTGATTTTCTGTTTTTATTCATTCAATGTTGTTTTGATATGAATATTCTTTTCATGTAGGGGTAAGGTTTTGCGATGTACTGTGTGGAATGATTATGCTCTGCAGATTAAGGACTTCATTTCTAAAATCCCACCTCATGAGCATGTGATGGTTGTTATACAGCATGGAAAGTGTAAGGAATGGAAATGTATTTTTGTAAAAATTTTCTACAAATCATAACTATACTATTTATTTTTGGCAATATAAAAACAGGTATACATTAAATATCTATATACTTTTCCATGTAGGTGAATATACTGTTCAAAGTGATAAGTTTGCAACACGAATTTTTCTGAATGAAGAAATTGATGAAGTTGATGAGCTAAGGAGGAGGAAATTTTTCAATGTAATTTCGATTGTATATAGATGTTCAAGTCAAATACTTGGTTTCATCTAATTTGTATACTAATTCTAATCATTTGGGGTATTCAAAAGGCATATACTGAAGTTTGGACAAGGGAGTGGTTTTACTTCTCAAACGATACTATCGTCTCAGAATGTTTTTCCATTACATAAATAATTTGTAACTGAAGGTGTGAAGAAACATGTTGATGAGATTAGTGAGATAGAAAAGGTTTCACATCTTTGTATATAGTTTGGTTTGTCACCTGTGTGTTTTTACAGGAAGTGTCTTGTATTTTTACAGGAAATGTATTGTGTTGTGGTTGCGACAATTAAGATTGTGCAACAAGAGTATGGTTAGTTTTATGCTGGCTGTCGTAAGTGTTTCAAGAAGGTGATGGGTAAAAGTGAATACTTGCAGAACGTTGAAAATGTTTCAGATGATATTCTTCGATTGCCTGCGACTTCTTTGGTTTGTATAAGATGTCATACTGAATGTACATCGATCACGACAAAGTAAGTAATGATGATTATTTAGTGTTATATTTATATAAGTAACATTCTAAGACTGATATTTGAATATAGTTTTGCAGTTTACTTAGTTAGTTGTGTATATTTCAGGTTCAAGGTGCAAGTGCGGGTGCAGGATGAGACTGGTAGTGTTTCTTTTGTTATGTTTGATAGAGATGTTCAGAAGCTTCTTGGATTAGCAGCGAGTGACATAAGAGAGAGGCAGGTTAAGGCCAATGGTACTGGATTCCCTCATGAGCTATTTCGATTGGTTGATAAGAAGGCTGCTTTTAAGATTGATGTTTCAGAGTTCAATCTTAAAAATGACTATCGTGTTTATACTGTGCAAAAAACATGTGATGATCCAGTAATAATTGCTGAGTTGGTTGGTGGAGATGGTAATGGTGATGAAAATACTGATGAGGTAGCATATAAAATTACTCTTTCAATCTATTTATTTTTCTTTTAAGTTTTAAACACTGCATTCTGTACTTTTTTATATGATATCATATATTATGATCCTTTAGGTTACTCAAGAGGTAACTGACGTTAAAGACGTTAACCTTTCAGACTCTTCCCAGGTGTCTGCTGAGCGAACTTCAAGGGTGAGTATTTATTTTTAAAGTATGTTTAGTACGTTTAAAAAGAGTTCATTATTTTATTAAATGAGATCAATAGTTGTTTTGTGATCTGTTGCAAGGATGCTGTCTCTGTTACGGCCGACTCTTCAGCCGTTGAAGTTGAAAAGGATTCTGGATCAAGTCCCAATGGAAAGCGGATGGCTCGAGATGCTGATGTTGTCAACGTTGGTGAGCTATCCACTAATGTGAGAAGAATCCGGAAGAAGTTGACTAAGGTTAACAATTAGATGCTTATGAAAAAACAATTCTTATGAGAGATAAGTAGAAACCACTTATTTTTGAAGAATCCTTGTGGTTTTTATTTATGTCTGTTAACTGTTGTTTTAACAAACTGTGGTTAAAAGTTTGGTTTGTAAGGGCTACGATGATGAAAATGATATGTAATGTCTATGGTTTGAATATTAAGTAAGGTTAACCTTTTGTTTGTTATATAATATAATATTGTTATTATACATTATATACATTTTTGGTGATATTGATGGACTGAATAAGTAGTAGGGTTGTATATTATTGTTAGATTGATGAATGAAAATTTAATTAATTGGTTAGTCGGAAAACTGTTGGGGTCTGAGATACATTAACATCTGTAAGAGGCTAAGCACTGTTATAGTGTGCAAACATCTGTTAACCCCTAAGCACTGTTAAAAGATCTGTTAAAGGCTAAGCACTGTTATATCATGCTTCAACAGACCTTATGAGCTGTTGATCATCATCTGTTAAAGATCTTATATTATAGATCTTCTGTTGAATTGTGTAATATCTGTTGGTGAACAGCAGGACTTAGGTTCATCATACATTTTACTTCATCAGCAGAGTTTGTTTGGCTATTCATGGACTGGATAATTAGTAAGGTTGTATATTATTGTTAGATTGATGAATTGAAGAATGAAATTTAATGAATTGGTTAGTCTAAAAACTGTTGGGGTCTGAGATACATTAACATCTGTTAGAGGCTAAGCACTGTTATAGCGTGCAAACATATGTTAACCCCTAAGTACTGTTAAAGATGTGACACCTGGGTCACTGCGACCAGCAAACAAATACCAAATCAATGAAATATTGTGTTTCATACTTGTAATTTGTATAAATATGTGTGATCTTTGCACATATCAATTCTTGTTCGATTTCGAACTTTAAATCGCTTTCTGGAAGGTTATACGCAATCTAATGCGTAAATATAACCAGTTTAATGCAAAAAACACTCTGGAACAGTGACATATGCTTAACATACCTTAAATAACCTTTACATAACTTAGAAATGAGTTTTGAAGGCTTTGGCATGGCAAAATCAAGTTTATTCGCTTACAGGGACTAAATTCGACAAACTGCGAAAGTATGACGATTCGTACTGGAACAGACATTCCGGAACATGACCATAAGTTAAACATACCATAAATATCCTTTACATAGCTTAGAAATAGGATTTGAGGAGTTAGGTGTGCTAAAATAAACTTTTGGGTCATTCAGGGACTAAAAGCGTCAAAAAGTGCACAAGTTTGCATTTTCGCGCATAACATACATTCTGAATACATCCGGACATCCAAAAATTTATGTAAGCATTAAAATATTTTATTTTAGTGTTTGGCATAAGAAAAATCCATTCGTCGCACAATTTGGATCGTTTTTCGCGCTTATGCGCATTCCGTCGTAATTAAGCGAATAACGCAACCGTACGACCAAACGAACCGACATCCGAGATACTTTTGAGCATGTTTTGAGTTCCCTATACTTTAAATTTATTTTAGAGCCTTGAAATGGGGTTAACGGGGCTTAAAAGTGCAAAAAAATCAAGTTTTACAAGTGCAGGGACCATTTTTGAAATTTCTGACCAGATTCAATGAACCTAGTCCATTTTGAAGTGTTGATGGTTTTAACCCATGGTTTTGCAAAACCATGGGCTGGTATTCAATGAACCTAGTCCATTATTAGGGGCTCCCATGGTTTTAGAAAACCATGGGCATACACGTAAGGTCCAGATCAAAGCTCAGTTTTCGATGAACGATCTTAACGGTTCTTGAATTCCTATAAATACCCACCCTCACTTCCTCCCAAAGCACACTTGAATCTTATTTTGGCTCTCTAAGTTGAATTTTATGCTTCATACCTGAGAGTAAATCGGACCAAGAGCTTGCGGGGACCTTCTGTAAGTATTCTTTCGTTCTTTTCATTCGTTTTTGTCGTTAAAGTCAAACTGCGTTTGACTTTCTGCTTTGACCAGTTTATGGTCAACGTGAAGTTTGTTTGAACTTCATAACATGAGCATAATCACGATGGTTATAGTCCCTAGTGACCATACCTACTGATTACCACGTTATCTAGGCTCAGTGACGAGTCGTAGTTTCTGCCAAAATGCGTTTTCTAGCGTATTTTGTAACCAAACTACTCTAGGATATCAAAACCGTTTGTTTTGATATCAAAACTTGTTTTCTAACTTATTTAAGCATGTTTTAACATGCTTAGCTCGTCACTTCTAGTTTTGTGCTTGTCTAGGGTCGTAAAGGTAAGCGATCTAATCAATCGCTTATACTTTCGAACCCGACCCGTTTGGTCGATCATTAGGATCCGACCAAACATGTTAAGTGACCATAGTAGCGTAGGGAATAACCTTCCGAGGTTATACCTTATGGTCACTTAGGTTTGATTAATCGCATGATAGGTAGTTTATATGCCTTAGGTAAATTACCAAAATGCCCTTGTTACGCCAAAATTCATTTTAAGCCTATGTAACATAATTTTTGATATCTAAACTGATTTAGCAACAATATTAGACATGTTAAGGCATATTTTACTTATCATAGGGCTAGTTAGGCATCCCGAAAGCGTTTTACGCGAACGACGCGTTAAAGTAGCATAAGCTACCTAAACGGGTCGTAAGAACTTAGGTTAGGTTTCATTTTAGTATGTAGGCTTTGTTAAACCATATTACAGGAGTTCCCATACTCGTTTGGTTTACGAACCCTCATTCTATCTGATCCTCCGATTTAGGTCCGTTTATTAACATAGTTACCTATATTAGGTGCCGTTTGATTTCCGTGATCTCTAGCATTGTGTGGTTGTTACTCAAGGACTTATAGGCAATCTCAAGTGAGTACATAGACCCCCCCTTTTACTGTTTTTCAAACGTTTTGGGGTGAAACACATGTGCCTACTTGTTACTTTCGTGCTTTCCTGTTTTCACATCATATACTTGCTATGCTCATTAGTACATTTATAGTAAATGATTTACATTACTGTAACACCCCGAAAATTTACGTCCTATAAGGTGTTGACACGTGTCATAAGCTTGAATGTGTGAAAGAATACCCTAGAGGGACTAAAGTTGACAAACTTGAAAAGTATATGAAAATACGAGTTCTAAATGTCAACAGTGAATAAATATGTTGTACATTAACCCTACATGATGCTCATACCTTCAAAAGAATGAATCATGGATCATACGAAGCTAAAAGTGAGAGATTACAAACTGCAGGGGTTAAATGTGTCAACATGTTAAAGATATACCTCTGAGTGACCTTTTGACAAACCCGAAGATTTGTAAATGTAAATTATGCTCACTAGAATGCACGATTAAAATTTCATAAAGTTTCGTTATCGTATGAGAAAGTTATGATCAAATTCGTGTGCGAGGGGTTAAAAGCGTCAACGTTGAAATTTATGACTTTTCGGGTAACCATAAAGTTACCCAAGGACTTAACAAAGTATGTTTATGTCTTAAGGCCCATAAAAGTCAAGTTAGAGGGCTCGAAGTGCAAGAAAGCATGTTAAGATCAAGTGTAGAAGGATCAGGGACTAAAAGCGTCAAAAAGTGCATAAGTTTGCATTTTCGCGCATAACCTACGTTCTGAATACATCCGGACATCCAAAAATTTATGTAAGCATGACTACATTATATTTTAGTGTTCGCCTTAAGAAAAATCCATTCGTCACGTCATTTGGATCGTTTTTCGCGCTTATGCGCATTCCGTCGTAATTAAGCGAACATCGCGTTCGTACGACCAAACGAACCATCATCAGACACATTTTTGAGCATGTTTCATGTCCACAATGTTTAGGCAACATTTTAGGGCCTTAAAGTTGGCTTTACGGGCCTTAGAAGTGTCGGAAAAGGCCTTAAACACGTGCAGGGACTGAAACTGTAATTTCTGAAACTTGTTGTCTGATCAGGACCCTCAGGCGGCCCGCATTAGATTATGGTCATCCTGAAGCGGGCCGCATGGCCCCTTCTGACCAGATTAAATGTATCAAACAGCTGGTTGCAGCTGTTTGGCACTCCTAATCTCAATGCCACATGTTGATTTCCTATGGTTAGTGGCAATTTAGGCACCATAACCTTCTGACAAGTGTACGGCCTTGATCGTGCCCTCTTCTCCAAGAAACGATCCTAACGGTGGTGCATATCCTATAAATACCCACCATAATCAACTTCAAAAACCCACAAATCTGATCATTGTGCTCTAAGTTGGAACCTTCGTTTCATACCTGAGCTATTTTGATCTAGATTAGCATTCGGGGACCCTTCGTAAGTATTCTTTCGTTCTTTTATTGCTTTACGGGTCCGAAAGTCAAACTTTGTTTGACTTTCTGCATTGACCAGTTTAAGGTCGATGCGAAGTTCGTTTGAACTTCATAACGTGAGCGTGATCACGATGGTTATAGTCCCTAGTGACTATACCTACTGATTTCCACGTTATCTAGGCTCAGTGACGAGCCGTAGTTTCGGCCAGAATACGTATTCTTGCGTATTTTGTAACCAAACTACTTATGGGTATCAAAACCGTTTGTTTTGATACCAAACTTGTTTTTCTAACTTAGTTAAGCATGTTTCAACATGCTTAGCTCGTCACTTTAGTTTAGTGCTTGTGTAGGGTCGTAAAGGTAAGCGATCTAAACAATCGCTTATACTTTCGAACCCGACCCGTTTGGTCGATCATTAGGATCCGACCAAACACATCAAGTGACCTTATGGTCACATCGTTCGAGTAGTTGTATGACAGGTAGTATATATGCCTTAGGTAAATGACCAAAATACCCCTACGGGGCTTAAATTGAGATTAAACTCGTTTGGGCATAATGGAAGGTATCCTACTGATACCACAACATATTTAAGGCATATTAACTAAGGAAACCTGTAAATGACTCTTACGGATACCCGTTACGCTTCATGCGCGTTCGGTTCGGTTTATGTAACTAGTTTACATAAATTAGCCGAAACGGGCCAAACCTTATCGGTTTTATCTCAAAATCCAGAATGTGAATAGTAAACCCATATTAAACAAGTCTTCAAACTTGTCGGGTCAGAATCACATTCTATCCGGTCTTCGCTTAATCGTGCGTACGAACCGTATCTTTGAAACTAGCCGGTCTAAGCTTAAGCTTAATTAAAGACCCGTTAGGATTCTAATAGGTTGTTAAAAACCTTCGTTCCAGATTAGGGGCCCAGTAAAAGCTATCTGTACTTGCTGATTGATATACGGCTGGGATTGAATTTATATTTAGCTCAGGTAAATACTTTTAACTTATTTTCCCTATACGGGCTTGGGTTACGGTACATAGCGTACCGCTTGATCGGGCATCAAATCTTCCACGCTTAGTGGTTAATTGAATAATTTGATCGGCTCGTTTTAAACAGATGTGTTTACTTTACAGCCTTTGGGGGGTTAATGACCATGTCCCGGATATCCTTGGCATTATCTTACGAGATAGCCACGACCTGAGCACGGGGTGTAGGCGTACACCTGTCGGTGTATAACTCTAGAATTGTGGTGTGTCTATTGATCCTTAACCCGGATACGTCCGGGCTACTGAACGCATAAGTAACATGTAATTCGTTCACAAGATTGTTATAATATCAAAACAATTCTCCCAAGTTAAAAAGATTAATTTTGCCTCTGTGCATTTTAATCAATGTGTCAAGATATTTTGTGCCATGTGCATCCAAAACAATTTACAAACTCTTTTTCCAAAATGAGTCAGTTGAATGTATTTACCAGTGTAAACTGACGTATTTTCCAAAAAGGCTAAATGCAGGTACTATACGAAATTGGCTGGATATGTCTCCTTAGCATCAATAGAAGTCTCGCAAGCTTAAGATGCCTAAAAGTCTGTTGAACTAATGTTTCCATTTTATGTTCGATCCTACTGTGGATAAACACCGGATAATTGTGACTTTGTTTACAATAAATAAATTCGGTTGTATCTTATTTTAATTTGCTTCCGCTGTGCATTATTATATTGTGTTGTTTGACCATTACGTTGCCAACCATGACGTCACGATACTCCCCCACCGGGCCCACCGGTGACACGTGGAATTCGGGGTGTGACAGGTTGGTATCAGAGCCAACACTGAGTGAATTAAACACTAGCCTTTTGTGTTTAATCTCAGTTACACAATTGCACAATCTAAACTTCTGAGTCTAGACTTAACTTAGGAATATTCTCAATCCTAATCTTGAAATTTTACTTCCAAATTTTTATTGGATACGTCGCCAAGCAAAGAAGCCGTAATAGGAGTTCTCCACACCCGGAGCCCTGAGATGCTGAGCTTCGTACCGCGACTAGAATGAAACGAGCATCCAAGGAGAAAGCATTCAGAAATAAAATGAAGAAGAAACTCCTTTTACTGAAGATCGTTTCCTTAATAGTCCTTATAAGGACATAATTATCTTTCAGTCCCTCCGAGGACACATTATTCCTTTTAAGTCCCGCTTAGGGCAACTTTATACTTTTATTTTTAGATAGTGGAATGATCAAGTTTAAACTTTCATTCTAAACTAGAATTTTTTAAATAAATGTAAAATAACATTTCTTTTATAAGATCTACCATTATAATAAAATGGCAAAGTCTAAAAAGGACAAGACCTAGCCACGTGTCATTTTAAGACCAGGCCAAGATGGTAGTTCCATAATTAGATTTAGATCCATATGAACACCTCAATTTAAAATTGTTCTGCGTTGATTATAAATTAAGAATCTTAAGTGTGAAACCTAGCTTTCGGGTCAATTATAAGACCGGGCCAAGATGGTAAGACCTGTTTAAAAGATTCAAATCCCTGTTAACATCTTAAAACATGTTAACACTCCTGGAAGATGTGATCCATTAAAATCACACACTTCATTTTATAAAGGATTCTTCAAAAGATTCCAAACCCAGTTTAATGATCTCTGAATCATGGGTTTACATCACCAATTAAGATGATCATATTTTAACCATACGTGGTTACATAGTGCCTACGGGCTATAGTTAATGTCCTCTGCGACTAAAGACAGTAATAATCTATGACCCTGTCTAACCAAGGTAATAAAATATAATAAAACCTTAAAAGCCTTGATTCTCCGAAATCATAGCTTATAATTTATAAATGTCCTTGTGACTAGGCCTATTGTGCCAGAACACCTTCAGGCTTGATTCTCTGAAATCATGGCTTATAAATTAAACTTGTCTACGCGACCAGGCCATTTGTGCTATTATTAACTTGTAAATTAGGATTTATGATGAAAATCCTGAATGAAATAAATATCCATTCCTTCCCTGCCAATACACATAGTAAAAAGAATCTTAAAGGTACGACCTAGCCAATACGTCGTTCCAGACAAGGCCAAGATGGTAGAACCTATTCAAAGGATTCAAATCCTTGTAACATTGTAAATATGTTAACACTCCTGGCAACGGCGATTCGATAAAATCACACTTGTCATTTTTATATTAGGAAATTTTTCCAAACCCCTTTTTACATAAGCGATAAATGGGAATCATGGCTATATATTCATCAAATTTTGAGAATTCGCCATATACTTAAACCAATTATTACTACTTGGTTTGTAGCCTTCAAAGCTTCAACATGGCTGACCCCTCTGAAGCTCACAATCATCCGATTAATCAGGAGGATGAAGCAAGACTGAAATTAATAAGCACCGGGTTACAGGCTATGATCGAAATAGCCGCAAGCAACGCTGCGGACCGTGTGTTGAAGGATCTTAAGCGAAAGTGCGATGATACCCCAAATAAAGGTTACAAGAAGGGTAAGACCGGTTCAAGCCATAACCAGTCCAAGCCAAAGGAGGCAAAACCTGAATGCAACAACTGCAGGAAACAACATTCTGGAAAATGCACAATAGACCCACGTGCTAAATTATGTGGAATTTGCAAAACCAAGGGTCACAAGACCTTGGATTGCAAGAAGATGAAAGATGCGACCTGCCATGGCTGTGGCGAAAAGGGGCACATAAAGAACCGCTGCCCAAAGAAGGCGGTTAAAGGAAAAGGCACCTTTAATGCGAAAGCTAAGCCTTGCAAAATTTGTAATAAGGAGGGAGCAACTAAGTCTGGGAAGGATTTAAAGGTCAGACAGCAGACCGGTGAAAAGACCAGGTGCGAAACCTGTAGGAAATACCATCTTGGGAAATGCCGATTTGAGTCTCATCCTCTACCGTGTGGAATTTGCAAGTCTAAGGAACATAAAACCCTGGGTTGCAAGAAGATTAAAGATGCTACATGCTACAATTGCAACGAGAAGGGGCACATAAAGACCAACTGCCCTAAGTATGCCAAAAAGCCCGTAGAGGCCAAGAGAACAAACGCATGAGTTTTCAGGATGAACACTCAAGAGATGGTGCAGAATAATAATAATCGTATAGCATGTACCTTTCCTTATCAAGCAGTTTATGCAGAAACTTATTTGATACTGACACAAATAATTTTTATGAATGATAAAGATTGGGAACTGTTGTCTCCACCTGATTAAGACTCCGGTCATGTAATGCCCGGTAGAAGGTGACGATGTTACGTCGAAAATGCTCCAACAAATCCTATATTAATAGTTAATATCTATTAGAAATCATTTTTCTAATACCCTTATAGCAAATCTTTGGTTGCATACATAAGGACTAAATATAGTGATAGAAATCGATTGGTTGCCTTAAAAATCAAGCCCATATCGCGGGTGATAAGAAGCGATTAATTATCCAGACTCCTTACGAGACAACTCTCATAATTACACGTATCCGTATGATTAATTAAAAATTAAGCATAAAAAAATGGTGGAACTGGCCGTCCCCGGAATCGAACCTGGGTCTAGGCCGGCCGCACCCTTTCGCGCGCCTAGCCAACTGAGCTAGGTGCCTAGTTTGTGAAAATCTCCATTCTAATTAAATATAAGCACATATAGTTGATATCTCTTTAATCTCTATCGATTTCGAATACCAAATAGTATGACAAAAGCGCTATATGAGGATTGGTGTATCTTAATAAATTCCATAGATTGCTTCCATGCCTGATCAGTATGGAGGTTTAATGCATGGGACCACAAAGATATCTCGATGGTCATACAGTACTAAAGTCAACTAATGGTATTCAAAGGAGATGTCCAGAATGGAATTGTCCAAGTAAATATTCCCGATTAAGGAAATTGTGGACTAGTAACATGAATATGTCATTTATTTGACACAAGCAATTATGGATGAACTGGAGCCCGAGATATGGAAAACTCTCTGTAACCTCCTTGCATCTTGATTATCTTCTCCTAATAATAACCTGTTTACCCCTGAGAGGCAGGTAGAGCTAAGGTTTAAATTCTGTTTAAGGCTGTGTTATTATGAAATCTCCAAAAATGGCTAGTACTATCATTGGAAGAATCGAAACCCTGGTTAATTAGGATTTCTTAATAAAGGGTTCATATAGCTTAACTCAATATCCTGGAAATCCGGTATAGTTAATTAAGAAAGACGGTTCATCTTGCTTATGCATTGATCACCGAAACCCTATTTACGCAACAATTAAGAATTGCTATTACCTACCCAGGATCGTCGATTGGTTCGACTAGCTGTAAGAATTAGCTATTCTTGGAGAGTAATTAAGCAGTAGTTGGAATAACCATCTCATCATAGAATAAGTTTTCTATAACAATTATTATGTAAGTGATAAGGTTACTCCTTTGGAGACTTAGTATAGATGGAATGTTAAACATATATTGTTAAATAGAGAATTGGTAAGTCCAATTATCAAGATCTGAAAGTTGCCTGGGGGACAACAAATAAGATTATACAAATCCATAATCGATTGTAGGTTGCCAGTATATGGCAAGAAATCGAGGAGTTATGAAAATAGCAAACTTCCTAAGTTCTTGTTAAGGAATATGGTTTAACAAAAGATATCACCCAGGAAGGGTGTATCAAATTTGTGAAATTATCAGGCTAGTTAAGCTCTGAATAAAGGTAAATCATTCGAAGGAAATCGAATGTATCAAGATCAAGTAGCTTGTAAGCTAAAACCTACTTAAGGAGTTTGACGGAGCTCGAAATACATTGCACAATAGTGACTGGAGGATGTGTTCTGTCAATAAGTCAAGGAGCACTATCACAAATTGGTATGCGGATTTACGATGTGATAAACATCCTATATTGATTAAGGATCGACAAGTAAGAACGCTTCGAAGGAAGCATATACCTTTTGTAAAGGTCAAATGGGATGCCCGAAGAGGTCCCGAATTCACGTGGGAAGTTGAATCCACGATGAAAGAAAAGTACCCTTACTTATTTCAGTAAATCTCGGGTCGAGATTTATTTTAAGGGGGTGAGGATGTAACACCCCGAAAATTTACGTCCTATAAGGTGTTGACACGTGTCATAAGCTTGAATGTGTGAAAGAATACCCTAGAGGGACTAAAGTTGACAAACTTGAAAAGTATATGAAAATACGAGTTCTAAATGTCAACAGTGAATAAATATGTTGTACATTAACCCTACATGATGCTCATACCTTCAAAAGAATGAATCATGGATCATACGAAGCTAAAAGTGAGAGATTACAAACTGCAGGGGTTAAATGTGTCAACATGTTAAAGATATACCTCTGAGTGACCTTTTGACAAACCCGAAGATTTGTAAATGTAAATTATGCTCACTAGAATGCACGATTAAAATTTCATAAAGTTTCGTTATCGTATGAGAAAGTTATGATCAAATTCGTGTGCGAGGGGTTAAAAGCGTCAACGTTGAAATTTATGACTTTTCGGGTAACCATAAAGTTACCCAAGGACTTAACAAAGTATGTTTATGTCTTAAGGCCCATAAAAGTCAAGTTAGAGGGCTCGAAGTGCAAGAAAGCATGTTAAGATCAAGTGTAGAAGGATCAGGGACTAAAAGCGTCAAAAAGTGCATAAGTTTGCATTTTCGCGCATAACCTACGTTCTGAATACATCCGGACATCCAAAAATTTATGTAAGCATGACTACATTATATTTTAGTGTTCGCCTTAAGAAAAATCCATTCGTCACGTCATTTGGATCGTTTTTCGCGCTTATGCGCATTCCGTCGTAATTAAGCGAACATCGCGTTCGTACGACCAAACGAACCATCATCAGACACATTTTTGAGCATGTTTCATGTCCACAATGTTTAGGCAACATTTTAGGGCCTTAAAGTTGGCTTTACGGGCCTTAGAAGTGTCGGAAAAGGCCTTAAACACGTGCAGGGACTGAAACTGTAATTTCTGAAACTTGTTGTCTGATCAGGACCCTCAGGCGGCCCGCATTAGATTATGGTCATCCTGAAGCGGGCCGCATGGCCCCTTCTGACCAGATTAAATGTATCAAACAGCTGGTTGCAGCTGTTTGGCACTCCTAATCTCAATGCCACATGTTGATTTCCTATGGTTAGTGGCAATTTAGGCACCATAACCTTCTGACAAGTGTACGGCCTTGATCGTGCCCTCTTCTCCAAGAAACGATCCTAACGGTGGTGCATATCCTATAAATACCCACCATAATCAACTTCAAAAACCCACAAATCTGATCATTGTGCTCTAAGTTGGAACCTTCGTTTCATACCTGAGCTATTTTGATCTAGATTAGCATTCGGGGACCCTTCGTAAGTATTCTTTCGTTCTTTTATTGCTTTACGGGTCCGAAAGTCAAACTTTGTTTGACTTTCTGCATTGACCAGTTTAAGGTCGATGCGAAGTTCGTTTGAACTTCATAACGTGAGCGTGATCACGATGGTTATAGTCCCTAGTGACTATACCTACTGATTTCCACGTTATCTAGGCTCAGTGACGAGCCGTAGTTTCGGCCAGAATACGTATTCTTGCGTATTTTGTAACCAAACTACTTATGGGTATCAAAACCGTTTGTTTTGATACCAAACTTGTTTTTCTAACTTAGTTAAGCATGTTTCAACATGCTTAGCTCGTCACTTTAGTTTAGTGCTTGTGTAGGGTCGTAAAGGTAAGCGATCTAAACAATCGCTTATACTTTCGAACCCGACCCGTTTGGTCGATCATTAGGATCCGACCAAACACATCAAGTGACCTTATGGTCACATCGTTCGAGTAGTTGTATGACAGGTAGTATATATGCCTTAGGTAAATGACCAAAATACCCCTACGGGGCTTAAATTGAGATTAAACTCGTTTGGGCATAATGGAAGGTATCCTACTGATACCACAACATATTTAAGGCATATTAACTAAGGAAACCTGTAAATGACTCTTACGGATACCCGTTACGCTTCATGCGCGTTCGGTTCGGTTTATGTAACTAGTTTACATAAATTAGCCGAAACGGGCCAAACCTTATCGGTTTTATCTCAAAATCCAGAATGTGAATAGTAAACCCATATTAAACAAGTCTTCAAACTTGTCGGGTCAGAATCACATTCTATCCGGTCTTCGCTTAATCGTGCGTACGAACCGTATCTTTGAAACTAGCCGGTCTAAGCTTAAGCTTAATTAAAGACCCGTTAGGATTCTAATAGGTTGTTAAAAACCTTCGTTCCAGATTAGGGGCCCAGTAAAAGCTATCTGTACTTGCTGATTGATATACGGCTGGGATTGAATTTATATTTAGCTCAGGTAAATACTTTTAACTTATTTTCCCTATACGGGCTTGGGTTACGGTACATAGCGTACCGCTTGATCGGGCATCAAATCTTCCACGCTTAGTGGTTAATTGAATAATTTGATCGGCTCGTTTTAAACAGATGTGTTTACTTTACAGCCTTTGGGGGGTTAATGACCATGTCCCGGATATCCTTGGCATTATCTTACGAGATAGCCACGACCTGAGCACGGGGTGTAGGCGTACACCTGTCGGTGTATAACTCTAGAATTGTGGTGTGTCTATTGATCCTTAACCCGGATACGTCCGGGCTACTGAACGCATAAGTAACATGTAATTCGTTCACAAGATTGTTATAATATCAAAACAATTCTCCCAAGTTAAAAAGATTAATTTTGCCTCTGTGCATTTTAATCAATGTGTCAAGATATTTTGTGCCATGTGCATCCAAAACAATTTACAAACTCTTTTTCCAAAATGAGTCAGTTGAATGTATTTACCAGTGTAAACTGACGTATTTTCCAAAAAGGCTAAATGCAGGTACTATACGAAATTGGCTGGATATGTCTCCTTAGCATCAATAGAAGTCTCGCAAGCTTAAGATGCCTAAAAGTCTGTTGAACTAATGTTTCCATTTTATGTTCGATCCTACTGTGGATAAACACCGGATAATTGTGACTTTGTTTACAATAAATAAATTCGGTTGTATCTTATTTTAATTTGCTTCCGCTGTGCATTATTATATTGTGTTGTTTGACCATTACGTTGCCAACCATGACGTCACGATACTCCCCCACCGGGCCCACCGGTGACACGTGGAATTCGGGGTGTGACAATTACATTGTTTCGGTATGTATGTTTACTTAGCATACTTAGTACATTGTTTTACTTTACATTTCTGCTATGTGTGTTGACTGAGCATGCTAGCACATTGATTTACATTACATTAGTTGCATATGTTTACTCAACATATGGACACATTGTTTTACATTGCATTTTGTTGCATATGCTCATCCAACATATGAACACATTATATTACATTTTGAACCGTTTGTAACTATTTGACTATGTGAACCGTTGTAACCATTTGATTATATGAACCGTTTGTAACTATTGAACCGTGTGAACTGTATTTGACCATACATAAACATTTCTACAATTGTTAAACATTACATTTTGGTGGTTGTTTGGGTAAGTGATTTAAGTAACGAGGCGACGTGTAATACGATAAAACATGGTGGATACGCCGCTGGTACTTCCTATATATAAGTGCTTTTATGGTATTACATATCGTAGCGTTATTTAAACCATTTCAGTTTAGACATATTACATCTACAATACAATCTTCACATAAACATCGTTTTACAAATAACTTAACTTATACAAACTCATTTTTCATGGTTATTCACTTAACCATACATTATTCTTTTATACATATATACCATTTGGTTTATTTATCACTTTTTCAAATGACTTATGAAAGGAACCACTCAACAAGATTCATGGCTACTTTTATTAAACATTTTCTTTAAACAGAAGTCATGAATCCTATTTTCACAAAACCTATGTATCTCACAGGCATTTTTATGCTGACGTACCTATTTTCACATGTGTTTTCAGGAGCTGTTGCATAGGATGATCGAGACACATTTAGGCGGACCTGTGCCTTGGTGACTTAAAACGAAGCAAGAACTAGTTAATTTATGTTATGTTCTCTTTGTTTCGTGTTTTAAGACAATGTAACTCTCTTGTTTGATAAATAAAACGTAACTTTAATTTCCATGGTTGTGAAACAATTAATTCTGTTACAACACTCCCCGACGTTTTCGCCACGTTTCGTTGTTTTACGTGGTCGGGGTGTGACAGAAGATCTGTTAAAGGCTAAGCACTATTATAGTGTGCTTCAACAGACCTTATGAGCTGTTGATCATCATCTATTAAAGATCTTATATTATAGATCTTCTGTTGAATTGTGTAATATCTGTTGGTGAACAGCAGGACTTAGGTTCATCATACATTTTACTTCATCAGCAGAGGTTCTCTTTAGCAGATCTTTACTTCAGCAGTCTTTGTCTTAACAGACCTTTTGGTTCATCAGCAGAGTTTGTTTGGCTATTGATATACTGGATAAGTAGTAAGGTTGTATATTATTGTTAGATTGATGAATGAAAATTTAATCAATTGGTTAGTCGAAAAACTGTTGGGGTCTGAGATACATTAACATCTGTTAGAGGCTAAGCACTGTTATAGCGTGCTAACATCTGTTAACCCCTAAGCACTGTTAAAGATCTGTTAAAGGCTAAGCACTGTTATAGCGTGCTTCAACAGACCTTCTGAGCTGTTGATCATCATCTGTTAAAGATCTTATATTATAGATCTTCTTTTGAATTGTGTAATATCTGTTGGTGAACAGCAGGACTTAGGTTCATGATACATTTTACTTCATCAGCAGAGGTTCTCTTTAGCAGACCTTTACTTCAGCAGTCTTTGTCTTAACAGACCTTTTGGTTTATCAGCAGAGTTTGTTTGGCTATTGTTGTACTGGATAAGTAGTATGGTTGTATATTATTGTTAGATTGATGAATGAAAATTTAATCAATTGGTTAGTCGGAAAACTGTTGGGGTTTGAGATACATTAACATCTGTTAGAGGCTAAGCACTGTTATAGCGTGCTAACATCTGTTAACCCCTAAGCACTGTTAAAGGCTAAGCACTGTTATACGTGCTTCAACAGACCTTATGAGCTGTTGATCATCATTTATTAAAGATCTTATATTATAGATCTTCTGTTAAATTGTGTAATATCTGGTCATGTACAGCAGAACTTAGGTTCATCATACATTTTGCTTCATCAGCAGAGGTAAAACCACAAAGTTTTGAAAGTATATACTAAGACTACATAACTTCATTCTTAAGTTAGTTTCCAAACAAGAAATTTGTCCATCAAACATGTCAACTAAAACATAAATTATACAAGGATGAAAAGGTGTTCAAAGATCATGTCAACAAACTTCAAAGTGTATTTTTTTCTCCTCTTACACTTTTTTCTTCGACTATCTCAAACCTCAGCTTTTTCCCCACAGATATTCCTGTTTGATCCATGATACGCTGCCAGTCTGTATGCATCACTAGATGGTTGTTGTCGTCAGGTCTTCTAGGATCTCTCCTAACAACCAGCTGTACCAAAAACTTCACATGACCAAATGACAGCACAGCTCTACGGTAATCATTTAGCTGGTGTTCTCGAACAAAGTTCCTCGGTATTGCCTGTAAAGGAAAATTCTTTCTTTAGTTATTCATTCAAAACAACATATACTTTAAGTAATAACAGATAGATCCAAGATTATAAGTAAAATCAACCATATTAAAAGTAGATATGTAAATACCAAGCTGTGTATCTCTAAAACATGGTATTCAAACTGTTTTTTATAATGTGGACGCCTTTTGCGGTGTTGGTGATTGGTACGGCTGCAGTGATATTTTGTCTCCCCGTGAAGTTAAATCTCGTCTTTGTTAAAAACCTTCACAGTGAAGTTAAAGTCGTCTTCAGGAGTACTTCCCATCCATTGAAACAGCAGTTGGTAGCTTTCCTCAATGTCATTTTCGAAGCAAAAAGTTGTCCATCCTGGTCCCATAAAACCAGCAGCTAATCCCTTTTTGTTTTCAGCAGAGAAAACATAATGCACGTCAACTTTACTACTCTGATTTGGTCCATGTACTTTGGCAACCAAGTTATTAATTTTTAATCTCCTTTGCGACAACAGCTTCAGCAAATCGTATGGTAAATGCTATAATTTCATATATTTTAGAAATGTCATATTAGATTTTATATAGGATACAAAATATAAATTAGAAGTTTTTCTAACAGTCCAAAAGATACACTGGTAATATATAAAAATAAGTAGTAGTTTTTAACCTGCTTGCAATATGTTTCTTCTTCAGCCTGTATCAAGCATCCATGAACATAATCTCTGTTCGAGCCATCTTTTCTAATCTCCAATCCCTCATTGTTCAAAACATTTAACTCAAATTTTGCTTCCTTCAATTTTTTTAAACACAACTTGTCTATTTTGTTATTTCTATAAGTTTCAACAAACCGGGTCCATTCTGGCCCGTTTATCCTGTTACTTTTATGACCGATGCTCTGTACTGCAATCTTATACTTAAAACCCGTATAATCAACCAACTTTATCACTTCACACTTTCTTGGTAATTGGTTAGCCATTATCTTCGGAAGTACCTATGTATATAAAATACACAACATTTAATATATCTTTAATTTTATAAATACAGTTTTTAGCATACAATTGTGATTTGAGCTAATTTGTTCTAAGAATATAGCTTACCAATCCCTCATTTAGGTCTGCCAATTGAGAGACGTTGATAATTATCATAAATTGCATCTGAAAGTAAAAAAATACAATAACAGTTAAATACTAAAATATAAAATCAATTGTATCTGAAAAGCATTCTATTTAAGGTATAAAAAAATATCCAACACTCTGTAGGACCAAACTTATATGTTGTGTATTTCAATATGGTCCCTACAACCAACAATATGAATCTAACACTGTGTACTTAAATGGAATGAATCAAAATGTAACTAAATAGGTTGATATAATTCTTATTATAAAATAAAGAAAATAACTTCATATAAGTTTATCTATTTTAACATCAGTAGATTATGATTTTGATGTTTATATAATTTGAAATGAGGAAACTAAAAGGAACATGTTAAAGCATACCTATAAAATACACAAGAGAACAAAAAAAAATACCTGATCTAAAACTTCAAACTTCTGATCGTCAAGTCTGAGGAAGAAGAAACTGTAGAGTTTTTTCGTCGGAGAAGAAGAGATGAGATTGTATTGGGATTGTTGAAAATAAGATATTTATCTATTAACTTGTAATTGTTTATTTATTTAACTTATAATAATCTTTAATATCGGGATTTAAAAACTATTTTTAATTATATAAATATATTAAATTAATAGACAAGTTTTTCGTATTTACCATTTTAAATTTATATTCAAACAGTGGTTATTGCTGTCTAAAAATTGCGATGTTTTAATGTAAAAGGGGGTAAAGTATAAATTTTACAAAATTTAATTTCAACCAACCAGTGTAAATGTAACATCTGTATTAACTCCATTTAATATACTTTTCATTTCCATTATTAAATATAAGCTCCAGAAAAGATATTCGGAAGTTTTCTCAAATAACTTTCTTATCAAAATCGGTAAGGTTCTATTGCATATTATAGATTACACGCTATAAAATCAAGTATTGTTTTTTTTGAATTTATTGTTTGTATTATATATGTTAGATTAATCATTATTTGATGTTATGAGTATGTGTTTGTCACTGACGGCGTTCCATATTCTCTCTTGAAGCAAATAATAGTTGCTGTAATCCGGTGTATTTTTATTGCTTAAGTACTGCATTAACTTAAATGAAGTTACTGATAGCATTCTCTGTCACAATTTGTGCATGCATCTTCGTGATGTTGTTTTCTACATTACGATTGATAAATCAACTATATAATTTTTAGTTGATGCTCATTTGCTTAATTGTTGTGAGCAGGGGCGGACCCACATTGGTGCCACCGGGGTCCCCGGACCCCAATCTTTTTAAAAAAGATAGTAGATTCGGTATATTAAATTGTATATGGACCCCATAAATACAATTAGGTGGACACCATAGAAATAAAAAGAAAGCTGGTGTAGTGGTAAATCTCCCTCTTTTCCACCAAGAGGTCATGGGTTCAATCTTTGATAAACCCATTTTTCTTATTTTTTTTAAAAATCTAGTTCAAACCTCACTTTAACTCGACCCGAACGAGGACCAACCCGAAAATGGACCCCATTGAAATAAAATCCTGGGTCCGCCACTGGTTGTGAGAGATGATGATTTTCGTTTTGTGCTTTGTTTTTATAATACCTTAAGTGTGTGAATATACCACTTGATTTTTATAATAACTTGTAAGTTTAAATTGTTTATTTGCAGATATGAATCTATCCAATCAAACACCATCCTTTTACAATTCCTTAATGAAGATAATATTATATTTTTGGTATGTTTTTTAACTTTCTTGCTACTATTAGGATTCTACGTTAATTTTTGATGTAAGATGTTTGTTAACTACTGTTGCAGAATATACCACTTGATTTTCAGACTCTGTTGTGGGGCAAGGAGGTCCCGTATGGGCGAATCGTAGAGTTATTTGATGGTGACAAATCATGGTTAGTACGAGTAAAGAAGAGAGATGATCATTGTATATTTACGGATGGATGGACAAAGTTTGTTAGAGATTGTTGTTTGAAAACGAAAGATGCTGTATTGGTGAAAGCTATTGGACGTTTGTCGTTCGTTGTCTCATGTTTTAAAGAAAAAGTGTACGAGAACTCTTACATTTCAGCAAATATTAGCCCTGAAGTTGGCATGACTGTAAGTAACGATATATTATGTCGTTACTTACTTTAAATATTTTATGCTATCTCAACAGCTTGCTAACATCTATTTGCCCTTTTAACGTCTGTTTCCTTATAATCTTAACATCTGTTGACTAACCTTTTTAACTTCTGTTGACTAAGTCTTTTAACCTCGGTTGACTAACATCTGATATTTAAGATCTGTCAACGTTGCAACCTCTACTGGACATAATGGATGACAGTTGTTACGAAACCTCTGTTGGATAGCAACAGAGGTATGTAATAGTTGATAGCCAAACAATGGTTAGGTTGTGTGTAAATACTGTAACTACTGTTGACTAACCCTGTTGAGTAATTCTCATTTTAACTTTTGTTGACTAATCCGTTGTAACTTCTGTTGCTCATTAGTTCATATCAAATTTGCAAGTCTGCGCTAAATATTCCTTTGCTTATTCTATAGCTAATTGCTGACAAATTTTGGAAACAATTCTATGGTAAAAATTACGAGTATGGGATGGCAACTATCTATGTTGGCGAGAGGTTTTGGAATGTGATGATGAAAGGATGGACTGATGGATGCGGATTTACTAATGGATGGTCAATGTTGATTGAAGAAGTTCCCATACCAGTTGAATCTTGGTTGGATTTCACCATGATTGCATCTAAAACATTTGAGCTTTCCGTTTTCCATTCCGAGACTGGAACTGAGGTTTCTTTCAAGAAGGCTGATGTAGTTGTTTTGGATGATTCAGTTTATGGAGATGATGGATTTGATTTATTGGCTGCGGTATAAAATTTTGATGATATAATACATTGTTTGATAACATGACGGTGATAAGTAAATTTTATTATATTATGCTAATAACTTTTGAAATCTCATTTTGTAGGCTAAACACAAACAGCTTCTGGATTCCGGGGAAGTTGCTTTGGATGATGAGGATGCTGGAGCTTCGGTTGGTAATTCTAAGCAGCTTACGAGTTTTGAGGATATTTTTAATGTATATATACACATGTAATATTTATATATTATTATGATTTAAAATATGGTTTCTTATATATGATTCTTCTTATAAATATAGTTTGCTGATGATGGGCTATTTGATTCAAAGATTGCGTGTCTGGTTGATGAGTCAGATGTCAAAAATGCTGTAAATTTATAATTTTCTGCGCATATATTTTATTGTATTATAAGTATAAGAAGGTTTTTTAAAATTTTGTTGTAGCCTGAAGATCATTCTGTAAAAATAGCTGATGATGTTAACGATCGTCAACTACAGTCTAAAGATTTTCCTGTTCGTGACATTTCTGCCTCTTCAAGTGTTATATCTAATGTAAGTGTTTATTAGTTTTATACTGTCTATTTTATTATTGTCTCAATATATTGATATTCTTCTGTATGATTGAGTCTTAAACTTCAAAGCTGAGTTGAGAAGATAGTTTGTGTTGATAAAGAAAGTTATAAAATTTCAAGAATTTAGAGTTGTTATATTCTAAATTAATTTACTTAGGTGGAAAAGATGCACAAACTTCGTGACAAGACAATTGTAGAGGATAATAAAGCTGTTGATCGACCATGTAAAGTTCGAAAGGTTCGTTTAGTATCATCCACTTCAGAATCAGTCTTACACTTCACCACACATGCTGAAGACAGACTTGTAAGCTTTTGCAGTCGTTGCTTTGTTTCGTTATTTCAATAACTTCAGTTATATATCAATATTTTATAAAATTCACGGTTCAATTTTCTGTTTTTTAGCAACTGCCATCAGATGTATCTTCTGCGTTGGATCTGCATACTGATAATCCTAAGCCTATCAAGATCTAGAATCTTAAATGTGAAGTCCAGGAATTGTTTACAACATCTCAAAAAACCAATACTGGATTCAACTATGCTGTTGTTGGATGGTCTTCTTATCTGAGATCTTGCAATATTGCTTTTGGTGATGAACTTTCGTTAGAGTTTCACAAGTCTACTCAATTGCTGAAGTTAAAAAAAGTTGTGCATATCGTGACAAAGATAAAGTCCTCTTAGTTTCATGTCATGATTGTTTGTGGTTGTACATTTGGTTTGTTGCTGGTACTAATTTTGCTTCTTAGACATGTTCTATATGTAGTTATGTCTATAAACAAGTTTCATTGTCAATGGGTGGGTGCTACTGTTTTTTTGTGGATAGTACAATGGAAATACTCATATGTATCTTATATATTAACTGATGATGCATGTCTATAGTTGTCTTTTAGCTATAATAGATGTCTTTTAGCTATAATAGATAACACGTTTTGGTACAATATCTACACATATGTATATGTTCTATCAATATGTGTTATGCATGGTTTTTTAACACATGTTGTTAATAACATTATTCTGTTAATATCTGTTTACTAACCTTTGTAGTTTCTGTTGACTGACCTTTTTAACATGGGTTGACTAACATCTGATAGTTACTATCTATCCATCTGGCAAACTCTGTTGGAGATAATGGATGACAGTTCTTATTAAAGTCTGTTGGAAAGCAACAGAAGTTTTTAACAGTTAATAGATAACAGTAGTTTGCTATCAACATAATGGAATTGCTGTTGAATAAACCTATTGACCATTAATGTATATCAATTTTATAAGTCTGTATTAATTATTTTTTTACTCTCTGTCAATATGGGCTATGCATGGTTTTCTAATAAACGACCCGTATTTGCACACGGGTCTTACCGCTAGTGTCATTTGATATGACATTCTCTGATTTAATTCATTTATATATTAAACTAATATCATATTTTAATTATTTTAACTGTTAAAAATATAATTATATAAAAATTAGAATGGCAGATAAAAATATATTTGAAATTCCATAAATATTTTTAACAAACGGGTATACCAGATGCCCGTAAGTATACCCGATAGATATTGGATCCCGGGTATATGAATGAGATTACCAATTAGGCAAATACCTATCCCATTACCACCCTTTTTAAGACTATTCAAATGAATGTAAGCATTGTGTGTTGGTACGACAACAAGATAAGCAGACTTTATTCTTAAAAAAAACATATACGCATAGATAACACAATTGTAACAACGACAAAGGATAAATAGAAAACATATATTTGGAAGAAGATCAATCCATACAAGAAAAATAAATATATTAGTTGAAAGGAGTACGTATCCAAAAGTAACTTTAAACATTTTTTATTTTTTGGTCTTCGCAGAAAGCCCATGCTTCCCCATGCCAACTTTGTTTTCATGGATAAATACATATACACATGCACCACACATGTTTACATTAATTTTGATTTGAAGTTTATTACCAACTAGGTTTATGACGTCGTCGCGTTACGGCGAACTTCTTTTGTTAATTAGTCTGTGTTTATATGTGTTTTAAAATAACTACGAGCGCGTTGTGCACGGAACCGCTGACAAGAATAAAAATAAAATGTAGAAAAAAACACGAAAAGAAAATCAACCAAAAAGTTGTATGGTAATGATGTTGTTCGTATGAAACCCGTGGTCAGAGATGAGCTAATGGTACTGGGTACCGGCATCGAATTTCTTGAACCGAAAGATATTTAGTACCAATTTGGTACCGACTTTTGGTGTTACTGGTACCGGTTCACTACCGGTTTTTACCTTCATATACCGGTACCGCAATCGGTATCTTCAGTACCAGTACCGATTCGGTATCGGTTGGCCCCGAGCTCATCCTACCCCTGAAACAAAAAAAAAATCATTAAAAGTTGAAGAAAATTGACAAAAAAATTGTATGGTACCGTAATTCGCACAGTATCCGTGATCAGGGATGAGCAAATAGTACCAGGTAGCAGTACCGAATTTCTTGGACTAAAAGATTTTCAATGTTAATTGGTTTCGACTTTTGGCGTTTTCGGTACCAGGCTGGTGGTGACGGTTTTTACCTTCATCTATCGATACCGAACATGATCGTATGGGTATTTTCGATACCAATACCGGTTCGATACTGGTTTACACCAAGCTTATCCCAACCCGTGATAAAAAAAACATTAACGTTAAGAGAAATATGAAAATGTATTCAATTTAACCAGTACCGATTCAATGCCGGTTGAAACCAAGCCTATCTCAGCCTGTGATACTGAAAAGAAATCATTTAAGTTAAAAAATATATATGAAAATCTATAAACTTAAAAAGTAAAGAAAATAATAATAATTAGAGTAAATTGCCATTTTAGTCCCTGAGTTTTGTCCAAATTTGCCATTTTGATCCAAATAGTTTTATTCTCCCCCTTGGGTCCCTGACTTTTACATTTTGTTGCCATTTTGATCACTTTGCCTAACTCCATCCAAAAACCCAGTTTGTAACAGGGGTATTTTGGGGATTTCCTTAAAAAATGTTTTCAATTGCCATTTTGATCCAATTCCAAAAAATCAAAAAATTTTCAAAAAAATCAAAAAAATTCCAAAAAATAAAAAAAAATTCTAAAAAATCTAAAAAATCATAAAAATATAAAAAATTCTAAAAATCATAAAAATTCTAAAAAATCAAAAAAATTCTAAAAAATCCAAAAATCATTAAATGTTTCGGCACGAACCGTTTCGACCCGTACCGTTTCGAACCGAACCGTTTCGACCCGTACTGTATCGAACCGAACCGTTTCGACGCGAACCGTTTCGAACCCGTACCGTATCGAACCGTACCGTTTCGACGCGAACCGTTTCGAACCGTACCGTTTCGACCCGTACCGTATCGAACCGAACCGTTTTGACGCGAACCGTTTCGAGCCGAACCGTTTCGACACGAACCGTTTCGACCCGTACCGTTTCGAACCCGAACCGTTTCGAGCCGAACCGTTTCGACGCGAAGCGTTTCGACCCGTACCGTTTCGAACCGAACCGTTTCGACACGAACCGTTTCGAACCGAACCGTTTCGACCCGTACCGTATCGAACCGAACCGTTTCGACGCGAACCGTTTCGAACCGTACCGTTTCGACCCGTACCGTATCGAACCGAACCGTTTCGACCCGAACCGTTTCGAACCCGAACCGTTTCGACACGAACCGTTTCGACCCGTACCGTTTCGAACCGTGACCGTTTCGAGCCGAACCGTTTCGACGCGAAGCGTTTCGACCCGTACCGTTTCGACCCGTACCGTTTCGAACCGAACCGTTTCGACGCGAACCGTTTCGAACCGAACCGTTTCGACCCGTACCGTATCGAACCGAACCGTTTCGACGCGAACCGTTTCGAACCGTACCGTTTCGACCCGTACCGTATCGAACCGAACCGTTTCGACGCGAACCGTTTCGAACCCGAACCGTATCGAACCGAACCGTTTCGACGCGAACCGTTTCGAACCCGAACCGTTTCGACACGAACCGTTTCAACCCGTACCGTTTCGAACCGTGACCGTTTCGAGCCGAACCGTTTCGACGCGAAGCGTTTCGACCCGTACCGTTTCGAACCGTACCGTTTCGACGCGAACCGTTTCGAACCGAACCGTTTCGACGCGAACCGTTTCGAACCGTACCGTTTCGAACCGTACCGTTTCGAGCCGAACCGTTTCGAACCGTACCGTTTCGACGCGAACCGTTTCGAACCGAACCGTTTCGACCCGTACCGTAGCGAACCGAACCGTTTTGACGCGAACCGTTTCGAACCCGAACCGTTTCGAACCGTACCGTTTCGAACCCGAACCGTTTCGAGCCGAACCGTTTCGAACCGTACCGTTTCGACGCGAACCCTTTCGAACCGAACCGTTTCGACCCTTACCGTATCGAACCGAACCGTTTCGACCCGTACCGTATCGAACCGTACCGTTTCGAACCGAACCGTTTCGACGCGAACCGTTTAGAATTATTTGGATTTTTTAGAATTTTTATGCTTTTTTAGAATTTTTTTGCTTTTTATATTTTTTTGAATTTTTTAGATTTTTTATGATTTTTTTAGAATTTTTATGATTTTTTAGAATTTTTTAGATTTTTTTGAATTTTTTAGATTTTTTTGAATTTTTTAGAATTTTTTGAATTTTTTGGAATTTTTTTGATTTTTTGGAATTTTTTTGATTTTTTGGAAATTGGATCAAAATGGCAACTGAAAAGGTTTAAATTGAAAAGAGTAACTGAGTTTTTAGATGAAGTTAGGCAAAGTGATCAAAATGGCAACAAATGTAAAAGTCAGGGACCCAAGGGGGAAAATAAAACTATTTGGATCAAAATGGCAAATTTGGACAAAACTCAGGGACTAAAATGGCAATTTACTCTAATAATTATTATTATAACAATAGAATAATAAAAGTATAAAAAACAATATACAATATTATAATAATAAAGTTACGATACTGGTTTACACCAAGCTTATCCCAACCCGTGATAAAAAAAATCATTAACGTTAAGGAAAATATGAAAATGTATTCAATTTATGCAGTACCGATTCAATGCCGATTGAAACCAAGCCTATCTCAGCCTGTGATACTAAAAAGAAATCATTTAAGTTAAAAAATATATATGAAAATCTATTAAACTTAAAAAGTAAAGAAAATAATTATCATTATTATAACATTAGAATAATAAAAATATAAAAAACAATATACAATATTATAATAATAAAGTTACTATTCATTCACTTCTAGTTTTAATATATAGATAATAAAGTTACTATTCATTCACTTCTAGTTTTAATATATAGATAATATAGATAATTTTAATTTAATTTAATATATAGATAATAGATAATCTGAAATATTTAAGTTATTTTTATCAAGGGTTTGAGCATACCTAATTTCAATTACTTTATTATTCAAATAGTTGTATATTACTACATCAGTTATTGACAAAAGATCAAATACAAATACTTTTAACGTACAAAACGTACGAACTGAATATTTTCCTGAAAAAACACGGTGACATTTTCATAATTATTTTACCTGTACAGTAATTATCAAAATTACTTTACAAATGATCTAGCAGGGTAATTTTGATCTTGTATGGTAATTTTGTAAAATGATCTTGTAGGGCAATTTTAAATTATATGTTGTTTGATAAATTTGTAGAGTAATTTTGATACATTTGTAGAGTAATTTGATAATTACCCTACGAGTAAAATAGTTACGAAAATGCCACCGCGTTTTTTTTTTTTTTTACTTTTTCATGTCTTTCGTACATTTTATACGTTATGTGTATTTGTACGCGAGCTTAGCACGGGTCGACTGTGGAACCGATAGCATCCCCTTAAAATCATATTATAATGTTATTTTTGGATATAAAATAATTGGGGACCTCTTGATTTAACTTGAAGGCACCCTTAAACCCCTTGACAACCAAACCCAATCCAATATAAAAACTAAAATTGTCGATTTATTTGTTAAATGTCCAATTATTTAATATATAATGAGATACTTTATCTAAAAATGATAAATAAAATGCCAAGAGATACTTTATCTAAAAATGAAAAATAAAATACCAATATATGATAATGACCAACCCGACCCGTTCTAGCTAGACCCATTTTGACTTTACTAGAATGCTTTTGATAAAGATCCACCACCTATAAGATCATCCATAATGGTTAAAGGGGTATTTTTTGCCACATCAGCATTATAACGTCATTTTAAAAATATGTAACGATTAATGCATTTTACTGTCCATTCCATTCAATACTTTACATTTATTTTCTCCTCTTTAGGCATTATTTTGTAAATGCCACTCCCTTTTCATGCCTCTATAACGACCAGGGGATGGTGTTAGGAGCGTTATCAAATCATTTCATGCCCCTATAATACCTATTACTCATGGCCTAATAACGTAATGTAATCATATAATTGCCCACTTTCTCTTACTCTTATAAGCACCGAGTATAAGTTATTTATGTGTTTCTCACAATTTTTTTTAGTTATGGGATATCCATCAAAGATCTTCATTATTAAACTTTCCAACCGCCCATGATTACACAATATCATTGTGTCTAGTTTGGGGACCATATTCTCCAAAGCAATGAAAAAGGATAATCTCCATCTTCCCACATTAGATCTCACAAGCATTAGATTTTCTAGTATCTTTTGGGCTGTCTCCTTTATGTCGTTATCTATGCTCGATTATATATAATCATTTAGATTTTCTTTATTGTCAACAATATTTATTCAGAAACAACAAAATGAATCAACTTAATTACCAAGTATTTATGGTTTAATACACATTTTTATTCTTGAACTTATATCTTATCTTGAGTAAATGAAATGAAACTGCAATGCCACCTTCACTCCGTGGCATGTTCAAATCATAGATAAAAATAAGTAAATTGTGACGGACCCGCGCTCCGGGATGGGTTCAGAATGTAGCAAAAATAAACGACTTGCAATGGTACATACGAAATTTTTGTCCTTTTGCGGCCCAATTGCCCTGAAAATCAAAAGTAGACAAATATAGAACTAATTTACTAATATTTTTAAGAAAACAATCTTAAAATAGGTATTAAATGATGTGAAAATATGTGCACATCATCCGCTCCTATCCATCTAATAGGAGTGGCGATATTTGAATCTGTTAGCTTAAGGTGGAGGGGAAGTAGGCTTGGGACTACACCCGTCATCAACCCCCTAGTTTGGGCCGCCTGTGGATTATTGATTATTAGTGTGTCGGACTCTTATTCCGACCTGTTTTGTGGTGTCTAATTTACTACCTCCCGAGGCTATCATTGCCAAGAGCTTTTGGTAGCTTAAAATTAAAAAAACCGCCCCTCTTTCTTCTTTACCGCTTCACTCTCCATTATCATCTCTTCAATTTACTAAGTCGCTAGGTTTACGAATTTATCAATTATCCCCTTTGTGGTCTTAGCGAAATGCCCCTTTGTGGTCTTAGCAAAATTATCCATTTCGAGATGTTAATGTCATGGTCATGGTGTCACCCCCACGGTATTACTTATCAAGATTAATACTTTACATGTTACCTTTTAGATTTAGATATGGTTTCATATCTCAAATTTCTTTTCGACTAGAAAATTTAATTGCTAGACTTATTTCACATAGTCATAGAGGAAAAGGATCATAGTTTGTGCATTAACACTTAAAAATGGCAAAAAGATAAAATTCAAAGCTAAGTGACACATTCGTTAAGAAACCAATATTATTTGGAGATCGAAAGAATTGTATAAAACATTTGCATGTAGTACTTGATGGATATAACGAGAGTTGGAAAAAGAGCGCCGTTCACTGTAATAGACAGTTACATCACCACCTTATGCATCACATTTAAAACAAAAGATACGAATATACAATTCTGTGAGTTCTCTACTTAAATACTCTTTCAAAGCAATTAAGAAATCGCGGAACTCTCTTGATGATGAATTTACACAAATGCCCTTGTGTGACTACAAACCCAAAATTGAAAATTGGCATGGCATTCAAGATCACGTCATAAATAGCAATATGCTTCTCATAACCCTGTTCATAAACAGGATATAAAAATTGTTAATTTTTTAATGCATTAAACACTAGTATTTTTATATACAAAGCTAAAAAACCGTTATTATGATTCAAGTTACGACGTATTTGATTACCTTTAAGAGGTAAAACCAAATATGTATTTATGTAAAATAAGTTTTTACCTCAGTAGCCATAAAATCAGAAAAAAAACCTCATTAAATCATCTTTAGTTTTACAAATCTTCATATTTTTTTTTTCAAATGAACAAACCTGGTGATTTCGTACATTCGAAAAAAAATCTAATGGTAAAAAAAATTAACTAAAAATACATAAAACAAGATCATGCATTGTGTTTTCGAAAGAAAATAAGACAAACCATGTAAAATAAAGTGTATAACACAAATTGTTTTTTACATATTTTCATAGACCAACATATGAACACAAACATATCATTGTTAAATCTACTACTAGAAAAAATTCATCGTCATAACTTAAGAACTTGGTAAATAACAAAATTTAAAGACATGTATTCGACCAAATATAACAAACTAGTTGATTTACTATAACATAAAACATACCCTTTTGATTTTAATATTGTAACATGAAAACTAGACACAAACATAATGCTAAATCTAGCAATATAATACAAAAAGAATAACTTTAAATGTATCTATAAAGTACCTATCAATCAAAAGATAAAACGATATTTACCAAAATCGAGTAAAAATACAAACCGAATACAGTAGACAGGGGCGGAGCTTTTAAGGGGCAAGGGGGTGCATCCGTCCCCGCCAATGTTTCGGTTAGTAGTGTAATTTTTCCGATATTTTGTTTGAAATTTTTTAAAATATATAGGTCTGCCCTCACCAATTATTTTGCCTAAAACTTCCCTACCCATACCAAGTTTATTGCCAAAAAAATTTATACATATTTTCGTATTGTGTTAAAATAAAATGTGGAGAATGAGGCTATTAGTAATTTCTTATAATTGTTTTTAAACTTGAAGTGAGTTTAAGTAAAGTCTGAAACTAGTTTTTATATAAATGAAACTTGAGTGTTCAAATTTAGTTTTTTTTACGGGCAAGAACGGATGCTTTGAATAAATGAATATTATTATTTAGTTTTATTTTGAGTTATTGTTTGACTCCACCCAAACATATAACCCGGAACATAACGATAGAAAAAAAGAAGCCGGAAACACTAAAAATGAATACAAGTATCGATACTGTTTTTTCAGTTTTCATTTCAAAACTTACTGAAACTGTAGGGATCAAGGAACTCATCAACATGCCATCCGGGCAACGTTTCAGCCAAATACTCAGATACACTAGCATCTTCTTCATGACTCCCACTACAATTAGAGTGATTATTATTATACGTCAAATCACTGTTTTGATGGATCGAAGCTCCAAAACCCGAACCATTCGAGTTTGAAGACGATGGAGTTTGGTGATCGTAACAACATGATAACTTAACTCCAGTGAGTAGAAACCGAGTGTGTTTTTGTGTGTGTTCGTTGGCTGTGTGAATCGGTACGTCGCATTCTCTACATAAAATAGCTCGATCTTCTTTGCAAAACAGAAATGCTTTCCTCTCCTGCTTGTTTTATAAAAAATCAACACACATCATAACATTAGAATCAATTATGGCATTCATTATTCATCGGTACTAGTATCAGTATTCATTTGTATGGTTTTTGGTTTCAGTATTAATATTAATATTAGTATTAGTAGGTTCTGGCTATTTTTGGGGTACTTTTACACTACGGATACTGAGGCAGTTCTAAAATTGGTGTGTTTATGCTTTTACTCATTTTCGGTACCTGACAAATATCGCAGCGTGGTGAGTCTTTGAAAGAAGGTTGAAGAAGAGGGAAGCGCGGGTGTTTGTTGGCGAGCTTGTTAGCGTGGTGAACACGGTGGTCGCAGGGGGAGCATAGGGAGGCTTCGTCGGCGGTGCAAAAAACAATGGCCTCGGATGCCTCACAAACGTCGCACTGGATTTTCATTGATATTGTGGGGTTTGGGAATTATTAGATGTGTGATGGACCCTTTGATAATTCATAAGAGTGTGTGTATATATAACAATAAGGGAAAAGGGCATGGGGACATAGCTAAGTTGTGTGTTTTGATTGTGTAGATCTAAGGGTAGGGGCTAGGGACAAATGAAAGTGAAAATGAAATGGCAACTTGGTTCTAAGTGTTAAGAGGGACAAAATTAATATACTCTTTTATTAACCAAAAGTTTATGAATTTGTTTGTAGTTGACCGGTTGAAGAGTTTCTTTAGAGTTCATCCGTCTTGATAGTGGCATATCGCCTCTTGCTTAAGTATGTTTAAATGTGAAGTTCTCTCGCTTATAATAAAAAAAACATGGAATTCACGTTAATATTTGACGCTATGCATTTCTTATTATCAGTGTGAGATTTACATATTATGTTACAATCACCCATTAAGTGAAAACATTTGAGATGTTTTTAGATCTCTATTTATAAGAACAATGAGACGAATAAAAAACATCAATGATCTATGCGTTTCTTATAATCAATGTGAGATATTTTTAGGTTTCTAGTTATAAGAACAATGAGACGAATAAAAAACATTAAGGGGTATAAGAGAAAGAATACAAACATTTGTAACATAAGACATTTCATGTATCATAAGATGTTTTTAGGTCTCTAGCTAGTAATGTTTCGGGTAGCCTGATTTTAACAAACACTATCTTATATGCTAGTGACATTGATTTTTCTTTCAAATATGTGTTTTAATTTATATTTAAATGATTTCTACAAAATTGCTATTGCATACATCTTTCAATCTTGATTTTATTTTTGTAATGTAAAATAGAGGATTTTATCAAAATGGATGATTTAACGGGTTTGTCCTATAAACTTAACTGCTTCTGTATATTTAAAAATATATTTTAACTCTAAAATAATCAACTTAAAAGAATATATTAAATGTATGTTTCAATATGATTTTTTTTTAATAATTCACCTCTCATAGCCCATCACTTATTAATGTCTTCCTTTTTTGCTTTCTAAAAAAGTCCCCGCGGTCCCATTTTACTATTAATAAAAATACATTAATCCACCTCTCTTAGGTTATACGTAGTTGGGCGGTATGCCCAAGCATAGCGCCGGGCACACCGCCACGAGGGGCGCCATGTTTGGAAAATTTCGAACGGCGCGATGGTGATAACGGCGCGATCAAATTGAACTTTGTTATTTTTGACCGTTTGTAAACGGTCATTTCCTTAAAAAAAAAAAAAAAAAAAAAATATTCAAACTTTCTTTTATAAATACCTCCTTTCCTATTTTTTTACCATACACACTCAAACACTCTTTATCTCTTCCACTTTTTTTTAGAAATCCTTATATTTTATACAATGCATCCATTCAACCGTGGCTTCATTCCTCCCCGATCAAGTGCGGACCCAAACCAAAGTGGTAATCCTACTCGCCCCGTGTCGCCGGTTCCCACTCGACCCAACCCTTTCGGCTCCGGTTTTCTCGACTACAATCAACAAAATCCCGGGTTCATGAATCTTTTGAACCAACCGCTATCATAGGACCCGAATCTCTACGGGTGGAACCCGAATCAAAACACCGACGGAATGGGGTCGTCTCAAGCGTTCGGGTCGGCTCAAGCTTTCGGCTCCCCACAACACGAACCCGATGTTGTTCCGGAAACACAACCCGAAGGAGCGGAGACGCAAAAAGGAAAAGGAAAAGCAAAAGCAAAACGGCCACATAAAAAGAAAGCGGAAACCACCACCCGAGCGAAAAAAAATGTGATATCGTGGGAGTCCGATGAGGAGTATGCGTTAACCCGCGCTTGGATCGATGTGTCGGAGGACCCGGTTATAGGTATATTTTTTAAATTTCTTTATTTTTTTCTGTTTTTTTAATTATTTTCTGTTTTTATTTTTCTTTTTTTTTTTATTTCTGTTTTTTTGCAGTTTTTTTAGACTAATTAATTATATCTTTTTTTTGTAGCAAACAATCAAGATAAGTCAGTTTTTTGGCGCCGAATACGAGCGCTTTTTTTCGAGCTAATTGGTAAAGATGACGAATACCGCCCACCGGACTCTATATCGGGCAAGTGGACCGATATAAACAAAAAATGCACGAACTTTCAAACCGTGTACCAACGCACTTTTGCCGGATGGAAAAGTGGAAGCAAGGACGAGGACATCCCGCAAGCGACGTTGGTCGAGTATACGGATGCTAATGACCATTTCCCGTACATGAGGTGTTGGCAAATCCTTCGCCATAGCCCCAAATGGGCCGCCATATCTACTCCGAGTGGTCGTTCGGGAAATAAACGGCCGTCAAAGAGGTCCAAAACAAACGAGTCGGGTGAACCCGAAACGGCAACCTCCGACGCTCGAAACACCGACTTGAACGAGGATATTCCGGATGACGAGCCGGTGGAGGAGCTACCAAGACCGTCCGGAAGAAGTAGGCGGGCGAAAAAGCCCGAGTCGTCATCGATATCTATGGGAACGGATATGAGTGACGCATTTTCGGAGATAAACAAGCGACTTCAAGACATACACGAACTCGGTAGTAAACGTATGGAGGAGAACCGCGAAGTTACGGAGATTATGCGGGATAGACAATGGGCTCACGACTTTGAGTTCTACTCGAAACCGCACGACCACCTTACCGGAAAAGCTTTGAAGATGGCGTTGGCCCAAAAGGAAAGGATCGAAAAAAAATATAATCTTTGAAGTGTTGTTTTTTTATTTTTTTAGTGGAACCGTTTTTTTTTTAAGTGTAATGTTTTTTATTTTTATTTTAGTGTAATGTTTTTTTAATTTAATGAAATGAATTTTAATTTTATAAAGTTAGAAAATAATTATTAAAAAATAGAAATTAATAATTGAGTAATGATTAGGCGGGGGCTTTATGACTACGGGCTTAAAATGCATAACGCCCCATAACGCCCACCCCCACACGTGGCGCGCCACGTGTCGCATAACGCCCACAAAGGGGCGTTATGACTACACATGGCCTTAGGGGAGGAGGGGTGGTTCACTAGTGATAGTTTCTATCACTCTCATTGTCCAATCACATCATGCCATGTCATCAACCAAATTTCTATCACTAGTGATAGAAATGTAGGCGGGATGGTATCACTAGTGATGAAATTCTATCACTCCCAATTTTTTTTAATTTTCATTTTAAAATTAGAAATTAGAAATTTTATTTAAAAACAAAATTATAAATTAACAATAAAACACTAAAATTAAAAATTTCATTAAATTTAAAACATACTACTTCAATTTAACATACTAGAAACATACAATTTAAAAAAAAAAAAACCTACTCCTCGTTAGCATACAACTTAATGACCGCGTTGCAAAAAAATTGCAAACATTCACGTGAAGTTCTTTCCGACATAGCTAGGTATTCATCATATTGATCGGGAGGGTTACCTGTCGCTAGTTGGCGAATGGCGGACGTGCATTTTTGTATCGGCATGAAACTTGCTTTGCCCCTCGCATCGTAACCTTCTTGAAACCATTCCTCGCTTGCTTCGATGTCTCCAACAATCTTTAAAAATAATTATTTGGGTAAATGAAACCGATCTCTAAACGTTTCGGAATTGTAGAGCGGATTTTCCACAAAATAATCGTTCATCAAAACTTCGTTGGCACGTATACGATCACGGTCGACCATCTTCTTCTTTGGGCGGGACGACTCGGCATCAAGCTCGTTATACACCGCCACAAAATATTTTAGCGTCTCGTTGTCGGAAGACGACTCGGTATCACTATCGCTAGACATCGGAAACGTCGAGTCTGTAGGGAATTCCATTTGAGAAAGATATAAAAATTGTGAGAAATGGGTTTATGTTTTTGATGTGTGTAAAAAATGGTTTAAAATGGATATATATATAGGTTTAAAGGTTTTTTTTTTATAAACTTAACCGTTGTATAACGGTCATATATGGCCCAACGTTCAAATTCTTTCAAAACTCAACGCGTTAAACATTCCACGCGTTTAAAAAATAACGCGTTAAACAAGGGGCGGCGGCGGTGTAGCGTTATAAAATAACGCGTGATCGGGGTGGTATAACGGACCACCCCGTGTGCCCTTAGCCCATCACATATTAATGTTTTTCTTATACATCAAAAGGCCTTCAACTATTGATATTTGTAAACACCTTCAAATTCACTCTTAAAATCTTTTTATTGTTGAGTTTATAGGACTTAACCAACATTATTTTGATAAAGAAAAACACATTTTTTGTTGAGCTAAGATGCTATCCGCATTGATAGTCCATTGGTAAAGGCAAAACCTTTAAACATCTTAGGAGAGGGAGGTCTTGGGTTCAAATCTCACACACGATAGGAATAAAAGAAGTTTGCCGTTCAAAAAAAACGTGGTTTAAAATAAAATGTTGTTCTATAACCAATTAAGTTCTAAAAGCCCATAGTTTTCTGTGTAGATTTGAAAGCGGCCTAAATTTTAGGACATGTGTATATATATAAAATAAAAATAAAAATAAAATGCATAATTTGAATTTTGAATAGGATCGAAAATTACAAATTTGTATTCGATTCAAAATACGTTAACTGAATTCAAATCAAATTCATATATTCAAAAAATGAATTCGAATATTGAATTCAATTTCGATTCAAATCAAATTTTAAGTTTTTTTAGTTCTATTCAAACACTGAATACTCCTATAACCGGTTCCATTCGGTTTGATAAGTCAGCGCTATACTTAACCACCAAAAGCTTAGGCTAATGTTAAACAAGGCTTCAAAGGATTGGAAAAAGGTTATTGGCGGGGTTTTATTGGTGACCGTGTGGGAAATCTGGAAAGCGAGAAACGAAGCCACTTTCAACAACAGCCATATCCACTTTAATAAAACAACGGACACTATTAAGGAAAACGCTTTTTATTGGATTTCTAGTAGATCTAAATATGTAAGCTATGATTGGGTTAGATTGTGTGACTTTAATATCCGGGATGTAATTTTGTAAGTTTGGGTTCTAGTTTCTAGCTGGTTATTTTTTCTATATTTTTATAGAAGTTTCACCGTAAAAAAAAATCAATCTTTCCGTTTTGATTAATATGATATTTGAGAACAATGTTAAAGATATAAAGTAAACAAACACAAACATATATACCTTCTATTTTTAAATCATTAAACACTTTATTTCTCCATCTTTCTAGAGAGAACATATTTGTCCTTTCGTCCTTGACTAATATAAAGACTTTTTTTCCCAAAATGATTATTTTAATATTGTTCAGTCCTTTCGTCCTTGACTAATATAAAGACTTTTTTTTCCCAAAATGATTATTTTAATATTGTTCAGAAAGATTTTTTTTTTTCAAAATGATTATTTTAATATTCATAATACACTTTCCTGTTGCCTATAAAATATTCTTAGCCTTTTCTATTTAAGAATTTTATATTGGAATTTAGCTTATTAACATGATAAAAATTTCATTTCCACAAATAGTAAAAGTATTACCGATGGAGGGGACAATGAACGAAGAAAACTTGAGTAGTATATTGACCATAAAAGTTGAGTGTTCCTGTTAACTCAACAATAAAGATAACAAAATTCCCCAATTATTTTCAACCAAAAAATATAGATTTAGCGCATGAATACAAAATCCTGTTTTTTCCTTATGAGTTAGCCGGGTATGATGATGTGCGGGGAGGACTTCTGTACAAGCCCTGTGATTTCGAGGGGCACAAGATTTTTTTTTTTAAATTCGATATATATATTTTATTTAAAAAATTGTAAACACATACCAATTCCAATTTAGGCCCATTATCAAATACTTTTTAATGGTTTATAATTTAGCTCACTACATATTAGGTTTATTGGCCCAATGATGAAACAATGGTTAACCGGGTAGGGTTAACTCACTGGTCTCGTCAAGTAGGCTTAATCCCTTCTTTCCGATGATCGTTGGCTGGATCGTCCGCTGGTTGGTTTCCTGCACAAGGAAACAAGCCGTGACTCGTAACAAGGAGGATGGGGTGGGGGGTGCTCCTTGTTACCACTCTCCGGCGTGAGAATCAGTAATTTGCTTGGGAAGCAAATTGTGATAGTAGTAGTAGTGAGAGAGTTGTGAAGAGATACCTCAAACCTGGTTTGGGGTTGGTATTTATAGCCGAGGAGTGAAGGAGGGTAGTTGAGTGGTTAGTCTGACATCGCGCAACCTCTTGTAGGTGTGTCAGGCCTGTCGGTTACGGTGGTGATGCCACGTCCTGCTGTGGTGTCAGACTGTTGCACACATGTGGGCTGACAGGTGACTGTTCTCAGTGCCACTTGCACTGTAGTGTCAGACCCACTTGCCTTGTATGCAGGATGCGGTGCCGGGCCGCATCGCTGCTTGCGGTAACTAATGTTGTTCCCGCGTTCTTGTTCTGACCAAGATGGATGCGGGATGCGGTGCCGTGCCGCATCGCCGCTTGGTGACTGTTACTGTTGTCCAGATCCCTTGTCGTGACGAAAATGTCCATAGGATGCGGTGCCAGGCCGCATCTCTATGCGTAACATTCGTTCTCGTACTTAAGGTAAGTCTTCTCATCAATGGACAGATTGGTTTCAATCGCTGTGTTCGCGCGTGCCCGCACGGACACAGATAAGTTCTTGCTGGTGGGGGTTTTTGATAAGGGTATTGGTCACTTGCGGTCGTGCTGACGCGAGATCTGGGACCATACCCCTTCAAGTCCCCCCAGTCTAGTGTTCCTTCCTTATGCAAGTTGCATGTGGGAGGGATACTGGACTATGGTGTCTAGAAGGTAGAATATGGGCCATGCAGATGGCTCCTACTTTCAGAAAATCAAGCTGCGGGTCCGGTGTCATCTCTTCCGTACCGGTGAGCAAGTTCCGTTTGATGCGGAATTCTCAGCCAAGGATTTGATCCGGTAATATGGTCTACATTTTTCTGATGTCATCAGCCACCTGTTGGTGTTTCGAACCAACCTTTGAAACGGTGACTGAAGACGTTAGCAGGGTTCGAACTAACCTTTGAGATGGTGACGAAGGTGTCCGTTGCCGCAACTCTAGTTGTAACCTCTGCGTCAGCTTAGGCACTGCTGTAAGTGCTTTGCTCAAGCTCTATGTTCAGCAAACTGACATTCAACGATGATCCCTGTTTTGTGGAGTGTTTGTGTTCTCCAGTTTAGCTCTCTAGTAACCGCACGTGCTTTGCAGTTACCTAGTTGCTGCACATCGTTAGCCATGTGTGGTCGAACTATGTGGGGTACTTGCGTCATTGTTGGCCGTGTTTGGTCGAACAATGTGAATCTGGACTATGGGCAAATAAACATTGTCATAGGCATGGTAGTGCCTACCATTGTTTATTCTATGCGGTCCATAGGTGGGCAAACAGTCATAAGCAGACTTGTTACCGCCGTTCCTTAGCTACTTTCCTTCACACTTTGGTGGAAAGTAGTTTTCCTTGAAGTAGACTTGCCGAAGGAGATCACCTTAGATACTTGGGAATCTGGGTGAAACTCGTCCGCATTTGTTCTGTAACCACTTTCCTTCACGCATAGTTGGAAAGCAGTTTTCCTGGAAGCAGCTTTGATCAACCGCGTGGCGGTTTAGTCGTGGCTCTTCCGTAGCTACCGTTTGCGTATTTGTAGTTCGCCGCAGCTACTCGTGAGTGTCTGCGGTTTGCATCAAAGAACTCGCTTCTAGAGAGTTTGAAGCTTGGATGTGGCTCTTGAAGGATCAGGAGTCAGGGTTGCTGATGTGCGGTTGCTCAGCGTACCTGTCCTTTATCCTAAGGAGAAGCTGTTTGCGTTCCCTCCGTGGTTGTGAACCGGTCCCGAGGGATTTGAACCTTGAAGAAGGTTGTATGGAATGCGGTTTGCCGCATTCTGAGAAGCGGTTTTCGCAGTCCAAAGAACAATGCTGGTTCTGAGTATCTGACACACCTGTACGGGTTCGTGTGTGTCATTTCCGCATATTCCACGTGTGCTCGTGGGTATATGCGGATATTGGTTATACCCCTTTATATGTGGAGATATATATTTTTGCCATTTTTGAGGGGTATGTAAAAAACGACATGCGGTATGGGTTATGGTGCGGTAAACCAGAGAAACCGCATGCCGCTTATGTTTGGATAATGTTGTCGCTTTTGTGCTGCATACGTGGCTGAATGCACGTGTGGGTTGGTGAAAGTTGGTAGGATTCTGTCATGTGCTGAACCGAAAGGACGTTTGCACTGCCCGAGGTCATAAATGCACTGTAGCAAGTAGTGTAAAAGTCTCTTTTGTCAGGCGCGTGGACGGCCACGCCCGCGTGATAACCGTCAGCGGAACCGTCGCTGAACACGTGGCGTCGCGTAATTCGCCCATTTTGAACGTGATGATTCAGTTACTGCATCACATTAATTGCGATAAGTATATAAGGGGAAACCGTTCGATTTCTCCTCACTTGTTCAAAATTTGAAAATTTTCCGGTGAGTGAAAGAGAGCATTTTTCATCTTCTCCGATAGACCTTGTTGAAATTCCGGTGGTTTCCTCACTCTGGTGTATTCTTGATTACTTTCCTTGATGGCTGAACCATCCGATCCACACTATACTGAGGGTGAAAACCCTGAACATTCTTCGCCGGTGGCGGCGTAAGAAGAAGAAGACGGTGGTAGTGCCCCCGGCGGGGGTCTACCGGTGCTGAAGTGGTCAAAAAGTCAGTTTAAGAACTTGATGACCAGCATTCAAATGCCCCATGAGTTTGGGGCTGTCTTCCCACAGGAAGGTGAAACCGGTGCCGATGTTCCGGCCGGTTACGTCACCATGTGGGCTGATTCCTTCGTTGATGGTAACCTTCGTTTACCATTGACTGTGTTCGTTGCTGAGGTCTTGGAATATTACAAACTCCATATCTCTCAGATTAGTCCGTTCGGGATGATTCGGATTAGAAATTTTGAGTACACTTTTCGTGCTCTTGGTCTGGAAATTTCTGTTGAAAACTTCCGTCGGTTCTACCAGTTGACGGTGAACACCGGGTTCTTCTCTTTTGGCCAACGGTATGGGAGCCCCAAGCTGATGACCCCTCCGAAGGGTATTACCAAGTGGAAGACCAAGTTCTTCTACATTAAGGCTGTCGCGGTTGTTGCTAACATGACCTTGAGGAATGTTAATGAGATCATCCCTGCAGAGGATATTGCTCTTCCTAGTGCGGAGACGGTGGAGTGGTTCCCACGGTTGAAGACCATTGAGCATAAGAAACTGGACAACTCGCAGTTGTGGGTGCTGCGGATGATGTTGACCAGGACAGATAGGAAGGCGAGGCCCGTTGTGCGGGAAAAGAATGGTGGTAATTGTTCTTACTCTTATGCGGTTTCTTTGCTTCCTTGTTTGTTCTTAATTTGTAAATGTACTATCGGAGAACGCTGCGTTGTGGAGGATATTTGATCCGAACTTCACAGGCAAGGTTGAGTTGCTTCCGTGTGCGGAAGGTGAAGGTTTTAACTTGACCATTGTCAACAACTTTCGCGTTCCTAAACGCGAAGCGCTGAATGCACCCCTGCCGCAATGCCAAGGTATATTCTATAATCTTCTTACTTTGTAAAGTTCACCTTTCTTACTTGCTTGTTTGATGATGTAAACGCAGGTACTCTTGGGGCCCTGGGTAAATTTGAGGTGAAGGGTGCCCCCAAGAAACATGTGGAGAAAAAGCATGGGGAGAAAGCTGTGCGGGGTCGCGGCAAGAAAAAGCCTGAGGCTGCTTTTGTTCCTCCGTTGTTGCCGCAGGCGGCAGGTATCTCTCGTTCTCGTTTCCGCAGATATACCGTTTACGTGGTAGTGTCTGACACCCTTGAGGGTTTGGGTGTTCCAGGTGGTGGTGCGGCAGCAGGTGGATCCTCTGCGGGTTCGCAGCCTGCTGATGAGAAGAAGAAGAGAAAACCAGAGGAGAAAGCTGCTGGTGCCGGTGAGAAGAAACGTCCGAGAATACTGGCCAAACGGACAACTGTTGTGAAACCTGTGATTGTCTCTGGTAAGTAATTCATAACTTTTACAAGTGTTTGTCTTTGTACTTGTAATTGATAAGTGTTTTTGCTTTATTTGCAGAACCGCAAGATGAAGGGTTCTCTATATTTGATGCTCCTCACTCCCCCCGCATGATACAGCTGCGGATGCGGGGGTTACTAAAGAATTTACCAGAAGCCCTTCTATTAAAGTGGTGCCTGAGCCCTTTGCGCGGGCAGAAGATACTGGGAAGAAACCTGCGGCGCATACCTTTGATACGGTAGATTCTCATGATAACCTGATCTCCCCGCAGGATACTGACGAGCTGAACTTGAAGTTTGCTGATACTGAGAAGAAGAAATCTCCTGCTGCTGAGAAGGCTTCCGGTTCGGCCTCCGGGGGTGCGGGTTTTGAAGGAACTCCCATTCAGCCTGAAGAGTCTGAATTGGAGTTTTACTACCGCACCTATACGGAAAACCGGGCTGTAAACTATTGACGGGTGGTCCATGGGACAACCCTTAAATGATCTAAATACATGCACATTCCATGCTTATTTTGGTTAATTAATTGAACATGATAATCACTAGATGATTTGATGTGCAGGCATTATAATGTTTAAAATGTGGATTTTATGGGCTTGGAGAATTGTGGATGAAACATCACATGTGGGCCGATATATTGGATTGAAAGAAAAGGATCATCATCACGTGTAGATTTGGAATGGCAGCCATTCTCGTGACTTTTGGAGGAGTCATATTGAGCCAACAACAAAGTCAAACAAATCATCAAAGATTAATGGCAGCAACTCTCACGTGGTGTTATCTTATTTTATTTTCTATCAATATTGATTGGGCCATCATTAAAAATCGACACATCATCTTTAGTGGCTGACATAGGCACTTTTGAGACATCTTTGGGAATTGTTTTCAACAATATCATCATCACATGGATGCAGAGATTGGCAGCCATATTCACATGAATAAACGTGCACATCTTTGTTTGATTGAGAGGATATCAACATTATTATCTTGACATATTATCATGTGAAGGACTAGACTTGACGGTTGACTAAGAAGTCACGTGGACTTCTTTTTATGTGATTGGGCCGCCAAATATGATACAAACATCTTGGGCCGACAGCACATGTGACATTGGAAACACAACACACGTGAGAAGGTGGGCTGCCATATTCCTAAGAGACATTTGTGGATTATTTGGATTGGGCCAACACTCAACGCATATGATTGATCTTTGGGGGCGGCAATAAAGGCACATGTGGGTTTGGACTTTTGAGGAATAACACCCATCATCATCTCGACGGCAAGAAAAGTCAACAACATACATCACGTGGATACATCTAAACATCATCGTATACATTAAAAGAAAGGGGCATGCAGATGTGACTTGGAGACTAGGGCTGCACATGTGGGCTGAAAACACATACACTTTGGAAACAAAAGTCAACATTACTCCACCGTAAATCAGTCTATTCACACCGTAACACATTTAAGTCCACCGTAAATTACGGTGGAGCCGTAATTTACGGTGGTGGCTGCGTGAAAAAATGTAACTGCCCTCTTAAATCAGTTTTGATGGTGTCTTTTGGGGGGTTCTCATGATTGGACGGTTATTGGAGACACTAGGGGCGATTTTGCTTGTTCTTGCTTGGTTGGAGACATTTTCTATCATTCGGTTTATGTATTTGATTCGTATGAACATTGAATTGATTGTGATGATGATTCACCAAGCTATGTCCGGCTAAACTTTTCGGTGATCATCTTAAGTGAAGGTTTCTATTTAACTTTTGTGTGTTTATTCCTGAATTTCTAGAATGATAACTTGCGTTGCTTGAATATCATGGTGTATGTTTAATTGCTTGTAATTTGTTAATCGATATTGCAATTTCTAGTCTCAATCGTACGTTCTTGGTGCCGTTGGCAATCGAGATATCACGGGAAGGGTTAGGGTTGGTTATTGATTAATTGGTCATCGGGAAACAACCTCGCGTTTATATAATCCGAGTACTTTGTTCCCTTTTATCACTTCAATTATCTATACACGAGTTATGTCTATGTAACTCTTTCTAGTTAGAATTACACACAATTGTTTAAAGAAACTGGAACCTAGGATGGTCATTGTTCTCTCCTAATCTGTTTTAAAACCTACATTTGATTTGCCATTAGTTTAATTTAGTTCTCTAAAATAACAATCCAAACCATTGATCTTATTTTTCTGCAAATTAGTTTAATTGTAGTTTAATCGCAAGGCTATAAAATCAACACACTTTCCACATACTCCCTGAGTTCGATACCCTCTTACCACTATCTATAGTTGTTTTTGGGATTAAATTTGCGTGACCCACGACAATCACGTCAACTATCACCGACCCCCTTGGAATGTTATGCAAGGGGATGATATTTCTGTTGATCCTCTGCGTGTAGGGAAATTTTGGGTGGCTTGGGCACCCCGTTTGAAGTTAACCGGGCCCGCGCTTTGCCGCATGAGCTCCGGATCAATCAACTCTCCTCCATGCTTGTGGGGAGTTCCATAATGGCGAATGCCATTATGGAAGACTACAAGGTGTTGGGGCGTAAGGAGGAGGAAACGGCTCGCCAGCTGGCCGAGGCTGAAGAGTTGGTGAGGGCTGCTCGTGAGGGTGCGGAGCAGCTTAAAAGGGATAAGGCTGCTTTTGAGAAGCATAAGCAGATTGAGGAGTGGGCCGCAACTGCTGAGCTTAAACAGGTTCGTACCCTCGCCAAACTGCTTTCTGATGAGCGCAAGAGTTGGAAAGAAACAATTTCTAATGAGCGCAAGACTTGGAAAGAATCTTGGGCCAAACAGAATGAAACCCTGTTTCGTGTTCGTCAGGAGCTGACAAACGTCAACGCAGCGAACGCAGCTTTGAGCAAGGAGAAGGCTGCTCTGGTAAAGTAGAAAGTTGATGCTGAGGTGGCAGCCAAAGTTGCTGCTAATGAGCAGCGAACGTGCTTCCAAGGCTCTTGCAGTTGCAGATGCTGACCGCACCAATTTAAATAAGATTATTAAGGACCTCCAGGTATGAGTTTCTTTTTGCTCTTGCATTTGTGTATTTATCTCATAAGTATGATTGAGCATCCTTATATACTTATTTTCTTTGTTGTTGAAAGGCTGAAGTGCAGAGACGGGGGACCATTATTGAGGACGTCACTACCCGCCCTGCTGAAGCTGAAGTGCGGGCCCGGGAGGCTGCTGAAGCAAGAGACAGCCTCACTTCTTCTTTAGAACAGTTGAGGGCTGATCGTGAATGGATGCGTATTCACGGTATTGGGCATGTAAGTACCCATTACCTTTGATATCTTTTTAGGTTTGCCTTTGCTAATCTTACTGCTTGTATTTTGCAGATTGCTAGTGCTATCCTCGACGCACCTGAGAATGCAGCTGGTGTAGAGCAGATTATACAGCGTGCGCGAGAGGCTGGTTTTAAAGCTGGCTACAACCGTTGCATCAGTCATATCAACGTTTTAGCCCAAGGCGAATATACCGATGAAAGGTCCGGGTTTCATGGCGTGGATACCGAAGCGCGTCTTGCTGCTGCGCTCGCAGCGTACAACGATATGTCCATTTCCGCCCTTGAGGCAGTTGATAAATGTTTAGACGCGGAAGACTGTGTGGACCGCTTGCGGTTGTTATATGCTAATGAGAAGGATGAAGAGGAAGAGACTGCTGGTGATGGCAAGGGTGATGCGGGTACCAGCGGTTCAAAGAAAGACTAGGATGGCCTGCGTGCCCTTTTTTGTTTCCTAAATGTAAATGTTAGGAACCATATGTAAATCTCTTGTGCACCGCGTAGGTGTAGAAATTTTTTGAATATAAAGAACCATTTTGTTCAAGTTGTACAAGTGTTTTTATTACTTGCACGTTTGAACTTGTATGAATTGATGTTATTGTGTATAACACTAAGTCTGTATTTGCCTTTTGCATATCTAGGTGATATGCAAGTATGAAGAACTCTACCCGCTGTAAAGCGCGGTTAAGTATACTCTATACCTTTGTCATATGAGTATTAGTCAATTCCTGTTTTTATCCCGTTAGGGTTTAGGAATTGTGTAGGCTTTGTGAAAACCGTATTTGCATATCCAGCCGGATAGACAGTTGATGTTTTGCCATTGCTGGCCTATTACAATACTTGCGTGTGGTCACCACTCTATGTGGGTATCGCGAATGAAGATTTTGCCAATATGTTTTTGCAGATACCGCAGAGTGGAACACGCATTTGTAATAGAAGTAAATAAACAATATTGCATTGAATCGTTCATTTATTTATTTGCAAATGGCCCGCGGCCCGATAGGTTACATGGTGAATGTAAAAAACATGGCTTACATGTAACAGCGTTGAAGCTGTTGTGCATACCATGTGCGTGCGATAGTTTCGTCCTCTAATGTTTGCAGTTTATACGCGCCTTTGCCCAGGACCTCCTGGATGAGGTAGGGTCCTTCCCACTTGGGGACAAGTTTCCCTGGGCGTCCCGCGTTAGATGCTTCATTGTCACGAAGGACGTAGTCTCCCGGGTTGAAGGTACAAATGCGGACGCGTGCATTGTAGTACTTTTCAAGTTTGGTTTTGTACTTGGCCTCGTTGATGGCAGCGTTTTCACGCCTTTCTTCCAGGAGGTCCAAGTCAACCCTTCGTTCCTCATTGTTGTCTATCTTGTTGATAGCCAACATTCTAGGTGAGGGGAGGCCTACTTCCGCGGGGATCACCATTCAGTGCCATAGACCAGGATGAAGGGTGTCTCACCATTACTTGTCTTTGGGCTTGTCCTGTGGGCCCATAAGATACTTGGGAGTTCATCAACCCAGCCGCGTCTGGCTGTTCCCAACCGTGCTTTGATGCCTTCGACTAAACTTTTATTGATACTCTCGACTTGGCCATTCCCTTGCGGATGCGCCACTGAGGAGAATATGTGTTCAATGTTTAGCTCCTTTAGCCATTTTTGAAAGTCATCAGCAGCGTAGTTGGTACCGTTGTCGGTAACGATGCACATTGGTAGACCGAAACGACAGATGATATGTTCCCAGACGAATTTCCTTGTTATCATAGCGGTGGTTGAGGCGAGCGGTTTTGCCTCTACCCATTTTGTAAACTAATCAACAACCACTATGATAAACTTCACTTCACCTGGTGCGTCTGGGAATGGTCCCACCACATCGATTGCCCATTTTTGGAATGGCCATGCAGTGGTGACGGGGATCAGGTTGTTCTTGGGGCGCAAGGTCTTGGGAGCATGCCGCTGACAATTGAAACACTTGCGCAAGACTTTGACCGCATCTAGGTGCATGCCGGGCCAGTAGTACCCGGCGTTCATGATTTTGGCCACCACCATGCGTGGGCCTGCGTGTATGCCACATATTCCCTCGTGTATTTCTCTGATAAGGTACGTGGCATCTTGGGGGTCGACGCTTCGTAGGAGTGGCCCCAGGTATGATTTACGGTATAAGATACCGTCTCCCATTTGGTAATGACACGCTTTGTATTGCAACTTACGTGCCCCTGCCTTGCTTTCGGGAGTAACACCTGACTGCAAGTATGCAATTATTCGTGTCATCCAGGATGTTGTACCGTACTGGATGACATTGACTTGGTGCAAGGGTACTGAGGGATTTTGCAGAATCTCGATGCGTACCTCTTTTTCCAGGTGTTGGAAACTGGTGGATGCAAGTTTTGACAGTGCATCCGCGGGTTTGTTATCACTCCTATTGATATGGCGGATATTGAAGGAAGTGAACTTTGATTTTAGTTGCAAGGCTTGTTCGAGGTAGAGGATCATGATATCCCCTTTTGCGGCATAGTCACCGCGTATCTGCCCTGCAACCAATAGTGAGTCGACGAGTGCTTCCAAATGTTGGACGCCGAGTTTGACTGCCAGACGCAGCCCTGCCAGTAGAGCCTCGTACTCTGCCTCGTTATTTGTGCTTTTGAAATCGAGGCGGATTGCATAGGTAAGCTCTTGGCCATCGGGGCTGACGAGTCGCAGACCCGCACCTGCACCATCCTCGTTGGATGCACCATCGGTAAATAGTGCCCATGTTTCTGAGGAGGATGGTGGTGGCGTAGGGTTTTGTTCTTGTTCGCATTCTTGAATGCGATTTGCTGGTACTTCGGCGACGAAATCAGGCAAGACCTGGCCTTTGATTGCGGGGCGCGGCTTATAGTTCAGTGTAAGTGCGTCCAGCTCAATTGCCCATTTTGCTAATCTACCAGAGATGTCGGGTTTTGATAGGATCGGGCCGATCCTGTAGTTGGTTAACACTGTAATGGCGTGGTTTGCAAAGTAACGTCGCAACCGTCTTGACGCGTGCACTAGTGCCAATACCAACTTCTCCATGATGGAGTACCTCGTCTCTGGGTCGTTGAGCATTTTACTGATATAGTAGATGGGTGTTTGAACTCCTTCTCACTCCACTATGAGTACCGCGCCTACCGCGTTGTCCGCGGCAGATAGGTACAAAATAAGTGGCTCATTCTTGCGTGGTGCGGTTAGAGTTGGGAGTTGAATTAAACACTCTTTCATCTCCCGGAAAGCTTTTTCGGCATCTGCGGTCCATTGGAATTGCTCCTTTTTTAAGCAGCTCCGCAGGGTCTTGATGAAAGGGTAAGACTTAGCTGCATGGTTGGCTAAGAATCTATTCAGTGCGGCTAGCCTGCCGGCTGGTCGTTGCATTTCTTTCATCGTAGAAGGCGATGGCATGCGCTCGATCGCCTGAACTTTTTCCGGGTTGACTTTGAATCCATCTTTGGTTACGATGAATCCAAGGAACTTGCCTTCTTCCATTCCAAACGAGCATTTCCCTGGGTTTAGCTTCATATTGACGCTTCGCAGAGTTTGGAATGTTCTTTCAACATCGTTGAGCATGGTATATTCCTCCATGCTCATGACGACCAGGTCCTCCATATAGATTTCGACACTTTTGCTGATTTGACCGCGAAAAGTGTCGTTCATCAATTTTTGATAGGTTGCACCCGCGTTGCGCAACCCAAACGGCATTTTCGTATAGCAGTAATTTCCGGTAGGCGTGCGGAATGCTATTTTATCTTCGTCCTCGATTTCCATCTGTACCTGGTGGTAGCCTTTGTAACAATCGAGGAAACACTTCCATCGAAATGGTGCAAGGTTATCGACCTTCTCGTCGATCTCCGGAAGTGCGTAACAATCCTTGGGGCAGGCTTTGTTGACATCTTTATAATCGACGCACATGTGCCAGCCCCCGCTTGGTTTTTTTACCATGACTGGGTTGGACAACCAAGTCTGGTATTTGACTTCCCGCAGGATGCCTGCGGAGAGCAGTTCTTGGACCTGCTCATTCATCGCCTCGTTCTTTGCTGATCCAAGGTGGGGTTGGCCTTGGATCACCGACTTGATACCTGGTATGGTATTCAAGAAATGCTTCGCAATTTCGCGTGGTCCCCCTATCATGTCTGCGGGTGTCCACGCAAAAATGTCCTGGTTCCTGAAGAGGAGCTGCTTCAGCCGCGCTCTGACGGTGGGGGACAAGGCGTGGCCCAACGTGACCGTTTGCTCTGGGTGTCTTACGTTAAGAACCCATTTTTCTGGTTGCGTGTTGGGGGTAGGCCTTGCTATCTTGGCCGGACGCAGCTCGTCCGAGGACATAACTTCTCTGCAGGCGTATATTATCGCAACCCCTGTCTCGGTTGGGAAACCGATGGCAGAGTGGGAGACGGATGTGATCATGTTGAAGTCGCCCTGGGATTCCCTCCCAAGAAGTACGTCGTATTTGGAGGTGTGAGGTAGAACCATGAAGTTTACCTCCTCCGTTCGTGTGTGCCTTCCATTGGTGAGGCGCACAGGAAAAGTGATTTGGCTCAGGGGGAATACGGTTTCCCCCGCAAACCCGGCCAAAGGGTAGTCTACCGGCTGCAACCGATCCTTGTCTTCTTAATCAAACTGGTTAAAGCACTGCTCATATATAATGTCAGACGTACTGCCCGGGTCGATGAATAGTCGCTTGGTGCAGTAGTGAGCCAGGTAGCCAGTGATAACGACGGCGCGCCTGTCGCGCGGTCCGCCTCGGACTTTTGGAAAGACCACTTGCTCGTCTTTCCAGTCATTGTCCGATCTTCTTGCCGCCTTGCGCGGCCTTCTTCGTCCTCCATTGATCATGTGGGTTGAGGCCACGTGTAACAACTCGTATCAAAAGTCCTAATTATTATTTTAATTTGTCCAATAGGAAACCCTAATTGAGACCCTTAAGTGATTGTGTATAAACCCTAAAATTTTCAGAACAATCAGAATCAGGATCAGGGCCCCTAAAACTCAGGGGGGGGGGGTATTCCCTATTGACGATTATCCACATAAAGTGCTGTCAAAATCGAATTTTACAAATCCGCTGACTCACCTGAGCTATAAACACACGGGGCTACCCTATAATAGGGTGGTGCCCCTCGCGTCACGCGACGCCCCAACATGGACCCCTCGCGTCACGCGAGGGGGTCAAATTTTAAGTATAAATAGAGGGGTGTGGGACTTGAATTTTGGCCCTTGTTCGACGTTAAAATTCGTTATATACACTGAGTTATGATCTGATTACTACAAAACACACACACAGCACGAAAAGCTGCCGCAAAACAGGGTAATAACTCGATCGCTGCTACGATTCAATGTCCGATCGATTGAAACTATCCAATGGATGTTTAAGTGCTGCCCACATTAGGGTTATGCTTTGTCATTCGTTGTAACAACCCTCATTAAAAGTCCTATTTATTTTTATTATTTTATCCAATAGGAAACCCTAATTGAGACACCCAAGTGATTCTGCACAAACCCTAAAATTTTCAGAATCATCAGAATCAGGATCAGGGCCCCTAAAACTCAAAGGGGGGGGGGGGTATTTTCTACTTAACGATTATCCTTATAAAACGCTGTAAAAATTGAATTTCTCGATTCCGTCGACTCAGCTAGGCTAGAAACACGCGTGGCAAGCCTATGGCGATTTCGTGTCCCTTACGGACCGTAAGGGATAAGGCTTACGGTCCGTAAGCTTGTCAAAATTCATATATAAATAGCAGACTTTGGGACTTGATTTCTGGCGTTCGTTCGACAATCAAATTCAAATTATACTCCGAGTTATAGTAGAAACAATCTCAAAATCACTAATTAGTATAGCGGGGTGCTGCTACGATACCGGGTATTAACTCGATCGCTGCTACGATTCAATGTCCGATCGATTGAAACTATCCGATGGATGTTTTAGTACTATCCTTTGTCATTTTTCGTGATTCCGACAGGATGTTTGAGTACCACCCGAATTCGGGGAATACTCTGTCATTCGTTGTGAATCCGATGGATGTTTAAGTGATTGCACTTTGTCATTCGTTGTGAGGGTTTTAATCTCGTGAGTTATCGTAAATGCTGTATTAGTAACTTACCTAGTTCGTGTGCACTAGGTTACAAGGCTAATCAATAGACTAAGTTCTGCCTGTATAAATCTGCAATATATCAAGGCTTATCTGTAGACTAAACTTTGGTCGTATGAATCTGCATGTTTATAAAGTGAGTCATTCTCTTTTTATCAAATTACTTTCAAAATCATATTTATTTTCAAGGTTATAATTACAGGGATTAAGTTTATGTAATCACCAAATTACAGCCAGTATGTGGGGTTTTGTATACATTACTTGATAATCTTTGCCATTGGATAAACGGGTGGCCAATGGTGATATGACCATAGTCACAGATCCGGTCGAGTGACAAATACTGTGGGTAGTTGGTTGATATCTGAAACATTGTAATCTCTCTTAATACTGTAAATTATAACAATGTGTCGTTTTAGTAAAAATGAATGAACTCACTCAGTATTTCCTGCTGACAAAACCTTTTTAAAACGCGTTTCAGGTAATTACAGTAGATTGGAGTAAGAGATGGATACGGCACTGAAAGGCTTCAAGAAGTGGCTTATTTTATTAATTAAATCAAATTAAGAAATATTGTTTTATGTAATTGGGTTTATCCCTTATTAAAGCTACCTTTGTAAAACATGGGTTTATCCCATCTATTTAATAAATAAAATCCGGTGTTTTCTAAACTCTGATATTTTTCCTAACTCACGGTCCTGATGAAATTTCCGCTGCAATATTTTCAAAAATAATCACCGGTACCACTGGGCTGTTCGCGGCTCCTGATTCCGTCCAGGGTGGGTCGGGGGCCGTGACAGAAGGTGGTATCAGAGCCACTGCTTTAAGCCTATAAGTGTTGTAATAATAATACCTAAGCTTAAATAAAAGAGTTAGGAGATTGCTATTTACTGGTAGCACACATGATAGCATTTAGACTTGAACTTAAGAAAAGATGCCTTAGTATAAACTTCAAGATAAGCTAAGTACTTATGTGAATAAAGTATGATGAGTTTTAGTATGCCATAAGAATGGTAATTAGAATATTGCAAGATATGATAAATAAGCAATAACACTTAAATCTTGCTTATTGATATTACTTGGGCTAGAATAAGATATGTTACGGGAAATACAAGTTTCCTTGGTTTTGGATAAAAGCCCTAATAAAAGAGGCACTTTTGAAAAGATACTATTTATGGGAAATATAAAATTTTCTCCGGCAAGACTGGGTATGGTGTAGCAAGACTCTCCAGTTTGTCCGGATATACTGAGATTACATCTCCGGCGCGAATCGGATTAGACGGGGTATATAATATGTCAAACAAGTGACAAGATTTCCCTAAATAGTATCATGACCTGATATCTGACTTATTTTTGGAAATATGAATATGTTAAATACATTGACCTGATAGATGGTATGTTTATTACAGCATGTGAAATATATGTTTATATAGATATGTATATCTATAAGAAATTCCAAAAAGTCAATTAGGAATAAAGCACAAACATATGTGTCTAGATTTCTTTATTAGGAATCTCTTTTCTGATATCAAACATTATTTCGTTTGATCATCTACCTCGTAACTCGTGCGACAATATAAACTACTATCACAAGTAAGAAACATGTAAAGTTGTGCTAGTGCACAAGAAAACACATGAAACTTAAATTATACGTCCATAGACGTTAAAGTATATCACATACGACTTCCAAGGCAAGACCTTTGAAAAATATAAATTAGGCACGATAACACCCATGTTAATTCTGTCAGTAAAAGAACTACTAATCAAAAAGCGGCACTTTATCACATGAACCTATAAACTACCTGAATCTCACTGAGGTACGTTGGAACAATATTTCACAACCATCTGTGCACAGTCTAATCAGAGTCATAATTATTATCAATGCAAAAGGAGTCACATACCTTTGCAAATTCCCTATTTCATTTTATTTGACATTCCCTGGTAATGTCACTTAACAACGGTTATCACCCAAAATTTCCAGATAAAAGTTCTTATATTTCTTTCGTCGAAATTCTGACTTCTGCATATAAAAAATTGACTTTCGTGTTTCTATTTCCTCTAATGGTCATCATACCATGAGGATTTCTTTCATAGTAACGAATATTGATCTATTTCATTTCTTGGTAAATCCACACGTTACACATGCACTGTTTGTTGCACATGTGGTTCGTTTGATTCTAATTTGTTGTTTTATCCAAACTCACATATCATTCCGCGTTTTGCACTGTGAACCGCATTATTGCAAAACGATGACCCTTTGATATCGAGTCAATAAATTTCTTAAGAAACTCAATTTCCTTTGGCATACATAGGTTTTGTTATGACCATGCCCGAACTTTCTTATTAATACATGAACTTGTTTTGTTCAAAACAAAATCAACTATTTGAACTTTCTCACATTACATATTCATTTCAAAATCCCATATGATGGATTGAAGCTATCATATTCAAAATAGTACCAACAAGCACTTCAATTGTTTTGCTTGGCCTTTGACTGCACTGAATTATTTCTTTAATTACGATCACCTTGTGGTGACATTTTAATAAAATTAAAGCTTGCATTTAATTAATTATTTATTTATTCATATCAAATCCGCTTTGTTGATTTATTCTATAAAAACAATCTTAAAACAATCATGTGCTAAGATAATGATACACAAATTCATGTCCTATTTCCGTGTATCTCTTAATAGTTCTTACAACATTAATCGAGCATTTCGTAATATTTATTGCTTTATCATAGTTGATCGAAAAACATTATTTAAAAATAAATTTAATTAATTATATATGGAAATTTACATAAGTAATTACCTAATAAGTATTCCTAATATTTAAAATTCTTGTTAAACAATTGAGGTGAAGAATTTATATTTTTATATATATGTATTAAAAAAATTTATGTTGAGGTATACTTTCATTTAAGTTTATGTTTAAGTTATCTATTATTAAATTTTATTAGTAATAATATATTAATAATAGTAGTGTTAATATTATTTTTAGGTACTAGGGTTATTGTCAAGGGCAGGTATTGGATAGCCTAGCTTTAGTTAGGCATGAACTGATCACCTATGCTTAAACAAGGCAACACTAACCAATATTCACCCATGATAATAACTAGTTAATGTATATAAATTAAAATCATCATACTTAATTAGTAAATTTTAAATATGTATAAAAATATATATATACTTTGTACTGTAAGGAGAAGACATATTTTTTATAAAACAAATACAAGAATTTGAGGAACGAATATATAATTGTCTATCACATGTTTTGTGGTCACTATTTACAATAACGCTCTGGCAAGAAAATAACCATATAAGAATAATATGGTAGTCATCAACTACGTTGGGTTAAGGGAACATTGTAATATATAATAGTCTCCGTATTCACTTATTTACAACATTTGTAAATACATTCACAACGTTATATGATTTCAAAATGAAAATAAGTAATCAAATAGAATTGACCCATTAAGTGTTATATATTTACAAAATATTTTACAAATACTTTTGTACAATAAATATTTTTACACCTTTATTTACAATATTCATTTAACGTTATAAATAATAGTGATTTCTTTTACAAAATAATAATACTAAAATATTTTGTAATGTAATAACTTCATTGCGGAGTTTTGTAATATATATTACATAGTAAATATAAGTTATTTTACATAGTATAGTAAAATACTAAAATAATATTTATTTAAAAGTGGTAACCATTTACATATAGTAAAAATGCGTAACAAATAATATATATATTACATTTGCTTTATAAATATAATATAATGGTTGGTCATGCCAAAACAACGTATTCTTATTATATTTCGATCTCTATGACATAGTATGAAAAATATGGTCACTAAAAGTGTACTATCACATTATTTCACAAATAAAATAATTTGGAACTCTAAACAATGATACATTAACTCTATTGTCTTTTGGTGTATCTTTGCAATTCACTCATCTCAGCACATCGATTTTCTCATATCATCATTTAATATTTGACAAATCATTTTTCATACTTTTATTTCATTTTGAACCTGTTGATTCTAAGTCTTCCTCAATTGCCAATCAAAGTAAGCTTTCTTTTGACAAAGAATTTTTATTGATTCTAAAAAGTCCTTCACATTCATTCTAAATATCTATTGATCATATATCCTTTGACTTAAACCTAGTCACTTTGGAAATTATATCATCTCATTCGTTTGTCATCAATTTCTTGAACTAATTCAGTTGAACCATTGAATCCTACTTATGGTACAACTTGTATTCACAAAATTCGATATTTTAATTCTGTGTCATCTACCTTAATATTGTTTTTATTGACTAAATAATGACATAAGTCTAAAAGAAATATCGTAACCCAAATCTCGAGGACAAGATTTTATTAAGGTGGGGAGAATGTAACAGCCCTCATTAAAAGTCCTATTTATTTTATTATTTTATCCAATAGGAAACCCTAATTGAGACACCCAAGTGATTATGCACAAACCCTAAAATTTTCAGAATCATCAGAATCAGGATCAGGGCCCCTAAAACTCAGGGGGGGGGGTTATTTTCTACTTAACGATTATCCTTATAAAACGATGTAAAATTTGAATTTCTCGATTCCGTCGACTCAGCTAGGCTAGAAACACGCGTGGCAAGCCTATGGCGATTTCGTGTCCCTTACGGACCGTAAGGGATAAGGCTTACGGTCCGTAAGCTTGTCAAAATTCGTATATAAATAGCAGACTTTGGGACTTGATTTCTGGCATTCGTTCGACAATCAAATTCAAATTATACTCTGAGTTATAGTAGAAACAATCTCAAAATCACTAATTAGTATAGCGGGGTGCTGCTACGATACCGGGTATTAACTCGATCGCTGCTACGATTCAATGTCCGATCGATTGAAACTATCCGATGGATGTTTTAGTACTATCCTTTGTCATTTGTCGTGATTCCGACAGGATGTTTGAGTACCACCCGAATTCGGGGAATACTCTGTCATTCGTTGTGAATCCGATGGATGTTTAAGTGATTGCACTTTGTCATTCGTTGTGAGGGTTTTAATCTCGTGAGTTATCGTAAATGCTGTATTAGTTACGTACCTAGTTCGTGTGCACTAGGTTACAAGGCTAATCAATAGACTAAGTTCTGCCTGTATAAATCTGCAATATATCAAGGCTTATCTGTAGACTAAACTTTGGCCGTATGAATCTGCATGTTTATAAAGTGAGTCATTCTCTTTTTATCAAATTACTTTCAAAATCATATTTATTTTCAAGGTTATAATTACAGGGATTAAGTTTATGTAATCACCAAATTACAACCAGTATGTGGGGTTTTGTATACATTACTTGATAATCTTTGCCATTGGACAAACGGGTGGCCAATGGTGATATGACCATAGTCACAGATCCGGTCGAGTGACAAATACTGTGGGTAGTTGGTTGATATCTGAAACATTGTAATCTCTCTTAATACTGTAAATTATAACAATGTGTCGTTTTAGTAAAAATGAATGAACTCACTCAGTATTTCCTGCTGACAAAACCTTTTTAAAACGCGTTTCAGGTAATTACAGTAGATTGGAGTAAGAGATGGATACTGCACTGAAAGGCTTCAAGAAGTGGCTTATTTTATTAACTAAATCAAATTAAGAAATATTGTTTTATGTAATTGGGTTTATCCCTTATTAAAGCTACCTTTGTAAAACATGGGTTTATCCCATCTATTTAATAAATAAAATCCGGTGTTTTCTAAACTCTGATATTTTTCCTAACTCACGGTCCTGATGAAATTTCCGCTGCAATATTTTTCAAAAATAATCACAGGTACCACTGGGCTCTTCGCGGCTCCTGATTCCGTCCAGGGTGGGTCGGGGGCCGTGACATTCGTCGTGAACTCGATGGATGTTTAAGTATCGCACTTTGTCATTCATTGTGAGGGTTTAATCTCGTGAGTTATCGTAAATGCTGTATTAGTTACTAACCTAGTTCGTGTGCATTGTTATTTAAATTAGGTTATCAGGCTAATCAGTAGGCTAAACTCTGCCAGTGTAAATCTGCAATGTGAGTCATTCTCTTTTTATCCAATTGCTTTCCAAAACCCTATTTATTTCAAAAGTTATAATTACAGGGATTAATTCTTTGTAGTCTTCACTTACAGCCGGTATGTGGGGTTTTGTATACATTACTTGATAACCGTCACCATTGGACAACGGGTTAGCCAAGGGGTGATATGACCATAATCACAGACACCATTGGACAACGAGATAGCCAATAGGTGGTCGATATGTATAAACATTGTAATCGCTCTTAATACTGTAAATTATAACAACGCGTCGTTTTTAGTAAAAAGAATGATTCACCAGTATTTCCCCGCTGACAAAACCTTTTTCAAACATGTTTCAGGTGATCTGTTGTGATCCAGGAAAAGTACCGCGAAGCACTAAAAGCTTAAGGAAGTGGCTCAATATAAATAAAGAAACATGTTTTGTAAAATAAAGATTTCCCAGTGAAATCACCGTATTGTAAACTACCGGGGTTTTATCTCGAATTATGAAATAAAATAATCGGGTATTTTCAGTTTTAAAAGATCCTGCTAAAAATCTTCCGCTGTCAACTCAATTAAATAAATACCACGGGATTTTCGGTCCCGCGGCTCCTGAACCGGGTCAAACCGGGCCGGGGGCGTGACAGAAAAAGGTGGTATCAGAGCCACTGATTTATGCCAATTAAGTATTTAGAAAATACTTAATTTTACTGATTGCCATTTTGTGATTATGTGTTTTATTATTTGAATATTTGTTTACAGTATGGGTAAGCAAAGACTTTCGGATATCTACCATAAATTAGATATTTCACTAAAAGAAAAAGGAACTTCATCCTCAAAATGCCCAAATAATGAGGAAGGAATATTTGTTCGAAGGGCACAATATGAGGAACCACTTTCTCCTAATAAAAGAAATTTGATTATTAGGAAAAGTCAGGAGAAAATAAAGAAATCCCAACCAAAAGAAGTGAGGGTTAATCAAGAAACCCAGAAACTAGACAGTAACCCACCATGGGAAGACAAGTTAGATGAAAAATGGGCAGATCTCTATATGTTGGCCACTGTGGCAGTAAATGCAAATTTTTAAATACTCTAACTCCGTTCTAGCACCCATATCACCTACAAACCAGAAACTTTACCCAGTAAATAAATAAGTTTACAATAAACCCTAGTATGTTTTAATTTTCAGTTATCCTTTGTATTAAATTAGTCTCATGGTATGCAATAATACTTGAAGGTTATCTGTGAAATTTTGTTATAAAATTTTAACTTAGTATTTTTGCATATATGCTAAACAGCATGAATGAGTTATCTGAAGCCCTTCAGAATCTCAATCTCTATCCGGTGAAAGTGGAAGTTTCCAAAGACTTTACTGGTTACATACCCGATGTGGAAGAACCTATGGAATTTAACGTTCCACCTCCGGAGAAACTAAAGCCTAAAAAAAGGAGAAGATTTGTAGGTTGGAGGCGTGTACGCAGGAGGAAACCAGCAACTAGGAAAGTTCCCAAAATAGAAAATCCCATTGATAAAGGAAAAGGGACCGAGATTGAGGAAAATGCTAGGCAAATAGAAATGGAAATTGGGGAAAGTTCTAGGCAAGTCGAGGAGTTGCCATTACAGGAAGAATTAGATCGCCTACTGGCAAGCTGTGATATCATTAACCCTATCAACACCAACCTCTACCCTTATCCTGCTGAAAACCAACTTCCAATAAACTTAGAACCAACCATTCCAGACCCTCTGATCCACACCCAACCTCTAGGAGAAATGGACGAGTGGTGGACTAATGACTGGCAGTTTCAAAACCTCCTCAATAACCCTTATACCTTTTTCCCTCAGTTCGATCCAGAACCTATACACAACCCACCAATGAGCAATGAAAATTTAGCTGAACTCCGCCATTTTGGCGAAGAACTGATAGGTGCAGGGAATAGGATTCGGGAGGTGGGAGAGCAAATCTCCTGGAAGTACGACGAGAGGGAGCTTCGTTTCTAAAATATCAGCAGAAGGGATGGTGTGAGAACGTAGCTGTGATTGTATAATAATAATAATAATAGTAATAAAAATATAATCTTGTAAAATAAAAATAAAACTTTGTGAAATAACAGTGTGTACGGATGCATAATATGATATATAAAAAGGGAAATCGAGGAATCGATAATTTTGGATATATATATATATGTGTGTTGTGAAATTTGTATGATTGTTCTGTGAATAATTGCTATTTACTCTATACTAATAAATTATATATATTAATTATCAGATGGAAAACGCTAATAATGAACCAGTTAACGAGATTAACCAATCTGAGCAACACCAGGAGGATCAATTTATGACTAAGCAAGATATAGAAAATATCGTTGCTCAAGGAATAGCCAATGCTATTCCAGCAATCCTACCTGCTGAACCTCAACAAATCATTCCTAGTAAACGTACTCAAGAAGATAACTTCAGTAATAGCGTAAACGGAGGCGGTAATCATACTAACAACGATAATGATCCACGGCAGGCCCCGCTCCCTAAGAAAATGAAAGTTGCAACGCCTGGTTGCACTTACAAAGAATTTCTTGCTTGTAAACCAGCTGAATTTGCAGGCAATGAAGGGGCGACTGCGGCACTGCGTTGGTTGGAGAAAACCGAAGCAGTAATTATGATAAGTAAATGTGCGGCAGAAGACAAGGTTATGTATGCGTCGCATCGTTTTAAAGAAGGGGCTCTAGAATGGTGGAATACGGTACTTCAAGCCAAAGGAAGAAATATGGCCTATGCCATGAGTTGGGAAGAATTTCAATAACTAATAGAAAGAAAATTTTGTCCCGAATACGAAAAAGAACAAATGGCGAATAAGTTCCTGAACCATCGAATGATGGGTGTAGATTGTCGAGGATATACTTCGACATTCTTCGAATATGCTAGAGTGGTACCAACACTGGCTTCGCCAGAACCGGTACTTATTTCTCGATATATTTGGGGATTGATTGGCGAAATCCGTAATATCGTTAAAGATGCGAGACCTCGTACTATTGACGATGCGGTAGAATTAGCTAACACCTTAACTGACGAGCTGGTACACACAAGAGATGAAATCCGGAAGAAGGAATTAGCTCAGAAAATTACCCAAGCATTTCGTATGGGTAATAATAACAACTTCAAGAAAAGAGGAACAGGGCAATCCGCAACTCCGCCGTTCTGCAGGAATTGTAGAAAGAAACATTTTGGAAAATGTAATGTAACCTGCAACTTTTGCAAAGTTGTAGGACATCGTGAAGAAGACTGCAGAAAGAAAACAAGGGTCTGCTATAACTGTGGAGAAGCGGGACATTTCAAACAAGAATGCCCTAAATTGGTTAAACCAGCAGACAATAAAGCCAAACCGACCAACAGAGCTACCAAGAAAAATGTTCAAGCATTCCAATTAACTACTCAGGAGGCAGAACTCATTCCAGATGTGATAGCTGGTACATTCCTAGTTCACAACATTTACGCAAAAGTATTATTTGACTCTGGTGCAAACCAAAGTTTTATAAATACTTCATTCTGCCAAGCTCTTAATTTACCCTTAACCAACCTTAGGCAAATTTTTACAGTCGAAACGACAGATGGGAATTCTATTAACATAGATAAGGTTTTGCAAAAAGAAAATATATAACTTTCAGGTCATAAATTTCATGCAAACCTATTACCAATGAATTTAGCTGGGTTCGATGTTGTGTTAGGAATGGATTGGTTAGTAGCCAACCATGCTTGAATCCTTTGTGATAAGAACTCTATAGAGATTCTGACACCCACCGGAGAAGTGATCGTGATTACAGGAGATAAGCCCCGTAAACCCATGAAGTTCATTTCAGTAATGAAAGTTGCTAGTTATGAACGAAAGCAAGGAATAGTATATATGATTTTAGTAATCATTAGTACTAAGGATAAAGAACTTAAGGAGATTCCTGTAGTCTCATAATACCCAGATGTATTTCCAAAAGAGTTACCAGGATTACCACCAGATAGGGAAGTAGAATTTAGAATTCATTTAATTCCTGGAACTACACCAATAGCCAATGCACCTTATCGGTTATCACCCACAGAAATGCTAGAACTAAAGAAACAATTAGATGAATTGTTAAGTAAAGGATTCATATAACCTAGTTCATCCCCTTGGGGAGCACCAGTGTTGTTTGTAAAGAAAAAAGATGGTTCGATGCGAATGTGTATCGATTATAGGGAACTGAATAAGGTTACAATTAAGAATCGATACCCATTACCTAGGATTGATGATCTTTTTGATCAACTTCAAGGAGCTAGATACTTTTCCAAGATCGACTTACGCTCCGGATATCATCAATTAAAGGTACAAGAAGAAGACATACCTAAAACTGCTTTCAGAACTAGGTATGGTCATTACGAGTTTATAGTCATGCCCTTTGGATTAACGAATGCACCTGCAGCATTCATGGACATGATGAATAGAATCTGTAAACCGTATTTGGATAAATTTGTAATTGTCTTCATTGACGATACACTTATTTATTCCAAAAGTCAGGATGAACACTGTCAACACTTACATGCACTCTTAACTTTGTTAAGAAAAGAAAAGCTTTACGCCAAATTCTCGAAGTGTGAATTTTGGTTACAAGAAGTGCAATTTTTAGGACACATGGTAAATCACGAAGGTATTCACGTAGATCCTTCTAAAATAGAAGCAATTACCAAATGGAAGGTTCCGCAATCAGCTATGGAAATTAGAAGTTTTATAGGATTAGCCGGATATTATAGACGGTTTATTAAGGATTTTTCCAAAATAGCTGTACCATTAACTAAGCTAACCTGTAAAGCAGTTAAGTTTGAATGGGGACCTAAACAAGAAGAAGCCTTTAGGATTTTAAAGCAAAAGTTAACAAATTCCCCAATTCTAGCCTTACCAGAAGGAACAGAAGATTTTGAAGTTTACTGCGATGCTTCTAAGCTAGGATTAGGACGTGTGTTAATGCAACGCAAGAAGGTAATTGTGTATGCCTCAAGACAATTGAAAAAGCATGAGGAAAACTATACTACTCATGACTTGGAGTTAGGAGCCATAATTTTTGCCCTTAAAATTTGGAGACATTATCTGTATGGAAGTAAGTTTACTGTCTATACGAATCATAAAAGTTTAAGGTACATATTTGGGCAAAAAGAGTTAAACATGAGACAAAGGAGATGGATGGAAATACTAAGCGATTACGACTGTGATATTCAGTATCACGAAGGAAAAGCAAATGTAGTTGCAGATGCCTTAAGTCGTAAGTATCATGAGAAACAACGAAGGGTTCGTGCTCTTAGATTAAATCTACAGTTAGATTTAATGGAACAACTAAAGAATGTTCAGGAAACAGCAATCAAGGATGATGCTGAAGGAATGAAAGGAAGAGTAAAAGAATTGGAACAAGGAACTGATGGAATTTGGAGATTTCATAAGAAAAGGATTTGGGTACCTAAGCAAGGAAAATTAAGAGATAAAATTTTAGAAGAAGCTCATAAATCTAGGTATACCATGCATCCTGGTAACAATAAAATGTATCAAGATTTAAGAAATAATTTCTGGTGGATAGGAATGAAAAAGGACATAGCCAGATATATTTCAAAGTGTCTTACTTGTTCACAAGTTAAGGCAGAACACCAAAAACCTTCAGGTTTACTACAACAATTAGAAATGCCTGTATGGAAATGGGAACTCATAACAATGGACTTTGTTACTAAGTTACCCAAAACCAGAAAGGGTAATGACGCGATTTGGGTAATTGTGGATTGATTAACCAAATCAACTCATTTTCTACCCATGAAGGAAACCTTTAGCATGGAAAGGTTAGCCAAGTTGTATGTAGATGAAGTCGTATCCTTACATGGAGTTCCACTCTCCATTGTATCGGATAGAGATAGTCGTTTCACTTCTCATTTCTGGACAAGTTTCTAGAAAGCAATGGGAACCTGACTAAAATTAAGTACAGCATATCATCCACAAACAGACGGACAAAGTGAAAGGACAATCCAAACCCTGGAAGACATGCTTAGAGCATGTGTAATAGATTTTGGTGGAAATTGGGATGATCACCTACCTTTGATCGAATTTTCCTATAATAATAGTTATCATGCAAGTATCGAAGCTGCCCCATTCGAAGCACTGTATGGACGCAAATGCAGAACTCCAGTTTGCTGGGCAGAAATAGGAGAAAGTCAATTATCAGGTCCTGAAATTGTGCAAGAGACCACCGATAAGATTACTCAAATCTAGGAAAGACTAAAGACTGCTCGAGATAGTCAAAAGAGTTATGCCGATAATCGACACAAGCCACTAGAATTTCAAGTTGGAGATAAGATACTTTTGAAAGTTTCTCCTTGGAAAGGAGTAGTTCGATTCGGTAAGAAAGGAAAGCTAAGTCCACGATACGTAGGACCATTTCCAGTAATCCAACGTATAGGACCAGTTGCTTATCGTTTACAACTACCAGAAGAATTAGCTGGAGTACATGATGTATTTCATCTATCCAACCTCAAGAAATGTCTATCTGACGAATCCCAGGTAATACCTCTTCAAGACATAGGCGTAAATGATAAGTTAAAATTCGTAGAAAAACCACTTCAAATAGAAGACCGAAAGATCAAGTTTCTCAAGCACAAACGAATAGTGCTAGTCAAAGTCAAGTGGGATTCAAAGAGAGGACCTGAATATACTTGGGAACTGGAATCAGAAATGAAGCGGAAATATCCTCACTTATTCCAGTAAATCTAGAGGACGAGATTTTTATTAAGGTGGGGAGGATGTAACAACTCGTATCAAAAGTCCTAATTATTATTTTAATTTGTCCAATAGGAAACCCTAATTGAGACCCCCAAGTGATTCTGTATAAACCCTAAAATTTTCAGAACAATCAGAATCAGGATCAGGTCCCCTAAAACTCAGGGGGGGGGGGGTATTCCCTATTGACGATTATCCACATAAAGTGCTGTCAAAATCGAATTTTACAAATCCGCTGACTCACCTGAGCTACAAACACACGGGGCTACCCTATAATAGGGTGGTGCCCCTCGCGTCACGCGACGCCCCAACATGGACCCCTCGCGTCACGCGAGGGGGTCAAATTTTAAGTATAAATAGAGGGGTGTGGGACTTGAATTTTGGCACTTGTTCGACGTTAAAATTCGTTATATACACTGAGTTATGATCTGATTACTACAAAACACACACACAACACGAAAAACTGCCGCAAAACAGGGTAATAACTCGATCGCTGCTACGATTCAATGTCCGATCGATTGAAACTATCCAATGGATGTTTAAGTGCTGCCCACATTAGGGTTATGCTTTGTCATTCGTCGTGAACTCGATGGATGTTTAAGTATCGCACTTTGTCATTCATTGTGAGGGTTTAATCTCGTGAGTTATCGTAAATGTTGTATTAGTTACTAACCTAGTTCGTGTGCATTGTTATTTAAATTAGGTTATCAGGCTAATCAGTAGGCTAAACTCTGCCAGTGTAAATCTGCAATGTGAGTCATTCTCTTTTTATCCAATTGCTTTCCAGAACCCTATTTATTTCAAAAGTTATAATTACAGGGATTAAGTCTTTGTAGTCTTCAATTACAGCCGGTATGTGGGGTTTTGTATACATTACTTAATAACCGTCACCATTGGACAACGGGTTAGCCAAGGGGTGATATGACCATAATCACAGACACCATTGGACAACGAGATAGCCAATAGGTGGTCGAGTGATAAATACCGTGGGTAGATGGTTGATATGTATAAACATTGTAATCGCTCTTAATACTGTAAATTTTAACAACGCGTCGTTTTTAGTAAAAAGAATGATTCACCAGTATTTCCCCGCTGACAAAACCTTTTTCAAACATGTTTCAGGTGATCTGTTGTGATCCAGGAAAAGTGCCGCGAAGCACTACAAGCTTAAGGAAGTGGCTCAATATAAATAAAGAAACATGTTTTGTAAAATAAAGATTTCCCAGTGAAATCACCTTATTGTAAACTACCGGGGTTTTATCTCGAATTATGAAATAAAATAATCGGGTATTTTCAGTTTTAAAAGATCCTGCTAAAAATCTTCCGCTGTCAACTCAATTAAATAAATACCACGGGATTTTCTGTCCCGCGGCTCCTGAACCGGGTCAAACCGGGCCGGGGGCCGTGACACCACGTACATGGTCCTCTTACCCGTGGATGTACCCTCATTGTGGGGGGTAATGCGCTTGGTTTGCTTTTGCGCAGCTGGCAACAGATGTTGCAGCTTCCCCTCTTTTAGGGCTCGCTCAATCTCCAGTCGGAGACTGATGCAGTTGTTCGCTGTGTGGCCCGAGTCTTTGTGATACTCGCAGTAAAGTGCGGGATCCTGGTTTTTCTTGGACTTCATTGGTTGGGCCGGTCGCAAGAACTGCGCGTCCGTAAGAAGGACGTCGCTTGGCGACTGGTTGATCTCGGTCCAGTTACGATCACGAGATTCCCTCTTCGACGCCCTGTTTTCACGTTGGGCGTTGATTGTTGCCCTTGCGTCGGGCTGGTTATTGCGCGGGACATATGGTTTGGGATCGCTGCCGCGATTCCATGTGTCCCGGTTGCGCTTGTTGTTGCGCTTATGTTCTTGGTGGGAGGACTGGCCTTCCGTTTGGGGCTGTGCCTTTGAGACGTGCGGTTTGAGGGACCGCTGAGTCTGGGCGTATGTCTTGACCGCAGCCATGACATCTTCCCATTTCTTAGGCAAGCCTTCCTTGCCGGAGATAGTCATAACCATTTGTCCGTCCTTAACAGCAACAATGAAATGGTTGCGTGCCATTTGGTCTGCAACGTCGCCTATCTCCAGGCACTCTTTATTGTAACGGACAACGAACGCCTCAAGCGATTCGTTGTCTCTGCGCCAGATGTTCATGACGTCCATAGAATCACGTTCATGACGTCGCTGCTGGCAAAAATGCGCAAGGAATTTTGCTTGCAAGTCCTCGAATGAGGTCAGTGACCCCACTGGCAAAGAATCGAACCAAGCCCTGGCCAGACCTGTTAGGGTCTGCGGGAAAAATTGACACCAAGTGGGTTTATCCCACCTGCCGTTGCACCCGGCGCCGACGAAGATGTTCATGTGGTCATCTGGGTCGGCCGGACCGTTGTATTTCCCAATGTTTAATGGGAATTTGGTGGTGGTGACATCGGCGTTGGCAATCTCTGGGACAAACTTGGAGTTTTCGGCCGCAGATTTCGGCCTGTAGGGTTGGCTCTGGTGGCGCTTTGCAGCGCGGAGGTATGTGGTGCGGGGTGAGTGGGAGGAACGTAATTGCGTCCTCCTGGTCTACTGCTAGTAGCATGTGACTCCCCGCCGTATGTACCGTCTTCCGGATCGGTACGCCCCTGCCCTTCATGGTGGGACTGAGGTCCCAGCCGGCTATGGATGCCGTGGCCGCGGTGGGCTGCGGACTGCTGCCTGTTTTCGCCATGAGGGCCCAGGCGACTTTGTATTGGGCCCCTAGTGCTGGACCCGTATGAGGAGTCATCCTCATTAATCGTGCGGACCCCACAGTAAGAGGAGCCGCGCTCTTCACGCCTACTGCGGGAGGCTGGGTGCGTGGGGGCCCTGCTTTCGTATTGTAAAATACGACCCGCAGGGGTATGCGGTGCTGGGGTAGGCCCGACCGGTATTTGCGCCTCTGCGCAAGCTCTGTTATATGTTGCGGCCAGCAAAGCTTGTTGTTGGTCGTACCAGGCATGAAGGTTCATGTCTGGAGGTATCACAGCAGCGTACTGCGAAAGATCGTATCCGAACGTAAGGGATGCACCCCCTTGCGTCGATGTGCCAATGTGGCCAGGATTTGGGGCTGTAGGGATGGTCCCCGTAGGCCCTGGGTTTGTGGGGTTTAAGTTATCCCCGGCAGCGTTGTTTAGACGATCAGACATAATTTTTTGGAGAGAAAGGGATGGTGGAAAAAAGTGCTAAGAGTAGCGGTGGGCGCCAATGATGAAACAATGGTTAACCGGGTAGGGTTAACTCACTGGTCTCGTTAAGTAGGGTTAATCCCTTCTTTCCGAGGATCGTTGGCTGGATCGTCCGCTGCTTGGTTTCCTGCACAAGGAAACAAGCCGTGACTCGTAACAAGGAGGATGGGGTGGGGGATGCTCCTTTTTACCACTCTCCGGCGTGAGAATCAGTAATTTGCTTGGGAAGCAAAGTGTGATAGTAGTAGTAGTGAGAGAGTTGTGAAGAGATACCTCAAACCTGGTTTGGGGTTGGTATTTATAGCCGAGGGGTGAAGGAGGGTAGTTGAGTGGTTAGTCTGACATCGCGCAGCCTCCTGTAGGTGTGTCAGGCCTGTCGGTTACGGTCTTGATGCCACGTCCTACTGTGGTGTCAGACTGTTGCACACATGTGGGCTGACAGGTGACTGTTCTCAGTGCCACTCGCACTGTAGTGTCAGACCCACTTGCCTTGTATGCAGGATGCGGTGCCGGGCCGCATCGCTGCTTGCGGTAACTAATGTTGTTCCCGCGTTCTTGTTCTGACCAAGATGGATGCGGGATGCGGTGCCATGCCGCATCGCCGCTTGGTGACTGTTACTGTTGTCCAGATCCCTTGTCGTGACGAAAATGTCCATAAGATGCGGTGCCAGGCCGCATCGCTATGCGTAACATTCGTTCTCGTACTTAAGGTAAGTCTTCTCATCAATGGACAGATTGGTTTCAATCGCTGTGTTCGCGCGTGCCCGCACGGACACAGATAAGTTCTTGCTGGTGGGGGTTTTTGATAAGGGTAATGGTCACTCGCGGTCGTGCTGACCCGAGATCTGGGACCATACCCCTTCACCCAATAATAATATGATTTTAATATAAATTATAACACACTTTGATATATATATATATATATATATATATATATATATAGGGTAAGGATAGTGTAAAAAGGGCCTAAAGTGTGAGAAGTGTATTATAACACTATATATAATACTATATAACACCATATAAACACCGTATAACAATATGTAACACCATATAATACCAAATAACACTATGTAACACTATATATCATTATATAACAAATATAACACTATACATCTATCATAGACATGCTATCAGACAACCTATAGTGTTATATTTGTTATATAATGATATATAGTGTTACATAGTGTTATATGGTATTATATGGTGTTACATATTGTTATACGGTGTTTATATGGTGTTATATAGTATTATATATGTAGTGTTATAATACACTTCTCACACTTTGAGCACTTTTTACAGGATCCTCTACGTATATATATATATATATATATATATAGAGGGTAGGGTTCTAGAGTGAACACTAGGTTGAGAGTGAACTGTGTGAACTAATCTGGGCCATAGGATTACAGCATCTAGAGATTTTTAAACAATGGCAAGATTATAATTATAATGTTGTAACCCCCCTTTAAAATAAATGACATAAGGGTATTTGTGTCTTTTGTAAATTGCATTTATTAAACAATATAATCAAAATTCCTAAAATCTCGCTAGTTTCGTATAGACAAGATACATAGTTGTTAGTGTATACACATGTGTACAGTCTCGCTAGTATCAGTTTATACAATATACACAGTTGTTAGTTTATACACATGTGTACAGTCTCGCTAACTATCAGTTTATACAAGATACATAGCTGTTAGTTTATACACATGTGTACAGTCTTTTATACATCTGTGTATTATATTCAGAAATGGTTACATATGTGTATATTAACAACATATAGTACAGTAGGCATCCACACGATTAGATTCATATAAAAATTATGAAAATGAAACGTGTCACATGTATGCAAAAATAAATAACTTCATCACATATTAAAAAAAAAAAGATTAATGCCCAAAAATAATTACAATCTCAATCTCAAAGAAATTTTTTAATGTTTAATGAAAATTATAAAAAAGTTAAAACAATGTATTATGATATCTATATATACGGATAATAAAAGAAAAACAATATTCAAGTTAAAATTAAAACAAAATCTATGGATAAAGAAACAATGGAGAAATAATTAAAAGTGAGAGAGAGAAAGAGAAAGAGAGTTAAGAGATGAGAAAATTAAGGGATTTTAATTAAACATACTTTGGTAATGTCAATCTTACCCTTTTAATCTAAAAAATGATCAAGGGCCAAGATTAGTTCACTCAGTTCACTCTCAATAAGTTGTTCACTCAGTTCACTCTCAATAAGTTGTTCACTCTTGATCCTAATCATATATATATATATATGTGTGTGTGTGTGTGTGTGTGTTATTTTGTAAGAGCCTTACCAATTTAATAATACTTCATCATTTAAGTTAAAATTTTACGACAAAATGTCGTTTTACAAAAACATTTACATCATAATATTCACCTTTGTTTAAAACATTCAAAATACAGTTGTTAATTATTTACATGATTCAAAACATCAAACTAAACAAGATCAACGCGGAAGCTTCATTTAACGTGTGTTCGGTTCTTGAACGTCGCTTGATCTTTATCCCAAAAGTTTATGACATTCACATATAGTCAAAACCATCATAAACATTAGGTATGACAGTTTATTAACATACTTTATCAAATTCGGAATGCAAAACAAACATCATAATAATTTTTGCGAGTACAAGGGGGCCTCGCGGGGCGCGACCGGCACCACCCCAAGCTGTCGCGGGGCACGACCGATTTGGTTTTATGTATCGCGGGGCGCGACAGGCTCATTTCGACATAAAGTTCTTTTTTTGGAGCTGCATTTTGCCCAGCTATACCACTTTTCACAATTTTACTCAAATATTGCTCAATTCAAGTCCGTTTTATACGAAACTTGTTTCTAAACGTTCGTAATACATTTACCTATGTATTTAACACTTCAGGTTCACTAAAATATTGATTTATAAGCTTACAACTTACAAATCCATTATAAATTATTCGACCCGTTATGTTTTTAACAACGTTTTCACATCCTATGACCAAGGTTAAATCCTTGATCCATTTTTACCCATTTTCCGGGCTCAATAACACTAGCATATTCGCTCCCACTACATGGTTTGCATACGCATTCATATCCGCTTGACTAACTTGATTCAAGCATCGAATTTTTCCGTTTTTAACTTAAAGAACCTCTAGTTCTCTAAGTTTCGTTTCCAATAAGTCCATCAATCTAAATTTAGCGTTTCTGATACTTGGCTTACGCATCCAATTCATCGGTTTATTTCATGACCTTCAAATCACTTAAAACGAACATTTTACTAATCACCAAAAAATGACTCGATAACCGACCTTTTTAAAGTTCGGGTTGGTCGGCTTTAGATTATTCGGGTTCGGGTTAGTTCGGATTGGGTTGTTCAGTCTTCAGGTTTATATGTAAAATCAAAAGATGTGTTTTTCACAAACTTTCATAAAAAATATAATTTTACTAAAAAAATATCCTCAAATTCAAACACCATTTGACAATATGATATGATATTGTTCAAAACCCCAAATTAAATGTTTGTGAATACCGAAGACTTCAAACCAAAATGCATCTATAAAAAAACAATAAATATTCACGGTTTTTTTTCGTATTCTAGGTTTTTCAGGTCGGGTTATTGGGATTTTAGATGCGAATGACCCATAACCGAGACACTTCAAGCATGGGTTTTTCGGATATTCTCTAATTCGAGTTTGGGTTGCTTTAGACTGGGGCTGGGTTTTGGGTAAAAACGGCTACCCTATCTAATTGCCTCTCCATTGTCGTTGTGATGCAGTCCGTATACTGCACACGTCACCTTGTTACTACCGATTGCCCATCACCTTCACAGCGACACTGGATGTTTAGCCTCCAACCGATGCCCTGAGCGAAGTGTATTTAGTTTTTTTTCTCTACGTTATATTTGTTTCAATTGTTATAATTGTTAGTAATATACTATTAATTTCATCTAGGTAACGCCAAAGGGCTTATAGCCTAGTAATATAAAAAATGTGTTACTTTCGAAGGAAAAGAATCATGTACAAGAGAGCCAAATCATAGGAAGTGTGGGAGAAGATTTTGGCCTTTGATCAAACAATCGAATAGTTGAGATTAAATGGTCTCAAAATTTAGAATTCACGTGACTAAAAACAAGGTAAACAGGTGGGGAAAGGGCCTTATATTGGTGACTCATAAACACATTTTTTCCCACGATTTTACAGAAGCACAAAAACATCTCTAACAAAACACTTCTTATCAATACTCACTCCCTGATCTGCCACACAGATTGAAATCGTCCCCAATATATGTAATTTACACCGTATTAATGAACATTTTATTCTCTTTTATTGGAGCTGACTGTTGCTATAGTTTTCTAAATTTTTATTTATTATTATTTTACAAGCTATAATGTTACGTGATTATGTTGCAATACGTAATTACGTAATACGCATTTTATTCTTGAAACAAGTATAACATTACATGATGAGTGCGTAATTACGTAACTGTAAGGACCTGCAAAAATGTCCATAAACGACTCATAAGTGAAAACCCGGACCCCTGGAACCCTAGTGCTCATGCAAAAACCAAGAAATCAAGATTTTTAGGCTTCACGTGGGCTGCGTAAGCCATAAGGTAAGGCCTACGCGGGCCGCGACAGAACAGCAATTGACCGGGACTCGTTCCAGGCCACGTGGCGGGCCTACGCGTGACACGCTAGCCCTAGCAGTAGACTAGGTGGCCCTCGCGGGCCGCGTAAGGTTGTTGTAAGGGTTTACGTGGGCCGCGTAGAACCCAAAAAGTTGCTATCAATGGATCAGGCATGGGCATATCGACTGTGCTCGAGAAAATTTCCAAAATCACTCTTTATCTGTTCGAAAATCACATTCAAAGTAGGAAAACGCTGCTACGATAAAGGGTATTAACTCGATCACTTCTACGATACAATGTCCGATCGATTGAAACCGATCCGATGGATGTTTAAGTGCTGCCAGTATTTGGGCTATACTTTGTCATTTGTCGTGGGGGTTTTGATTTCGTGAGTTTATCGTAAATGTTGTATTAAGTTACTGACCTAGTTTTCGTGTGCATTATTATTTAACTAGGTTACCAGGCTAAAATCAGTAGGCAAAACTCTGCTCGTCTAAATTTGCAATGTGAGTCATTCTCTTTTTATCAAATTGTTTTCCCAAAACCCTACTTGTTTTCTAAGTTATAATTACAGAGATTAGGTCTTTGTAATCTTCAATTACTGCCGGTATGTGGGGTTTTGTATACATTACTTGATACCCGTCACCATTGGACAACGGGTTAGCTGATGGGTGATCTGACCATAGTCACAGACACGGTCAAGTGACAAATACCAATTTGGGGTAATTGGTTGATAGAAACAATGTAATCACCCTTAATGCTGTAATTTATAACAAGGTGTCGTTTTGTGCAATTTGAATGACTCGCCAGTATTTCCCCGCTGATAAAATCTTTTTAAAACATATTTCAGGTGACTTACTGTGAACTAAGGAAAAAGTGTCGCGTAGCACTAAAGCTTGAAGAGGTGGCTCAGTAAAATAAATAAACATGTTTTGTAAAACAGTGAATTTCCTCGTGAAATTCCTTTATTGTAAATTATGAGGTTTTATCCCAAAAAGTGTGAAATAAAATAATTGGGTGTTTTCAGTTTAAAACAATCATGTTGATATTTCCGCTGCTAAATTAAATACAAATACCACGGGTTTCTGTCCCGCGGCTTCAGGACCGGGTAAAACCGGGCCGGGGGCCGTGACAGTAACAATAGTTGACTATGTATTATTACGTGATTAGGGGAAGGGCCATCCAAGGATAGTACTCTTTCCCCTACCAATCATAGTTCCCCATGTAAAATTTCTTACAAACTACCTCTACGCCACAAAACACTTGCGGCACCCTACCCTTGCCTTAAATATATACCCTTGAACTACGGACCCCATTTTTTTACCCCACCCACCAATGACACACACACCTTTCAAGAGATGGACCCCACCTCTAACCCCTTCTCTCTCACCCTTGCACGGGTTCTCCTACCAGCATAACCAACCCGCCAAGCCTACCCTTGTGGGTGGCGGCGGTGTTGTGGCACAAGAAACTACTCGGGGAGGGTACTCGTAAGGGTGCCCACCCCCCCCCCCTTTTGTGATTTTGAATACTTATTATGTGATTACGTGATTTCATTATAGTATTTATGTGAAAACCGACTAAGTGATTACGTAATAACGTACTAACCATAACTATAATAAAAATAAAACATGTAATACATAATATTTCACAGAATGCCTAATATTTCAGGTCTAGTTATTACATATTAAGGGGCTGTTTGGCAACCCTCTTAATGAATCATTAAGAGGTGGACCTCTTATTCGGACAGAGGTGGACCTGTTTGGTTGTGCCTCTTAATGGCAAACCTCTTAATGATTCAGTGCTGAATCATTCAGATATTAGAACATGCTGAATGAAAAAAAAAGACAATTGTTACCCCCTTTCACCTCTCATCATCCTAAAAAACATAAACATCTCCTTCTTCATCATATTCCAGCCGGCGACCTTCTTGTTCCGGTCATTTGTGCGCCGGAGATGAGCGGTTCGTCTGTCCGGTGCCGCTGACCTCCACCGCCGTCCATCGCCGCCCTGTAGAAGGCGGCACCGTCACCGGGCCCACTGTAAACACCCACCACCGTCCGTCCATTGTGCCTCTCTCCCTCTCGTGCATAAAACGCCTGCCAAACATCATGTACAACGCCAAGAAGCGTAACAACCACAACACCAAACCGACGCCGACAATGTCACCGGAGGCGGAACAATTTTTCTCGTGAGAGAAAGATTAGAGAAGGGAGAATCTAGATGAGAGAGTGTGTGGGTGTGGTCAGATTGCTGGTTAATCAGCACCGGTAAGTGGGTCGGAGCACGGCTCCGGCGGCCGGACTCGTGAGTGAGAAGAGGGAAATGGCAGTGGGTATGTAATGGTAGAAGGAAGGGGGATTGGGGTGTTTGGATAAGATCTGCAGAGGAGAAGGAATGGGGTGTTTATAAAATGGTTTTTTTAATTAAAAGGGGTAAAAATGTCATTTTACACAGTCATTCAGATGTGCAACCAAACAACACTTTACTGGTTCAGCACTTACTGGTTCAGAGCCTCTTACCCATTCAGACCTCTTATGCATTCAGCACTGATTGATTCAGATGTTGCCAAACAGCCCCTAAGTATAAATGTAATACAAAACATTAACCAATCAACCTATAATAAACACATAATGTCGTATATTACATATTTAATCCCGTATTAAAGCTTAAACAATTAAGTTCTTATTATTGAATGTGTAATAACGTAATAATCATAACTATAGTAACATCACAAATCATATTGAATGTGTAATCATGTAATGATTTATATTGAATGTATAATCACGTATCCTGTAAAGAAAATAAAAAAATTAAGAAAACTATACCAATAGTCTACTCAAATTAAAGAGAATGAAATACTCATTAATACGGTGTTTTTTTTTAAATATTGTCGTATGAAAAATTACAGCCGCTTGAAAATCATAGAGGAGTGAGTTTATGAGTCAACAATATTGAATTTTCTTAAAATAACATTTCTTTGAGCTTAACTTCTTAATTGTTATATTTTATAGTTTTTAATATAATGTTCATATTTGAGCTTAACTTCTTAATTGTTATATTTTATAGTTTTTAATGTTTATTATATTCTATTTTTATGAATTTTTAATATCCACTAAATCTTGAAGTTGAATAAATAAATCGCACCTTATTTACAAACTAAAAATATGATATTTACATTTATACATCTACAAAAATGTTAGAATTTCTCTTAAATCTTCCTTGAGTTGTAATAAGGCATCATTAAAAAAGTGAAGACATATCATAAAAATTCAAATACCCATGAAAACCATGGATCAACAATAAGCCAATACCTGCCAATGAAGTAGTGGTGGAGTGGTTGGGAAAAGATCTGGTGTTCCTTTTGACCCATGTTCGACTCTCACTCTGCCCATTATTTTCTGTGGCATCCAGGTGAAGGGCGAATAAGGGTGGCGCCGGTTCGTCTTGGATGGGAGGCAAGGTTTTACCGATTATTCCACCGCCGTGCCTTCGGACGGGTAGAAGTCGGGTTTCCGCGCATCTGGGAGAGCCAAGGGGCTAGCGGCGGTCGAGTAGTCGACCTTGACCACAACGCATGGTGTCACGGTGGTTGACACGTCGTTCCTTGCCGTTCAAAAAAAAAAAAACCAATAAGCCAATACCTAATATAGGGGTAAGGTAAAGTAAAGAGTTCAGATACGAAAAAAAAAATTTATAAGAAAAAAAAATTTAAATCAAATAAATTCTTCATTTAATATGTGTATTTAACGTTATTGTAAGCGTATATAAGTAAATTTATATTTAATTAATTTATTATATACACTTAAAGTAGCTAACTAAATAAACTTGCAATTCATTTTAAAAATATACTCTTTTAAGACAACCTAATTTATAGTGAAAATCAATTTTCGATATATATAAGATAGAATGTATCATAAATTTCGGTATGTCTAGGACAAATTCCGATATGTATAGGACATATGTACGATAAATTTCTATATGTATAGGAGAAATTTTGAAATATGTAGGATAAAGTGTTTTTGTCTAACTAATGAGAGAAATTATAAATCTTTTTATTGTTATATCATTATGGTTTTTTTTTCTCACATCAAGTTTTCTCAAAAAAAAAAAAAAAAAAAAAGATGATGCTTATAAACAAAATCTAATGGTCCACCATTACTTGCATACCAGACCAAGACCTACAACTCTACAAGTATCAAAATCAAAACATACAACTTTTGCTAAACTAGGTTTAATCCTGGGCGTGCGTTGCGGCGCGCTTTCAACTTTGATGAACGTAATGTCTACATACCAACGCTCTTTCAACTTTGACGAAAGTACATATCAATGCGCGCTTTCACCTTTGACGACTGTACATTACATATTTTCCAAACTTAACGACACAAATGCGACCTAGTATTTAACTTAAAAAAACGTTAATTCAAAGTTTAGAAAAAATGAATATTGTTATGCTTTATCAATTTATTTAGTTATCATTTAAACTAATATTATGAAATGTTTAGCTTCAGTGTTGATCAAAATCAAACAATTTGTAATATTAAGTAAACAAAATCGAATTCAACTGAAATTTTCACTCACCCACTCATTTTCAAACATCTCTCCTCCAACATAATCTTCAAAATCCAATGAACTTCCATTGAATGCAACAACATTTTTTTCCTTATTGCACTCTTGATTTTTTAAAACCTTTTTCAAATTAAAATGGGGGACCTGGCATATTTACATCGCAGTAACCCTCAAATTTCTTTTTTAACTCCACATCAAAATGTGGAAGATATGTCCATTTGAAGACGCATCACTTATTATCACCAGTGGCGGATCTTGACCTAAAACTCAGCATGGGCCGATGTTTCTTGAAGATAAAATCAGCCTGGGCCGAACCAATACATATTTAAAAACATTCTCAAAAACCTGAAATTTAACACTACTGGGCAAAAAAACCGCACGGGCCAAGGCTTGAGCTTCTTATGAGCATGATTAAACATGATGCTGGACTAGAAGAAGCCGCCAAGAGGGACAAAGTAAATGATTTGGGGCTAAATAATAAATCCTCGATACACTTGAGAAAGCAACAAATTTTAATTCAATCAACTTTATAAACACTTTGATGTACGCTCTTCTTATCTCCTTCAGACTTCAAATTTAGATGGCAAAATTTCATCTGCATCTCCTCTCAAGAAAGCTATCGTCACCACCACCATTTCATCTACATCTCCTCTCCCTACATATACAACCACCATCTCCATCGTCACTACTCGCCATAACCACTTCCTCCACCACGGCCACACCAATCTTTTGGGATTTGTGTGTATCAAATTATAAATCTAGACATGAATAAGATTAAAAATTGGTAAAAGGGTCGCAATTATATAGCGCGACATTGACGAAAGCTGCCATAGCCACAGAGGATGATTGTCGCAAGCTTCTTCATCGTTCAACCTTATCGCTGCTACACATGGCCAACCACCACCGGAAACACTTCGTGTGGCCGCCGGAGAAGTCACAGTTGTCGCCACCCATCAATCGGGTTTCTAAAACCACTATGACTATCTATTTTGTGCTTCTCCGTCTTCCCTTTATAGATAAATATGTTTGATTTAAGCTGAAGACGTGCAATTAAACGATACGCGTGGTGTTGGGAGGATAGAACTAATTAGATGTGTCAGCATATAGAAACAAACTCACCAAAACCCAGCTCATGGTTTTGTATAACCAATTAACCACCGTACAAACTTAATAGCTTATGGTACAAGCAATAATGCTTAGAATTGTTGTAAATCTATTATATATAATAAATGAAAGTTATTTGGGCCACGTGTCAACACCAGATAGCCTCTAAATGCCCTTTTTCCCGCCCAACAGTGCCACTGCTCTCTTCTATTTATATCCTCCTTCATTTACTCATTCAGGGCTTCTTGCTTTCTTTCTCTCTCTGCTCTGTTCTATTTCCGATCGATGTTTATCCTCTCTCATGTTTAGCCTTCTTCTTCTTCTTCTTCTTCTTCTTCTCATATTCATCTCCTCAACAACGTACGACAGAGGTTACTTCTATTGGATACATCTTCGTTTGAAACCCTAAATCATGTACCGTCCAGTGGTTGAAGAAGAGAATAATCATGTAAGATCTACTTTTTTATCTAGAAATTTTATTTCGTTTTATCTATTTTGTCATACTGAACATGATGAACCCTTTTCTATCCTCAGAAGAAGAAACAGATCTCCTTATCGTACTCGATGAACGCTTTTGTACAACCTCCTCTTAATCGGTGACTCTGGTATGTTTGGTTTGTTGTATCATGTGATTACGAGCAGATTTATTTTGATATGTTTTGTACTTTGTCTTTCCAGACCTTTTTTGTTGGATTATAGAGTTTGTTGATTAGAAGCAACCTCTGCCGGACGGTTGTTGAGGAGCTGGAAATGGGAAAGGTTATACCAGGTGTGTTGATTCGTGATACCAGTGCAAAAGTTTAGGACATCACCAAGGTAACTTAAATTGGTGTGATTTATTTTTTTGGGTTTTTCTAACGTTTTGATTTACTGTTTATTGGTGCATTGATTCATTTGTAATCCTTTGCAGATCTCCCGTCATCTCAATTTGAGCAATTAAACGTAGTTTTGTTAATCACTATCGGTGTTTTAATTACTAGCAGTGGTTAAAAAGTTTTCCATCAGCTATTTGACTTAACAATAGTTTGCGTTATTTATTCTAAATTCATCAGTTTTTGTAGGTAAACTGAAGTTTCCACCAATAGGCACTGCCCAGCTAAGTTTCCTACATTGACAGTGGTTATAACAAGTTAATATGGCACATCACTGATCTGCCTAACAAGTGTTGGATATAAGGATGGTTGTACATAAAGTTTGATGAACATCATCCACTGTTCAATTATGAAGAACCACTGATCAAGACCAAAGTCCAGACAAGCACCGATCAACTAAATGTGAAACACTCTCCAACAACAGTGGTTCTTCATCAACAAAACATCTTCTATGTTTGTTTATGTTAAAAGTGTTTATTCTATCTTTGTTTATGTTAATAGTGTTTATATGTAACAGAATTTATACTATCACTTCAGTGTTTTGATCTGTACTATTAATTGAACAGTTGTTTCGTCTTTGTACTAATAAAATTCCTATACACTTGGATGAATATTAAGCACCTCATCTTGATTGTTTGAGTATAGTATTCTTGAAATTGGTTCAAACATTTGATTGTTCAAAATATTCCACTGCTGAAATACAACCACTGTTTCTTCAATCTCCATGTTGACCACTGATTGACCAAACATCAGTGTTTTGAAAACTGGTTGGTATCCACTGATCGGAAAAAATCCACCAACTTTATTCTCATCAAAAAATTTAAAGTTAGATTAAAAAAAATTCTTGATGACAATTTGTTTCAAACAAATCACTATTTTAATGCTGATTTCTTGATCTTTTAACATTTGATTAAAGCAAAATTTGTATTTCAATTTGACGGTTATTATATGTTGATTAAAGTTAAAAGAAAATTTAAAAAAGTCATTATGGCATTTGTTATCAAATCAAGTCAGTAGTTACTGACAATATCAGTAATTTTGAAATTCAAAATATGTAAAATGGTAATTTAAAAGACTTTGTTTATATATAACAGTGTTTTCCGCATCAATGTTTTAAAGACTGTTAGGTTGTTAGATGTCATCACCTCAGTGTTTTATATGAAACCATTTTTATGGTATCAGTGTTTATATGTAACAGGGTTTAGTACTTTTGTTTATATGTAACACTATTTATCACATCAGTTCAGTGGTTTGATCTGTATTATTAATTGAACAGTTGTTTCATCTTTATACTAAAAAAATTCATATACACTTTGATGAATATTAAGCTTCTCATCTTGATTGTTTGGGTATAGTATTCTTGAAATTGGTTCAAACATTTGATTGTTCAAGTATTCCACTGCGGATACACAACCTGTGTTTCTTCAATCTCCATGTTGACCACTGATTGACCGAACATCAGTGTTTCGAAAACTGGTTGGTATCCACTGATCGGAAAAAATAGCCGCTGCTCACTTTTACATTGTTGACAACCAATTACATAAGAGTTCCACCAACATTATTTTCATCATAAAATTTAAAGTTAAATTAAAAAATAAAAATAAATTCTTGATGACTATTTGTTTCAAATCAAATCAGTAATTAATGCTGATTTCTTGAGCTTTGGACATTTGATTAAGCAAATTTTGAATTACAAATTGACGGTTATTATATGTTGATTAAAGTTAAAATAAAATTTAAAAAAGTCATTATTGCATTTGCTTTCAAATCAAGTCAGTAGTTACTGACAATATCAGTAATTTTGAAATTCAAAATATGCAAAATTGTAATTTAAAAGACTGTGTTTATATGTAACACTATTTATCACTTCAATTTAGTGGTTTGATCTGTATTATTAATTGAACAGTTGTTTCATCTTTATACTAATAAAATTCATATAAACTTTGATGAATATTAAGCTTCTCATCTTGATTGTTTGGGTATAGTATTCTTGAAATTGGTTCAAACATTTGATTGTTCAAGTATTCCACTGCGGATACACAACCTGTGTTTCTTCAATCTCCATGTTGACCACTGATTGACCGAACATCAGTGTTTCGAAAACTGGTTGGTATCTACTGATCGGAAAAAATAGCCACTGCTCACTTTTACATTGTTGACATTCACTGATATTGACCATCAGCGGTTTCCCTAAAAAATAGTCAGTGCTCACGTTTTTATTTTTGATGTTCTTAATTAGTGATACATTGAAATTATCAAATGAAAACTAGAATTACAATCAAATTACCATTTTACCTAATCTTTACATTCCAATTACATAAGAGTTCCACCAACATTATTTTCATGATAAAATTTAAAGTTAAATTAAAAAATAAAAAAAAATTCTTGATGACTATTTGTTTCAAATCAAATCAGTAATTAATGCTGATTTCTTGAGCTTTGGACATTTGATTAACCAAATTTTGAATTTCAAATTGACGGTTATTATATGTTGATTAAAGTTAAAATAAAATTTTAAAAAGTCATTATGGCATTTGCTTTCATATCAAGTCAGTAGTTACTGACAATATCAGTAATTTTGAAACTCAAAATATGCAAAATGGTAAGTTAAATTTTTCGTTCTCTCTCTCTCTTTTTATTTTTTTTATTTTTTCCTACAGTGCATATCAGTTCTAATATTTAATTATTTTATTAAAGCAGCATATTACACTACTTTTACCTTTGAAATTAAATCTGAAATTTATGACGTCCAATAACAGTGTCAAACCATAACAGTGGTTCAGCATCAACTTTAGTTATTCTATGTTTCTTTTTATTTGTTTATGTTAACAGTGTTTATATGTAACAGTGTTTTCCGCATCAGTGTTTTATAGACTGTTAGGTTGTTAGATGTCATCACCTTAGTGTTTTATATGTAACCATTTTTATGGCATCAGTGGTTATATGTAACAGTGTTTAGGAACAGTTTTGTATTTCACATCACTTCAGTGGTTTGATCTTACTATTAATTGAACAGTTGTTTCATCTTTATTTTAATAAAATAAAATTCCTATACACTTGGATGTTAAGAGTGTTTAAGTGTTTATATTTAACAGTGTTTTTCGCATCAGTGTTTATAGTCTGTTAGGTTGTTAGATGTGATCACCTCAGTGTTTTATATGTAACCGGTTTTATGGCATCATTGTTTGTATGTAACAGTGTTTATCACCACAGTGGTTTATATGTAAGCGTATTTATCACATCACTTCAGTGGTTTGATCTGTACTATTAATTGAACATTTTCATCTTTATACTAATAAATAAGGTAACACAAAATACACTTGGATGATTATTAAGTTCCTCATCTTGATTGTTTGGGTATTGTATTATTGAAAGTGGTTCAAACATTTGATTGTTAATGACTATTTGTTGCAAATCAAATTAGTAATTAATGCTAATTTCTTGAGCTTTGGACATTTGAGTTAAGCAAAATATGAATTTCAAATTGACGGTTATTGTTTCTTAATTAAATTTAAAATAAAATATAGAAAAGTCATTATGAAAATTGCTTTGAAATCAAGTCAGTAATTTTGAAATATTGAAATTCTTAATATACAAAATGGTAATTTAAAATTGACGTTCTTTCTCTTTTTTTGCCTACTTTGCATATCATTTCTAATATTTTATTACTTTAATAAAGCAGCATATAAAGATATACACTCCCTGCATTTGAAATTACATTTGCCACTGCATTCAGTTAAAATTTTTATTGGATAATCGGTAAGCTTGAATTTCAACCTTGATATTTTTTTTAAGAACATCCATGCTTATTGTATTATCATATTACGTTTAGCAATACTTATATTTTGCTTATTCTTTTTTTTATGTACAGTCTTCAAATGGAGGTTGCAAAGGTTAGCATGCTTAACGATCTTAATACATTATCAAACAACTATTCGATTAGAGTGAAGATTGTTAGCATTTCGAAGAAGATGATGAATGATAACAAAAATGAAATATATCGTCTTGATATGATCTTCATGGATGAGATGGTACCGTATATAGTTGTGTTATAATTTTTTTGGACATATGAATATCCAAATGAATATAACACATTTTTTATTTAATCGGATGTTTCATATTCTTAGGGAACTATGATACAAGCCAGCTGTTTGCATAAGATGCTAGGAAAATTCAAACACTTTCTTCAGTTGGATGAATGTCTTCTTATCACCAAACCTTCTCTTGCTACTAATAAGTCCTCTGCTAAGTATACCAAGAGAAACGACAAAATATCACTTTATTTCTATACTTCTGTTGAGAAATGCTTTGACTGGTCTGGACCGAAATACCGTTTTAATTTCGTTAACCTCAAGGATGTTAAAAATAAATTTGAAGTTAATACAGTTATTGGTATGTAAATCACTACATGATATATATCTATTGTTTTGTCTTATTGTTTTTTTTATTCTTATCACTTCTTAATGTTGTTTTCTTTTCACAATATATTTTTGTTTATAGATTGGATTGGTTATGTGGATGTATGTTTCAATCTAGAGGATACGTCAAAGAAGGATGGGAGCAAGGGCAAGAGACTTAATCTTAGACTTGAAGACCTTGAGTGCGTTCTTTTTATTAAGTTGTTGCATTTTGACGTTTAAACCATTATAAGGTTGCTTGATGTTATTATGTTTTATGTTAATATTTTAGAGGCCAAAAGTGTCCGGTTACTTTGTGGGATGGTTTTGCTATTGACATGTTTGCTTACATGAATGATAAGAAACGAGAGAAATATGTTGTTATCCTTTGTCATTTTGGTATGGTCAACCTTTACAAAGGTACAATTTTAACTTAATTAGTTTAATTTTTTTATTGTTATAGATTTATCTTTAGATTTACTTATATGTTTTAAATTTGACACTATTTATATTGATCTACATTTGGTTTTAATTTTAAATTCAGGCAAGCGTGGCGTTGCAAACGGCTATGAGCTAAGCAGACTTTTTATTGACACTGACATTGAAGAGATATCCTCTTTTAGAAAGAGGTATAGTTAGTATGCATATAAACATTGAACAGTATTATTTTGTACCTACATTTATTTTTTACGTTTTAATTTCATCACATGAATCTGTTTAGATATGTAGAGAAAATTTCTGCTTCATCTTCATCAAATGATCATGTTGGTTCAAACGTCATCTCAAGTGTTGAAGATGAGTTTCTTAATAACCCTGATTTCATGCTTATTGGTTTCCTGGGAACCATATCAACGGTGTGTATTTTCTTATAAGTACTCTACATGCTGAGTTTTTTAAAAGTCTTTTCTAAGTGTTATTATTTTTGTTTGATGTTGATAGACAAAGAAGGTTTTGGTTGTTGGCACAATCACAGCTATATGCACTGATAAACTTTGGTATTACAATGGTTGTAACCACTGTAAGTCAGGTGTGGAGGAAAGATTTGTAACGAAAGAAAATCCGGATGGTTTACCTGGTGTTGATCATGAAAAATCGTTGGTGTGTACAAATGATAAATGTGAAGGAGTCGACATCTATTCTATTCCGCGGTTTAAGATTACAGTTTTATTTCCTTATACTAAATACTAATATGAACGACACTTTTGTTTTTAGTAATACTAATGTTTTCATTTGTTTTTAACTTTGATAGGTTCAAGATACCTATCAGGGTGCAAGACTCTTCCGGTACTGTGTCTTTGACACTGTTTGATTTTGAAGCTTACAAGATTCTTAAGAAAACTGCCAAAGACTTAGTTTCAATTCAAGATCAGGTAACAAATACATGCATTCAGTTATTTGGCCATGTACTATATATAATTTAAAATTAATTTTTATAAAATTGTATGTTGAAATTATGGAATCATTCTGCTCATTGTAATTATATTAATTTTTATAAAATTATAGGTTGTTAATTCTGGAGAGATACCGAACCCATATCCTGAGATCTTTGACAAATTGATTGGAAAGAGGCATGCTTTCATCATAAGTGTTAAAGACTATAACATTGAGCATCAGGTTGAAAACTATGGTATTTCAATGGCCACTAACGATGATGAGATCCTTGCCGCGCTCTGCGCCAAATTCAATCTTAACCAGGTCTAAATCTTCATTATGTCATTCTTTTAATTTGATATACATATCCTTTTAAAATATATTTATACCATTGTGTGTATTTTATGTTATTATGTATTATGTACTTAAAGCATGAGCAGTCCGAATCGTTGGATGTTCCAGAATCCTGCAGTTTATCTACTCCTGTTGACCTTATGAAGGTTATATGAGAATTTCCTTATTTGTAGTAAATTTTTTTAAACGCTAGTACTTATTGTCTTTTTATATCAGGATGAGTTGTCATACTGCGGTGAGAATGTTACACCTGCATCCCAAGCACTTGTAGGCACTAAGAATCCGTCTTCTGATGAAACAAAATGTAATATTCGTGAAGTGTTCGATGTGGATGATGCATTAGGTTGCTCCTCGACAAAGCGCCGCATCAGTGATGAACTCTCTCAGGATGAAGATGCTGGTGTTTCGACGCTTTTGATTCCAAAGATTGAGAAATAGTGTCTTCTGTATTTTCAAATACATTTATGTGTTGATTTCATATGTTGTTGCCATGTTGAACTTATGGTTTTCGTTTTGTTGCTTTTGGGTGTTTGGTGGGTTATGTTTTGGACTGATTATGTGGTTTTGAATTCCTAAAAACTTATCTGCTTATTATAATGTATATTGTTAATTAAATATTGAGATGTTCAATAGTTAATATTTATGTTTAAAACTTATGTGTATGAATAGTAGCAACAATTTATAATATATATTGTATATACCCAACTAACAACTTTTTTATCTACAAACATTTCTTATCTTTAAGCAATTTTAATGTTATTATTTTATCTCATAATTTATATAGGATTATCTGTGGATGTGGTTGTTCTTTATTGGTTTTTACCGTTATCCCTGCCCACTAAGATTTAGTAAGTATCCGTCATATGTTACAGTTTAAAAAAAATATTTAATTTGTGCCTGTTTCTCCCATTACTTATTTAAGTAATCTCATTCAATAGGTTTTTTATATACTTCAAATTTTCTCTAAGTCATTCAAAGAATGTTGTTTAGAAAAATCGTAACCAAGTATGAAGCGTAAATTCAAACCCATTTTATTTGGTTTTTTGTTTGCTTTATTGATCCATGTTTTATTTTATTTTTTTTCTTTGGTTTATTTGGATAACTGAAGAAAATACCGTTTAACTTAAATAGTTATTAAATAAAGATAGTAATATTTTATTTTAAAAATTATATACAAATAAACCATAAACCTAACCGATGAACATCCGATTTACATTCCACAAAGATTACAAAATTTGTTGTTAAGTTTTTTATCAATGTAATACATTATTTGGAATAATTAATTCAATAATATGAAACAATTTTATTTTACTTTTCATGAAATGAATTTTAATTACAAAATGATAAAATGTAATATTATAATTTATTGAGGTTATGTTTAATCCTTAGGTATTATATATTGTAATTCAAAATTTAAAAACCATTGTTTTCTTCTATTGTTTTAATGTTCCTGATCTTAATACTCTTTCTTCTTTTGAAAGCTTCTCCTTCTTTCAGAATTAACAATGTCAAAGAATTCACGTTCATTTTCTACAACAGCTAATTCATCTCAACGAAATTTACATAGTAAGTGAAATTATAACTTCTTAACTCATCATTTCCGAAATCAAAATCAGCTTTTAGATTCAAATCATAATTCTACTTGGTTTTTTTGTAGGTCCTCTTATGAGAACTCCTGTTTCAGATATCTCTAACAGATCTCCTCTTTCAGATATCACAAATGGTAATAGCTCTTGAATTTGATTATAAGTATTCTTTTTTCCGTTTTATGTTTCTAAGTGGGCTGATTCTTGTGTTTTGAACATATTATACTTTCTATGTTTTTTAGTTATTTCACCGAATGAAAGGCGTAAGCTTCGAAAATTAATACTTGATAATAAGAAATTAAAGAATGCGTGGTCATCATCAGCTGCTAATTCATCTCAACGAAATTTACGTAGTAAGTGTAATTATAACTTCTTAACTCAGAAGAACCCAAATCAAAATCAGGTTTCAGATTGAAATCATAATTCTACTTGCTTTTTTTGTAGGTCCTCTTACGAGAACTCCTGTTTCAGATATCTCTACCAGATCTCCACTTTCAGATATCACAAATAGTAATACCTCTTGAATTTGATTATAAGTATACTTTTTTCCGTTTTATGTTTCTAAGGTGACTGATTGTTGTGTTTCGTACATATTATACTTTCTCTGTTATTTAGTTACTCCACCTAATGAAAGGCATAAGCTTCGAAAATTAATACTTGATAATAAGAAATTGTTAAATGCATCGTCATCATCAACGAATGTTTGTAGCATCTTTTCTGAGAATGCAAATATGGTTGAATGTTCTGATTCTACGGATCAACATATGTACTCCATTGCGTGTCGAGCAGTTAGAAATGCTACTGGTTCTTTAATTTCAACTACACCTGGTTTGTATTTTGTTTCTTTATTATTTGTTTTGATAAACACATTACTAAACCACATACCGGTCTTAACATCAATGTTTTAATATTGGATGTTCATATAATGGCATTAACATAGGTACACCAGCAGATAGCAAACGTCGATATTCCATTACTTCTAGCATTATTAGCAGCCACAATCAGCCGATATTGGGTAGTAACTCTACGCTTACACGGCTGTCTTCTGGTAAACGTAACCTTGAGCGCAAGAAGCGTGATAATACTCCTGTACGTATGCTCTCTTTGGATTCCGATCAAGAAAATGTGTTCTTGTGCACTGATGAAGATCCTTATAAAGGGATATCTAAAGGTTTTAATCTATTTTATTCTTTTAGGACATTTGTTGTCTTCTACCTGTAATATAACTCTCAATCATTTGTTAACAGATTATTTGGACCATGGTGACCAAGTGCTTACATGTCAGCTTTGTAGTGCAAAGTTATGGGCATCGGAAGGTGGAAAAGGTCGTTTAACTGTAAATAAGCTATGTTATGGTATGTGTTGTGGGTATGGTAAAGTTCAGCTACCGCCTTTAAAGGATGCACATCCGTCTTATCAAAATTTGTTTTCTTCCTCAAATCCAAAAAACAACTTCTTCCTAAAGAACATAAGGCGATACAACTCTATGTTCTCTTTTACATCTATGGGTGGAAAGCTTGATTCTAATATCAACAAGGGCAATGCTCCATTTATATATCGTATCAGTGGCCAAAACTATCATTGCATGGGGAGTCTCAAACCTCCAGCTGGAAATGAAGCTAAGTTTTGTCAGCTATACATACATGATACTGAAAATGAAATAACAAACAAACAGGCATTATTCAGGTACGAGTGATTTCTAAGTTCCATTTTTATTCTATTAAAGAACATCTAGAAATTTAACTATTTGTAGTTCAATATTAGTTGTTAAGTACCATCACTTAATCCTTAATCACTGATTCTCTATCCAGAGATTGCTACAACAGCAGTTGTTAACCATCAGTGTTTTAATCACCAGCAGTGCTTAAAAGTTTTTTTCATCAGCTGTTTGACTTAACAGTAGTTTGCGTTATTAATTCTAAATTCATCAGCTGTTGTAGGTAAACTGAAGTTTCCTACAATAAGCTCTGCCCAGTTAAGTTTCATACAATGACATTGATTATAACAATTTAATAAGGCAAAACACTGTTCGATATAATTACCTTTGTACACAAAGTCAAACTAACCCCATCCAATGTTCAAGACCAAACCACTCATGCCTACCAAACCACTGTTTAAGACCAAACCACTGAAATGTTACTTTTCTCAACATATTTTAAAAGTTTTGAGCTGTATCAACAGTTGTTTACAACCGTTCTTCCTTAAAAGTTAATTATTAATCACTGATTCTCTATCCACTGCTTATTACAATAGCAGTTGTTAATCTTATGTAGTTCACTATCAGTTGTTAAGTATCATCAGTGTTTTAATTACTATCAGTGCTTACAAGTTTTACATCAGCTGTTTGACTTAGTACTAATCTGTTTTTCTTTAACAATTAATTACTAATAACTGATTCTCTATCCACTGCTTATTAAAATAGTTATGTTATGTTAACGTTTTGTTTTTTTTTTCTTTTAACAGCAAAAGAACCAAACCTTCATCGCCTGCTGATAAAGAACTTGATGTTGAAATGATAAAGTATTTGAGGGCTTTATTAGATTCACAAAATATGTTGGTTAAGACATATAGGATGGTCAGAAACCATTTTCACCAATCTCCAGATGCCAACCTTAGTCTGCGACTAATTTATAGAAGAGAAAAAGACGGCAGGACATATAACTTACCCACCACATCTGAAGTTGCTGCTTTGGTTGTCGGAGACATAGATAAAGCTATAGACCATCGTGATATTGTTGTCCAGACGCAGTCGGGAATGCTGCAGCGTATTAGCGAATTACACCCATCGTATCTTGCTCTGCAATATCCGTTACTTTTTCCATATGGTGATGATGGTTATAGAGTTGATATTCCTCATAGAGATTTTATGTCCACACAAAAGAAAATAAAACCAAAGTGCACAATGAGAGAATTTTTTTCATATAGGATCCAAGATAGAACTTATGGCTTTTCCTTAATTTTAAATGGGCGAAGGTTGTTACAACAGTTTTTGGTTGATGCGTACACAATGATTGAGAGCGAAAGATTAAAGTACATTCGTAGGCAACAAGCGAACCTTCGCTCTGAAACATTTGAGAATCTTCAAAAGTATAAATCGAAAGGTAAGGAAGTTTTAACAGATACTGGAAAGCCTGTTATACTTCCTTCTTCATTTACTGGTGGTGCAAGATTCATGCAACAAAATTACCTCGATGCAATGGCCTTATGTAAGTGGTATGGGTACCCTGAATTCTTCATAACTATAACATGTAATCCTAAGTGGCCTGAAGTAAAAAGATTTCTAAAAGATTCAACCATCAAAGCCGAAGACAAGCCTGACATATTGTGTCGATTGTTTAAGAGGAAGCTTGATTCGTTAATCAAAGATTTTAAGGATTCCAAGTATTTTGGTGAGATTAACGCTGGTGAGTTATTTTTTTTCACATCTTATCCTCTGATGTATATTTTTTAATCAAGGTTATTAACTAATAAATTTTGTTTATTTTTCCTTTTTATTTAGTTGTTTATACAGTAGAATTTCAAAAGCGTGGTCTTCCTTATGCACATATATGCTTATTCATGAAGGTCGATCACAAACTTCCAACCATAGATCACATAGATCCATTTATTTCTGCTGAGATTCCCGATAAAAAAGAAGATCCTGAACTTTATTCTCTGGTGACTGATTATATGATTCATGGTCTGTGTGGGAATGCTAATTTGAATTGTCCTTGCATGGTTGATAAAAGATGTTCAAAAAACTTTCCGAAGAAATTCACACCACATACAAGTATTGATTCAAATGGTTTTCCTGTATACAGAAGAAGAGATTCAGGTCATACAGTTATAAAATCTGGTGTTAGATTAGACAACAGAAATGTTGTTCCTTATAACAAAAGGCTTTTGAAAAGATATCAAGCACACATTAATGTTGAATGGTGTAATCAAGCCGGTTCAGTGAAATATTTGTTCAAGTACATCAACAAAGGTCCTGATATGGCTACTACGGTAGTTTCTGGTGATACAAGTTCAACCATCAAAGAAAAGCCAAAAGATGAGATCAAGGAGTATTATGATTGTAGATATATTTCAGCTTGTGAGGCATCCTGGAGAATATTCTCTAATGAGGTTCATTATAGGTATCCTGCTGTTATGAGGCTTCCCTTTCATTTGCCTGGCCAACAGAATGTTGTGTATGGTGCTGATGACGATATTGATAATGTTTTAAGCAAGCCTTCTGTTGCTTCTTCAATATTTATGCAATGGATGAAGTTGAACGAGTCAAATAAAGATGCTAGAAAGCTGACTTATGTTGAGTTTCCTTCCAAATTTGTTTGGATACTTAAAGATAGATGTTGGAAGGTACGTAAGTTGTACCAGTGTGTTGGCCGGATTCATTCTGTATCTCCTGCTTTGGGCGAACCTTATTTTTTGAGGATACTACTGAATAAAGTTAAAGGACCTAGATCATTTGAGGAGATACGTACAGTTAACGGTCAATTATTCCCGACTTTTAGAGATGCTTGCTATGCGATGGGACTTTTAGATGATGACAATGAATACGTTGAGGCCATTAAAGAAGCAAGTTTTGAAGGACATGCTGGGTATCTTCGAGCGTTATTTGCTACCCTGCTTTTGACAAATACTCTATCTCGGCCAGAATTTGTTTGGGAGAATACTTGGAAATACTTAGCTGATGATATTGTTTATAGACGTCAAAAAGAAACAAATATTTCAGGTTCTGATCTATTTTCTTTTATTTTACATACTACATTTTGATTTTTTTATTTAATAATGTTAATTTTTTTATTTGCTAGGTTTAGTGCTTCCTGAACATCAGATTAAGAACCTTACTTTGTTGAAAATTGAAAACTATTTAATTTCCAATGGTTCATCATTACGAAGGTTTGCCACTATGCCGTACCCTGATGACGATTCCTTACGTGATGCTTCTAATCGTCTGATCAATGAAGAGCTGTCACATGACCTAGATGAAGAACAAGCTGAGTTTAACAGGTTGCATCAATCTCTTACAGATGAACAACGAGCGGTTTTTGACGAAATAATGGAAGCAGTTGTAGGGCGTAAAGGAGGCCTTTTTTTGTCTATGGTTATGGTGGAACTGGTAAAACCTTTTTATGGAAGACTTTGGCTTCAGCTGTTCGATGCAGAAATGGAATAGTTTTAAATGTGGCCTCAAGTGGTATTGCTTCGTTATTACTTTCCCGTGGAAGGACAGCTCATTCTCGGTTCCATATTCCCATTAATCTAACAGAAGATTCAATGTGCAATATTAAGCCAAATAGTGATATTGCGAGATTATTAAAGGAAACCCAATTAATCATATGGGACGAAGCACCGATGGTACACAAACATGCCTTTGAAGCTTTAGATAGGACCATGACCGACGTATTTTCGGAAGGTAGGAGTATTCGTTCGGATATTCCTTTTGGTGGTAAAGTTATTGTATTTGGTGGTGACTTTAGACAAATACTACCTGTTATTCCTAATGGTACTAGACAAGAAATTGTTAGTGCGTCTTTAAGCTCTTCATACATATGGCCAAAATGCAGACTCTTACGGCTGACTAAAAACATGCGTCTAACTATTGGAGCTGAAAGTTCGAATACGAAGTCTATCAGAGAATTTGCAAAATGGCTTATTGATATTGGTGAAGGAAACGTTGGAGATGATAATGATGGTGACGCCATTATAGAGATACCAGATGATTTACTGATCACCGATATTTGTGACCCAATACAAAGTTTAATTGACTTTGTATATCCTTCAATTATTCAACAATTTAGGATTGCTGGATTTTTTTCTGAGCGAGCAATTCTAGCACCCAAAAATGAGGTAGTTCATGAAATTAATGATCGATTGCTTTCGTTATTTCCTGGTGATGCGAAAGAGTACCTGAGTTCTGATAGTATATGTCAAACCGAACAAATTCTTGATTCTTTTCAAGAAAGCTTATACTCAACAGAAAATTTGAATGCTCTTAAGATTTCTGGCTTGCCTAATCACAGATTAGTTCTTAAAGTTGGTGTTCCTGTGATGCTTCTTCGAAACATTGATCAACAGAAAGGGTTATGTAACGGTACAAGGCTTCAAATTACTTTTCTTGGTAAACGAGTTATAGAAGCTGAGGTTATATCTGGTGGGAACATTGGCACAAGAGTTTATATTCCAAGGATTAATATGATCCCGTCTGACAAAAAAATACCTTTTCAATTTCAACGAAGACAATTTCCGTTATCAGTTTGTTTTGCTATGACAATTAACAAGAGTCAAGGACAATCGTTATCAAAGGTTGGTCTTTATTTGAAAGATCCTGTCTTCACTCATGGTCAGTTGTATGTTGCATTATCAAGGGTCAAGACCAGAGAAGGCGTTAAAATACTAATATTCGATGCTGATGGAAAACCAACAAATAAGACTTCTAATGTTGTTTACAAAGAAGTTTTTACTAGCTTGTAATCATTGTGAGGAATGTTAAAACGCTGTTTGATCAAAGTCAAACTACTTATGTTAAAAGCTAATTATAATAGATAAAACACTATTTGAGCAATGTTAAAACGTTGTTTAACTAAAGTCTGTTTGACCAAAGTCAAACTACTTTTGTTAAAAGCTACTTGATAAAACACTGTTTGACCAAAGCCTGTTTGACCAAAGTCAAACTACTTATGTTAAAAGGTACATATAATAGATAAAACTAAATTTTCCCTCGGCATTGCTTCTTGAGGTCATGAAACTTACTTATGTTAAAACCTAATTACTATTAATACATGATTCAAAGTATTCAAATTTTATGTTATGTTAATGGTTTTGCTATATGAAAAATTATTTGTCTTTGTTAATTTGAATACCAAATCAATTCAACTAATCATGTACTTTACTCTTGTATGTCAATGTAAATGTAAATAACAAATTTAAAAAGGGGTGTATGTGTAAATATTTTTCATCAGTTGAAAATATGGGAAGAGAAAAACACAACCGTCACTATTTCTTCATCATCATTACACATCAAACATCTATCATCTCTTCTTTCAAAAATCTCTTCTCCCCAGTCATTTTCTAGGGTTTCAATTTTCTTTTCCTCCGTCTTCTACACTTCAATCACCTGAGGTTTGATTATTTTTTCTTCAGCAACTGGTATGTACATTTCTATTGTAATGAACTTTATATTGTTTAATCTATGTTAATTTAAATCCTATCTTGCTACTAATACGATTTCAAATGTTTATTGCTATACATTCAAGATTCAAGAAGGGTTTACTTATGTGTTTGAATCATTTGTTGAGAACATGTTAAAATAATTATTATTTGCAGAATAATTTTAACTCATACTCTGTTTCTATGATTAATTTCACTATATACTCTGTTAATACAAAAAGTTAATGTTCATTTTCGAAGCCAGCTTTTTAATTACAGTCTTTTAACATCTTTATTGATTCAGGTTTTATGATGTATACTACATTTGTTAAGTTTCTTCGTAACCCAGAATCTTTGAAACTGGTATGACATGTTTTTACATACATAATTTATTTGTATTGAGATATATATTTAACAGTTCTTTTATGGTTTATATTTTCTTACACTATTTAAAAATTATATACAGGATGTACCTATATTCTTTGCTAATCAAAAGTGGGGAGATTCACTACAACAAAAATGGCTTTTTAGGACCTTTTCTGTAGGACGCTTGTAAAAGAGGGTCCTAAAAACTATTTAATAGGACTAATGAACTTTTGGGGTCCTTTTATAATATACTCTACTAAACCGGTGTCCTAAAAAACTATTTAATAGGATGGATGATTTTTTGGGGTCCTATTATCATATAATTTAATAGGACACTTAAAATGTAGATCATAATAAAGTACTTTATAAGACATTTAATTGTTAGTGTCCCATTATGTGGTACCGTATTAGGAAACTTGATCATCTGGGGTCTATTATAACATAACTTAATAGGACACGTTGTAGTTAAGTCATAAATGTTCAGTGTTATGGGACCCTTTCTAGTCGAAGTCATATTAGAACTTAACTTAATAGGACACTTGACACTTGGGTCTTATAATTTTAAACATTATAGGACGCTTAATCATTATGGTGTTATTATAATACACCGTAATAGGACACTTGATATTTGAATCGTAAAACATAAGTTTTATAGGACGTTTATGTAAACTGTCGTATTTTTTGATACAAAGTGTCTTAAATTTGGATCACAATGGAATTTTTATTCCCTCCTAATTTCTACTAAAAAAATTAGAAACTCCATCCCATTTTCATTCTTTGAATTCCCATCATAATAGGATCTCTAACTATTCAATCCTTCATTCAATCGATGACCTATTTTCTGCTTCAAGCAACTGCTATTCGCACTGCTAGAAAATGAGGCTAATGCAACTTTTTTTTTAATTTTGTTGCATTTGACTCTAATGCAACTTTGTTCAACATACAAGTTGCATTAATAGATCTAATGCAACTTTTATCATAAAAAGTTTCATAATTTTAAGGTAATTGCAACCTTTTAATTTAAAGGTTGCGAATTTTACTAGAAATGACAACTTTTACTTGAAAGGTTCCAAACATTATTAAAATTTGTAACTTTTATTCTGGATATTACATTCTTTTTTTTTAATGGCTAATTTATTTAATTCCCTGTCGTCTGTGGGACTTGAACCCAATAACTTTCCCTTCCCAATCTAGGTGTTTTTAAAGGTTTGCATTTGCCAATGGACCACCACCACATTGGTTTGATACACTACTATAAAATAGGCCTAATGCAACTTTTTATAAGCAATCTTTTTTTCAAATGAGTTGCATTCGACTATAATGCAACTTCGTTGAACACAAAGGTTGCATTAGATCTTCTATTGCAACCTTTTTCCTAAAAAAATTGCAAAATTGGATTGAATTTGCAACTTTTTTTATTAAAAAGTTGTGAATTTCTTTAAATATTGTAACTTTTTCTTGAAAGGTTGAAATGAGAAAAATTAAATGCAACTATTATTTAAAAGGTTGCATTTTTGAAGTAAATGGCAATATTGTTTAGATAGGTTGCATACAAATGGATGTGGTGTCGTGTGGTAACCTAATTAGTGATTTGCCCACAAACTTTCTTGGCCCAAAAAATTTTAGGTTGATAAATTTATTAAAACAACAAAAATATAGGAAATTTTGTTTGTAGATAGTACAGTGACAATTGATATTTGAATAATATTTTGTTGTTATTAAACCACATTATACGCAAAAACAAAGATTTTTGCAAATACAACCAAAGGGGGCTATAATTGTGACTCCTGAATTTGGCAACTAAACATTCTAAAGGCTTTTAATTTTCCTTTTACTCTCTATGATACGCTTAATTAAACAATCCTATACTAATCCCCTCACATGGGGCCTAGCGGTAGGAGGCTTGAGTTTTTCAATGGTGACTCAATTTCAATTCTCACTTGTGTTATATTAGGGTGGATATACGTAATAAAGGATTTGAACTAGGCCTTGTATGAGGTTGTTAGTTCGATTCCTGAGCCCAACCGGGTTTTCGTCCCACCGTGTGTTACGCCAGAGAGTTCTGCTCTGGCGGTGGCACAACGACTGTCAAGTGGTAGCCGACGGTATGGTTTCCCGGGGGAATGCCCAAAAAAGCTAAACTTTGAAGCCAGTGTTGGCTCCATTAAGACAACATAGTCTGGCCAAAGTGGGGCAATACGAGGTTCTCTGATTTGAAGAGTGTGGTAACCTTATATATGAAGTTCACCCTTCAAAAAAAACAAAAAACACAATCCTATACTAATGGTGCAAACGAGCCGAGTTACTTGAGCTCAACTTGAAAAAAGCTTCGAAGCAAATCGAACTTAAATGAGCTGAGCAGGAACCTAGAAACGAGCTTGTTATATAAACATGCACGAGCCTAGAAACAAGCCCGTTACATAAACAAGCCCTTGTTTACCGAGCCTAGCTTATAGAGTTTGAGCCGGCTTGCAATCCTAAACGAGCCCGCTGTTAATATTATTTTTTAATTGATATATCAAATATGTTAAATTAATAATGGTTATGATCTATAAAATTAGGAAAAAATAATTTTAAAGATGACTATGAGCCTAGTTTAAGCTTGAAAACTACCTATGAGCCAAGCTGGAGCTTTAAAAAAAATCGAATTCTACCGAGCTCAAGTTTCATAAGTTACACAAACGCAAGCTCGAGTTTTGTCAAGTTCAAGCTCGACTCAACTTGTTTGCAACACCCAACGCTAAAATTTCCATTCTCCCTAAAAGACGACCCCTTCTTGTTACCCAAGATCCAGCAGAGAACAAGGTTATCATCCCAATCGCAGTGCCATTGCCATCATGCCGGCCTAAAAGGACTCTTCAAGTCAAAGCCCAAGACGCTGGTTGACCTAGTCTGTCCAACTCGAGATCTCCTCGTATTCGCTGACTGCAATCCTCGAGAAAGCAAAATGCGATGAAAAGGTACAAAATTGTTAAATTCGTGTGCATGTTTATAATTTCTTAGGGACCTAATTATAAACAGTTTGTGAGAGTAGCGACTATGAGAATCTTTCACTGTACCGTTAGATGATTCCAATTGCAGTTTAGAAACTTATGGGGTTCATGGCCCTTCTTTAGGTCAGTTTTGGCACGAATATCCTCGTTATTTAAACACAATTTTAAATATACATCTGGTCAATAAAGTTAAGGTTGTTTGTATTATCTTTGATTAGTTATTTCATTTGTGTAAGTGGTTGGTCAACATGAATGATGTTATAGTACTTACCGAAAACACTTTAATTCTTTTCAAATAAAGCAAGTTTATATAAAATATAGATGTGCAAACACAAATACAAGCAATTTTTTACATTATTTTTATGCTCGATTGCTTGTTTATGATAAATTGAAAGGACCAGGCCCAAACAAGTTAGATATGTTGTTATGACTATACCCATTTTTGCATGTATCACTCAGTCCTGTCTAGATGCTCTTAATAATGGTGAAGTTCCTACTATATGATTATAAACCTCATGGCAGGTTAGCTTTATTTTATTTTACTTCCATTTTTGCGTTATAAGCTGCATGAAGGTCTCTGTTATCTTTATTTACAGAGTGTTGAAGGAGCAGAGTGTGAAAGGGCATATGATTCGGACACTGAGTTTTATGTGCATATCTTTGATGGTACAATTCTGCCGACTGACTACTGAAGTATGATTCATTGTCTATTTTTCTTTTACTGGTAGGCAAATATTTAGACATTTTATTTCCCAAATTATTGTAGGGTGCTATTAGAAAAGCTCATGAAGACGTTCAAATGGCGGTGGAGACTCTTTACCACCATTGCAGTGGAAGCTAGATAAAAATATAAGAAACGTTAATATAATTATTTTAGAGAAGCTTTTGAGGTAATTCTTCTATGTTTCTTTTTTAAGATTCTTAGTTATATGTGTTTGGTCATAATATAGTTATAGGAAGTAGGTTGTTCTAATTTTTAATTTTTTTATTTATTAAAAGGAGGTCTAATCTTAAAAAAAAGGGTAATGCACGGTACCCCTGACCGCGGAGGGGATAAAAAAAAGTTACTTCAGATGGTTGGACCTTTTAAGTGTGGTGTTTCATTAGAGCATAAAATTCTTGTGCATTTGTTGATTTGACAAAAATTGGAAGTGGATTCTTTGGGGACATGGTACTTAACATATTGTATGTTGTGTAGAATTTTCAGGATGATATGGTTCAAGAGTATTCAAATGCACCTTTAGGATTTTCTCTCAAATGCACCTTTAGGATTTTCTCAAACTCATTTGCCTATGGCATCTAAAGTCTTTTTATTTGGTTTTCATCTTAGGTTTGTTCAAAATCTAGACATCTCTTGGTTTTATTTTCCTCTACCACTTAAAACAAATATATGAGCATGCTTCTAGTTTAAAAGGGATAGCATGGCAGAAGGTATGTTTTTACAATTTATTAAAATGTCAATCTTATCTCTTGTTATGCTTTTACGGAATGTTTTGTGAGCCTTTTCTCTGTAGTCGCATACCCCAAATGTATTGACAAAAGAGATCACTCTTGCATTGTCATTCTTGATTCATTTGAGCTTTGGTAAATTAGTTTCACTGGTATATTCATTGTTTTTGTTCATCACCGGTTCATGAGGTTTGTCTAATTCTTTGGTGCTTGATTAATCTATATTAATATTAATGTTGTTATTGGTTTTGCCAAACTGTTAAGTAATAGCACAAAAAAAATTCTTATACAAAAAATTATGTTTTTGAGTGCAGATGGATTCCAAGAATTTGAAGAACTAGAGGTATGCAAGGAAGCACACGAAATAGAGTGGGAAAAGTTCTATAGAAGAATATATGTTTTCAGGTCAGTTGTCATTTTTTTAGTTTTTGTTATCAACTAGAACTTTTAGGGGTGTTGTTAGGTTTCTAGTTTTTCTGCTTGGCTTAATCGGGTATTTTCAATTTGAAAATGTAACCAATAATTTTTATCGTAGTTTAAGGCTTTTTTTCTTTATGGGTTTCGTTATACTTAAAAGACAAAAGCATTGAAACTCAAATATAATATTTCATACACTTGAATGGAACCGAAAATGCAACGGGTGAACCGATTACCCAATTCACAAAATCCGACCTACTTGAACCGACTTACTCGAATCTTAAACGGGTCAGTGAGTTTATTAAGGCATCCGTTGTTTTTGACGGGCCTAAAAACATTAATTTAATTACCAGCCTTTTAAATTTGGTGTAGATTTAATATGATGTTATTCGTGGATATCTTTTTGTGCCAAACTTTAGCTTTCCTTTTTATGAAAAAACGACAGGTTTTAATGTTTACTTATTTTCGCCAAAACATGTTTTGACCGGAATCAATATGACCATTCATTTTGACCTGGCACTGGCTACTTGATCTTTGTTCTCTTGATCTAGTCTTGAAAGATGCAAACTTTCATTGTTTCACATAACTACATTTTTCTGTTCAACTTTTTATCACTTTACCTCATATTTCTATATCAAGTTACTAATTTTCTTGTGTTTTTATAGACTTTGACAGCTCTAGCAACTTCCTTTCATGCGCTACAACCTTTGACAGATTCTATATCTTGGTTAACTGACTATTAATGATTTTTTTTTTTTTACAAAATACCATAGACCTAATATATGTCTGATGTTAAAAAAATTGTCTTCTTTTTTCAGCTTTATATGGGTTAAGTTACTAAGTGACATAAATTTCCAGCTAAAACCATGAGTAGAAATGGTCAGAAGAGGTGGCTATAGTTCCAACATTTGATGGTAGACATGTTTAACGGAGCCTTTCTTGAGGAACACTAAACTTGTATCTTTACCAGAAGCATACCATCTGACAGACAACAACAAAGCTTGGAGGCTCTGATGTGGAGTGCTATCAAACAACTATCGCTTGAAGATCAAGAGGAGTAGAATATTCTCTTTATTATTAGGATGTTATATGTTGATGTTATACAATAACTATTAGGATGTTATATGTTGATGATCTATTTATAAAATTCGTTTTATAATCTTATTTGGGATATTAGGACCATTTTCTTGATATTAAAGTAGCTATAACGTTACATCATAAGGGTTCTATAAGTTAGTTTTTAAGGACGCTTGTATGTGTATCAAAAGATTAAAAGTAGGTAATCACATATTAGAACATTGTAAAAGTGTCCTAATATGTTCATTTTAGGACACTATTTAAGATGTCTATAGACATATTATGCGACCATAAAATTGGTTTCATAATTTTATTTGGTATATTAGGACCATTTTCTTGGTACTAAATTAGTTATAATGTTACATCATAAGGGTCCTATCAATTAATTTCTAAAGACGCTTGTAAGTGTATCAAAAGATTAAAAATATGTAAGCACATGTTAGAACATCATAAAAGTGTCCTAATATGTTTTTATCAGGACACTATTTTAGTTGTTCAAAAACATATTATGCGACCATAAAATTGGTTTCATAATCTTATTTGAGATGTTAGGACGCTTTTTTAGTTCCGGACTTATTACGACCCCTTTACATGAAACGCTTTTACCGTTGGTCCTATTAAATGAAAGGTCCTATAAAATAGCATTTTAGGATGCTTTTGCGCGTACTAAAAACCCAGTTTTCTTGTAGTGATTGTTGGCAAAAAAGTAGGTTGCAAGTATATCATGAGTCTGGTAAAAAATGGGTTCTTAGGGTCAGAACAGAAAATTCAACGCCGATAATAACTGACGGTTGGGACATTGTTGTTAAAGATCTCAATTTGCCGAGGGATACTTTGTTGGTTTTCAAACCGTTAGGTGATTTTGGACTTGAACTTTCATGTTATGTTAATGGCATGTGTGGGGAATCTTATTTCACCTTTAATCGTTATGCAAGATTTGGTTTTACGGTATGAGTATTGATCTTAACTTCAATTCTTTTGCATCTTTAACGTGTTAACACTTATTCTCATAAGATACATACTTCACGTTTAGTATTCATTATTTTTAATTTTAAGCAGGTAATTGAAGACTGCTTCATTGAACAATTTTACGTAAGCAGTCCACCGAGTGGGAAATTTCAAATCTGTTACAAAGGTTCGTACTGGAATGTTGAGGTGTCTAAAGTTGATACCCACTTTGTATTTTCTAAAGGATGGCCGGAAATGTGCAACGATGTTGGGATACTTGAGGATGATTTGCTTGTGTTTAGCAGGATTGATGATTTTGTTTTTGAAGTAGTAGTTTATAGAGATGAGATTGAGATTTGCTTTTTGAAGAAACCTGAATCTGATGATGATAGTGTAGTTGAGATATTGAAGGCTGATTATGTTAAAAATGCATTCAAGGTACGTAAGTATTTAGCATTAGCAATAAAAGTTTTAATTTTTTAGCTTTATATTAATTATTTTATTAATGTTGACCAGGACATCTATGAGGATGAAGAAGTTGTTTCTGTAGGTGAAGGTACAACCGTTACTCAGGTACTTGCTAAATTATTAAAATTATTTATTTTTAATTTAACACATATAAGAATTTAATGTTTTTACAACTATTAGTAATGCTGTTTACTGATGTTATATTTATTCAATAATGTATTATTTACAAGAACTTACCAACCAATGCCGAATGCACGTCCAAGAGACGCATGTCTTCACGATTGAACCAAACCCAAGATGTAAGTTTACCATCTTAAAGATTGTTATATTACTATTGTTATTAAATTTACTCTATGACAACAGGTTAAGAAGAAAGCTAAAGTTACTTCTGAGAGAAAGGAGGTCGTCAAGAATAGGACTAAGGGAAATGCTGCCTTACCTGTCGACACAAGTGATCATACTGGATGTTCTTCGTCTGTTCATAAAGTTAAGGTATCTATACTTGCCAGTTAATTAGTATATGTTATATAAACTGTTTTTTTTTTGTGCATATATTGATCATTCCTTTAATTCACATGTATATGTTTACTTTTTCATCAAGGGGAAGAGAGCTGCCAACGTTCAAAAACAGCTTAACCGTAGAAATAAGATTGCAAAGACTGCAAAAAAACATTCTGGACATCCTCTTGACCCTGAGTTCTTTCATTTTGATCGCAAAGGAGACTATAGGCTGGTATACCATTTTTTATAATAAACTAATGATTTACGTTTATTTGTCTGACTATTATTTTTTTCCACATAATACATGTAGCGTCTTCCTGCTGAAGTTGCGAGACGAGCAGGTCTTTTTCTTGATCTTCATCCTTTGAAAGTTCAAAACATGGTTGGAGTTGTGCAGGTTTATGATGTTAAGTTGGAGTTAAATGAATTGAAGCCACGTTATGCGTTGGAAGGTTGGCGAAAGTTTATGACTGACAATAACTTAAGGTTTGGTGATATGTTGCATTTCACATACGTGTCTTCGCAACAGAAGATAGTATTAAATCAAGTTACATCAGTTTAACAAACACATTTTAAGTCTGTTCTGATATCAGATACTAATTATGAATTTTTTGATGGTGATGTTGTAGGTTTTTTTCTTAAATTATTAAGTTGATGTTTTTGTTGCTATGTATGGCTAAGATGATAAAACACTGTTATTAGCACTTTATGTTTTATATTTGACCAATTAGATTATGTGTTAAATTAAAGTTCTTTAAGTCATTGTTCCATTTTCTTGAATTCTATCTAATTTTTTAAAGAACTTCAATAACAAATAGTGGTTTGAACATCTGTTTGCCTTTTGGTCAATAGTTAATGGAAACCTATGTTAGGTTCAACAATGTTTTGAAGAGGAAAACTGTGTTAGAAAACAGTAGATCTTAACAAGTTAAACATCTGTTAAGGCTTAAACAGATGTTTGCCCTTTAACAGATGTTTGGCCTTTTATATCAAATGTCTGGACTTAAACAGTTGTTTGACCTTAAACACATGTTTGAACCTTAAACAGATGATTTGCCTTAAACAGATGTTCTTCTTCTATATCAGATATTTGGACTTAAACAGATGTTTAACCTTAAACAGATGTTTAACCTTAAACAGATGTTTCGCCATAAACAGATGTTTGGTCTTAAACCAAACATTTGTTTAAGCTCAACATCTGTTTGACTATTTGTCAATATCTTATTGACTTTTGGTTAACATCTGTTTCAAATTTGGTCAACATCTTATTTTGTAAAAGAGGTACAAAAACAAAGATTTTTTCAAAATCTCAAATCCCCCTATCATGTAAGTGCATTGATGTAAAAGTGGAAATGATGTTATTCTTATGGTCCTGTTGTGCTTTTGTTTGTCCTCTAATATGAGTTCATGATATAATGCGGTGATTTCAAGACATTTTTGTTGAATTGAATGAGATGGTTGATGTAATGCGGTCGTATTAATAACAAATACTAATTAATTAATCTAAATAACTTTCCCGAGCCCGGGAAGCAATCCCGGGTAAAAACCTAGTTAGAGTTATATATAATTAGTTAATGCTTTCATTTTTTGACACAACACATTCTTTTAGTCGATCTAAAACACAACATTTGATTATTCATTATATTGCTTGCAATTGCATTTAGACAATATATAAATGCATAGTGACTTTCTAAAAAATCATTAAACTCACTTTATCTCATTTGTCACAGAAATAGGACCTTTAGTGTTAACAATCTATTGAAATCAAACATTTATCATTCTTTGTCTTCAACACTACAGTGTAACCTTCATTTATGTGCATTTCACCTAAGATGTCCCAACATTTTCTTTTTGTTAATAATACACATTATGTACTCATGTGCAAATGTCCCAAAATATCAAAATATCTTAAAGAGTTAAATGCCATTTTAGTCCCTATGATGTGGTTTGGTTCATTTTGCCAGTTTATTACAAAAGTTTCATTTTTCGCCTGTGGGTCCAAAAATGTTTCACCGTTGCCATTTTAGTACACTAGGTTAACTTCATCCATTTATTTTGTTAACGAGAAGGGCAATTCGGTCATTTTATATGGCCGAATTGCCCTTCTAGGTAAGAGAATTACATATAAAATGACCGAATTGCCCTTCTCGTTAACAAAAAAAATGGATGAAGTTAACCAAGTGGACTATAATGGCAACGGTGAAACGTTTTTGGACCCACAGACGAAAAATAAAACCTTTAGACCAAACTGGTAAAATGACCCAAACCACATGAATTAAAATGACATTTAACTCTAAAAAGTTTGTATTTAATACACAAGGACCAATTGGCAGTTTTTAGGAATAAATATGTTTTGTTGTGGCTGAATAAAATGTTAATAAGGGTGGAGATACAATATAAAGTTTACTAGGTGTACACCCGTGTGAACACACGGGTTTGTTTTAATAACGATCGGAAGCAAATACTAAAAAACATATTATAATATATTATTTAAATTCTTTATGTTTAGTTACATATCTTTATAAAACAATGTTAAAGACAATTTGTTTTAGTGTACATGTTTGATATAGAAATAAGGTAAGTAATTGATAATATTTTGTCGAAAATGAAAGCATGACCTAATTTTATGTTGTCTAATAACTTCTTATATATGATGTAAATTTTTTTTGACACTTTGTTAGTGTAAAATTCAGTAAAGGTCCATTGTTATTGTATAATTCAATAATACTCAAAACAGATTATAATATATGATTTAAATTCTTTGCATTTAGTTACATATCTTTATAAAACAATGTTAATGAAATTATGTGTTAGTGTACATGGTTGATATACAAATAAGCTAAGTACTTGGTAATATGTTGTCTAAAATGAAAACATGAACTAATATGTTGTCTAAAATGAAAACATGAACTAATTTTTTGACACATTGTTACTTGTGACGCAATGGTGAACACACGGGTATGTTTAATAAAGATCGAAAACAAATATTAAGAAAGTATGTGTTAGGACATAAAAATTTCATTACCATGTTACAAAAAAATTAGAGCAAAACGCAAATTGCGTCTCTATGGTATGTGAAAAACATCACCCTGTTTGACTGTTTCACAATTGTGAAATGTCTTTTATACCCTCAAATCTTAATGATAAACATATATGTATGATTAGAACATTCACACTTCTCAATAAAATCATTTTCATCTTCTCTCAAGTGCCAAAACACAGATCTTCATCTTCATCTTCATCGGATCATCTTCATCGGATCATCTTCATCTTCATCGGAATCATCTTCCTCTTCTGTAATCTCCACCGATCATCAGCTTCATCTTCATCTTCATCATCTTCATCTTCTATAACAATCGAAGGTAATATCACATACCTAAAACATGATCGACACTCTGTTTTTGATATGCTAGAATGTAACAGGTTTTGTGTGAAAATATTGTTTGATTCTTGTGGGTTTTTATCTCGGGTATCAAAACAGAGGATTGGGTTTTGGTTATTATGAAGGTTTGTTTCAGGTTTTATATGAAAGTAATGTTTGATTCTTGTGGGTTTTTGTCTCGGGTAGCAAAACAGAGGTTTTGTTTGATTATTGTGGGTTTTTGTCTCGGGTAGCAAAACAGAGGTTTTGAATGTGTTTTCGGTTCCTCATATGAGATCAACTGTGTTTTGGTTTTGATTCTTGTGGGTTTTTGTCTCGGGTATCAACTGAGTATATTGTTCAAAATGTATCATTGATTTCTATAGTTTCAGATCTCATGTGATCATTTGGCTGATTCTTGTGTGTTTTTCTCTAAAACAATTACAGTACAGATCTAGGTTGTTTATTGAAACTATGATACTTGTGGGTTTTAGTTTCTGAATCAAATGCGAAGAAACAAATGATGGAAATTGATAAAGCGCATCAGTGTGTAGTTATTTGAACACATCAATATTGATACTTGAAATGTGAAAATTGATTTTTGGTTATTTGAGAATTGTTTAAAAAGATGAACTAAATCAGAATTAAATTTTATACAAATGAACTGATCGGATCATTTTCGGGTTGATGTGTTCGTCATATTGATTTTTGGTTTGATTCGATGATATGGGTTCCTCATATTGGTCATTTGAATGTGTTTATATTGGTCATTTGAGAATTGTTTAAGAAGATGAACTAAATCAGAATTAAATTTTATACAAATGAACTGATCGGATCAGTTTTGGATTGATGTGTTCCTCATACAACAGTTTGTGGTTTGATTCGATGATATGGGTTCCTGATATTGGTCATTTGAATGTGTTTTATTGTACAGAATGGCTTCGGATGTAAAGATACGCAAAAAACCAAACACGAAGGCGAGAACACTTGACAACCTCCTAGAAGATGGTGCGGTGCACATAAGGAAGTAATTGATCAGAACGATCAATTGTATATGAATGAATATAACCCCAGTGGCAGATATGTAATTAGCGAGCTCTGGAATTTCAAGGAAAATCGAAGAGCTACACTGGGGTTATATTCATTCATATGAATGAATATAACCCAAGTGGCAGATATGTAATTACCTACACTGGGATTATATTCATTCATATCTGCTACATTCCGAAGTGCACCCATCAGCAAGGATCCACAATTGCTTGTGGTGATACGACATTTTGTCTCTATATTGTATGTTACGGTCTTTTGTTATCGAGTCTGTAAGTCCTGTCAAGTCTATGAAGTTGGTATGACGTGTTTTCTCTGTATTGTATGTATTAAAACTTTACATTTAATATACAATTTAGGCTTTAATAATTTGTTATATATACTATACACATAATTATTAGATTGCATTTATTTAAAAAAGATTTGATTATTAGATTGCATTTATTAGATTTAATATACAATTTAGGCTTTAATTTTTCTCAAAAAATTATTAGTTCAGGTTTGATATAGAAATAATCTAAGTAATTGATAATATGTTGTCTACAAATCCGATTATTAATCATTTCTAAATGTTTTCTAACCATTTGTATCTAAAAATCACATTATTAATCATTTCTTCATGTTTTCTAACCATTTGTGTCTAAATAACCCGAACAACATGCCATATACTTGTATATAGACACGTATGCAAAGGCAATGTCATTTTATTGCCTACTATGCCGTCGATCGCCTAAAACCACTTGGAATGCCCTGCCAAAGTATAGATACCATGATTGCATATCGAGCAGCAAAGGCAAAGCTGATTTTAAGGAACCTTTGCTTTAGTTCATGCATCATCTTTTATCTTTTACGTTTTTAAGGTGTGGAATGCCCTGCCAAAGTATAGATACCATGATTACCTTTGATTTTAAGGAACCTTTGCTGATTTTAAGAAACCACTGGCATTCTAAGTAAAGCAAAACAATTATATTTCTTAAACTGAGTTTCTATTTTTTTTCATGTCTAACTGGGATATAAGGTGTGGCCATAAGTATCAGTATCACTAATAAGAAGAAAATAACCAAAATTCTGATAAAGTATCAAATTTCAAAATTTGACAAATCAAAACAAACTCTTAAATAATAAGTCAAGAAGTCGAACACATACAAAAGAGAAATATTGATCATGGTGTTTTCACTTCCATGTTTATAAACTTGCGTATTTTTTTCTATTACATATCAAATTTGACTCTACATACAAAACATGGAATACAAATAACCTTTAACATACCCTAAAAATACCTTACGAACTCACAATTTGTAAACTATGATTCAACCCCAAAACCGACCCTGAATCATTTAAGCATGGCGTCCTGTTTCTGAACTGTTTTGCCAGCCGCAACCATCGCTTATAATGGTTGTTTAGACACCATTAGCAGCCCCAAAACTGCACCTAATTGCATGTTGTTGCTATTCCTTTTGTTGTTTTATTATGGTACTCGTTACCCCTACTATACAATGTTATTTGACCACTGTTTACAGCATCGAGGCACCACCCACGCAGCCACAAACAACCCAAATCGCTGCTGCCCCAACACAAGGATTTGCTCAAGAAACCGTAGGACGCATGACAATGTGGTCTGGTTCGCTGCACTTTTATAACAAAGTCCTTATGTTAGTTTTTCAATTATAATTAAATCTCGTTTTACTACACCATTATCTATAGAGTAAACTCAATAGGAAGTATCTAATCGTTAATACGAACTCAAGTTAGCAGAGACTATCATAAATAAGCGGTTGTAAATTTACCTGTTTAAATACGTTGATTTTTTTTGTCCAAATAAGCACCAAGCAATATCAAATCCATTCCACAATGACCATTTTTATGCACTTGATTTTTAAGTCCAGTTGAATGTAAAAAGACATCTGCATCAACATCAACATCATCAAATAAAGTCTAAGTTTTTAGCACATGAATAAATAAAATTTCGTTCAAAAAGTTCAAAATAATACACTTTACACTCCAATCAATTCTTAATGTTAAACTATGTTTATAATAATAATAAACTTTGTTAAAGCTATATATGGGGTATGTCACTACAAATTCAATAATCTCAGCATGTACCCTATGATAGAGATTCATTATCTCTATAACTTATCAGTTTATATTCTACAAACTCTTAGCGACCAATTGGGATGAATTTCATTTTAGAATGAACATAACTAAAAGGTTTAACTTTATCACAATTATAATTAGTTCATGATTAATAACAGTTTTAAAATCTAACCATTACCTTGAACCTAATGACTTTCATGCCAAGATCCAGGGATGTTTGGGATACTTAGCAGCAACCTTTCGTACAATATCGTAGGAAAACCCAAACAGTGTTTCTGGCTTTGGTGCAGCCTTTCTTGCATTGTCAATGTCTGCAAAAAACCTAAATCAGAAAGATTGGAAATAAAATTTGAAATCGGTAAATATAATAAACCTGCCACTTACGTAGATTCAGGCCATCCTCATTCATAATGCTTTTTCCTAATGTTTTCTTTGCTTTTTAGGGGGAAGATGGGTGCTTATCTCCATAGGGCATACAAAGCACAGATTGTTGGCGGAAGCCCGCCACATTTAACATATAAAGTTTTTTTATATGTTAAATATGGCGGGCTGCCGCCAATAACCTGTGTTTTGTATGCCCTAGGAGAGAAGCACCTATGTTCCCCTTAAAAAGCAAAGAAAAGATTTCATGGCTGATTTGATGTTTTTCGTTGCTGAAAGATCATTAGTCATGACTGTGTGATCATGCTTTACCTGAGAACAAATGCACCAAGTTAAGCTCAAGGTTTTTCAACTTGATCAAATGTCACTTATACCCTTTAATAAAGACCTTGTTCGTTTTTTGCACGCCCTGTTCATTTTTTTTTAATGTTGAAACAACGTTAAAACCTAAAACCCTATGCTGAAGCGTCGTTTTTTGCACCAGATTGGGCCGAGGCGTCGCCTCAAAAAGCTTCACGTGTTTTGACGCTTCAGAGCAAATAAAGCGTTTTGCCAAACGGTTAACGCTTTAAGCGAGCTTAAAGCGCGCTTTTTTAAACTAAGTTTCCAACACAAGAAAACTACACAATTGTTTTATTTTATTTTTTACTATTTTCTTCTTTAGCACATTAAATGTAATATTTGACTGTGATAACAAAAGCAGTGTGACTTACAGGAAGTGACTCCTATATGGCTTCATCCTTCAAATGTTCTTCATTTACTGGCAGTAACACCTTGCACATTCTATACACATTACAAATCATTTACAAAATCATTTAAAGCGTGTGTTCAGATTATAGGGTTACTTATTTCAATATTCATTTACAAAATCACCCACAAATAAAACTAAAGCGACCTAATGGTCGGACCATCGGTTCCCCTTCAACAATCAGATTAACAAACTTAGAATGCTTGTACTCCAATTACTGTGTAGGTCTCAGTTGATATGGAAGCAACCATAACAGAGGATACTCAATGGCATTTAATGCTCGGACCATCGGTTCCCCTTCAACAATCACTTGAGGTAAGCCTACAACAGGAACTTTATCTTATGAAAGTCAACTCAAGTTTATAATGTCGATGATACAATCAGTAGCTTAAAAATTTTAAGCATGTAATTGAGCATTCTTGTCAAACACAAAAAAATGGTTCTTAAAGTTAACCAATATCCAAAAAAGAGCATTCTTGTCTGCAAATCCAATAACAAATTCCAAACATAAACCTAGGAACATAAATCCTAACCAACACTTGTGTGTAATGAAATTCTTTAATATAGTTTGAAGTGTCTTAGAGATAAAGGAAGTAAATCAGTTCGGTAAATAGAGTATTATAAAACCTCAAACTAAGAAATCCCAAGAGTGGTTTTTGAAAAACATATATTAATAAACTTCATGAAGGCACTATGCAAGAACATATACGAATCATATAAAAGATTTGAAAATTTAGTCTTCATGTAAAACTCACAAGACACTTCACTGTTCTTTAACATTAACTCCAGTCTCTACTTCATTATTTTTTATAAGCGGTTCAAGATTACTAACCAATACCATGTGACTAAACCGTTCCTTGTCATCTTCTTTACTCATTGGCAGAAATAAATTAGACTTTAGGGACAAACTTGATGTGATCTTTGCCCCAGCTTCACTGTCATCGAAAGTAGAAATATTTTTAACAAAACAAACAGAAAATTTTAACGAAACAACACGTCATAGAAAGTAGAAAATTTTATATAAAACCAAAACAACTATGTAGAAATATTCTTCACGAAACAAACAGAAAATTTTCCTTTGTACCCACCTTCCGGTCAACTTCCACTGCTTGTCCTGCATCAAAATTAATATCAGAAAAGTCAATCTTTATTAAATAAACCTGTAGCATGTTTGGGTTCCAAAATTATAATTATTGACGTCTTCATTAAAGCAACCAGTAGCAATCTTGGATAAAAGAAATTTACAATCTTGGATAAAAGAAATTTACAATAAGGGCATTGTACCAACCAGTAGCAATCTTGGATAAAAGAAACTGGTAAAACTAAAATTGCAAAATTCTGAAAGCAGTGAAACTTTGAATATTCAATAATAAACCATAGTATTACAAAATTATGATTTTGAAAAATAATAAAAATTAAAAATTAAACATTACAATTAACACTTAATAGAATATCTCGTTCTCTCGCCTTCTTCCATGCAATTTCGTTTTTTGTTTTAATTTGTAGATCAGCTAGCATATCACATGTCTTCTGATCCTGTTTCAGCAAATTTGTAATAAACTCTTCTGCTTTTTGTTTAAACTCTGTTGGAGTAGAAGAGGCAACTTCATCTAGCAGTGCAATGCTACTCCAGGTTTGCTTATAATATTTATCACTAACAATAGCAACTTTTTGGTTGAGTTCTTCAGCGTTTCTTTGTTCTTGGAGTGACCAGGTTGAAAATTCGATTTTAAGATCAGTGGTATCGGACCAGTGGTAGAAGGTTTTCGTTGCCATTTAGGAAGAATGTAAGTGTTTTTGGACGATTTGTTTTAGGATGAATGTTTTTTTTTAAACTGAAGTGTTGATGTTTTCAAGTAAAATAATAATGATGTTTTATAGTGTTTAAAATCTTTGAAAGAGTAAATGAAGAGACATCTCCTAATTATGATAACCTTTTTTTGAAGGTTTCAATTTTGTTCCTTGGTTTTCTACATATTTAATTTTACTTGTTTTCCCATGAAAACTCATTTTTCAAAGGTTTTGCATTAAAATGCTTAATAGGATAACTAAACAGGCAATTCCCATATACACGTTTTTTACTCTTAAATCATTAAATGTACATGGTTTTTAAGTATAAATGTTAATTTAATGTTTGCCTTTAAAGCTGACCTTTGGCCTGTTACATATAGTATATAATAGCATTGCCAATAATTTTTTTTTTCATCAAAACAGATTCATTCAGGGAAACAAAAGTGCAACTATTATTGTTTTGCCTTAGTTCTTATAAATATATTAAAATGGAGTCATATACTTCTGCAAAATCTGACGATTTCAAGCAACGCTTTATTAAACAAATCGAAGACCAAGTTTTGGCTGATAGGTCTACTCTTCAAGAGTTGAAGAGGTGTTTTAACGGACTGGAACTTGGTCTGCTGACAAGAGACCAAGTTTCGAGGGACTTGAGGGCAATGCCGACTACTTCCGTTCGTGACCTGTGTGTTGCGAGTAATATAGAATGTGGAGAAAGAGATCTGGAGTTCATGAGAAAGATCAATGAGATACACCGAGAGGTTCAGTGCTCCATGGAGTTGAAGTTAAAGTTCCTTGATTCTTGCAATTAGAGTTAGATGTCTCTGATTAGTTTTCTTTTTTATATGTAATTGCTACTTTCTTAATACTTCATATTTTATAAGTATTATTTTTTTTTTATCACAGTTTAGTTTTACATCTTTTCATGAGTTTGAAGATAAAGAGACGGTGTTCCATTTTCGATAAATTAGAAAATATTTCATCTAAATTTTTTTTCTTAACATTGTTGTTTGGTACCATGGATGATCTGTTTAATGTTCATTTATGTGCTGACTTTAACAATTTTGGAAGCAAAACAGTTTCAACAAACATGGGTAACTTTTTACTTAATTTTAATTAAATTAAGATTATTTGGTACTTGTAGATATTCTAGTGCTAAAGTCGAAAGCTACATTAGGGACAACAGCACTCAATATGGTACTTTTACAGACTCAAGTGTAGTTGTTTGATCAATTGATTCTAATGTTTTATTAGCATTTTATTGATCCTTTGTTAGTTACATTTGATGGTGATCATAGAAATAGTTAAGATCTATGAAAAACTTCAATTCAACGAAAGTTAAGTACCTTTTCAAGCTGATGTATAAAAATACTTCTACAAACTTCAATTCGATTATATCTCGGTCACACAGCCACCACAACTTCCGGTCGTTCCCAGCTCTCCTGCAGAATCAAAACTTAATTAGGCATTTAATTAAAAACTTGATGAACACAATTCAAAGAACAATTCTGCCTTGTCCTGTATCTGAGCATGATGTGCACATTATACAAGATTAACTACTTACATGACAGTTAATTTATACAAGATTGTTTGGTAGTTGTATATATTCTAGGGCTAAAGTCGAAAGGTCCATTGGTGGGAGCAGCAATCAATATGCTAGTCTTATAGACTCAAGTTTATATCTTTTAATATATGTTCGTTTATTTAACAACATATTTTGATAACAAACGAAGGTGAACACGAAAATAATTTTATAGCCCTGAGATTAGAAAAAGACGTATAACAGGCAAGAAAGTAATTTTATAAAACCATGTTGAGGTAAAATGAGAAAAACAACCGTGTAGTCATTTAAGATGATTTTCGTCCTAATTTACAGCACACGAGTGACAATAAAAACCCTAATGAAGGCTACCTTCAACCTAAATAATCCTAGAAATCAACCTAAAACAGTCTACAACACCCAAAAGTTAGAGTTTATACTATGCGGCTTGCTTAAAAAAGCCCTCGGAAACACACAAAAAGATTCAAACTGAAACTAAGTTACAACATAGCAATGTTGAACTTCTACTCTAATCACATTGTTTTACACCATGAATGACAATATAAAGTACACGCGTTTGATACATACCAGAAGCCTTTACGATAGAACAACCATTAGTTGTTGGAAACATGAAGCTTTGACCTATCAAAAAAGTTTGATGGTTGTTTTGGTATCTCCAATGGCCTGACTACACTTTCAAGCCATTCAATAGCTTTAAACCTTGTCATAGCTACAAAAAATGAAAAAAAAAAATCAAATAATCAACAACGTTTCTATTGTTTTGTTAGAAAGAATTTGAAGGCAAAATTTAAAATTATACCTTAGGGTTTAGGACTTTCCTTGAAGGTAGAGTAACACTAAACAATACCGTTTCAAACTTTAGCGAAAACAACACTAAAGGATACCGTTTCGTAATTATGACATCAGCGAGGACTACATAGCATACCTGAGAAGTTGACACGTAGCCAATTCTATGTCATTATCTAAGCTCCCTTAATAGATAACATCATGTTCAAGATAACCTCTTTCGTGTTCATGTGAGCAAGAAGAGAGAAAGACACAAAGGATGTGTCAAACACAGTTCACATGATACGGATTTGACACCTGAACCTGTATCATCTGAACTATGTTTCACACCTCCTTTGTGTCTTCCTCTCTTCTTGCTCACATGAACACGAAAGAGCTTATCTTGAACATGAGTAATGACACAGCTGTCTTCTACCTCCATCGCTAGATTCAAAGGGCAAATATGGTCAAAATCAACAAACACAAGATTCATAATATTTAATGTTTTGAATGTGATGGTTCATACCTTTAAGATGAAATCGAAGTTGGTGAACAGTCTTACATCAGATGCAATGTACCTACGCAAGAGACATCAATTAGTTTGAGCAAATAGAAAAACTCATTTAAATTACCTAAATACCTAATTTCATGACCTAAACTCTACACAATTTAAATTATCAACAATTTTCATCATCCATAACTAAACCAATCTGACGATTAAACAACTCCTCTTAACAGTTTTAATAGAATTAATAGCACACGCGAGTTTTAAAACAATTAATAACAGTTTTAATAACAATAGATTGCAGCAATCTATATAATATTTACCGTAGGAAAGTATTGGCAGCCCAATCATCAATGTTCGTTTCATCGTCACTTCTTTCTTCTTCGTTCTCAGATCTTTAGCAGGCTGCACAACAATTACCATAGCTTCACCTAAACAATAATCCATGGGCATATTAAAAATCAAATCTTTTTTAACCCCAAATCGAAAAACATCCAAGACACGATGGAAAATCAATAAACTTATGATTGGTTTAGCAATTTATGATAAGAAGATCTAAAATCACCAATTCTATTAACACGATGGTCAAACACCAAGATTTATCATAAAAAGAACAAAAGGTTTAATTTTTTCTATCTTTTCAGTCAATAAAAAGAACATAACAAAAGGCACAATTCATTTACAGAAAACCAAAATTACCTGCCCACATGACAACCCCACCAGCATTTTCAATTCTCCCCCTTTCATCACTAAATCAAAGGTTCTCGCAGGTCGGAACCACGAAAAGCTCACCCCGAGACTCATTCATTCAACCTAAAATCAATATAAGACAAATAGAGTAGAGTGTGAGGTTGGTTTAAATATAACAATTGATTAAATGAGCTAAAATGAGATGATACGTACAACTGTCATACCTTCTCCACTTTTTCTTGGTATAGATTTGTTCAGTAATATGCAGTCGAAAACAACAAATTTGGATTAAATTAGCTTGTATCAAAGTTGAAAGCTCCTAAATTAACTGTCATAACAGTAGTATTTACATTTAGAAGACTTGTAAATGCTATTTTTTAAAACCTCCTAAATCCTTTTTTATTAGAAAAAGTTAGATTATTACTTAAATAATAAATAAATATGTTCAAAGAAGAAGCTAGCAGCAAAACATACCACCCAAGGTGTTCGTCTATGCCCACTCAAAACCTTTAAACACTTTCCAGTTTGGCAGTAAATTATTTTAACAGTATGATCACCACTGTCAAATCCAAAAAAATGAGTGAGTTCAATTATTTAAAAATATAGAGATAACATCTTATAAGATAACAAAGACAACCAAGAACATACTGAGTAGAAGCAAGAATTTTCCCATCCGGACTAAATGATGCTGCAAAAGTCGACCTCGGTGAAGGCATTAATGAACAATATTTGGCTGATAACCACCCCGAAGACTCGGTTTCCACCCTATACAAGCAATCAAATTGAAACATCATACAATTGCTTTTACATATTTTAATTTACATCAAATAAACAACTTAGAGGTGACAAAATAAGCGGGTCGGGACTCATTCACCGATAAAGATAAAATCCAACCCAAATGGACTCATTCATAAGCAAACAGGTCAAATTTGCCACCTTTAAGACAGATATATGACAGTATGAGCAACATAAATAAAACTTTGGGATCTACGTAAGTACCATGAAAGAAGTTCACGCCTTGAATCCCTTGCACTTTCACTGATCGGCTTAACATATCTTCTATGGTTGAGATCAAAATTTCTACCCCTATGCCTTCTCGGCACATGCTTTTTTATTCTTGGAGCTATCTCTCTCTTGGTGCACATTTGGAACACATTTCTACTACTGAAAAATTAACCAGTTAGACGCCTAGAATACAACAAATCTCATCACAGCATAATTGTAGTAGCTTTCAACATTAAGAAAACAATTCACTTGTTTCAAAGCTACAACATACAGTATGATAACATACAAATCAATGATTACAAAGATCTAGCTCAATTTCTAAGAAACAAAATCCGAAAAACAACATACTTCCCATAACCTCATGAAACAAAACCAAATCGGACTACTAAACTGTATAATTCACACCTCACACAATCAAGTATCCGGTTAAAACACCAAAATTCAGCATCAATCAATCGAGATTCCTAAATTTTACATTAAGAAACTGAATCTTCAAATTATAAAACAAAATCATATCAACTAATATACTGCAGTAACTCTCGTAGCCTTAAATTGATACTATAAACAATTCGTTCATCTTCAAATAATATCATACACCATCAAAATAACAAAATTGAACCTAATCACACACACACAACCTAATTTCTCTAATCGATCACAAATATATCGTGATCCTACTAATCATCTCAGATCTGATCATCCTAACTAATAATCATGAACAAAATATTGACCTAATCAACGAAACAGCCAAGATCAAATCTTTTTTAGGTTTGACTGAATACCCCACAATCTTAACTCAAATTCAACCAAAACCCATATCACAGAAACTCCAAATTCCTAAATTTCTACAAACATATGTTATGATCAAGAACACAAACCCTAGAAGCAAAATCAGAATGAAATCAACAACGAATGGAATGAAATTGATGGGGCTATTGATGCAAACCTGAAGAGAAAGTAGAAGAAGATTTGGGTTTGGAATGTCTGGTGTGAGACCTAGCTGATGCTGCTGAAATCTTCTTCTTTACTTCAACATCCATTGTTGTTGTTGTTGGTTCAGGAAGAAGATGAAGGTTGTTCAAACCTGTGGGGGGGATTTTGTTTATTAAGCAGCAGATAAGAATCAACGGCTGTGGGGGGCTTTTGTTTATCAAGCAGCAGTGATGGTGAATGAATGTTGTTCAAGCAGCATCGTATTTCTGAACAACCGGATCGAAGATGTTCTCTGAGTTGAAGAGAGAGAGAGGTGTGAAGGTTTTGAATTTTGAAAATGAGCTGGAGAGTATATTTGATTAAGCTTTGATTGAGAGAGAATAAGATTAATTTGATTTTAAAGTTTTGAAACTGGAGCCATCTTTTGAAATTTGAAAGTGGAGCCATATTTATTTAGATATAAATAAATCAGAATTTAATATATTAATAGATATAGATATATTTTAATTAACATTTGAAAGTGATTTATGACATAAGCTTTATGACATAAGCGGATCCAATGTGGCATCCAATGTGGCATATCTAAGAAGATGACACATAAGCAAAGTGAGGTCATGCTCTAAGCTCCTTTTATAGTATAGATAGATTTCGCTAGGAAAGCTAGGAAGTGATCTTGACCATCCATTTAGTTAATCAAGGGCTAAGATTAAATCAGAGAAATTGAAAGGAAGAAAAGAGGCGCGTGAGTTTGTTTAGGGGCATTCTAGTCAATCCAAGCCAATAGTTTCTCTCTCCTCCAATTCCCCCCCATTTTTTAAACGTTAAAAACTCTTTCATACGACATTATTTTTTTTATAAAAATTGCACCAAAAAAACGAGCGTTTTTTTATCTTTAAAACGAGTATACTATTGCTATATTTTCAAAAAAAAATAAAAAAATTTAAAACCCAATTGCGTAAAACGCAATAGAAAAACCCCCAGTATCGTAAAACGCAATGAAAAAAAAAACCTAAAAATGTCATTTTTCTAAAACGCAATGCACAAAAAACACAAAGAAATGACTTATTTGTAAAACGCAATGGCCAGAAAACACAAAGAAATGTCTTATTTCTAAAACGCAATAGCCTAAAAACTCAAAAGAAAATGTACTTTCTAAAACGCAATGGACTAAAAACACATAAAAAAGTGTTTTACCTAAAACGCAATGCACCAAAAACACAAACAAATGTCTTATTTGTAAAACGCAATGGCCAGAAAACACTTAAAAATGACTCATTCTAAAACGCAATTGCCTAAAAAACAAAAGAAAGTGTTCTCTGTAAAACGCAATGGACTAAAAACACGTAAAAATGTGTTTTACCTAAAACGCAATGCACCAAAAACACTTCAAGAATGTGTTTTTCTAAAACGCAATGGCCTAAAAACACCAAAGAAAGTGTTCTCTCTAAAACGCATTGAACCATGACAATAGTTTTGTCTGTGCTGTGAATTGTCTGTGCTGTGAACTGTCTGAATCAATGCAGTTTCCAGAGGCAATTTACAGAAAAATAATTTTTCTGATGCATTTTTATTACAGCAAGGTAATCGAAAAAGAAAATTTCATTCCCCGGCCATGGGCTCTGCCCCTTGGACCCCGCCAGGGGCTGCCGCCCCTAGGACCCCGCTACCAGGGGTGCTGCCCCCGGGACCCCGCTACCAGGGGCGCTGCCCCCGGGACCCCGCTACCAGGGGCGCTGCCCCCGGACCACAGCCAAGATCGTAAAACGCAATGACTAAATCAAAAACCCAAATCGTAAAAATGAAATTAAAGAATTTCTTAAATGGATCGAAGTGATTTCTTCAACAATTGACGATTTTTGAATGATTGAAACACTTATCAGCGCTCGAATCGAACGGATCGAGTGATTATCTTCAAAATCACCGGAAAAAACGAGATTTTGTATGAAATTAAACTGGGTTTTCTTCAAAAAAGCTGAAGAACACGTTGATCGGGTGTTTGAATCATTGATTGGTGTTGAAAATCGCACTATAATGTAGTGAGTATTGAGATAGAAAGTGAAGAAATGGTTGAAGATGGTGGGTTTTGAAGTTACTGGGTTTTGAAAAGGAAGAAGAAAGTGTTGGATTGACTAAAATACCCTTTTTCTTTATTTTAAATGTTGCCACATGTCCTAATTCTATTGTTTCCTACACTTCCTAGCCAAAATAAACTTCCTATTTGATCTTTTCCCATGTTAATAATACTTATGTTATATGATAACTTTATATTGGAATAGTGGAGGTTCAAATAAAAAGAATATTTTTGTAAGAATATAAAGAATAAGTTTTAATTAATAGAAATGTTTCATTTGATATGTGTATTTAGTGTTATTGTAAGGACGTATAGGCAAATTCACACATTTAATTAATTAATTTTATTCACTTAAATTAGCTTCACTGATTAAACTTTTAACTCCTTTTTAAAGTATACTTCTCCATGACAACTTAATTTACGGTGAAAGACAATTTTTTATATGTGCAAGATAAAATGTAGGATAAATTTCGATGTTTAGGATAAATTTCGATATGTGTATGATAAATTGTGAAATATGTAGGATAAAGTGTTTTTTCGTAATTAACCAGAGAGAAAATAATTAATGAGGGGAATTATAAGCTACTTATTGTTTTACTGTTATGTCATTTCTTTTTTTTCTTCTCACATTAAGTTTTTTCGCAAATCATCTTTCCCCTATTGCAATATTGGTTTTTTAATTTCTAAAATCTACATTCATAGTCTCCATCGTTCATTTCGTTGAAACCTGCTTGTTTCTTTTCACTAATTGATATTAAAAGTATGTCAAATGTATATAAAATAAATAAAATAGTGAAAATGACCAAATATGTTACAACTTAGTGAGTAGTAGGGACTCTACATGATATTTTGAAAAGAAATGACCAAAACTACAATATGACGTTACCATAATACTATTCGTGTGATTTACTCAGCTTATCAAGGTTACATAATTGGTCCTTGACCTTCAACGATTATGGACATTGTTCATGTAACATCCAGTCCAGTCTCTCGTACTATCAATATTGTCCATTTTGCTCTCGATGAGTTGCCCATTCAGGATCTCACATGTTTATTCGTCATCAAAGTTAAGCGTTTGTGCTTAGAACATTGGGATGAGCTTTTTCGATATATTACCATGGCTTGGTTCTTGTGGGTTCCAAAGATTCGCCTCCAACATGTGTTTTTCCCTCTCATCCGTTATTGTTTATATTAATCCTATATTCCTATATGTATCATTCATCACAACTATTACCCTAACCCCATAAACGGCATGAGAAGATAATCAATACCAAAATCGGTAAAATACCGGTAGTGTACCAAATCGGTAGCGAAAATGCCAAAAAGTGGGTACCAAATTGGTACAAAAAAAACTCGGTATGGGAAATTATGTACCGATACCGGTACCAAGTCCTAAATGTTCATCCCTACATCATCTTATTATTATACCATTAGAGGTGCACAAACCGGTTAATTTTAATAACCAGTTCGGTTAACCAGTTATACCGGTTAATTTGACTTTTTGACTTTAACCGGTTAATGCTTTAACCGGTTATTACTTTAACCGGTTATTTTTTTAACTGGTCCGGTTATTTACTTTAACCGGTTCGGTTAATTAACCGGTTATTTTCGGTTATTAACCGGTTTTTTTTGCCTTTTTTTTGAATTTTCGGTTATTTTTTCGATTAACCAGTCTATCAGTTAAAAAACCGGTTTAAAAAAACCGGTTAATAACCGGTTATTTTAAAAAACACTTATAACCGGTTACTAACCTACGGTTAAATAATCTATTGAACCGGTTATTCCTAAATCAGTTCTTAACCGGTTACGGTTTCAGTTAATAACCAGTTATTTTGTGCACCTCTATATACTATACCTTTTAAACAATACAGTAACATGCTTTGAATTAGATCCGTGAATCGTGATCCGGGTGAAAACTGCCCCACTAGACTCGAGCAAAAGACCCATTAGGCCCACATTGATCGGATTTCTACTGGTCTTCTTCTCTAGCCCATTTTAACCCAACACCATTATATTATTATACATATTAAATCAAAGTTCACATAAACAGTACACAACTCTTTTTCTAATATTATTTATATTTTTTATTATTTCATTATTTTATTACTTAATTGATTTCATTAATTAACTCTATAACATTTATGAAATTTGGTAAACAATAGTTCATCTGGTTTAGGCCAAATTAAATTACGATTTTGTTCCTGCTTTAAAATTATGATTTTACCATCAGTTTAAAATTACGTTTTTACCTCCAGTTTAAAATAAAATTATGTTTTTGCCCCAGTTAAAAATTACAATTTTGCCCTCGGTTCAAAATTACGATTTTGTTTACATAATTTTAACGTTTCTCAACTTGCTAGAGGTTGGTATTAACTTGTAAAAAAGCTCATATGGTTTAGAGGTTGCATGTGTTCTTCATGGGTGTTACTAAACCAATAAAATATTTACTTTCAAAATAAAAATAAATAAAGGTGTTTTGATTCATGTGTTTTGGTTTAGATATTCAATTTAGTTGCATATCTTTGGAATAAATGCGAACTTAATCGTGTTAACCAAGGGCGTAGCTTTCAAGGGGCCGGGAGGGGCGTCCGACCCCCCGAACTTTTCGCTCAGTAGTGTTATGTATGTACTTTCGTGTAGAAATTTTTAAGTATATACGTTTTCGACCCCCTGATTTTATAATTTTTTTTTTACTTATATAGAATTTTTAGGTTCGGTGACTTCCGACCCCCCGGTGGAAATTTTCAAGTTTCGCCTGTTAACAAGGTACGATGAGACTTAATTCTTCTTCCTTTTTTTAACGACTAAAGAGATATTATTAATCACCACAAATCGACCAACTAACAAATACAATTGATATTGTAACAAAACAAACCGATAATTACCAAATTTCCGCTGCTTCCCGACAGAGAATTTTACTAGTTTATACATATTAATTTCACGTAAAGGATTTGTTTCAACTTTTTACCCATATTTCTTAGAAAGTGTAAGTTGACATCTTTTAAGAAAAATTGTGTCACAAATATGTCAAAATTTATCATGAAACTTTTATACAAGTCTAGGTAATGTATCACTTTGTTGAGTACTTTAGTATTTTAATTAAAAATGGCAATATAATTATTTTCAAATAACAAAATACTATAAATATTCAAGAAATTATACATTATTATGTGAAATCAATAGTTCTACTTGCATACCTAGTTCAACATACCTTATAGCATAAAATGCTGAACTCTTGTCATGATGGAACGAAATCCAAACTATCAAGGCATGGAGACAAGAAACACCAACAATGAGCAAAAATCAAATAAAAAACACAAAATCGTCCCAATAAAAAATATAAAATGGTATTATTAAATGCTAAAATCATTACATCAAACAAGTCTATTTTATGAATATATATAAAATATGGTAGGTCGAGTCATCATTCAGAAATCTGAAACTAACTACTTTTAATATTAAGTACTTAACGTTCTCACTAAACGTATGAATCACTTAAATTAAAGATCATGATTTTCTTTATATAAAAAACAAGAGTTAAATGTCATTTTAGTCCCTGTGGTTTGGGCAATTTTGCCATTTTAGTCCAAAGGTTTCATTTTTCGCATGTGAGTCCAAAAAGGTTTAATCGTTGTCATTTTAGTCCACTGTGTTAACTTCATTCATGTTTTCTGTTAAAGAGAAGGGCAATTCGGTCATTTTATATATAATTCTGTTAATTAGAATGGCAATTCGGCCATATATGCTGTTTTTCACAATCATATAGTTACTCTTAACTAAAATTGGCAGCACAATTTATTGAACTTTTAATGTAGTAGATCTCTGTTATATGCTGTTTTTCACAATCGGGCATATTACTATTAGGACCATGAACTATATACATATGGCTTATTCTTAATGGTTAATTTATAGTTTTCGAACATGGTTCTATCTATCCTTAGACAATGGTCCTGTGGTCCTAAGTTACCTCGTTAGGTTCCAACCTTTCACGCCGTCTTAAATAACTCATACTTAAAAGTTACATTCGATACCTTAACCAAAATATGCAAAAAGAAATGTGAAGTGGGCCGTTTGTGGAAATACCTGCACCACTTTAGTGGCTTGCAAACGATCCCCATCTTATCCAAGAATATATACTTGAGGTTACAAAATGAAGGAATCAAACATGTTTACCAAGTAAGAAAAATGAGTTTTTTATTTTATTTTATTTTTATTTTAATACGTGACAACACTTTTGGCCAAAATAGTTAACTTAAGATAAACAAATAATGAGTTAAATATAATTATAGATTATTTCTTAATTCAATAACATTTTTTTTGTATTAGAAATACACTTGAGATGATATTATAAATACAAAATATCAAAACCTCAAACAAAGGGGTTGAATCTTAGAACACTTATGAGAGCAGCCAAATTGCTTGATGGCTATACTTTTTGTCTAGATTCTTAGCTGGTTGCTGCTACCGAAAGAAAAAGGTATATTATGGTTAGTTGGTGGTCATATGCTATGGGTATGGACTGCATCATTATAGGATAGGTAACATAATTGGACCAAAAAGATATATGTAAATTACACAAAAAAAAAAAAAAAAAAAACTTTTGAACTTTATAAATGAGAGGAAACATGTATCTAATAAACCTACAATTTATAAATAATAATTACTAGTTTACCCGATCAGGTCTAGAAAATCGGACGGCTAGCAAGGGATCGAGGAGACAAACATCAACAATTTTTCTTTGCTTCTGCTCGATTTCACAAGTTGTCTGATTCGCTGAAAAATTATTGGTTCGATCATTTATGCCCGATCTATTAACTCATAAACATATTGACGCGACATAAATGGTTTCGGTTAAACTGGCTGGTCTGATGTTGAGTATACGTTCTCCTATTACATGAATAAGCAGAAAACAAGGTAATGATTGTAATTTTAAAAAGTTTTAATATTTAGTATATTTTTTCTTAATCTCTCTAACTGAATTAAAGGGTAAATAAATAGTTGAAAATCATTCAACTTGTTTATAAATAGTTCTAAGACTTAATTATTTGCATGCATAAGAAAATGACGTGTATAAATCAACCCTCTCTACATACTACATATATGATATATGTAAACTATTCACAAAGTCTAACAATAGTGTTTTAATATTACAGGGCCGGTCCGTTAGGGATGGCAATGGGTCGGGTTCGGGTCGGGTATTGGTAATCTCATACCCATACCCGGTTGTAAAATCGTGTCCCATACCCGACCCAATACCCGTCGGGTATTTGTCGGGTAATTACCCGTCAGGTACCGTGTATACCCACGGGTATCGGGTATACCCATTAGTTTGTTAAAAGATATATATATTGGGATTTCCAAATACATTTTTACTATTATAATTATTATATAATTATATTTATACAACAACTATTATAAATTACATAAAATATAAGTTTTATCATAAATTAATAATAACTTTATAATATTTATATGTATGTACTTCACAACATACAAAATATAAATACTATTATCAAATACATATGCTAAAAGGAAATTTATTTTTTCACATTATAAACATACTTAAATAAATCACTAATAGATAAGAGTTAATGGAAAATAAAAATATAAATTAAAAACTTCGGGCATTTGATCGGGTATATAGTTCGGGTAAACGGGTATGTGGTTTCGGGTAATCGGGCCGGGTATCACCTAATCCCATACCCGGCCCAATACCCGTCGGGTATCGGGTATACCCGTCACATTTGTGTCGGGTATACCCGTCGGGCTCAGGTATTTTTGCCATCCCTACGGTCCGTAAGGCTTTCCAACCTAGGCATGGGCCTAGCGCCAACAAAAATTAAAGGTCTCCAATTTTTAGTAATTTATATATTGTATATGTATTAAGCCAAAATAAAAACAAAACTAACCCAATTTTTTAGAGTAAATTAAGATTTTGGCCCCTGTGGTTATATCACTTTTACCCTTTTAGCTCAATTTTTTTTAAACATCTGAGCTCCCAACGTCTTTTTCCTAACCCTTTTGACCCCGAACGTCTTTTTTTCTAACCATTTTGGCCCCTAACATTTATTGGATGGGGTTAGTGTTAGGGGCCAAAGGGGTTAGAAAAAAAGACGTTGGGGGCTCAGATGTTAAAAAATTCTTTTTTGGACTAAAAGGGTAAAAATGATATAACTACAGGGGCCAAAATCGTAATTTACTATTTTTTTATTATAGGAGCCCAAATAAAAACAATTTAGGAAAAAAAGCTTACATTCAAGGCCTAGTTTCGAAATTAAACTACAGACATAAATGCAAAAACTATCAATCATTCGACCCCATTCCAAAGTTAGAAAAATAAATTTTATTTAAACATAAATTATATCTATACAAAACGTATAACTTAAAAAAAATTAACTTCAACAACTATAAACTTCTGAGTTTATAATTATCGGTCCCAATCCCGGGTAAAGGAGAAGGAGTTTGTTACTAAATATGTTAATAATGATAGCTTTTCAAATAAGGTCTCTACTTTATAGTTAGCTTAGGGTCTCTAAAAAACGTAGCAACAACTCTCTTAAATATTGTATATGCATTGTTTGAACCCCCTAACTAAATGGCTTTTGCATGCCTGCAAATTGCAGGAGCTTTGTAGCACACTACTCCATTATTTTATGTGTTAGTATATTTGCATGCTTGTTAACTTGTGCTACAAGTCAGCGGATTCGATTGTGGTAGGGGACAGAGTGCACATTAAGCCACCCCACCCAAACCCCACATTGTCTCTATGATTTTGATTTTGGGTGGTGGGGTCAGTCTAGTTGGCAGTAGGGTACTAGTAGTTAAAGTTTGACCTTTATAAATTGAGGACTTCAAGGGCTACAGGACATGTTGGATTAGGATCAAATATGAGGGTGGTAATTGTAACATTTTCGTGGCTTCTTATGTTTTTTTTTATAGGTTTGATGTTTCATAGTATTGATGTTACATCACTAGATTCTTCTAGAAGTGGAGTTCAAGAAACAAGAAACAAAACTACCAATAGTGTAGTAATCGACAACAAAGGTAAAGACAATGGTAGTGGTGGTTATGGGTGGGGGTTTGGTTGGGGATGGGGAGGTGGCGGTGGCGGTGGAGGTGGAGGTGGTGGTGGTGGAGCTGGCGGAGGGGGGAAACGAGGAGGAGGAGGAGGTGGAGGTGGTGGTGGTGGAGGTGGCGGATGGTGGAGATGGGGATGTCAAAAACACCCAAGAAAGAGAAATCATCGCCGCTATGTTCATCACGGCGAGCATAGAAATTTTAATCCGACCGGAGAAAATTATTATGTCATAGGGGAGTTTGCCGAATGCATGGGAGTAGGCCCGTGCAAAGGGATGAAATTGGATTGCCCGCTTCATTGTGGCGGCCCGTGTTTCTATGATTGCACTTATATGTGCAAACCTCATTGTCACCGTCGCAGCCACCACCAGTAACCCACTTCTTGTGGTTTCATTCATGTTTTATATTTTCCATTTTCATATCAATTTTCTTACATTTGATTGGTTTCGTTCATGTTTTATATTTTCCATTTTCATATCAATTTTCTTACATTTGATTGTAAGTTTTGTGGTGTTGCTTTTTTTTTTTTTTATTCTTGGATTTTAAGACAATTTGTTTTATTATTGTTGTATTTTAAGTTAGTTTGGTTTGTGAAACTAGCATCGCTTGTTGCAATGATTTTGATTAATCTTGACTTTAATTTGGCTCGGATATGATTTGTTACTTTTTATATTTGTAATGTAACGGAGTTAAAAATTTGTCTATTATTTAAAGCTTGTTTATAATTTGATGTACACTCCTCTAACTAAGTAAACAAGATCGTGAGGATTGGTTAAGGTGTTGTATGAGGTGAGAAATGATGTGAAATTTTAGTATTACCTTATCAAATGATCATATGGGGTTGTGTGTTTCCAAAGTATTACCGTATCAAATGATTATATGGATTCATGTGTTTCATAAGACTTAAAAGACTTCATTAGAGCTTAGCTCGAATTTGACTATTTATATACTTTGAAATTCAATTAGAGCTTATAGACTCGAGTTAAGAGTCTCTATATACGACGAGTTTGTTTTTATATGTTCCAAAACTCTAACTCAAGCCTGTCGGTGAAAGTAATCACCGATAAGTATTTGTTGGTGAAGCTCTCTCAGTATTATAGTCATGGACTCATGGGTATAATGCTATTTTCAAATGATTATTGACAGAAGTTTTTGACAGTTCACAGACATACATCTTTTTCAAAGGATCGCCGACGCTTCTTCCCTAGCCAAATTTTAAGTTCTCGGGCCAAAGTTTGACTTTTTACCTACAGATTACTGAGGGACAGTTCTCTGGCCAGGTTATATTACTGACAGACTCCCATCGGTAATTATCTTTTTTATTAAAATAATAAAATTTAGAATTCTTTTAGTTTTCCTCAATAAAATCACAAATAATTCAGCAAATTGCAAATACTACATCCGTCCCATTAAATGTGTCTTATTTTGAATTTTCAAAGTCTTTATTTATAAACTTTGACTTTAATTATATATTTTTGTGTTATATAAAACTTGATGAAAATTAACCCGATAAAAACACTTGTAAAACACACTCAAATTATATAACTTTCATCAAGTATTATCTAACACAAACAAAATTATTTAAGGTCAAAGTTTACAAATAAAGACCTTGAAAATTTAAAATAGGACACTTTTAGTGGGACGGAGGGAGTAATTGTACAAAGTTGCATCGTTTGCAAATAATTTCGAAAGCTTACCTGTAATATGAAGTTTGAAGTTTAGAAAATGTCGTAAATGTACAGACGAAAAAATCTTTAGGAAATAATTTCCAAACAAATATTTGGGAATCAAACGTGAAAGAGCTTGGGTGGTAGACAATTGTTGGTCTCTAGTTACCAACGTTCTAGCTGATCGTCGTAGATTTTTGACAGATCGCCGACGGAAAGGTGATATTCAACAATTTTTTTATGTATTTTGACGGTATCCGTTAGTATGTTTGTGACGGATGATGTGCATCCATGAAACCTCAATTTTCTTGTATATATAAAGAAGCCATTTTATTTAAAAGTATTTTGAGGATATGTGTATTTTCCGGCGTATTGGGTCCGTTGATGAAACCCCAATTTTCTTGTATTTATAAAAATAGTCATTTAATTTAAAAGTATTTTGACGGTATCTGTTTGTATTTTCCTAACGGATTATGTTCGTCGATGAAACCTCAATTTTCTTGTAGTGGTAAATAAATACATAAGTAAATGTAAAAGCTAGTGTCCACTACCACGATATATATATATATACATGGTAGGGCTATATAGAAAACCCTATCTATATAAAAAACCCTAGAAAACCCAACCTCCCGACATTTTTTTTTTGAAAAAAATAACACATGTAATATACATGTTTTAAGAGTTTTGGGCCAAAAAAATCAAAAAAACGCCGAAGGGATAATTTAAAAAAAAAAAATTCAGCATTTTCTGTCTTTTGTGCCTAACACATGTTAGGCACTGAAATTTGTTTATTTTTTTTTTAAAAAATCCCTTCGGCGCTTTTTTGTTTTTTTGGCCCAAAACACTCTAAAACATGTATATTACATGTGTTATTTTTTTCAAAAAAAAAATGTCGTGAGGTTGGGTAAAAATGGGGGGAGATTTGGGTTTCCAGAGTTTTCTACCTAAATAGGGTTTTCTGTCTAGCATTGTCCTATATATATATATATATATATATAGGGGGCCGCTAGAATGAGAACCACATATATATATATATATATAGGGAGCCGCTAGAATGAGAACCACCACGAGTTATGAGAACCACGAGAACCAAGTGCCACGGAGGGGCGTTGACCACGAAATTTTTTTTACACCTAGATCCGTATATTTAAGACCGGGTGTAAAAAAAAAATTTCAAACGGCGCGCCCGAGGGGGTAGTTTTTTACACCCAAAGTTTGTAAAAAGAAAAAAGAAAAAAAAATTAAAAACACCAAACTTTGGGTGTAAAAAACTACCCCCTCCGGCGCGCCGTTTGAAATTTTTTTTTTACACCCGGTCTTAAAATATACGGATCTAGGTGTAAAAAAAATTTCGTGGTCAACGCCCCTCCGTGGCACTTGGTTCTCGTGGTTCTCATAACTCGTGGTGGTTCTCATTCTAGCGGCTCCCTATATATATATATATATATATAGGGGGAGGTTCATTTTAGAAGAAAATTAAATTGAGAAGAAAAAGAACAAATGGTACAATTGTAAAACATTAAATAGTTTTTCTTTCATCTCATTTATTATTATTTTTGACTAATTAATTAGTCATTAAGACTATCATCCTCCACACTAAATTTTTTGCCTAAACACATCAAAATTTATCCTACACGTTTTTTAAATTTATCCTACACATACTGAAATTTATCCTACACAACTCGTAATTCATCCTACACACCTCATAATTTATCCTACACTTTAAATTATTTTTTTCTTCTTTGAAAAGATATATATTTTTTTTTGAAAATAAGTTACAAATTTAATTTAGTTAGCTATTAAAAAAGAAGACTAACAATTAATGATCTATCTAATTTTACCAATATACCCTTACACCCATATTAAATACAAAAATTAAATGAAGTAAAATGAAGCATTCTAATTGGTTGAAGTTTGTTCTTTTTTATTCTTACAAAAAATTTCTTCTCATTTGAACCCTCCACTATATATATATATATAGGGTTGGGCTCTATAGGAAACCCCATCTTTTTTAGAAAACTATGCAAACCCATTGTCATCCATTGATTAACAACCATCCAACTTGATCAATGGCTCTCATCATTTTGGAAAGAATTATAATTAAAAGAAATAGTATAATACACATTTGAAAGTCTGGGAGGGCATTTTCGGTAGAACAAAACCCACTTTTTGGCATTGAAAATGACAAAACCCACTTGTGTCATTATCTCTCTCCTCTTTCTTCTAGTCAAATCTTTCAATAAACTATTATCTCTCTCCTCTTTCTTCATCATGTGAAAAGAAGAAAGCTTCATGGTCTTCAATGGTGATCTTCATTTGAAGATAATTTCAGCATCATGTGGTCTGAAAAAATCACAAAGACACACGCACGAGTGTGTGTGTGAGAAGAGCGATGACAAGATGAATGTTTTTAGAGAGAGAAAGTTGATGTTTTAGATAGAGAAACAACAATCTTTATCACAAAGACACACGCACGAGTGTGTGTGTGAGAAGAAGGTTTGAAGATCTTCTTCGTGTTCATCGGACGGGTATAGATCCGGTAAGTGTTCTTGAAATATCATTTCACACTTGATTTTTTGTTGAAATGGTTGTTAATATGTTTTTGTGTGCTGAAAGTGTTTTAGTAATGGTTAATGGGGTATCCATGGTTAATGTTAATGTATTTTAAATAAATAAAAAACTTTAGGATAAGATTTTGAACGGGTTTTTTTGTTGGTTTAGTTGCTTGTTAGGGGCTTTTGATCTTAACAGTAGCTGTTTTTTTGTTGGTTTGAGTTGCTTGTTTGGGTTTTTGATCTGAACAGTAAGTGTTTTTTTTTTGTTTGGTTGCTTGATTCACAGACTCAGGCCCATAACATGTGTTAAGCCCCCTGTTATAATGTTATATAACGTGTGTTGATTTACAGAAACAAACCCATAAAGATATTCAATTGAGAAGCTGGATGGATGTACGCGAAGTTAATGCGTGTTCTAGTAATGGTTAATGTTCATGTATTTTAAATACATCCAAAACTTTAGGATGAGATTTTGAACGGGTTTTTTTGTTGGTTTGGTTGCTTGTTTGGGGCTTTTGATCTTAATAATAATTGTTTTTTTGTTGGGTTGCTTGATTTACAGAGACATACTCATAACATGTGTTAAGCACCTGTTAGAATGATATATAACGTGTGTTGATTTACAGAAACAGATCCATAAAAGATATTGAATTGACAAGCTGGATGGATGAAGGCGACGTTAATGCAGGGACATTGAATAAGTCACATCCTTTGGGAAATAAGTCTTCGTTCATTTATAACATGTGTTGCTGGTTCATGCTGTAACAGAACACCATGATGTAACCTGACATGTGTTCATGTATAACATGTCTAAAGCCCCTGTTAGAATGATATATAACGCGTGTTAACCTTTTGTTAATTAAAAAAAACAAGTAATATCTATTTTATTTTTGTTGATGTTTAAAATATCCGATAATGTGGATACTAAGCGTAAAACTTGTACAAGTAATAAATGTATGTAACGTGTAATATGAAACGAGCCATTTATGGTAACACATGTACCGGTAATTTTGGAATATATAATATGAAACGGGTCATTTGTTTTCCACATTTTGGAATGTATAACATGTGTTAAGCCTCTGTTATAATCTTTTTGTAACCTGACATGTATTCATGTATAAGCTAGTGGTTTACAAAACACTATGATGTGTATATACTGATCTAACATGTGTTACAATTTGTCTGTTCGGAACATGTAATTGCTTAACATGTGACAAGGGTGAAAACAGTCGACGGGGGCGATGAGTTTAATGGGGAGCTTAGTTAATATCGTAATCTTGTTGTAACCCCACTTGTATACATATGATAACATGTAAGCATCCATTATAACCCGACTTGTATTCATGTATATGAAAGTGGTTTGCAAAACACCATAATGTGCATATACTGATCGTAACACGTGAACAAGTTAATATGGAACATACAAGTTAATATCGTAACACCGTATACCTGGGATAAAATGTGTTAAGCCTCTGTTATAATCTTGGTTTAACCTAACATGGTGTCATGTATAATGTCACACCCCGATATTTCCACGCTTAACCGGTGGGCCCGGTGGGGGAGTATCGTGACGTGGTTGGCAACATTACAGTCAAACAACACAATATTTAATATACACAGCGGAAGCAAATGAAAGATATATTTCAACTGAATAAAATATTGTAATATCAAGTATCACATCAGTCGAAAGTTTATCCACAGAAGGATAAAAAAATAAATAGGAAATAATAGTTCAACAGACTTTAGGCATCTTAAGCTTGCGAGACTCTTTTGATGCTAAGGAGCAATCCAACCTATTACGATTAGTACCTGCATTTAATCTTTTTGGGAAAATACGTCAGTTTACACTGGTAAATACATTCAACCGACTCATTTTGAAAAGTTAAATAAAAATTGATTTGAATGCACGTGGCACAAATATTTATAACTTGGGATAATTATTTAAATTTATATTCTCGTAAAAGAATTACATGTTCATTATGCGTTCAGTAGCCCGGGTCGTGCCGGGTTAAAGATCAATAGACACACCACATTATTTATTTGGCACTGACGGGTGTACGCCTACACCCCGCGCTTAGGTCGTGGCCATTTCGTAAAATGATGCCAAGGATATCCGGGACATGGTCATTAACCTCCCAAAGGCTTTAAGCAACCAAAACAATTTAAACGGGCCGATCAAATATCAATTAGCCACCGTATGATGGAGATTTAATGCCCGACCAAGCGGTATTTTATATACCGTACCCCAAGCCCGTATAGGGAAAATAAGTTAAAAGTATTTACCTTTGCAAGTATAATTCTCAATTAGCAATTGCTGGTAGCTTTTACCGGTTCTCCTATTCTGGAACAAAGGTTTATAATAACCTATTAGAATCCTAACGGTCTTTAGTTAAGCTTAAGCTTAGACCGATACGGTTCAAACGCATGATTAAGCGAAGACCGGGATAGAATGTGATTTAGACCCGACAAGATTGAAGACTTGCCTTATATGGGTAATCTAAGCACATTCTGAATTTTGGGGTAAAACTGATAAGTTTTGACCCATTTCGGCTAATTTATGTAAACTAGTTACATAAGCCGAACTGAACGCGCAAGAGGCGTAACGGGTGACCGCGAGAGTCATTTACAGGTTTCCTAAGTTAATATGCCTTAAATATGTGGTGATATCAGTAGGAGGGTGGAGATACAATAGGAAGTTTATTTGGCTAGGAAGGCTAGGAAGTGATCTTAACCATCCATTAAGTTAATCAAGGGCTAAGATTAAATCAAGGAAATTGAAAGGAAGAAAAGAGGCGCGTGAGTTTGTTCAAGGGCATTCTAGTCTATTCAAGCCAATAGTTTCTCTCTACTCCAATCCCCCCCCCCATTTTTTAAGCGTTAATAACTCTTTCATACGACATTATTTTTTTATAAATATTGCACCAAAAAAACGAGCGTTTTTTTATCTTTAAAACGAGTATACTATTGCTATATTTAAAAAAAAAATTTAACCCAGTTGTGTAAAACGCAATAGAAAAACCACCAGTTACGTAAAACGCAATGAAAAAAAAAAACCTAAAAAATGACATTTTTCTAAAACGCAATGCACAAAAAACACAAAGAAATGACTTATTTGTAAAATGCAATGGCCAGAAAACACAAAGAAATGTCTTATTTCTAAAACGCAAAAGACTGAAAACACATAAAAAAGTGTTTTACCTAAAACGCAATGCACAAAAAACACAAAGAAATGTCTTATTTGTAAAACGCAATGGCCAGAAAACACAAAGAAATGTTTTATTTATAAAACGCAATGGCCAGAAAACACTTGAAAATGTCTCATTTCTAAAACGCAATGACCTAAAAAAACAAAAGAAAGTGTTCTCTGTAAAACGCAATGGACTGAAAACACCTAAAAATGTGTTTTACCTAAAACGCAATGACTAAAAACACTTCAAAAATGTGTTTTACCTAAAACGCAATGACTAAAGATACTTAAAAATGAACTGTCTGAATTGTCTACGAATTACTGTCTTCGAAATGAACTGTCTGAATTGTCTACGAATTACTGTCTTCGAAATGAGCCAATTTCTGGAAAATTAATTTTTCTGATGCGTTTTTAGTACAGCAATTTTTCTGGCAGCTCAACCCCAGCCAGGGGCTGCCGCCCCCGGACCCCCGACAAGATCGTAAAACGCAATGACTAAATAAAAACCCAGATCGTGAAAATGAAATTAAAGAATTTCTTACATGGATCGAAGCCGGTTTCTTCATCAATTGACGAAATTTGAAATGATAGAAACACTTATCAGCGATTGAATCGAACAAATCGAGTGATTATCTTCAAAATCACCAGAAAAAACGAGATTTTGAATGAAATTAAACTGGGTTTTCTTCGAAAAAAGCTGAAGAACACGTTGATCGGGTGGTTGAATCATTGATTGATGACGAAAATCACACTATAATGTAGTGATTATTGAGATAGTAAGTAAAGAAAAGGTTGGAGATGGTGGGTTTTGAAAATGGTGGGTTTTGAAGTAACTGGGGAGAAGAAGGAAGAAGAAATGATGAGATTGACTAAAATACCCTTTCTCTTTATTTTAAAATTTGCCACATGTCATAATCCTATGGCTTCCTATCATTCCTAGTCAAAATTAACTTCCTATTTGATCTTTTCCCATCAGTAGGATACCTTCCATTATGCCCAAAACGAATTTAAACACAAACTATGCCCCGTAGGGGTAATTTGGTCGTTTATAGGGTTATAAAAGAGTTTAAGTATTAACCTGAGTTACAGGTCTGATATGTTCAGCAAAAATACTTAGTTTACCAAGTTATAACAGTAGGGTATTGTATATATGTGAAATTTATCAATTATAACCAAACTATGCACCGTAGGGGCATTTTGGTAACTTCACATAAGCCGAAAAGCTCAAAACTGAAGTCTGAGTTAAACAACTTTTGCTTACTGTTAAAATATTATAATTTACCTAAAATATCAGCAGGTATCAACCCTTGTATGTTTAAAATAGTTTTAGTACATACTATGCGTTAAAAACGCTTAAAAAGGCGATTAGAAGCCGTTTCCGGGTTCTATATACAAAGCTGATATTTTTATCATTCCAGAAGGTTTAAAATAATGTATTTATCATATAAAATCAGTAGCAAAAGGTTTGGGTTCAAAAAGATATGTAAAACTCATTTTATAGCCCGAAAGGGCAAAACCGACAATTACCGAATTAAGCTTACGACTCTAAGTTATGCTCAGCCTAAAATTAATTAAAAATCTTCAAAAATCCCAAAATAATATATTACATCAGTGGGTAAAGAGTTTGATATCAAAAAGTATGTTTAAATAGGCTATACGCTAATTATGTCGTTTAATCGCTAAAGAAGCTTTCTAATTACGCTAATGAGCATAACTCTCAATCTACACCTCAAACTGATGTCAAATTTTGGGTACAAGTTTATATATCAGTAACTAAGGTTTCTACTCTTTTACATTTTCAAAAATCACGTTTTATGGTGAAAAGGGCATAATGGTCAACATATGAGCAATTAACGGAAACATGCATATTAATTGGATAACTAATGAACCGAGGTGTATAATCACAGAGGGTTATACTAGCATGTAACCTGGTCCAATTAAATCTCTACGGCATTTCTAAAACATGCTTAAACGGGTCAGAACTGAAAGTCAAAGCAAAAGTCAAACTATGCGACTTTCGGTTCCGAACCGGGTCTCTACTGAAAATTGTCGGGTTGAACATGTTTAGACATGTTCTTATATTAATTACTAAGTTATATTAATGATCAAACAGGTTGTATGGGTTCTACATTGCTAATTATGCATAAATTGGAAAATAAGCATGCTGTTGACTTTTTAATAACAAGTTTGACCCGACATTTGACCTAGTTAGAGTGGGAATCAGAGGGTGCCCTTTTAAGGGTTTATTACCCACATAATTACCAACTTATAACTACTTTCAATTCGACTAATCACTGGACCATTAGTGATTAATCGTGAAGTCAACCGTTAATTACGACGGTTTGACTTTTAAGCTTAAACTAAGCAAAAACTTAACTAAGAAAGGTTAAGCATACTTACTGAAGTCCTATGCTTGATTAGTGATCACTTGAGTCTGCTTTGGAGCTCCAGAAATGATCAGAAATGCTGAAGGAAGGTGTGAAGAAATGGTTGCAACCTTGGCCCTTTATATAGTGCTCAAAACTTCATGGATTGTTGACACACAAGCCTAACAATGGCCATGGATCACTTCCAGATGTCCCTAAGTGTCTAGGGGTTGCTTAGGGGTCGTGCAAGATGTGGAAAATCGATTATAAGTCGGTTAAAATGGCCATGGCAGACAAGAACCTAAAGAATTCGGAGTAGAAGGCCCCTCGCGACACGCGTAGCCCCCCCCCCCCCAGGGCCTTCGCGTGGCGCGACGCCTCTTCTGATCAAATCTCAAATTTTGATTTTTTACGCTTTGGTCCTTGGCTCTTGGAAACTTTGCTACGACTTTATTTCTTGCACTTTGAACCCTCCAAATTGACTTATAAGGGCTTTAAGACTTATACCCAGCTTGTTAAGTCCCCGGTTAACTTTATTGTTACCCGAAAAGTCATAACTTTCAACGTTGACGCTTTAACCCCTTGTATACGAATTTGATCATAACTTTCTCATACGATAACGAAACTTTATGAAATTTATATCGTGCATTTTGGTGAGCATAATTAACCGTTACAAAGCTTCGGGTTTGTCAAAAGGTCACTCAGAGGTATAACTTAAACATGTTGACACATTTAACCCCTGTAGTTTGTAATCTCTCACTTTTATTCACAATTAGCTTCGTATGATCCATGATTTATTCGTTTGAAGGTATGAGCATCATGTGGGGTTAATGTACGATATATTTATTCACTATTGACATTTAGAACTCGTATATTCACATACTTTCCATGATTGTCAACTTTAATCCTTCTATAACATTCTTTCACACGTTCAAACATATGACACGTGTCAACTCATTATAGGACGTGAATTTTTGAGGTGTTACATCCTCACCCCCTTAAAAGAAATCCCAACCTCGAGATTTACTGAAACAAATAAGGGTACTTTTCTTTCATTGTGGACTCAACCTCCCACGTGTATTAGGGACCTCTACGGGCATCCCATTTTACCTTTACTATAGGCACATGCTTCCTTCGAAGCTTCTTGACATGTCGATCCTCGATTGACACAGGTTTTTCAACAAATTTTAAGCTCTCTTCTATGTGCACATCTGTATGTGGTATGACCAGTGATTCATCAGCGAAACACTTCTTCAGATTGCAGATGTGGAATACATTATGAATACCACTGAGCTCTTCCGGTAAGTTTAACTTATAGGCAACTGATCCGACTCGTTTGATAACCTCGAAAGGTCCTATGTATCTCGGGCTTAGTTTGCCTTTCTTACCAAATCGCATCACTCCCTTCCAGGGTGATACTTTAAGCAACACCTTGTCACCTACCTCGAAGTGAAAAGATTTACGCTTTAAATCTGCATAGCTTTTCTGCCTATCCCTGGCAGCTTTCAGTCGGTCACGAATCTGGACAATCTTGTCCGTCGTCTCAAATACTATTTCCGGACCTGACAGTTGGACATCTCCAACTTCTGCCCAACAAACGGGCGTTCTACACTTTCTACCGTATAAAGCCTCGAAAGGCGCAGCCTTAATGCTGGTATGGTAGCTATTGTTATATGAGAACTCAATCAATGCCAGGTGGTTATCCCAGCTACCACCTAAATCAATCACACATGCACGTAGCATGTCTTCCAATGTTTGGATGGTACGCTCACTCTGTCCGTCAGTCTGAGGGTGGTAAGTCGTACTGAAATTTAAGCGCGTGCCCAAAGCTTGTTGGAAACTCTTCCAAAAATGCGACGTGTATCTAGTATCTCTGTCAGAGATAATAGCCACAGGTACGCCATGTAGAGCTACTATCTTATCTACGTATAATTGGGCTAACATGTCGGAGCTATAGGTCTCCTTTATGGGTAGAAAATGTGCTGACTTAGTCAGTCTATCCACGATCACCCATATTGTATCATTTCCTTTCCTTGTCTTGGGCAACTTGGTGATAAAATCCATAGTTACCATTTCCCACTTCCACGTGGGAAGTTCAGGCTGTTGTAGCAAACCTGACGGCTTCTGATGTTCTGCCTTGACTTGCGCGCACGTCAAGCATTTAGCTACATAGGCAGCTACAGACTTCTTCAAGCCTATCCACCAATAATTCGCCTTCAGATCCTGGTACATTTTATCAGCTCCAGGATGAATGGAATATTTAGAGCGGTGGGCTTCCTGGAGGATCACATCTCGAAGTCCTCCATAAACTGGAACCCATATTCTTCCATTTAACCTCAGGATTCCGTCCTTTCCCTGAGATAATTGCTCTTCAGTGACTCCCAGCTTTTCGTTAGGATAGTTAGCTTCCAGCACAGCTTCCTTCTGTGCAGCTAACAACCTTTCATTCAAACTGTTCTTTATTTCAATGCTCTTAGCATTGATTCTGATGGGTTTCACCCTTTCCTTTCGACTCAAGGCATCGGCATCCACATTTGCCTTGCCTGGATGGTATCTGATTTCACAGTCATAATCATTCAACGTCTCCATCCATCGTCGTTGCCTCATGTTTAAATCCTTTTGGTTAAACAGGTGCTGGAGGCTCTTGTGATCAGAATAGATCACACACTTGATACCATACAAATAATGCCTCCATAGCTTCAGTGCAAATACAACGGCACCCAACTCCAAGTCATGGGTGGTGTAATTCTTTTCGTGCACCTTTAACTGACGTGATGCATAGGCAATAACTTTGCCTTTCTGCATAAGCACACATCCCATCCCGGTGTGTGATGCATCACAATTTACCATGAATTCTTCTATTCCATCCGGTAACGTCAATACAGGAGCGTTGCTCAACTTCTGTTTAAGGATATCAAAGGATTCTTGCTGCTTAGGCCCCCAATTGAACTTAACCTTCTTCCTGGTCAAAGAAGTTAGGGGTGCAACAATCCTTGAAATTTTTTCGATAAAACGCCTATAATATCCTGCCAATCCCAGGAAGCTACGAATTTCTGTAGGCGTCTTTGGCTCTTGCCAATTCATGACAGCTTCAACCTTAGCGGGATCAACTTGGATTCCACGCTCGCTAACCATATGTCCAAGAAATTGAACTTCACGAAGACAGAATTCACATTTAGAGAATTTGGCATAGAGCTTCTCCTGCTGAAGTAATGAAAGAATACATCGAAGATGCTTCTCATGATCAGCCTTGTTCTTTGAGTAGATGAGGATGTCGTCTATGAAGACGATGACAAATTTGTCCAAGTAGGGCTTGCAGACGCGATTCATGAGATCCATGAACGCAGCAGGTGCATTTGTGAGCCCAAACGGCATCACTAGGAACTCGTAATGACCATAACGAGTCCTAAATGCAGTCTTGTGTACATCTTCATCTTTAACCTTCAATTGATGATAGCCTGACCTCAGATCGATCTTAGAGAAGTAACTTGCCCCTTGCAATTGATCAAACAGATCGTCGATTCTGGGCAATGGATACCTGTTCTTGATAGTGACCTTGTTAAGCTCACGGTAATCGATGCACAGACGCATCGATCCATCCTTCTTCTTGACAAATAAGATTGGTGCTCCCCAAGGAGATGAACTAGGTCTAATGAAACCTTTGGCTAACAATTCATCTAGTTGCGTTCTTAATTCCTTCATCTCCGTTGGTGCCAACCTATAAGGTGCTCTAGCAACAGGTGCTGCTCCAGGGATGATGTCAATTCTGAATTCGACTTGTCTATCTGGTGGTAAACCAGGTAGTTCTTCAGGAAAAACTTCAGGGTATTCAGAAATGACGGGGATATCTTCCATCTTCGGTTTAGGCTCATCAATAATCACTTGTGCCATGTAGATGACACAGCCTTTCTTTAAACACTTGGAGGCCTTGAGCATAGTCACTTGCTCAGGCAGTCCATACTGGGTATCTCCCCGAATGGTAAGTGATTCACCAGACGGAGTCTTTATCCCCACTTGCTTCTTGTTGCAGACAATTTGGGCCTGGTTATGAGATAACCAGTCCATACCCAAAACTATGTCAAAACCGGCTAACTTAAAGGGAAGTAGGGACAGAGGAAAAGAGTGGTTCTTAATGGATATAACACATCCATCTAACACAGTTGAGACGGTTTCTATGGTGCCATCTGCTAATTCCACCTCATAATTCACACTTAAGGTTTTAATAGGTAAATTCAGCAGTTTGCAAAACTTATTATCTACGAACGATTTATCAGCGCCTGAATCAAAAAGTACTCTTGCATAGACATCATTTACAAGGAAAGTACATGTGATCACGTTATCGTCTTGCACAGTTTCTTTCGCATCCATCCTGAAGACTCTAGCATTGGTCTTCTTTCCTTCATCGTCTTTCTTTGCATATTTTGGGCAGTTGGTCTTAATGTGCCCCTTTTCATTGCAACGGTAGCACGTTGCGTCTTTCAGCTTCTTGCAATCCAAGGTCTTGTGCTCCTTGGACTTGCATATTCCACATGCAAAAGTTTTCGACTAAGTCTGCGAGTTCGATTCAAACCTGCACTTCCCGAAGTGCTGTTTCTTGCAGACTTTGCACTTGGGCTTATCACCAGACTGATGCCCATCTTTCTTAGACTCAGACCCTTTCCTGTGGTCATTGTTTCCTCGGTGTTTCTTGTTTGACCTCCGTGAATTGTCATCTTCACGTTTCCTTTTCTCGGCATCCGAGTTCCTCAGCGATCTCTGTCGGACCGCGTCCAGCGTGAGGGACAAGGATATGTCAGTTACCAATCTGAAAGTAGTCGGCCGAGATGCCTTCACGCTTGCCTTTATTTCTGGGGCTAAACCCCCGATGAAACGAGCTATTCTTTTTGGTTCCGGGGTCACCAGATACGGAACCAATCGGGACATCGTGTTGAAGCTCGTGAGGTAAGCTTGGCAGTCAAGGTTCTTCATAACCAACGATAGAAAATCAGACTCTATCTTTTCCACCTCATGCTGAGGGCAGTAGTTTTCCCTGATAAGGGCAACAAATTGCTCCCATGTCATGTTGTACAATGGGATCTTCCCGGTGGCTTGAATCAGCGATCTCCACCAGGCTAAGGCCTCACCCTTAAATGATTGCGACACAAACTTGACCACATCCCTCTCAGTGCATCCGCTGATATCCACAACTGTATCCATCTCATCTAACCACGTTATACAATCTACAGCTCCTTTCTCCCCAGTGAAATCCCTGGGTTTACATGAGACAAAATATTTGTAGGAGCAACCCTTGTCACGGGGTCCTTGATTTAGCATTATTTTCTGAGACGGGTCACTATGATGATTTGAGGAGTGACGATCGTCGTCTCCTTTCTTGGGTTCATCCTTCTTGGAGGGTGGCTTTGAATGCGGTGTAGATAGGGTCCTACTTCGAGTCCCACTATATTCTTCATACTGCCGCTCTAAGGCCTTTGTAACAGCGTCGTCTACTAACGCTTTCAGTTCAGCACCCGTTATATTAATTCGGGCGTTATCATTGTTCTCCCTTGGGTGACTATTAATTTCATCCGAGTTAGCCATTTGAATTTTGAACTGTTGAATAAGAAAATGACAATAGTTTACTAGGGAGTTTATCATAGAATTGTCTTATATGGCAATTCATTAACCATGGTATACATAGACCATATTTGGTTAATTTATAAATCACATTTATTTAGGATTTTTATTACAATTTATCCTAATTATAAAAACAATAACAGTTTTATTAGTGGCACAACAGGCCTAGTCACAAGGACATTTATAATTTATAAGCTATGATTTTAGAGAATCAAAGCTTTTAAGGCTTGAATCATAGTTCATTACCTTTTTCGGACAGGGAGTCATAGCTACCACAGTCTTCTGGCTCATGTAGAAATGAGCAAGGCCCGTAGGCACTATATTACCAATGTATGGTCAAAATATGATCATCTCAATTGATGATTTAAACCAATGATTCAGAGATCATTTAGTTGGGTTAGGAATCTTCTAAAGAATCCTATTACAAAGATGACGTGTGTGATTTTACGAATCACATCTGCCAGGAGCGTTAACATGTTTACAGATGTTAACAGGGATCTGAATCTTTTAAACAGGTCTTACCATCTTGGCCAAGTCTTTTAATGACATTCAGGCTAGGTTTCACTCTTAAGATTCTTAATTAATATTTAAATAGGCAGATTATTTTTAAAAGGAATGATTTTGATTTGTTTATTTCATGTAGTATATTTATGCATATAATAGCAAAAATGAAACTTATAACTTAACATTCCAATAATCATAAAAAGATTACATACTGCCCTAAACGGGTCTTTTTAACAAACACTTACCCACGCAGGGGTCAAATCGAAATACTAGTCCACGCAGGGACTTAAACAAATAACATACCCTCGTAGGGGTTAACAGAAAGATAGGCGCACGCAGGGGCTAAAAAAAAAACAACCATACCCACGCAGGGGTCAAGATAGTAAGACAGGCCCGCGCAGGGGCTAAACTGAAACAAGGAAACTACAATAATTGAAGGATTCAATGGTCCTTCTTGCTCTTCCCTTTTATTAAACTTGTCAATCCTTGGAAGAAAGTTTGTCGCTCCCTGCGATCTCTGTGAAAGTCTCGCTCGACCTGGTCCAATCTTTGAAGAATTTCTTCCCGCTCGGGTGGGGAAAACCGTGGCGGCTGCGATTGTGTCCGAATTATAGGTCTAGCAGGCATTTGGTACCCATGAGTTGGGTACCCTACTCCCCAAGGAGCTCCATACGGTCCTTCCGGGTTAAAGGCGTTGTAATTGGCCGCTACCAAGTATGGGTCGGCTTCAGCGTAATTATAGTTGGTGTGAGCCGGCGGCTCAAACGGGTTGTACGCCATCGAACCAGTGTAAGCAGGAATCGGGTTATCAAAACCCATCGGTGGTGGCTGTGGTGCAACTGGGTGTGAAGGTCCACCCATTTGCGGGTCTTCCTATAGTGGCGGATAATGACTGCCACTTGAGTGTCGAGGAGAGCTGAAGTGAAAATCTCCTCCACGCGCAGATATTCGCGCGCCTGTCCTCCTACACCTCGGCGGTTCTAGAGGTGCCTGATTAACTGGTGGTGGTGGAGGCGGTGGCGTGACTGCCACAAAATGTGAATCCCCAGAGGGATCCTGCTGCTGCTGCTGGTGTGGCGACGAATGATGCGAGGGTGTAAAATACCACTCGAACTGGTTAAACCGTGCCTGATAACTGTCTGGACCACGGTAGGGTGATCCATGAAAAGACGAACCATCTGAGACCTCTATAGGATGGTTGGGGGTCCCGGTTGCAGGCTCGACGGGATCCGTGTCCTCGTCCATGTCTTCTGCATGATCGCCGGAGAAATGATCTTGTGGCCCCAATGGGTTAAAACCCACTGGTTCTTGTATGTAGTTTGCCGGGTTAAACCGGCCTTGAAAGACGGGAGTGGGGTCTCCAAAAGAATGGTGCGATAGGGATCGCTGTAGAGGTATGTAAGAAGGTTGTGGGTTGTTGGGCTCGTTTTCCGAATGTGGCCCATAAGAGTTATGAAAAGGAGGCGTTGAACTATGTGAAACAGACCGTCTAGCGGGCTCCACATTTGTCCTCCGGTTCCCTCGAGGATCAGCACTCGCAGTGGCGGAAGGAGCTCGCGTGTGCGAAGGTCCTGCTTCATGATCATTGGGGGCGGTGATTGGCCCCTTGCCACGTCCTCTTCGTCTGAAAAATCTTGGCGGCATATTTAGTCCTGTCAATATAACATAAGATAACAACAAGAATATATACAATAAAAGACAAAGCTAAAAATAAATTGAAACAAATTTGGATTGTTCCTATGTTCTTTGTCTAGACTCGAAAATTTTTGGAATGTGTAATTGTGTAACTGAGATTAAACACAAAAGGCTAGTGTTTAATTCACTCAGCGTTGGCTCTGATACCAACCTGTCACACCCCGATATTTCCACGCTCAACCGGTGGGCCCGGTAGGGGAGTATCGTGACGTGGTTGGCAACATTACAGTCAAACAACACAATATTTAATATGCACAGCGGAAGCAAATGAAAGATATATTTCAACTGAATAAAATATTGTAATATCAAGTATCACATCAGTCGAAAGTTTATCCACAGAAGGATAAAAAACAAATAGGAAACAGTAGTTCAACAGACTTTAGGCATCTTAAGCTTGCGAGACTCTTTTGATGCTAAGGAGCAATCCAGCCTATTACGATTAGTACCTGCATTTAATCTTTTTGGGAAAATACGTCAGTTTACACTGGTAAATACAATCAACCGACTCATTTTGAAAAGTTTAATAAAAATTGATTTGAATGCACGTGACACAAATATTTATAACTTGGGATAATTATTTAAATTTATAATCTCGTAAAAGAATTACATGTTCCTTATGCGTTCAGTAGCCCGGGTCGTGCCGGGTTAAAGATCAATAGACACACCACATTATTTATTTGGCACTGACGGGTGTACGCCTACACCCCGCGCTTAGGTCGTGGCCATTTCGTAAAATGATGCCAAGGATATCCGGGACATGGTCATTAACCTCCCAAAGGCTTTAAGCAAACAAAACAATTTAAACGAGCCGATCAAATATCAATTAGCCACCGTATGATGGAGATTTAATGCCCGACCAAGCGGTATTTTATATACCGTACCCCAAGCCCGTATAGGGAAAATAAGTTAAAAGTATTTACCTTTGCAAGTATAATTCTCAATTAGCAATTGCGGGTAGCTTTTACCGGTTCTCCTATTCTGGAACAAAGGTTTATAATAACCTATTAGAATCCTAACGGTCTTTAGTTAAGCTTAAGCTTAGACCGATACGGTTCAAACGCATGATTAAGCGAAGACCGGGATAGAATGTGATTTAGACCCGACAAGATTGAAGACTTTCCTTATATGGGTAATCTAAGCACATTCTGAATTTTGGGGTAAAACTGATAAGTTTTGACCCATTTCGGCTAATTTATGTAAACTAGTTACATAAGCCGAACTGAACGCGCAAGAGGCGTAACGGGTGACCGCGAGAGTCATTTACAGGTTTCCTAAGTTAATATGCCTTAAATATGTGGTGATATCAGTAGGATACCTTCCATTATGCCCAAAACGAATTTAAACACAAACTATGCCCCGTAGGGGTAATTTGGTCATTTATAGGGTTATAAAAGAGTTTAAGTATTAACCTGAGTTACAGGTCTGATATGTTCAGAAAAAATACTTAGTTTACCAAGTTATAACAGTAGGGTATTGTATATATGTGAAATTTATCAATTATAACCAAACTATGCACCGTAGGGGCATTTTGGTAACTTCACATAAGCCGAAAAGCTCAAAACTGAAGTCTGAGTTAAACAAATTTTGCTTACTATTAAAATATTATAATTTACCTAAAATATCAGTAGGTATCAACCCTTGTATGTTTAAAATAGTTTTAGTACATACTATGCGTTAAAAACGCTTAAAAAGGCGATTAGAAGCCATTTCCGGGTTCTATATACAAAGCTGATATTTTTATCATTCCAGAAGGTTTAAAATAATGTATTTATCATATAAAATCAGTAGCAAAAGGTTTGGGTTCAAAAAGATATGTAAAACTCATTTTATAGACCGAAAGGGCAAAACCGACAATTACCGAATTAAGCTTACGACTCTAAGTTATGCTCAGCCTAAAATTAATTAAAAATCTTCAAAAATCCCAAAATAATATATTACATCAGTGGGTAAAGAGTTTGATATCAAAAAGTATGTTTAAATGGGCTATACACTAATTATGTCGTTTAAACGCTAAAGAAGCTTTCTAATTACGCTAATGAGCATAACACTCAATCTACACCTCAAACTTAATTAGTGATCACTTGAGTCTGCTTTGGAGCTCCAGAAATGATCAGAAATGCTGAAGGAAGGTGTGAAGAAATGGTTGCAACCTTGGCCCTTTATATAGTGCTCAAAACTACATGGATTGTTGACACACAAGCCTAACAATGGCCATGGATCACTTCCAGATGTCCCTAAGTGTCTAGGGGTTGTTTAGGGGTCGTGCAAGATGTGGAAAATCGATTATAAGTCGGTTAAAATGGCCATGGCAGACAAGAACCCAAAGAATTCAGAGCAGAAGGCCCCTCGCGGCACGCGTAGCCCCCCCCCCCCCCCCCAGGGCCTTCGCGTGGCGCGACGCCTCTTCTGATCAAATCTCAAATTTTGATTTTTTACGCTTTGGTCCTTGGCTCTTGGAAACTTTGCTACGACTTTATTTCTTGCACTTTGAACCCTCCAAATTGACTTATAAGGGCTTTAAGACTTATACCCACTTTGTTAAGTCCTCGGTTAACTTTATTGTTACCCGAAAAGTCATAACTTTCAACGTTGACGCTTTAACCCCTTGTATACGAATTTGATCATAACTTTCTCATACGATAACGAAACTTTATGAAATTTATATCGTGCATTCTGGTGAGCATAATTAACCGCTACAAAGCTTCGGGTTTGTCAAAAGGTCACTCAGAGGTATAACTTAAACATGTTGACACATTTAACCCCTGTAGTTTGTAATCTCTCACTTTTATTCACAATTAGCTTCGTATGATCCATGATTTATTCGTTTGAAGGTATGATCATCATGTGGGGTTAATGTACGATATATTTATTCACTGTTGACATTTAGAACTCGTATATTCACATACTTTCCATGATTGTCAACTTTAATCCTTCTATAACATTCTTTCACACGTTCAAACATATGACACGTGTCAACTCATTATAGGGCGTGAATTTTCGAGGTGTTACATATAAGCTAGTGGTTTCCAAAACACCATGATGTGTATATACATACTGTAAGATGTGTTAAATGACTGAAAATGTATAACGTGTGTTAAGCATCTATTATAACGTGTGTTAAGACTTCCATAATGGATGAATAAACTCCAATAGTATAACAACAGAGTAAACCTGATATAACGTGTGTTAAGCCTCTATTATAACATGTGTTAAGACTTCCAGAATGGATGCATAAACTTCAATAGTAACTGTAACAGTAGAGGTACTACGGGCGCCTCCACCATTATAATCTTGTTGTAACCCGACATGTATTCATGTATATGATAGTGGTTTGCGAAACACTATGATGTGCATATACTGATCGTAACACGTGTACAAGTTAATATGGAACATACAAGTTAATATCGTAACACCGTATACCTGGGATAAAATGTGTTAACCCTCTGTTATAATCTTGGTTTAACCTAACATGGTGTCATGTATAAGCTATTGGTTTCCAAAACACCATGATGTGTATATACATACTGTAACATGTTTTAAGTGACTGAAATGTATAACGTGTGTTAAGCATTGGCTCTATTGTTGTCATTTAATTGGTAGATTTATAACATTTAAATAAACCAGTAGTTCAAAACCAAAACACCCCGAACCACGGCGCCAACAAGGTACAAACACATAAAACCTTTATTTGTAGTTTTCCAAACAGATATTCCTGTATTTGTCTTTCTATTTGGCTGAGTTTACAAGAATGACGAAATTACGTAGGGGATGATTGAGTACGAGTGCAAAACCAGACACATTTCGAGAATAGCACATGGTACACACAAACAAAAATGTATTTGTACTATACACACATAGTATCCTTTTTTTTGTTGGTGAGTTTACAACGAAACAAAAATGTATTTGTACTATACACACATAGTATCCTTTTTTTTTGGTTGGTGAGTTTACAACAAAAAATGGATGCATAGAGCCGAATAGTAACACAAATATGCTGTTTTCATTAACATGTGTTTACATTAACATGTGTTAGGTTCCCGATATACACGAAATATAACGTGTGTTAACATGTGCATCCAGCAAGATGATGGCATGTAAACGTGCATTATGATTAGCGGATCACGCATGGTAACACATTTATATGTAGGTTGGGAATAAATTTTTAAAACCCTTGTGTGTATAATTCGATGGTGACACTATTTTGTAAACGGGTGTGTATAATTCTTAGACGGTTTTTTGGATTCGTTATTATTGTTGGGGTTTCCTAATCACTTTTTTTTTGTTACATGTTTTACAAGTGTGTTGTTGAATCCAAAAAATATCAGGTTTGTTTCTCTAAGACCGAAAAATGACTGCCCTTGGTCAGATACTAACATGTGTTAGTGTACATGTAAGGTCAGTCACATTTGTTTTCATTAACATGTGTTACGTTTATGTCAGCGTTTGTTTTCATTAACATCCGGAACAAATGATATATAACGTTTTTTAACATGTCAGCAAGTGTCAATATTGCGAACCATATTGGGAATAAATAAATTGAAACCATCAAGTTGTGCGCTTTTATATCGAGTGGATGGTATCGTTTAAAACGTAGAGGGTGTACAACATGTGTTAGGCTGTATATGTACTAACATGTCACATTTAATCACATGCATGTTTCTCCCGTAATTTGTTGGTAACAGGAGTTCACACTATAACACATGTTACGTTGGGTTGTGCTGAATGACAACCTTAATTTTTTTTTCTAAAAAACGATGTGCCAATGATTAGACTTAAAAAAAAACGATCATGTGTTAAGACACATGATAAGTGAAAATATTTTCTTCGGAATTGCTATGTCTAGCAGTATAAAGTGTAACATGTATTTTGGGAAAAAGAAAATAGAAAAAAGACAAAAAGACAACCATCAGGAATTTCCCTAAACCCAGAAGAATCAAAGGGCAGTTGATTAAATCCAGAACCATGACGAGGCATTTTAGAATACCCGACGTTTAGGGAAGCAACATGTGTATGCGCTGAACTACATCGAAAACAACATGAACTAGCGATAAAGTGAAGAGAAAGACATGAACGCGCACAATATCATGACAAAATCTGGGTCGAAGATACTTCATGAACATTAATAAAGCAACCTCAGGAACATTACTTCGTTGAAAGAATACATTAATCATACAATCTAGAACATTTATCTGGTGATACAATCTGGAACATTTACTTGAATCACTTTAATAAAGCGCCTACATGACCATTACTGACTCTAAATGTATCTCCATGCTTGTACAAAACGAAGAGAAACAACACAACAAGACTCTTTCTGGTACAAAAAGAACACATGCTTGTACAAACCTGGAACATTTCCTTCATCTTCGATCTCAATCTCAATGTCACTGATGTTATTTCAGATCAGATGTTGGAGGATGCTCCATGGTTCAACAATGGTGGAACTAGATCTCAATGAAGAAGAATGGCTTTATGAAAAAATAAAATCTTTATTTAAATGTAAAAAGTAAAGGTATATGATGGGTTGAAAACATGATGGGACATGAAAGGACAAATGGAGGAAAATATCTCTGGGAATATATGCAAAATTACACATATACCCTTAAAGCAAAAAGTAGGAGTATGTTAATGGCTGACACATGGCGTAATATGGACCATGCAATGAGTTTTCAAAGTTTTCTAAAAATAAGGGGTTTCTTGTGTAGCATTACCCTATATATATATATATATATATTGTTTTGAACAACCAATAAAAGCCTAATCATCCGGTAAAACCTAATGGCAAAAGGCCACCTACGTCCGCGAATGTAGACGGTGCTGGTGACTTGACTCGATACCATTCCAGAGGAATCACACCGCCCGAAGGACTACTGTGGTAAAACCCATGGTTCATCCCAGAGCATTTTTTGCTTCAGACGAGACTCGAACCAATGACCTTTACTTTGAAAGGTCATGAGGCTTCCAATACACTAGAAAGTCATTGGCTACATGTATATATACTATGATGCTGGGTCACGTACAAGACAAGAATTACGTACGAAGCATACGCGAGAAGAAGAGGAGGACAAGTGTCATTGGCAGGAAGAGTATTCTGGTCTTTTCTTAAGTGAACAACTTCCTCCTTTTATTTCCAAACGGCTATAACCTTTTAATAAGTTAATATTTTTTTAAAAAGATTACACTGTATTAACGAGCATTTCATTCTCTTTAATTCGAACAGTCTATTGCTATAGTTTCCTTAAAAAATACAGGATTTTGAATACCCATTAGTCCATTACGTGATTTTGAATACCCAGCACACGACTACGTGATTTTGAATATCCATTACGTGATTATACATTCAACATAAACTATTACGTGATTACACATTCAGTATAAATCCATTACTTGATTACCCCTTGATAGAGTCACTATTATTAAAACTGATAATCCTATTTAAGGTTTAAATGTATAAGAAACACCTACCACCCTTGTATACCGGTTCGTAACACTACTATCACTACCACTTTCGTCACCTACAACCCCATTGTCAACTCCATTGTCTTCGTAATCGCCGCCACCTAGAAATCATTTCCCCAAACCCGCCCCACCTGCCATCTCCACTATAACTGTCGTCGCTACCATCTCTCTCACCGTTACCACTAGCGGTTATAAAAATATACTAGTTGTAAGACCCGTGTGAATACACGGGTATGTTTAATAACGATCGAAATCAAATACTAAAAAACATATTATAATATAGTTGGTACATGTTTGATATCTTATAAAACAATGTGAGAAGCATAAGGTTGCATTCCGCACTAAATTACGCGTGATCTGTGTGTGTGAAACATATTACATATCTTTATAAAACAATGTTAAAGATAGTATGTGTTACATATCTTTATAAAATAATGTTAAAGACAGTATGTGCTAGTGTACATGTTTGATATAGAAATAAACTAAGTAGTTTATAATGTGCAAAGTTTTTTCCTACATCTATATGTAAAATATGATGTGAAATTGTTTAATGAATTCATATTCGCATTATAGTTATGAATTGACAACAACATCAAGCATAAGTCATAAGTGAAGCTACAAAACATTCAGAAACAAAAGTCCTCTGTCTGTGTTTCAAGCCAAATATTGACCTTGAAATTTCTTGATCTCAATACCCAACCTACCTGAAATTGACAATTACTATCCCGTAAGTTTCAAAACCACATTGAAAAATCATATATAACAACCTAAGTTTCCAGATGTATTAAGGAAAACCGTTACCTGAGATGTAAACGGAAAGAATGTGATGGCTCAATGTTGGTTGCTGTCATTAGGTGCATTGAGACCTAACAGAAAGAATTTGATGGCTTAAGTATAATTATAAGCTTATTAACGAATGAGACCATATTAATTTAAAATTTAACCTTGTGATAACCAAAAGGCAATCTTTGTATAGTCTGAAACATAAGTGATCCTTAAACATGGGTCGTCGGCCAAATCAAATACTAAAAAACAGATTATATCCCTGCATGAAAAACAAAATGGATAAATTTAGGGAAAATGGGGATGAAAAATGATAACCCAACAGTAGAGGATCTCATTCTACAACTTCGATAAATGCAAGGGTGTTCTCAAATAATGGTTCCTAGATGTTTGAAAACCAACAAAGATCGACAAATGTTAACAGTACTGCTTCTGTGGACATTTGTCGGTCTTCAAACATCTAGGAAGCATTATTTGAAAACACCCCTGAATTTATCGAGGCTATAGAATGAGATCCTTAAATACTGGGTTATCATCTTTCAATCACATTTTCACTAAATTTATCAATTCTATTTTTCATACCTCATCGAGTCAACCTATTCGCCTGCAAACAGATCGAGAAAGCTTGAAGTATAACCTGTACTTAATTATATGGCACCGGATTTTCACTGATTCAAGAATCTCAACATCAGCTGACAACAAAGAACCAATTTACAAATATCTTAATACCAATCCATAATTCAGATTATTAACTTCTGAATGCACTAACCGGTTTTTCCTGAAGAATTGTTGTTTGGTATGCGTGATGTGGTGTCAATTGTACTGTTATTCTGCTTCTTGGCTGTATTAACACATTAAAATCTTAAAACAAAAAAGCAAACAAACTGTTCCAAAAAAACAAAACACAAGTAGTTAGTTATATGCTACCAAACTTGAAGTGTTGCACCGCAGCCTCCACATGTGTACACCGGTTTGCTGCTTATCAAACTAACTGTCATCGTAATCAGCAAATTGCTATTATCATCAAAACACGTTTAAGTGAAAAGTAAACTGAATGAAAAACAAACAAAGATCATTGAATCTATAAACAACCCATCCAGACTTGCCTGTGTGTTGAATTAACCAGTGATTGTTTATGTAAGTTGTTGCTGTTGGCTTCATGATCATCGTTTTCGACATGCCCGATGGTTCTGGTGGTGAGTTCTATGGGTGATTCTCGTGTATCAGCCAACCAAAATAATTAAAAAACAAATCAAACACTACAACAAAACAAAAATCATCACCACAAACAAAACGAATCAAAAAAGATGAAACCTTTATCAAACTACAAATTCTTGAAATTACCAATCACGACTAAGAACAAACAGACCAAGAACATCTTCAGGGATGGAAAAAGTACCTTATCTTTCTGATTGAACAACAATCGAGAATTGAGAGTAACCACTTGATATGTAGGAGACAGTTGCTTCAACCTTAACATCTTCACAGTCACTCTGTGTCAATGGCAACGATGATTCAACCAAATTCACAGTAAACTGGCCACATGAACACCAGTAAAACAAAACACAGGAATCAGTTACAAACGTCAATTTATATGACCGATCTACAAACGAAAAATTGGAAAACTTATCGGCGTCATCACATACAGCTAAATAGGCATCTCAGACCAACCAAACTCCATTTTCTTGTATAGATGAAACAACAATTATACACGATCCCTTTTCAAAACCTTAATCACCAAGACATCGTCAGCGAAGGTCATTCATAGTGAACTTGCAAAACATTTGCATTTTCAGAATGCAAGGCTCAGATTGTGAATAAAGATGACAACACCATAGCTGCAAGAGAGGTTGCATGAACAACTGCCATCCTACAACCTTGTCATACCATAATGCTATATTCATCCAATTTTTACTCAGATCTACAAAACCATCATAGCCTCATCTTGAAAGGACAAGAAAAATGCACTTTGCATTCATTTTTATTCACCATCACAGTCAACACTAAATGATTTACTAAACTATATAAATGATTGCAAAATGTCAGACCTCGCGTATATTCAGGGCGACAGTTGCTTCATCGAAAACGCATCTAAGTTACCGGAAAGTGCCCGGAACCCTAGCTTACTACCAAAACACTCTGTGGAAGCTTTGTAAAAGAAACCGTAGAGTTTGAATTGAAATCGCCTGTGATGAAGAATAGAGAAGAAAGAGAGAAATAGAGAAGAAAGAGAGAAATGTGGGCTATGAGTTTGAATCGAGAAGAAAGAGAGAGTTGATATGATTATTTCTGATGTGCATTAAACGGCCAAACAACTCCCCATGCATTTTCAAATTATGCCTCCTAAAAAAAAGAAAACTTTTTCAATTTAATAACAAATAAAAAACAGATTATATATAAATAATATTATAAAAAATCAGAATTATGACATCAGCGGAGTCAATGTGGCATAGCTAATATGATGAAACGTAGGCAAAATTACATCAGCTTCTAAGCTCCTTTAATAGATAGTATATAGATAGATAGATATCACCACTCTGGGAGCACCGTCAACCATAGAATTCTTGGAAAACACCATAGTTTTAGTCTCAGGTGAGAACCATCTCATCAACATCATTGACTGAATATCGCTTACAATCTAAAAAACGTTGTCTTATATGATAGCGATGGCATAATCATCGACCGAACATGGATTACAGCCAACGCTACCTAGCACAGCCGCGAACGGCAGCCGGCAACGATGCTTTATATGTTGCAACAGTAGGCCAGATCTCACCATCGTAACCTCAGATGACAAAATCATCTTCATCGGTCTGAGTAGAGACGTTCAACTTGTTTTATGCATTAAATGTACCTGTGAGAAGTAATCAAATATCCATCTCTCTCTATCTTCTTGACACTTTAATCTGCAAAATCATCATAGACTTGTCTTGAAAGGACACTTTTGTAACACTCGTTTAAATTTCTACTTTTATATAATAAAAGATACTTCATTTTATATATATTAAATACCTTCGTTTAACATAAGTACAAAATTAAAAGTTTCAAAATAACACTTTCTAGTCAACTACCGACTAGTTTAAACATTCATAACATATTTAGCAATTCATTTACATCAAAAACATGTCTAGACAAGTTAAGTTGACGCGGAAGCTTTCAAAATGCGTGTTCGGTTCTTGATAACCATGCTTGATCACCATCCGGATAGTCCCCATCATTACCTAGAGTCAAAACCATTTATAATATTAGTTTTGACATTGAAATAGAGTATATAAACAAGTTCCAGCATCAAAATATAAAAAAAAAAATTATTTTTCAGTTTGGATCTGTCGCGTGTCGCGACAGAAATCACTGAATCCGTCGCGTGTCGCGACGGCTTCCGCGTGTCGCGGCGGTTCCAAAGATTTCTTCCGCGTGGCGCGAAGGAAACCTTTTTCCAGCAGGTGCAGGTTTGAAACCTGCATATATGCCCAGCTCCGAAAATTTGCTAAAATCCAACTTTAAACTAACATAACTTTTTACTCGCTAGTCCGTTTTAACCGATTCTTTTTCCTATGAGTCCGTAATAAAATTACGGATCTAACCATGTAAATTTCATAACACGAAATTCGAGTTACCAATGATTCGTTCCCGATTCCCTTATTTCGATTATCCGACCCATTAACAATAGTTGCATTAAACCACATTTCAGTTTTCTTATTACTCTTAGGCATGGTTACCCAATTTCCCGGGCTCATAACCATGACGTAATTTCGCCATTCTTGGCTTTGTGTTCTTCTTAGAACTAAAAGCTTGTTTCCTCGGAATTCAAACATCCCGTTTCAAGCGACATTTACAACTTACTTCTTATTGTTTGATCCAATTTCCTGGATTCACAAACTTAAAGTATCATAGCTAAATTCATAAGCGTAGTGCAATCCAACACTTAACAAAATACAAGACTTTCAAGTTGCTACTTTCATGATTCTTTATATAGCATCAATTCTACCCGTTTGGCTATCTAGTGAAAACCATCACCTTATTAACAAGCCAAACCCAACTCCAAATCTTTATTTTGACCCGTTTGATGGTCGAGTGAACTTCGCCACTTTAAAGACACATCAAACGCATCTATTACATTACAACTCCATTCATACATTAAATCCAATCATATATGCACAATTTAACGAGACTAATGTCACGTACCTTCAGAGCACACCCTTTAAGCGCGTATCTTCTACTCCAGCTTGTCCGCTTGACGATCCGGATGCTTTGCCTAAAGAGTTCAATTCAACTTACATTTAGAACCCTCTTTGTAATTATTAACACATAAATTGCCACAATAGTTAATTATACGTTTTTATCTGATTTTCAACATATTAATCCCACCACTTAGGCATTTCAACAAACACTTAGCGGGTCAAATTTTCACATAATTATTACCAAGTTCATGACTTGTTAACTTCATCTAATTCAACTTCAATCATGCAAATTTACACCAATTTACATTCATGTTTCAGAGATTACCTCCTACAACTCAGATTTCACTAGAACAAGAATCATAATTCTAGTGTTTGTCAAGTTTCTACTATCACATTAATTATTCAAAATGGTGATTATGAACCCACCATTAACATGCAAGGTTCTTTAACAAGAATTCACCTAGGGTTTGTCCCTAAACCCTATATCACTTCCAATTTCATGTTTACAACACATAATCAAGCTCAACATTCGATTTCTTTCACATGCAAAGAATTCGGGTTGAATCAAAACAACCTAATTTGACATACCTTATAATCCCCTTGACGAGATGATCACGAATCTATGTTCAGATTTCGATTTCAACTGGGTTTTAGCCTTCAATTTGTGAGTTTAGTGAATTTTTAGGGTTTTGAGAATGGGGGTCGCCCTTCTCCTGCTCTTGATCGACCAGACACCTCAAATGGGGTGTTTGGTTTTTGTTTTTATTAAAATTATTAATATAAGTTTCAACTTTAACACTTAGGCCCCTCAACTTTTGTTTAACTTAAAGTTTGGTTGTTTTAACCCTATTTTAAGTTACTTCTAGACTTGTAATTAACTAGGTTAATAATTCCTAGTTAGTTAATTCTTGTTTATTTATACTTTATAATTCTAATATAAAGTTTTATATTTCCGGGGTGTTACAAGTCCACCCCCCTTAAAAAGGGTTTCGTCCCCGAAACCGAATTACATACCAAATAATATAGGGTAGAGCCGTTGCATTTCTTCTTCGGATTCCCATGTGGTATCCGCACCCTTCCTGTGTTCCCATTTAACCTTTACTTGATTGATCTCTTTGTTTCTCAAACTCTTCGCTTTACGATCTAAAATCACAATTGGCTTTACTGCATAGTTGAGACTGTTATCAACCTCGATATCATCGTAGTGGATACGAGTAGTTTCGTCTGCTAAACATTTTCGGAGATGTGACACATGGAATGTGCTATGTATCCCACTCAACTCCTCGGGTAGTTTAAGACGGTATGCTACCTTACCAATACGTTCAACGATTCTGAATGGTCCAATAAATCTTGGGCTCAATTTTCCTCTTTTTCTAAACCGAATTATTCCCTTCCACGGCGATACGTTCAACATTACCCTTTCGCCCCCTTAAAATTCAATTGGCCTCCTTCGTTTATCCGCATACGACTTTTGTCGATCCTGAGCTGCTTTTAGGCGAGCTCGGACCAAGTCGATTTTCTCATTCGTAGTTTGGATTACATCAGTATGTGCTAGTCCTCGCGGACCCACTTCTCCCCAACACACCGGGGTTCGGCACTTTCTACCATATAACATCTCATACGGGGCCATTCCAATGCTCGCGTGATAGCTGTTGTTATATGAAAATTTGACCAAGGGTAGGTAGACATCCCAACTACCCCCGAAGTCGATAATGCAAGCTCGCAACATATCCTCCAACGTTTGTGTTGTTCTTTCACTTTGCCCATCCGTTTGTGGATGGTAAGCGGTGCTAATGAACAGTTTAGTTCCCATTTGTTCTTGAAATTCACGCCAAAAGTTCGAAGTAAACCGAGTATCTCTGTCTGATACAATGGATATCGGTACCCCGTGACGTGCCACGATTTCATTGGTATATACTTCTGACATTTTCTCGGATGTATAGGTCTCACGAATCGGAATAAAGTGAGCACTTTTCGTCAGTCTATCCACGACTACCCATATAGCATTAAACCCGCGGTTGGTTTTGGGCAGTTTGGTCAGCAAGTCCATTGTGATTTGTTCCCATTTCCAAACTGGGATATCCAATGGTTGCAACTTACCATATGGCTTCTGGTGTTCTGCTTTGACTTGCAAACATGTCAAACACTTCTCTACATATTTCACGATGTCTCTTTTCATTCCGGGCCACCAATAATTTTGTTTTAAATCGTTATACATCTTGGTCACCCCCGGATGTATCGAATAACGAGATTTATGGGCCTCGTCAAGTAGAAGTGCCTTGACCCCACATGAGTTTGGAACCCAAACTCTCCCAAATCGAGTTTTCAATCCTTGGTTACCATCCGCCAAGTCTTTTAACTGTCCACCTATTCTTTCCTTTTTCACATTTTCTTCCTTCATTGCTTCAGTCTGAGATTTCCGGATTTGCTCAAGCAAACCTGATGTCACAATTAGTTGCATCGATCGTACTCGAATAGGTGTATAATCTGTCTTTCGGCTCAACGCGTCCGCCACAACATTAGCCTTCCCGGGGTGGTAATGTATATCACAATCAAAATCTTTGACAGTTTCTAACCACCGCCTCTGCCTCATATTCAATTCCTTCTGATCGAAGAAATACTTCAAGCTCTTATGGTCGGTAAAGATAGTGCATTTTACCCCATACAAATAGTGCCTCCATATTTTTAAGGCGAACACCACCACTGCCAACTCGAGGTCGTGTGTAGGATACCTCTTTTCATGAGTTTTTAGCTGCCTCGAGGCATAGGCTATAACCTTGCCCCGTTGCATCAAAACGCAGCCAAGCCCCGAATGCGATGCATCCGAGTAAACTACCATATCATCCGTTCCATCCGGTAATGACAATACGGGTGCATGGGTCAGTTTTTCCTTAAGCGTTTGGAACGCTCTTTCTTGATCCTCGCCCCAAATAAACTTTTCGTCTTTACGGGTTAATTTGGTTAATGGCATAGCAATTTTGGAGAAATCCTGTATGAATCTCCGATAATAACCCGCAAGTCCCAAAAAGCTTCTGATTTCCGAAGGATTCTTCGGTGGATTCCATTTTGCCACGGCTTCTATCTTTGACGGGTCTACTAACACCCCGTTTGCACTAATGATGTGCCCGAGAAATTGTACTTCTCGTAACCAGAAAGCACATTTCGAGAACTTTGCATACAATTTCTCTTTTCTGAGCATCTCTAATACTTCACGCAAATGACTTGTGTGTTCCGCTTCATTCTTCGAATATATCAAGATGTCATCAATGAACACTATCACCGACTTGTCTAGCATAGGCTTGCAGACTCGGTTCATGAGGTCCATGAAAGCCGCGGGTGCATTAGTTAACCCGAAGGACATCATAGGGAACTCGTAATGTCCATACCGTGTACGGAAAGCCGTCTTCGGTATATCTTCCTCCTTGACTTTCAACTGATGGTATCACGATCTAAGGTCGATCTTGGAGAACCAACTTGCACCTTGCAATTGGTCAAATAAATCGTCGATTCTTGGGAGTAGGTATCGATTCTTCACCGTGAGTTTATTTAACTCCCGGTAATCGATACACATGCGCATGCTCCCATCCTTCTTTTTCACAAATAGCACCGGTGCGCCCCACGGAGACACACTAGGCCGGATAAACCCTTTGTCTAGCAGATCTTGAATTTGAGACATCAATTCTTGTAATTCTGATGGCGCGAGCCGATACGGCGCCTTGGCCACAGGTTTCGCGCCCGGAATCAATTCGATTCCGAAATCTACCTCCCGTTCCGGTGGTATTCCTGGTAGATCTTCCGGAAATACGTCGGCATATTCGCGTACCACCGGTACGTCTTCAATCTTTAGCGATCCTTTGTCTGGTTCATTTGCGTATATCATGAATGCCCGACAACCGTGCCTCATGAGCTTGTGAGCTTTTAGCATTGAGCACATAACGGGATTACCCCCCTTTCTCGCCATATATGGTAACCGATTTTCCACTTGGAGATGTTAATTTTATCTCCTTGCGGAAACATACGACTTTCGCATGATGTCGGGATAGCCAATCCATCCTGACCACTACTTGGAATTCTCCCATCGACATAGGGATCAAGTCTATTGAATATTCTTCATCGTCAATGCTCATCTTACAATCTCGACATATATCACACATGAGGAAATTTTTATTATCACCTATTTCTACCTCTAATGGCATAGGCAACTTTGTTAGTACAAAAGAAGGATGTCGAATAAATCCATGTGAAACAAAGGATTTATTCGCACCCGTATCAAATAACACATGTGCGGGAATTGAGTTTATAGCAAATATACCTGAAACCACGTCAGGTTCCCTTTTTGCTTCTGCTGCTGTTAATTGGAAAGATCTAGCTTTTGCTCTTGGTGTCTCAGTATGTGTATCTTTGTCATCTTTCTTCCCGATCAACTCCGGGCACTCAGATTTCTTGTGACCCGGCTGATAACATTTGTAACACACCGACACCTTCCCCGGACACAACGCAGCCGTGTGCCCTATTTTCCCACAAATAGGACACGGCTTGTCCTTAAACCGGCACTCACCCTTGTGCCCTTTCCCGTATACTCTGTAGTTTGGTGACCCACCTTTTCCTTCTTGTTTCTTCGATGATTCGGTCGTGCGCGCCTTTTTCGTTGGGCTTGGATTAACTACATGTGCCCTTCTTTCGCCTCTTTCAATCTGTTTCTTCAACTCTATCTCCCGTTCCCGAGCAACGTTTATAATCTCGGTGAGGGTCTCATACTTCGAAGGAGTCATAAACTCCCTATACTCGGCGCTCAACATATTATAGTAATAATATATTTTCTGCTCTTCGTTCGTTATCAGTTCATCACAAAACTTCATTTTATCCATGAATGTTCCCGTGATTTTGTCGATGGATTCACCCTTGTGTCTAAGCTGCATAAATTCTTCCTTGATCTTGTTAATGACTGCCTTAGGACTGTGATGTTTAAGAAACGGCGTCTTAAACTCATCCCATGTCATAGCTTTAGCCGCTTCGCTTCCAATTTCTTTCTTCTTGTTATCCCACCAGTCTTTTGCTTGACCTCTTAACTGACCCGTGCCATAGGCTACGTAGTCATCTGTATCACAATGAGTCCTTTCGAATACTCCCTCCATATCGCTTAGCCACCGCTGGCATATTATCGGGTCAACCTCCCCATTGTAAATTGGCGGTTTGCACGCCATGAACTCTTTATATGAACAAGACTTTCGTCCTCCCGACTTTTCTTTTGCTAAATTGGTATTATCCTCCAATTTCTTGATTCTCTCTTCCACCACCGATAATACCGTGTTTTGGATCTTATCGATGAAACCCGACAAACTGTTTTCAATTGCCTTTCCTACCTCTTCAGCAATCACTTCTCTCGTTTGCTCAGTGACTCTCGGCACCGCATCATCGTTACCTTTGTCCGTCATCTTTAAAACTGAAATGTTTACATCGAGCGTTAAACATTTCATCTATAGCATATGGTTTATTCACTTCAGTTTATTCAAGTTCATAACTTGTTTTCACCGCTCTTATTAAATGCACTTTCCGGGTTTGAGTGTGTTAACACGCTCCTCCCATGCATTTCTATTCATCATTCCCTTTTTATACTTAGTAACTCTACTTAGAACAATTAACTCTTACCGGATGCTTGATCAAGCTTGAACCGGACACACTTTGTTAACAACCTTGAGCTCTGATACCAACTTGTAACACTCGTTTAAATTTCTACTTTTATATAATAAAAGATACTTCATTTTATATATATTAAATACCTTCGTTTAACATAAGTACAAAATTAAAAGTTTCAAAATAACACTTTCTAGTCAACTACCGACTAGTTTAAACATTCATAACATATTTAGCAATTCATTTACATCAAAAACATGTCTAGACAAGTTAAGTTGACGCGGAAGCTTTCAAAATGCGTGTTCGGTTCTTGATAACCATGCTTGATCACCATCCGGATAGTCCCCATCATTACCTAGAGTCAAAACCATTTATAATATTAGTTTTGACATTGAAATAGAGTATATAAACAAGTTCCAGCATCAAAATATAAAAAAAAATAATTATCTTTCAGTTTGGATCTGTCGCGTGTCGCGACAGAAATCACTGAATCCGTCGCGTGTCGCGGCGGTTCCAAAGAATTCTTCCGCGTGGCGCGGGGGAAACCTTTTTCCAGCAGGTGCAGCTTTGAAACCTGCATATACGCCCAACTCCGAAAATTTGCTAAAATCCAACTTTAAACTAACATAACTTTTTACTCGCTAGTCCGTTTTAACCGATTCTTTTTCCTATGAGTCCGTAATAAAATTACAGATCTAACCATGTAAATTTCATAACACGAAATTCGAGTTACCAATGATTCGTTCCCGATTCCCTTATTTCGATTATCCGACCCATTAACAATAGTTGCATTAAACCACATTTCAGTTTTCTTATTACTCTTAGGCATGGTTACCCAATTTTCCGGGCTCATAACCATGACGTAATTTCGCCATTCATGGCTTTGTGTTCTTCTTAGAACTAAAAGCTTATTTCCTCGGAATTCAAACATCCCGTTTCAAGCGACATTTACAACTTACTTCTTATTGTTTGATCCAATTTCCTGGATTCACAAACTTAAAGTATCATAGCTAAATTCATAAGCGTGGTGCAATCCAACACTTAACAAAATACAAGACTTTCAAGTCGCTACTTTCATGATTCTTTATATAGCACCAATTCTACCCGTTTGGCTATCTAGTGAAAACCATCACCTTATTAACAAGCCAAACCCAACTCCAAATCTTTATTTTGACCCGTTTGATGGTCGACTGAACTTCGCCACTTTAAAGACACATCAAACGCATCTATTACATTACGACTCCATTCATACATTAAATCCAATCATATATGCACAATTTAACGAGACTAATGTCACGTACCTTCAGAGCACACCCTTTAAGCGCGTATCTTCTACTCCGGCTTGTCCGCTTGACGATCCGGATGCTTTGCCTAAAGAGTTCAATTCAACTTACATTTAGAACCCACTTTGTAATTATTAACACATAAATTGCCACAATAGTTAATTATGCGTTTTTATCAGATTTTCAACATATTAATCCCACCACTTAGGCATTTCAACAAACACTTAGCAGGTCAAATTTTCACATAATTATTACCAAGTTCATGACTTGTTAACTTCATCTAATTCAACTTCAATCATGCAAATTTACACCAATTTACATTCATATTTCAGAGATTACCTCCTACAACTCAGATTTCACTAGAACAAGAATCATAATTCTAGTGTTTGTCAAGTTTCTACTATCACATTAATTATTCAAAATGGTGATTATGAACCCACCATTAACATGCAAGGTTCTTTAATAAGAATCCACCTAGGGTTTGTCCCTAAACCCTATATCACTTCCAATTTCATGTTTACAACACATAATCAAGCTCAACATTCGATTTCTATCACATGCAAAGAATTCGGGTTGAATCAAAACAACCTAATTTGACATACCTTATGATCCCCTTGACGAGATGATCACGAATCTATGTTCAGATTTCGATTTCAACTGGGTTTGAGCCTTCAATTTGTGAGTTTAGTGAATTTTTAGGGTTTTGAGAATGGGGGTCGCCCTTCTCCTGCTCTTGATCGACCAGACACCTCAAATGGGGTGTTTGGTTTTTGTTTTTATTAAAATTATTAATATAAGTTTCAACTTTAACACTTAGGCCCCTCAACTTTTGTTTAACTTAAAGTTTGGTTGTTTTAACCCTATTTTAAGTTACTTCTAGACTTGTAGTTAACTAGGTTAATAATTCCTAGTTAGTTAATTCTTGTTTATTTATACTTTATAATTCTAATATAAAGTTTTATATTTCCGGGGTGGTACAACATTAATCTACAAAATCATTATATACAATATTATTTTGATTAAATCGGAATTATGACATCAGCAAGGACTATGTGACATAGCTAAGAAGTTAACACGTAAGCAAAATGAGGCCATCTCACAGAAGATGACCTCACTTTATTTACGGGTCAACCTCTGAGATGTGCCACATTGACCATACTGATCATATTATAAATACAATCTAATCAAAATAATATTGTATATAATAACAGTACCTCTGTAGCAACATCACATGCAGTGGATCTAATTCACCAAGATCTGTTGGTAAAACCACCAGAGCCATACGACCACATGTAAAACAAAACACAGGAATCAGGTCCAAACGTCAATTTATATGACCGATCTACAAACGAAAAATTAGAAAACTTACCGGCGTCCTCACATACAGCTAAATAGGCATCTCTTACATTTTGCAAAATCCATTTTCTTGTATAGATGTGACAACAATTATACACGATCCCTTTTCAAAACCTTAATCACCAACACAGCATCGGCGAAGGTCATTCATGGTGAAGTTGCAAAACATTTATATTGTCAGAATGCCAGGCTCAGATTGTGCATAAAGATGACAACACCATGGCTGCAAGAGAGGTTGCATGAACAACTGCCATCCTACGACCTTGCCATACCATAATGTTATCTTCATTCAATTTTTACTCAGATCTACAAAATCATCATAGCCTCATGTTGAAAGGACAAGAAAAATGCACTTTGCATTCATTTTTATTCATCATCACAGTCAACACTAAATGATTTGCTAAAGTAATACAAATGATTTGAAAATGTCAGACCTCGCATATATTCGGGCAGACGTTTGCTTCATCATAGTTTTAGTTTCAGGTGAGAAGCATCTCATCAACATCATTGACTCAATATCCCTTAGGTGACATCGATCTAATTATCATCAACCAAACATCGATTACACCCAAACGCTACCTAGAACAGCCGCGAACAGTAGCCGGCAACGATTAGGGCATGTTGCAACAACATGCCAGATCTCGCCATCATAGCCTCAGATGACAAAACCATCTAAGGTGATCAAAACTGAACCGATCAATTTTCAAAATCAAAAAAATCCTAATTGAATCTTAATGTAACAACAAATACAGGATCAGTCAACACAGTTCAGATGATACAGGTTCAGGTAATAAAAAGAAACCCTCTGTTGAAGAAGCAACCAGTGATAGTGTTTTGGTGGAAAACATGGAGGGGTCGGTGACGTTGTCGAGGGTTGTCAGGAAATGCTACACTTAGCATTTCCTGACAACCCTCGACAACGTCACCGACCCCTCCATGTTTTCCACCAAAACACTATCACTGGTTGCTTCTTCAACAGAGGGTTTCTTCTTATATCAACAATCGGGTCCCTGAAAGCCCGATTAACCCGAAAGCCGATAAAATAACCCGAAGAACACGTATTCTTGATATAAAAATATAGCTTCTCTCCCTTTAGGGTTTCTTAGTAACGGTTGTTGCAACGTCTGCATAAAAAAATATACACAAAATTTACTACACACATCAACATGTGAAAACACTAAAAAGGAGAAACAATAGCAAAAATAATTGAATTTGAGGATAAAGTTTACTATAAACGGGTCACCTTTACATGTGTTATTCCTTGTAGAATTGATGTTGAAATCTTGCGATTTAAAAAAAAAATATAAGATGTTAGATAATAATAAAACAAATATTCTATCATTATGTTAATTGTGTAGCTCCTATAGATTGATCTTCTTAGCAGTTATAATTTCTAAAATTGCTAATGCTATGCAAATGGTTTTCTTAACTCAAAGTCCGGAGATTCATGTTTTATTTACTTTGTGTTTTTTATTCAAAAAGTTAATCAACAAATAGAGAAGCATAAATCACACTCAAGTTATATTAAAAAAAACTAAATACAATGGAACTCTAGACTGCAACGTTACTAAACCTCTTTCGTATCTGTCATTTTACATAACACCACCCTGCCCCCACAATCACCAGATGCAAGATCATCACTACTTTTATCAAACTCGGTGCTGAGATGATATCAAACATGAAAAGAAAATGCAATAATTCAGATAATGCAATAACTAATTTTTGGAAGCTGAGAACATGTTAAAGCATTCATAAAAGTAAAAGCTTATGACTGCTACATAAGTGCCCAATAGTAAAGGAGATAAGAACATTGCTTGACTAAGAAAGTAGACTACAAAGAAGGATAACTGGTGAAATAATGTGATCATGCCATTTGCTCAGCATAACAAAACCCGTGTAAAACACCAGGAACCAAAAAATAGAATAGAAGGGCAAAACCTCAAAACAAAAAAAGTTGGACTTTGCGAAAATATAAGAAAATAAAAGAGGGCATTTATAGCAGTCAGAAATTGAAATTGATGACATAAACCATGCTCTCAAGTTTAGGAAAATTTATGCCAGTTGATACCAATCTACAAACAATTTAACCGATATTTGTTTTCCTTAACTAACCCTCGAACATCATTGCACCACAACATATATGACAATCATCAAATTTAAGATGAATCACACTGTCATCAAACAACGTCACCTCTAACCTGATGTAATTTAAAGGGCAACATGATTTATCTCAAACTTACCGATATCAATTGCTCATGGATAAAATCCATTAACTGTTGGCTTGACATGCAATCCCTGAACACATGAAAGTAAAATAATGTAGTAATGATCCAAAAGATTAAGAAAGAATAATTGCATGGCATAAATTATAGTGCCATTTCATATAAACCCTTACCAGATACCATCACATGTCAGCACAATAAACTCATCATCCTCACATAGCTCAAGCTAACAAAAAATAAAAATGCATGTCAAATAAAAATAATCCATAAAAAGTTGCATATTGAGTGTGCAGAGGGACTTACAGTGTTGACATCAGGATTATCCATTACCATATGTTTTTCAGGTTACAAAATCTTATTCTGTTTAAATTCCATGTCACCTGCCCAACCATCCCTACAATATTAAAAAACAATTAATAAGATGAACCAATCTATATATCTCTCTCTGTCTCATACAACATTCCAACGACGACCATCTCCTCCACCACCACATCCTGCTACATTGGGACCAGATCTAATAATCATAAAAGAATGAATCACGAAACAAATCTAAAATAGAGTTATAACACCGAACCTTAATAAATCGATATTGGACAGAGTCGATTTGAATCTGAATCATGGAAACTCCGACCTTAGATCGTTGAATCTGTAACATCATTGATGATGAAGATGATGATCCCATCGTTGGCCTTCCTGCAGAGAAAAACAGATGAAGCAATTAGGGTTTTAAATGGTTGAATGTCTTCATCACCCTAAATCATAACAAACACTCAACCACCCCCAAAATCAAACACACAAATCAAAAGATATACCCAAAATACCAAAACCCTAAACGATTCAAACACCAAATTAAACCCCCAAATCAAAACATCAGACAAAAATCAAGCTATCACATACCAGTGAAAATGTAATCAACAAACGACAATAATGCTGATGAAGAAATCAAACCAAAAAAGTCGCACCTGCACCAAATACGATGAGAGGAAGTGGCAAAACTAAATCCAATGTACATAAATCTATGGTTTAGAAAAAAAAAGAAACGTATTTGGTGATTGAGGTTATATCCACCACACAAAAAACGTGAAGACAAGACGACCATCAAGTTTGAAACGCCCAAAATCTACTCATTCGACTAACAACTTAAAAATTCTTACAATTTTACAAAATTTTGACATGACCCGTTCGTATTAAGAACTTTTCTCCCTGCTTTTAACAATACCATTTTAATTAATACTTCGACACTTTCCAACATAACAAAAGTTAAGACCATATAAGGTTCGCCAAGAACATTTTGTACAAACTACACAAAAGTTTAGGATCCAAACTTCTTACTAACAAACTAGACACTTACTAATTAACATTTACTACACAAAATGGTAAGTTGACCCATCAAAATAAACAACTTGGACCGGAAGCGCATAAGGTCGACGTTGCATGTGTGTTTGGTCCGAGCGCGCCACATCTAAACTTGAGATTTACCTATCATTCATAACAACAAAACATTTTTCAGTCGTAATACATAACAACTCAAATTCTTTAATTACCTCTCTTCATTCGCCCCATTAACATGACATATTTCCCTTCAACAGGTTTACTTCCATTCGGAAACGTCCAACATACTACTTTCCGACTCATTTATAATGAGTCATTATATACCATGCATTTCAACAAACGTACATCATTTGACCCGTTATGAACACGTCAAAATATAAACATTCCAAGAATCATTCCACTTATCATTTCAACCCATTTAGACGGGTCGTTTCACATTCACTGCAACATAACTTTAAAAAAAAACTTTTTCAATATAAACTCTTGCATCTAATCAATCTTGATCCATAACGGAAATTTGCACGAATCGTATTATCAAATAATATTATTCATAAATCTACTAGTAGAGTAAATAAAGTTCATAAGAACTTACAGTGATCCTGAGCTCCTTGCGCTTTGGAGTGACCTGCTCCTTCTTCCTTCTTATTTCCTGTACATCATAACTTTATTCACTTAGCTTCCATTACTTTCACATTCCTTATTATCCAGTATGACATTTATAAATCACATACATTCCCACCATGATCACATCTCATCGATTTAGCAAATTTTCATACAAAATCACATCTAAATTTATTTAGACATTTCATCAACCACATGGTGCGCATACTACCTACAAGCATGATATACAAGTAGTTATAACATGTTCATCCTATCTCATCAATGGTTAATCATAATCTTTCATAATAAAAATCATTACCCTAATCCATAATTTACCATTTTGACCATGAACACATGGTTCCAAATCAATTATTCATAACAATTTCATCAACAACAATCAAATTAACATGTAGAACTTCACAATTTCTAACCATTACTTGACATGCAAGTGGGTTTTGCCCTAATCATGCTCATATTCGAAATTTAGCATCTATTGATGTCTAGACATTCATAGCAACCATTAATCATACTAAATTTTGCATTACATTCACGAATTACACTAAACCCACATAATCAAACATCATCAAATTAAAAGATTTCACTTACTTGAGATCAAGAATACTTAGACAATCAGAATTCTTAGCTCATGCATTCGATTCTTCACTAATTTGGCTTTCAATTGATGGAATTTTAGAAATTTAGGGTTTTGAGAGGGAAGGAGTCCCTCCTGGCTTCCTCACGATCGCACACCAGGCTCAAGTCTGGTTTCTTTTTTTTTTTTATCATGTTTTATAACAATATTTACACATCTAGTCCCTCATCATTTAATCCCTATTCACTTTAGAATATTACCTTCTAACTTAATCATCTTTCTTTTACTAACTTTTATTTTGACATAATTCTATATGTTTTCCATTTTAACTTATTACAACATCACTACACATTATACTTTTAGGACATACGAGAATTTGGGGTGTTACAAAGTTTTTACAAATCTGAAACAAAAAAAATCATGTTTTTTTTAAAACCCTAAAAGATGAACAAATGAGCGAACGATTCTTTTAAAACCCTAAAGCATACCTTGGATGATCAAACATGAGTGGAAGAAGATGGATTGAACCAGAATCAAGTTTACAGATTTATGGAAAGAATGATTTCCTCACAAATCACCTTGGAAGCTTGCCAGAACTTGATCGGAACCCTAGCCGCTTGACCGTCGTCACTGTTGGAGCTATGGCAGCCACCGATCTAACATCCCTCGTCCTTTCACGCTCTCTTTCTCTCTCGCATTCTCTCTTTGTATTTCATCCCCCGTCCTTTCACGCTCATAGATCTAGAATCAGGTTTGAGAGAAAGAGAGAAAGAAGATATATGTTGTCTTGGGATCAGTAAAATGAATTCAAAATTTAAAATTTGAAACACCTGTTTTTTTTTGCAACTCTCCTTTTAATAATACTAAAAACAGATTGTATATACATTAATTAATTAATCTATCTATACATATAATAAAAGAAACCAATATAGGGACACTTGTCATTTATTGGAGCTATCTATTTTTTATATTTTTTATAATTAAAGATTTTTTATATATAAATAGATATTAATAAATGATAAGACTTAATACATAATCCAACGTTCACGAACGCAGTCGAACGAACGAACGTAACCGAACATATTACCGAACGTTCACGAATGCAGTCGAACGAACGAGACCTGTGTTCGTGTTCGTTCGCTAAGCTAACCGAACAAAATTTTTTGTTCGTGTTCGTTCGTTAAGTTAATCGAACGAACATAAACAAACTTCCCGCCGAACTGTTCACAAACTGTTTGCTGAACGTTCGGTTCGTTTACAGCCCTAGTACCCAATATATATTTTTAATTTTTATCGACTTTTGGTACAGTTAACGTTAATAACTAACTTTATAAGACCATCCGTAGTGGGGCGTTTTTTTAAAAAAAATTGAAAAAAAACGCCCCCCACCCCATTACATACGGCGTTATTGGGCGTTTTATTTGGAAAAAAATGAAGTTAGCGTTTTAATTATAACGCTGAAAGGGGGGCTGAAAGTCCACTGCATGTGGCACATGGTGGGGTCCAAGCTTATCACTAGCCAATAAGAATCTAGGTTGCCTCTTTATTTTTTTTTTTATTTGTTTAATGATTAGCCAATGACCCACCAATCACTTTTACCCACATGTCACTGACATCTTTTGAAAATGGGTTGAATTTCGTTTGTATTTCTTGTGCTTTTTTTTTTCATTAAAAATAATATGGGCGTTATTGGAATAATGCCCCACTACACCACTTTATGCTATAATGCCCCATGCTGACTGGGATGACACGTGTCGAATAATGCCCCATGGTGGGGGCATTATAAGTTGTTACCACTACACATGGTCTAAGAAAAAACTGCTTTCAAAAATTCAAACCATGAACACGTTGGCCAACCAATAGAATTGCAGAAAATATCCACATAGACCAAATCCATAAAAACCTGACACGTGGCAAATAACTATCTTATTTAGCACGAAACACTCACCCTTCAAAGCAACAACAAAATTTGCATTTGCATTTGAATTTGAATTTGCAGGTTGCATAAATGGCGAACAAATCTCTTGTTGTTATGACGTCATCATTCACCGGAGAAGCCTTCGAATCGATCGACGCTGACTTTGACGTTTCCGACTCCGATTCGTGGCAGGTTGTGGATCCGTCCGATTCCGACGACGGAGACTTCTCCTACGGTGACGTCACCACCACCGACGATGACGTCGGAGACGAAGAAGTTGCGTCGGATGTCGATGATCTCGTTCGACAACCGTACGGATCTCCGTCTTCTGATATATCGATGCAGTCTCTTGTAGATGAAATCAGTTATCACTATCAGGTAATTAGGTTTTCGAGATTTTGTTACTTATTGTTTTAATCTAACAGGAAGTGAAAAATGCATGTGAAATCTGAGATTTTTCGTTCGAGATTTAGTGTGTGTGTGTGTGTGTTTAGAAATTTGTATAATTCGTTCGAACAAGAAGTGCAAAACGTATATGAAATCTGAGATTTTGTTACTTATAATCTGATATTTCCGGTGTGTGTATCTTGAAATTTGAAGTTAAATCTGAGTTTATTTGTTCTAACAGGAAGTTAGAGACGCATATGAAATCGAAAACAGTAGTCACAATCAGGTAATTAGGTTTTCGTGATTTTGTTACGTGTAATATGATACTTTCGGTGTGTGTTTTGAAATTTGGAGTTAAGTTTGAGATTATAGGAATTTAGGTTTTCATGATTTTGTTATTTGTAATTTGATAGTTTTCAGTGTGTGTTTTGAAATTTGGAGTTGAATCTGAGATTATTTGTTAACAGGAAGTGAAAAACGCTTGTGAAATCGATGACAGTCATCGAACGGTTGATGATGATACGGTTGTGAAAGACGGTGGTTTGATCGACGTTGAAGATGATCCGTACGAAGAAGATAATGATGTTGATGATGATGAGGAGGATTTGGATGATGAATTGGTGCCGAGATGGTTGAATAATAAGTTCGAAAGGCAGAGGATGAGGAAATTGGGGAAAAGAGCGTATCCGAAGATGAAAAAGTCGAAACGATTGGCTAATCAGTACAACAAACCTGGATGTGTTCATGGAAAGCATGGATTAGGAATGAAGCACAATCTCGTCTGGTAATTTTCGATCTGGATGGTTTGGATTGTGTGAATTTGATGCTCGATTTGAATGATTTGATGATTGTATCTGTTAATTTGAAATGTACAGTAGTTAATTTAGGGTTCATTGGTTAGTTAGGTTTGAAGTTGGTTACTTTCAGTTTCAGTTCTGCAATGTACATATGATTTACCTGATCAAATCAAACTTCTAAATGCATTCTCATGTGGTTTCTTTTTGAATGCTTATTTTAATCCGGTTTTGTTTGATCATCATTGACAAAAGTCGATTGTTTGAGTGATTTCTATAAACATCATCATTTGACAATCTATCTGCACCGACGGGTTAAAACCATGTAGTGCTACGGGATAAGTTAACCGCTTGGTTTCAAAAAGCTCGCCTGAAGTGCAAACCTCAGCGCCTTATGTAGCCTGAGGCGCAGGTTGTACAGAATCAGATAAATTAAGTCGTTTGTTTTAAACGAATCAGATAAAGCTTGAGCAAACCGATAAGAAACTGTTGATGCTTGCATCTTCTGTCCTAAATTTGTCGGCCGATTCGGTTGTTGAGATGGGTCCGGATCCGGTGGTTCAGCCGCAGTCTGGTCATAACATTGGATGTTATGCCTATCAATCAACGGATACCACATATTTAGGCAGAAATTGTAGGTGATATGTTGGGCACTTTCCGGTCAATTGCCAAACAAATGGATGGTTTAGATGCAATCAAGTAGGATAAACGATAAAGATAACGATTTGAACATGTATGGTAACGGTTTAAAAAACATGTGAGCTTTTAGACTGGATATATGAAGTTGGGCCGGGTCATCCAAATATCTATTTTGACAGAATGAAATGTGAAGTTACAAGGTATTCTTATGAGTAAAATGCACGGATAGTCCCTGTGGTTTTGCAAAGTTTCACCTATAGTCCCCAGCTTTTGGAAATTACACTCATAGTCCCTGTGGTTTATGACTTTGTTTCTCGGATAGTCCCTGGGTGTAACAGACGTTAATTAGCAACGTTAAGTGTGGTCATGTGCTGAACATGTGAGGGTAATTTCGTCCATTAATGTATTAAACCCTCCTTCCACCTGTTTTTTTATAGCCCACTGAATCATTTTCCCCAACCCTAACCTACATCAAACAGAATCTTAATCAGTTCTGAGTTCAACACCCTGATCCTGATCGACAAAAATGGTGCTGTGCAATTGTGGAGAAGAAGCAAAGTAAACAACGGAGTAGCCTCTTTTGACGCTTCTCCCAGTCGCAGCAGGCCAGTGGAAATATCCACAACGAATGAAGATACTCAAACCCTTTTCAAACCCCTCAATTTTGCTCTAAATCTTATCATAAACCAACCCTTTACAACATATCCGTTCATTCTCATGATTATGATTGCTAGATTCTGATCATCTGCTTCCGATCTATTGAAATATCTCCTGTATTATACTCCGAAAAGATGAAATTGAGCCTGGTGTGGAAACTAGGGTTTGGATTGATTCTCTTATTAGTTGTTATTAATCAGTATGTACAAGCTGCTCCTGCTTCTGGATCGTCGTCTAGAGAAGCGTATGTAACTCTCTTATATGGTGATGAGTTCCTGCTTAGAGTTCGTGTTCTTGGAAAGTCTATTCGGGATATACCAAAACGACCAGAGATATGGTCGTTTTGGTTTCTGATGGTGTTTCAACCTATGCTAAGAAGCTCCTCAAGGTTTCTCATCTTAAACTTGTTATCCATGTCATATTTCTCATTTGGTTTTAGAACGAAATTAAATTGTTTTATGTGTTTAAATGGTAGGATCATGTTGATGTATTAGATATATACATGTGTTAATTTTATATTAGTTTGTTAGTTCTTCTCCACAATTGCACAGCACCATTTTTGTCGATCAGGATCAGGGTGTTGAACTCAGAACTGATTAAGATTCTGTTTGATGTAGGTTAGGGTTGGGGAAAATGATTCAGTGGGCTATAAAAAACAGGTGGAGGGAGGGTTTAATACATTAATGGACGAAATTACCCTCACATGTTCAGCACATGACCACACTTAACGTTGCTAATTAACGTCTGTTACACCCAGGGACTATCCGAGAAACAAAGTCATAAACCACAGGGACTATGAGTGTAATTTCCAAAAGCTGGGGACTATACGTGAAACTTTGCAAAACCACAAGGACTATCCGTGCATTTTACTCTATTCTTATTTGCAAAGGACAATAAGGCATTAAGGTGTCAATTCACAAAATAAAATATCCTGTTGTTTGAGCACATGCCCTCAGCCCTCATATTATTAGACTTCTTTTGTTTGATTAGCTTAAAGTTCCCAATAAAGCACAACACATGTGATTTTCAAAATATAAAATCCGGTAATACGAAGACGGAAGATGTGTATTTTTTTATCATTTTTTTAGATGGCTTCCTAAAAGCTTTTACTCAAATGTCTCTATTGTGATACTAAAAACTGTTATTTATAATTATATATTATGCTAACTAAAATAAACCATCTATTGATTTTATCTAAAAAGAGTTAACTGTCATTTCCGTCCTTATGGTTTGTTCACTTTTGCCATTTCATGCCAATTTTAAAAAAAATGCACCAGTTTCCTCCCTGACATACTAGAAATGTGCCACTTCAGTCCAAAAATTAAAACCCAGTTAAGTCAGACATGTTAAATGAAGGGTATTATTGTCAATTCTATATCTTTTATTTTCACCTTATTTACGAATTGACAATAATACTCTTCATTTAACCTGTCTGACTTAACTGAATTTTACTTCTTGGACTGAAGTGACACGTTTCCAGTATGTCAGGGAGGAAACTTGTGCATTTTTAAAAATTGGCCTGATATGGCAAAAGTGAACAAACCACAAGGACGAAAATGATAGTTAACTCAAAAAGTGTAATTTTCTAGTTTCTGTTTGGGTAATTCACTTACCATAAACAAAAACAAAATGAGATTTCAAAGCCTTGTATTATAGTCATTCCCTTTTGTTGTTGTGGAGAATAAGAAACAAACTGTTTATATATGTTTGCAACAACAATAAGGTGTGATAAGCACTTAATATATAATTAATTGTAAACTATCCAACCAACAACGGTATAAGTATCGGTCAACTGCAACTACAGTACCGATGTTGGTCAACCGCGGTCAACGGCAACAACGGTAGAGACCATCGAATCAACACCGCATACATTATGGCCCTTGCATATCTTGTAATATCCGTTTTCTCCCCATTTTGGACCCCACGAATTCTTGATGATCCAATATGGTTTGTCCTTCATTCTAATAGGTGAATGTCCACCCGAACCATACCCGACCATTAACACGCCATGGTCTAACCTCTTTGAGCATACGTAAGGACACGATACTCCCCCAACATAGGTTTGCATGTAAACCGCATTAATAGCCACTGCATATGAACAACACAAGTTATATTTTACTTGATCCCGTTGGTTAGCAGGATACTGACATGAAATCAGTAGATATCAAAGGAAATTATGCGTACCAGCAAGAGGACCATGTTTGACGAGATTAGCGGCAATCTGATCTTCGTCGAGGGACACGACACTGAAATTACGGACGGATGCTACAACCTTATTTTTATCAAACTTGCAGCTCCCGCCGTCGGTTCCTGTGTATGGATAGTCTTCTTCCCTCATAAGCCCACCGGCTTTGAGAGTGTACTCGAAGGCACTGTTCATAAGACCTCCATTGCACCCGGAATCACATGATTCTGGTTCTTCTGGATCACACTTCAGATAATACCAAATTTCAATCATTGAGTTTGAGGCCAAACCATAACCCATAAAAACTGAGCCCACTTGTAACTCATGGTTTGGTTATGCTTCTTTTTCCTTTTTTTTTTTTTTTTTGATAAAAACAGATTTTTATGCTTCAGTTGTTATAGTTAGATGCTTATAAATAACTGAATTAACCAAACAAACATCATTAAAACCAACTTTTATAGTTTTTATTTTTTTATTAACAATATGCTATATCAGGTTAAGTTATAACTATTTTATAGATAAAATAGTCTAACCATCTTTTTCAATAACAATATGAATTGCTAAACTAAAACTAATCATTTATGAAAATCCAAAACGCGAATTGTTGGTTATATAAGTAGTAGATGTAAACACCAGTTTTTGGTCCCAAACCGATTAGGTTTTGGTCAAACAAAGTCAAAACCAGTTTGGTTTCGGATGTTCACTTCTAGTTATAGCCTATAGGTTCAGTATTTTCACCAATAGCCGAACTAAACCGACCCATGAATAATAGAAGAAACACAAAACAATTTAAGTCAAAAGACGCAAACCTCATGGTCACAATCAACAAGTTGTTGTTCACTAAGGCTTTGAAGCTTCCCCGTAGCAATGAAATTCGCACCTTCTAACGCCCCAGTCGTACTAAATGACCAACACGACCCACACGAACCCTAATTCACATTCACATTTTCAAATCAACATCCAATAACAACAAACAAAGAAACAAAATACTGTAACCAATTCAAAACAATATAACAACAATTAAACAAAATACTGTAACTAATTCAAAACAATATAACAACAAATAAACAAAATAATGTAACTAATTCAAAACAATATAACAAAAATTAAACAAAATACTGTAACTAATTCAAAACAATATAACAACAAATACCTGATCCTTGACATCAGTAACCGCACCATGATCTCTCCAATCAAAATCCTCCGGCAGATCAGTCGTCGGAAGAATCGGAGCTTTTCCGGCATCGTCCGGAAACCGGAGACGAGATCTCAATCCGAGATGCTTCCGGAACTCTGATGACGTCATATCGGAGAACTGAGTGACGCCATGGACGGCCGTTGGATCTAGCTTCTGGTGACGCTTTGCAAGGCGCATGTTAGCCTTGAATACGGAATATCTGTAATCGTGCTCCGCTTCTGACGCGTACGATTTGCCGAACTTTCTCTTGAATGCGCCGAAGAGGTTAGGGATCTCCGGTGAACTCAACGGCTGATCTTCATCGTCGGTCACTTGACGGATGATGACGTCATCTCCGAAACCGGCTAAATCACCATCACCGTCGCCGGAGACGAAAGAGGAAACTGTGAGTAGAGAAATCGCGAAGAGAAGAACGAATCGGTGATCCATAACTCGATTAATCGGAACTTCGCCGGTGGAATTTTTGCCGGTGACGTGAAGAGCGTTGGATGTTTAAACTGAGGGTGAGAGGACACGTGGAAGGGTTTATTGGTGGAGGTTGCTTATTGGGTCGGTTATTGTTTATTCGGATGCATAAAGCGGGAAAAGGGTAGTCGGTTACGTGGAATCGAGGGTTCCGTTAGGATAATGATTATTTCAAATTTAATCGAATTGAATGAAACAAATATATGCTTGTTAAAGTCTAATTAAACTAGATTGTTTCTTAATTATTTGCTAATATAATAATAATAATTTAAAATAGAACGCCAAAGAGTTCTACTCTAAAGGCAGCGAGGGCCCGGTTAAGACAATATAGTCTGGTCAGAGTGGGACAACGAGCCTTTCCAATTTAGAGAGTGATAACCTGATACAAGAAGGTCGTCGTTAGAAAAAAAAACTTGGTGCTGAAGTGATTTTTTTCTCGGGAAAAATAGTGTGAATTCAAATGTTTGTAAGTGTAAAATTAAGTAGTATTTATGTCTAAAAATTGCTATTAACAAAAGGAATGTCTAAACTATGTTTAAAAATATGTTATATGTATATTAATAAGTTTATCATACATGATATTAGTTTTGATTGGGTGGTAAATGTTTTTGTCTCTTTAAGAGTAAATAAGGGTACAATTCTCGCATGTAGTGTTGTAGTAATCGCTAGTCGGGCGGCGGGGTGAAGACTAACGATTAATCATGGATTAATCGTAATTAATGGGGATTAATTTGATTCATCGGCGACTAATCAGAGATTAATCGACACCTAGTCAGAATTTTTACAACCATGCTTGCATGTAGTAGATTATCTTTAATTTGGTGTAGAGCAACATTCGCCTTTCAAAAAATAAAACATAACATTACATTAAAACATGACATCCTAATAGGTATTGTTTCTAAATGCACAAATCACAACTAATATAAAAGGCAACATTACATTAAAACATGACATCCTAATAGGTATTGTTTCTAAATGCACAAATCACAACTAATATAAAAGGCAAAAGCACTTTAACTTTTAAAAGTAGATAATTTAAATTGAAAATATGAAGTTTCACATTATCCTATATATTAATAAACCAACCTAATTATCCTTTATCCTATATATTAATAAACCAACCTAATGAATAGTAGTTGTCAAATCATAGTAATAGTAAACTTTCTTTATTGGTTCAATACATCCACTCACATATAACATATAGACACGTGACAAAGTTAATGAATAATAAAATGAAAATTTTGCAATACCCACCCGAAACAGTTGGACGAAAACACTTCTGGGCCCTTTGGCATCTTTTGTTGACTTTTTAATAACTTAAAAATTGTTTTTTTTTTATAAATACTTAAATATTAAAATCCACCCACCCGAAATACCCTCTCTTGGACAAACACCCCTACCCACCCACCCGAAACACCCTCTCTTGGACAAACACCCCTACCCACCCGAAACACTACCCACCCGAAATACCCACCCGAAACATCCTCCCTGGGACGAAAACACTTCTGGACGAAATGGAATGGTATCGAAAATACCGGTTACGGTACAGGTATATGAAGGTAAAAACTGGTAGCAAACCGGTACCAGGAAAGCAAAAGGTTGCTACCGAATTGACTTAAAATCTTTCGGTTCGGGAGATTCGGTACCGGTACCCAATACCATTTGCTCATCTCTGACCACGGGTTTCATACGAACAACATCATTACCATAAAACATTTTTTGTTGATTTTCTTTCGGTTATCTTATACTGTTTTTTTTTTCTACATTTTCTTTTTATTCTTGTCAGCGGTTCTGTGCGTAACGCGCTCGTAGTGATTTCAAAACACATGTAAACACAGACTAAATGACAAAAGAAGTTCGCCGCAACGCGGCCATAGTAATAAACCTAGTTTTAACTTTATAATACACGTTCATGAGTTGATGCATTTTCAAAAAGAAAAAGAAAAAAAACACCATAACTAAACTCTAACCAAACCCATTTTTATAGTCGAGTCTGCATGGTATCGAGTGTCCACTGATCTCATTTCCTTCCCCATGGTGTTTAGCTTATCTGCGATAAACTTAATGAATAAACACATCTTTCTAAGATTCGAAGCTATAAACATTTGTTCACGATGTTTAGTGATCCTGGTTTGGACCATGGCATTTAGCGATGAATATATCGTATTATATCATATCATGAAAACACTAATGTCTTAAGGACTATTGACATGACCGTGTCGTCCCGATCAGTCAAAAACCCAATTAAACCTAGGTAGCTAGGGTAAGTCGGGTATCGTATCCACGAAGAGCAGGTGGACAGTATCGCACAACCCGTTCGATTAGTTAGACTATTTACAAACAATGTACAACGTGATTATGAAGTTTGCTAATTTTATTTGTTCAATTGATTAGAAAATAAATTGGAGTGAACCGACAATGGGGATTATCTAAAACACTTGTGATGAACTAAAATTGCAACTAAAATACTAACTAGAAAGTTGAAACAAGAAATGAGAATACGGATCACACCCGGTTCGATAATTGCAAGACCTAGGGTTTCTACATGTTTTAACTTGATTCAATTGCATATAGTGATTAACGGATTACTATCACGAAGCTTAGGTGCCAATTGCTATCAACGGCATAGACAACGGACCGTAATGCACTTCGTTGCCTCGGACATGTAAATCCTAACCTACGATAAGGCATAAGTGCACAAATTCATTTCGCAAAGTCATAACTTTATCATCGTTCGACAATTCACAAATTCAATTCAAATGCACGACAATTATCATAAGTTTCAAATACTAAACAATTTGTCACAAAACCAAATTAAAATACAAATGTATAAACCCTAGAAATCTTACAACATCTACACCGGGGTGAAACCGACGAGACTAGCCGCTCATTGTTGAATGGACGCGATCACAGGCTTGAGATAGTGATGAAGACATGATTGGTATGGTGTTGTGCTTGATCGATGATGATGTATATTGATGTTAAGTTCTTCGATCCCCTCTTGGTGCCGTCCTAATATTTTTCGTGGATCCAGATAGGTTGTTCCGAGCCCAAAGTCTCTTCGATGTTGCTGCCCAATAATCGGTGATACAGAATGATAATGTTGGGCCGATTGTTGATGGTGATGATGAGTGGTTATATAAAAACCAAAAATAATGAATGTTGCTCTCAAAAGTTGTGTTATTGTTGCTGCCAAGAGTCAGAGATCATGTAATGTTTAGAACATCATAAAATCCCTCCAAGTAATGGCTGCCTATCTCCAAAAGGCTGTTGTATGCGTCCCCCACATGGCTGCCTTGTTATCGACCCAATAAAAAATATCCAAATCTCATCCCACATGTGCCGTGAGTTAGGGTTGTTGGCCCATTTTACCTTTGTATTCATCGTTGAATGATGCTACACAATTTAATTAATTCACATTTAAGATCAATTCAACTACAAAGTAATTAGACAAATTAGTTTCAATTGAATCATTTATTTTTTGAAAGTTACGAAACTAAAGTAATTTTACTTTTCCCTTTTTTTTTTTTTTTTTTTTTTTCTATTTTGTATTTTGATTATTATTTATTTTGTCCTATTGTTAGATTAATATAATCATTTTAGCTCGTTTTATTATTTAACCAGCAAAGTATAGAACCGATCAAAGTGGTATCTTTTGTAACAATATCGATGCATATTACTATGATTAATATAAACTAGAGTGTACATAAAATGCACCGATCAACTATATAGTGTATTATTGTCAAGCCACCAAAACATTGTGTACGAAACACCAAATGATTTTGCTGTCACAGACAAACTAAGAACTTATCAATACTTACATGATTGTCACTATATATGAAGAATTTAAGAAAGCTATAGCGAGACCGGACCCATATTAATGAGCATAAGTTGTTGGTTTTATGGCATTTTTTAAATACCATCTTTACATTTTTTTTGTTTAAATGTATTCTATATTGGTAGGGTTGTTCACGAGCCGAGCCGAACCGAGCGGCCCTTTGCTCGTGCTTGGCTCGTTTACAAACCGAACCGAGCGGAGCGGCTCATTTAAAACCGAGCATCAAATCAAGCGAGCATTTTTCGAGCAATAAAAATTCCGAGCGAGCGTCGAGCGAAGTTCGAGCGATTTGGACAACCGTGTCACCCAATTTAAATTTGCTAAGAGAGATTGTGACAATGTTGGGTCTCAAGTTTTTATGTCTTTAAAAACAAGAACATTTCTTGGTATAATATTTTTCTTATGAATAACAATGTTGTGGCTGACGAGACGAAGATCATATTGCAAGAACAATTACGTTGGGAGCAGGGGACGATCGACTTAGGGTAACGACATGAAACATTGAGGCGATGAACAGACTGTCGTTTATTGGTTTAGGGTTTAACTTTTAGTTTTGATTTCATTTTTTTATTGGCGTGGTTGGGCTAGTACATATAGATATAGTTGTAAATTTGTATATAGTTGATCAAAATCTAATAGATTGGTACATATAAAATTATAAATTTAATTTATATTTAAGTATATATGTATGTGTAAGTGTGTGTATATTTATATAGGTGTATGTGTGTATATATATGTATAATTTATATTTGTGTGTATATATATGTGTGTGTATACATGTTTATAGATGTATATGTATATGTATATATATACTAATTAAAATAATAATTCGAGTCGAACCGAGCCGAGCGGACCTTTGCTCATGCTTGGCTCGTTTACAAAGCGAACCGTCAGAGGGTGTACCGCAAGGCTAAGGTCTCAAATCCTCCCTTTTGTTCTCCCGACTTAGCTCTCTCTTTAAACTCTTTCTATACACACATATATACACACACGTATCCGTGAGGCACATGTACGTACGCTACTGACTTGACCGTCAGAGGGTGTACCGCAAGGCTAAGGTCTCAAATCCCTTCTAATGGACTTTTCTCTATATTGCATCAAGCTCAAGAAAGGCTTGATCCGGATCCAGTCCATACAAGTCCAAGGCCCAACCCCAATAACCAATGTAGAGAAACAAATCTTAATTGAAAAAGAGGTAATACAAGTCCAAGGCCCAACCCCAGTCCATACACATAAGAAGACAAAATAATGGCTTAAATCTTAATTGAAAAAGAGAAATACAAGTCTAGAGAAAAAAAAAAAGGTAATACAAACCTGCACAAGAACACTTCAATCCACAACCAAACAACATATATAACACAAACATAGAACTAAAACTTTCCTTCTTTAGTAGTTTTATTTACATTGGTACGATAACCAAACTTTTATATCTCATCATGTGGATGTAAATAGAAGACAGAGTATACTGAAAACCACAACCACTATGCAGAAACGAAAAAAGTAGTCTAGAATAGAAGCTCGACAATTGCACACCGTTTTACCACATCCGTAGCAAAATTTAACTCCACATCTGTACCAAGTTTAATTCAAAATCATAATTAAATTATCCATAAATACAAAATAAATAAATAAATAAATAAACAGAAAAATCATATCATATATAGTGTGTTTGGGAATTCTAGTTAAAACAGTTTATCTGGTCGTTGCTTTTCAAAATAAGCATACTGGAATAAACTGCTTATTCAAAAGAAGCTGTATGAATAAGTAATAGGGGCGGTAATATTTGATGCGACCCAAGATACACGTTTTGGGTTGGTGAACACTGCCTGTTTATTAAAAAGGTGTCGTTTAAAAAAAATGTTAAACAGGTGAACCCGAACACAACACAAAAAACATCTCATTATTTCCAACAATTTTTTTATTAGTTCTAACTACCAAATCTTTGTTCATTTTCTGTTGACTCCTCGAGCTAAATATATACAACCAAGTTTCTTGACTACAAAAATGAGAGCTAAGGGAACAAAAATAATTAAAAAGACATCAATTACAAAAATGTTCATTTGAGCTTAGCTTGATTAAATTGTCACAAATGAACGTTAAACGGGTAGACCCCGAAACACGACACAAATACATATCCATGTCGGGTTCAGATTCACCTATTCAACCCAACCTTAAATCTATCAACCCACCAACCCGACACAGTTGACACCCTTAGGGGACTGGGGGTGGTGCGTGATGGAACTCCCATCACTCGTGGAAAACTTTAGCACATTGCCGCCACCACCTCCCATCACTCGTGAACTTTACCACTCGTGGAGTTTTCCACGTGTTGATGTGTATTCCGTGATAATTGATGTGAGGGGGTGTGGGGGTTTATTGTTGGGTGTTGTGAATGATGACCACCGCCATTAAAAAAGGTTGTGAGTGATGAAATAATGGTTGATGACATGGCGGAACTTGATTGGATATTGTGAGTGATGGAATTTGTACCACCCCCAGTCCCCTTATCCAATGGCGGATCTAGAAGAAAAATTCAGAGGTATCCTAGAAAATTATTTGGACCTAGGGGTATCCTAATACTTGCTCAAGGATATCAGATACATAAAAGGAGGAAGATAAAAAATATTATTGCACTAATTTTGCACTTCACCGACACTGTTGAGGGGTAGCCCAGGCTACCCTTAAGTATTCATAGATCCGTCATTGCCTTTATCCGAATCCAGTTAGAAAAGATCCCACAAATCATACACTTTCTTCAAATTTCAGATAGAATTTACATAATCTAACAGGGGACTGCGGAAATTTTTAATATATGTCCCCAAAAAACATTCAGTAATATCACAATAATATTATATAAAACAGAATCTATCTATATATATATATATAATAAAAATGAAACAGAATGAACAGTTGAATTATTAAATTAATATTACAATTAGATTATTAAATTAATATTAGAATTAGATTAGAATTATTTAAAATTACTAACATGATTAAGAGATGAGCAAATGGTATCGGGTATAGGTACCGGTCTCAAATTTACCAAACCGGTGTATTTTTTGTACCGGTTCCGCACAGATATTCACCGGTTTTTACCCTCAAATACCGGTGTCATACCAATACCGACCTGTACCGAACCGTGCCATACTAGGTATATTCGGTACCGGTACCCACTTTTGGGGATTTCGGTACCAGTATTTTAGGTACCGGTTGGTAACGAGCTCATCAAATCCTGTAGCAACGCAGCAATGCAAGTAATTGCACCGTTTAGATTACTTTTCATACACTAAGTAAGTAAACTGTATTTCGTTTGAATGAGGTTTTATATACACAACAACTTATTTTGCTTTCTTTTTTGTCTTTTTCTGTAATGAATGAATTGTAGCATGTAAAATTAACTTGGATATTTAGAATATTGATGAGCAAATCGTATCAAATCCTGTAAACGAACCGATATCGTATCGCCAATTTGGTACCCACCTTTTGGCGTTTTCAGAATCGTTACTTTCGGTTCGACACCGGTCTAGCACCATACCTGTATTTATTGATTTTTACCTTCAAATACCATACCGTATTGTACCGAGCATTTTCGATGCCGGTACCTAATTTCGATGATTTTCTGGATCGGTACTTTCACTGCCGTTACCGGTACCGAGCTCTTCCATATTTTAACGTGTTAGCACCGTAATAACTGAACTGAAAACAACCGAATTTCCAACGTGTAGGACGTGTGAGTCCTATTATTATATATTAGGTTATTTAAAATCGTTTTTTTATGACGGAGTAACTATCCTTACCATGTCATTTTATTTATGTTTTGATATTCGGTATCTGTTTGCCGTTGCTGACACGCCTTTTGTAGTCATTGGGTCCCGCCGCAACGCTCGGGCGGAAAATAACTAGTTGATTATAAAGATATATGCACAATAAATAATGTGATGTTGAAACAATACCTGCATCTAACAATGAAGCAACCTTTCACAAGCTCAACACAATGTCTACACTTAGGACATCTCATCCACTTCTTCCTCTCCGAAAGAAGACCAAAAGCGACATCGTTTCGATCCATAATCTCCCCAGTCTCATCACACCTGTAACCAGCATGCCACGGAACCTTACACCGAAAACAAAACGGTTTCTTACAGTTGGGACACACACATTTTTTTAAACTAACTCCACGTCCACCACACTCATTAACAACCAAAGCCGAGCAGTCTCGGTTCGGGCAGTAAGCCCTGTCAAACTCTAACACTGCAGAGTCACAAAGTAAGTCACACCATTTGTTAAACAGTTGGTGTGAAACTTTTGGCTGGCATGATAACGGGTCGAGTGAGTGATCGCAGGTTAGAGCTGGGCATTTGATATCGGATACGTTGTCTTCGAGCTTCACTTGAATGTACTTGATCATACAATCTGTGCAAAAGGGGTGAGTGCATTTGTTACTGTTGTTGAATTTCTTGTTGGGTTGTGTTACTGGTTCTATGCAAATCTCACAAGTGAATGTGGATGATGATGATGAATTTTGATCTTCATGTTGTGAATTTTGTTGGGGTTTTTGTTTTTGGATTACATTCCCCATCTGCAAGAATTTGCAGTGAGGTTACACTGAGATTCTAATGGAAGTATAAAGAGCAAGAAAGGTATAAAGTGAGTGGGATGGGATTTACATTTGAAGTTTCCTAGAAATTGTGGTGAAAGTCACAAGTTACTTAGCTATGGGCTCCTTAAAGTGTCATGATGTACGTAGTGAGACTTTAACAAACTCATTTTTGAATTAACTTGTTGTGAGTTAACTTTTTTTTAATGATCGGAGTATCATTATGTCACCAGCGGAACCACTCGATTATATCCATTTTCAATAGGTTATAATGCCTACAAATTCAAGAGAAAACCCGATAAATATGGGGAAAACCACCTTCTGGGAATCGAACCCAAGACCTCATGGTTCACCCTCAAGATATTACTAGTATATAATGTAATGGGCTCGGTGTGAGTTAACTCTTCCTGTCTTTCGCACCCTATAAGGACTTGGCAAAACCCTCTTAGGCGCCCCTCGTTGGCTAGCATGGGATGGTGTTGCGGGCTTTAAAGCGTTGAGGTTAAAGTGAGCGCTAGCCTACACCACCTAGCCTTTATTATTATTATTATTATTATTATTATTATTATTATTGGAGGTTGGTTTTTGATAATAAAAGTGACTAAATATGTATTTAGGAAAATATATATTTAGATGTCACCATGTGTGTGATTATTTGTATATTATGTGTATTAGTTATATTATTTTAGAATATAACTCACCAAAATACCAAGAAATACAATACCAAATATTACCAAAAATTCCAAGAAATAAATATACAAATTATACCCAAAATATTGGAGAAACCGAACAAGGAATATAACTTACAAAAATATTCCGGAATTAGATTCGTAAGTATATTTTGGTAAACGGTATTTTGGAAACCAAGAGAACAAAAATATGATTTTCATAAGTATTATAAAATAGATCATATTTTTTGCAAGAAGAAAATATATTATTTTTGGGTAAGAACAATATATATATATTTTCTTAGAATTATTAGAAAATATATTATTTTTGGGAGAAAATATATATTTTCTTAAATAAACATAGAATACCTTATTTTTGGGTGAAAAATAGATTTATATATATATATATATATATATTCTAAGTTAAACCTGAAAATATAGTACTTTTGAGATTAAATGAAAATACAAATATTTTTACCAAAGGAAAAATTATAGATAATTTTTCTATGCAAGCTTTCTTAAAATATATATTTTGAGAATATATATTAGTGGATTTTTATTAGAAATATTATTCCGGAAAGTTTAATACAAAAATTGAGTATAAGAATACTTAGTAAATACGGCAAAAATACGTATTCTCGTACGTACAAATACGCCGGAATACGCCACCGACACTTGGCAAAAATACCCAAGGTTAAGAATACGAGTACGAATACACCCATCATTGGGGAAAGTTATACATGTACAAGTACAATATGTGGCAAATATATTATTTTAACTAATATTCCAAAATTTAATAAATATAATTTAAGTTATAATATTTATTATTTTAACAAATAATTATATACTTTGAAATATTATAATATACATCAATGATGTAACTCAGAATACACCAAGATTTCCAAAACAAGTCCTAATGAACAACTAAGACAAAGAGTCGTTACACAACCTAAACGTCCAATAAAAACACGGCACTTGTGTAAGTAGTTGTACGACTCGTAGGAGGACCTTTGAATATACGAGATAGCAGGACGCAAACTTGTGAGTTCATGTCTCCCTTTTCTCTTACTGTTTTCGGATTTATAACTCTCGGGGGTGGAATACATGTTACATATGTATAAATGGTATGATTTGGCTATGAAATGAATTATAGATCATGTGAGCATAGATTGAAATTGAAATGCCAATAACTTTTATAAGAATTTTGGACGAAGGTTAGATCTAACGGGTACGGCCGAGCCCCACTCATGGTCCTTATGTGACCACTTGAGTGCTTTGGTGTCCCAGTCGAGGTAATTCGACAACGGTCAAGAGTAATTTGACACAGTCAAGGTAAATTGACACAGTCAAGGTGAATTTGACACAGTCGAGGGGAAATTCGACACAGCCGAGGGAAATCAACGAGGGTATAAACCTACTTATTTTGAGTGCTCCCTATATCTTCACATACATTAATGTCTTTGCAAAACATTAATTTGATCTGTTCATAGATGCTTTTCATACCTGTTTCCAAAGGAGTCTATCAAACGTTTACATGATTATCAGTATTTATACGAAACGCATGAACTCGCTCAACTTTTGTTGTTGTTTTCAAAATTACATGTATTTCAGGAAACAATTTGGATCATGGGCGCTGGTGTTGTTTCAGGATAAGAATAACAAGTTTAGATGTCATCCACTTTTGTTGGTTTGTAACTTAATCAGAGGTTGTGTCGTTTGAAACTTAATTGACTGGTGTTGTAATATTTTAAACTTTATGAATGGATGAACATCATTTTGGATCATATAGTTGTTTATTATAATTGAATGCAATGATATTGAACAAGTCACACATCATACGCTTCCACAAAAGTCAGGGTGTGACAAAATCGACTTCGTCTACGTTTTACGTAACGTAATACCATTAAGGATGAACCCACCGCTTATGAGCAAACAACATCGTTCTTGGTATTTTTCCATAATGAAAACGGTATTGGTGTTCGCTTTTATATTTTTCTACACGCCAAACCAATAATGACTAAACTCTTGCCGCGTTACCTGGAGAAAAAACGATCACGCTCCCATCACGAACCGATTATTATTTAAGATGTCTTTGAGGTTGCACATGTATTCTATATTGATGTCTTTCAAGATGATAATTACAACCAATTTTAAATATAAAATTATAGGAATCTATACTATATAATAAAAGAAACCAATTTAGGGACACATGTCATTCATTGGAGCCATCTAATTTTTCTCTCCTACTTAATTATAGATAATTAATATTAATTAAAAGATAATTATAAAATTAAATTTAATATAAATTTAAACAATTAGTATAGGAGATAATTTAATATTTTGAAATTTTTATTAGATTTCAAATATATTTATCCTGAAATTAAAAAAAGAGGTACACTAAATATAAATTAATATAATGTAAATGATTGATTTATTTTATTAAACTAAAGTAGTTAAGCGTAGAACTTATTTCAAAAATGTTTATAAAAGGTAAACAAAAACATTAATCAATGTTTATTGGTTCTATACTTTTATTTTCGTGTTCAACTCTCAACTCAAATACGGTATTCACTATGTTTACGTGGCATTTATAAGAACCATCACCGCAATCACCTCATCCATCATATATCGAGTATATTCGTTCGTTTTTTAAAGATATATTTTTTTATTAAATTCATTCAACCCGTATAATAAAAGAGGTTTTTTAAAGATATAATATTTTTATTATTTACTATACAAAATTGCATTTATGCAACTCGTGTAATACACCTGGTTTTTAATAAAAATAACTTTTTTTATTATGTGGTATATAAAATTAGATTTATTCAATCCGTATAATACACAGGGTTTATAAAGATATAACAAGATATAACTTTTTATTGATTGATATATAAAATTACATATGCTCAACTCATACAATACATGAGGTTCTTAAAAATATAACTTTTTCATTATTTAATATATAAAATTAAATTTACTCAACCCGTACAATACACGGGGTTCTTAATGATATAACTTTTTTTATTATTTAATATATAAAATTACATTTATTCAACCCATGTAATAAACGAGGTTTTAAAAGATATATTGTTTTATTATTTGGTATATAAAATTACATTTATTCAACCTGTGTAATAAACAAGGTTTTTAAAGATATATTTTTTATTATTTGGTATATAAAATTACATTTATTAACCCGTGTATTACACGGGGTTCTAACCTAGTTGTATCATATATTCGCACATTCTATTTTTGTTGCATATGTGTGTACGTATTATATACGTATAACAACAAATAGAAAAATATGTAGATAAACAGCAATATAACTGTTTTTATGTATCACGGTTAATTAAAATCATAAATATTTATAACATTTTTTTATAATTAACTATTTAAATTTAAATTAGCTATGTATTCGAATTTTGGACCGGTTAATGCAAGCAAGAAGTACATATAATGAGCCAAAATCTTTTATACAATACATAATTCATACAAAGGCATAAGGAGCTTAAAAAATAAGCCCATTTCTCTGAAATTTCCACCGTAATAAAGCCAATAAAAACGGAATATGAATATGAGAGATTTAAGTAAATGAGAAAATGACTTGTAACCGAAAATTACAAATTAAGACAAAAGTAATTTTACATTTCAGAAAATACCCCTTATTTGTTCGTATACTGACCGACCCAAATTAGATGCAAAATGCGGTAAAGGGTAGTCTGTTACGTCTAGGATTGTGTTACAAAATGAAATAATTAATTTATATTTATTTATATTTATATATTTATATATATATTAATTAATTAACTCTTTAACATTTTGGAAGTGTGATGAACAGTAGGTATATATTATTTTGAATATCGAAATTGCAAATATGCCCTTAATTGTGAAATTGGAGCCAAACCAATTTACAATTTTGTCCCGCTTTAAAATAACGTTTTTGTCATCGGTTTAAATTACGCTTTTACCTCTGATTCAAAATAAAATTATGTTTTTACCCTCATTGAAAAATTACACTTTTGCCCTTGGTTCAAAATTACGATTTTGCCCCGTTTAAATTTACAGTTTCGCCATTAGTTTTGTTTGTCTTCCTCTCAGGTAATTTACGATTTTGCCATCAATTTAAATTTACATTTTTGTTATCGGTTTTGTTTGCTTTCCTAGTCAAATTACGATTTTGCCCCGCCTTAAAATTATGATTTTGCCATCAGTTTAAAATTACGTTTTTACCTCCAGTTCAAAATAAAATTATGTTTTTGCCCCCAGTGAAAAATTACAATTTTGCGTTTAAATTTACAGTTTTGCCATTAGTTTTGTTTTCTTCCTCACAGGTAAATTACAATTTTACCCTCAATTTAAATTTACATTTTTGTTATCGGTTTTGTTTGCTTTCCCAGTCAAATTACGATTTTGCCCTAGTGTATAAGTACATACACAAGATGGGGGCATAGTGCGAGGCAACTGCCTGGAACTCCCCCATTTGCCCAACCAATTTACGATTTTATCCCCGCTTTAAAATTACGATTTTGCCATCAGTTTAAAATTACGTTTTTACCTCCAGTTCAAAATAAAATTATGCTTTTGCCCATAGCTAAAAATTACAATTTTGACCTCAGTTCAAAATTACGATTTTGCCCCGTTTAAATTTACAGTTTTGCAATTAGTTTTATTTTTCTCCTTCCAGCCAAATTACGATTTTGCCCTCAATTTAAATGTACAATTTTGCCGTCGTTTTTCTTTGCTTTGCTTTTTCTTTTCTTTTTTGTCATTTTCGCTTTATGTATATACTATAGTTATTATTGCGCGAGACACTCAGTATATTTGTTCGATGCCCTTCATGGGAAATTTCTTTTTTATTACCTGCTGCTAGATAAAAGTATGAGTATCTATTATTTTTAATAATATTTTCCGTGATTTATTCCTTCTTCTTTTTTTCACTTTTACGTTGTTTTCTCTGCTTCTAAATTTGTAATTTTGTTAACCAACCGGTATGATATCGGTATTTACGGGTAAAACACCGGTAAGTAATGAACTGAACGAGTATCGTGCTTATCCCGTTACAAAACAAAACGAATCGATAACGTTCAAATTCCCCGCCGCGCAGCGCGGGGAATTTCACTAGCATACTATAATTTGAAACATTTTTTAGCTTCATGGTTTGTAGGGCTGGCATATCGTGTATACTCGTACACGATAAGACACGATACACGAAACGCCATACCCGAACACGACACGATAAGGTTTCGTGTCCTTTTTTTCAAACACGAACACGAACACGACACGATATACACGAAAATTACCTGTTAGTACCTGTTAACGAAGACTAGAATAATCACATATTTAGAACCTGTTTAGTGATACAAAACTCGCCAAAAGTTCACAAAGAGCTTAAATAATCCATAAACACCGAATACTTAACAAGTTTAAAACAAAAATCCATAAACGACAAATCACAAAAGACTTAATATTCAAAACATCCATTAAATTAGATAAACATACATAGGACTTCTTATCCTTCTTCTTTCCCACCTTCTTTTGAGAATCACTCATATTGAATTTCTTAATCTGTTAGAAAGCATACAATCTGTTAGAAAGCATACTGTGATTAACAAGAGGTTTTCATGTGTACAAAAAAAAAGTACAGTAAATTAACAAGAGGTTTTCATGTGTATAATAAAATTACCAAAGTTATAACATAAACTATAAACAAAAAAGTACCAAAGTTATCTACAAAAAAAAAAAAAAAAATCAAACTGTGATTAACAAGAGGTTTTCACGTGTACAATAAAATTAGGCAGATTTGTTCTTATGTAAAGCCATATATAGTTTGTCATTTGTAATATACAGACTTTTATGTTGCTTAAAATCCCATTAGTTAACTAATCATTTTCAAAATGGTGTGAAAACAGCAGTCAAATAAAGAACAATTTGTGAATCTAACTGTTGAACAATGTGTGAAAAGTGAAAACAACGGTCAAATAATATGAACAATGTGTGAATCTAACTGATGAACAACAATGTGTGAATCTAATCTAACTGATGAACAATGTGTGAAAACAACGGTCAAATAATGAACAATGTTCGAATCTAACTAGTTTTACTTGTGCGAATCTAACTGAATAATGTTCGAATCTAACTAAACAATGTTCGAACCTGCTTACTTTGAACTGCCGGCGGACAGGGGAGGCCGGCGAAGACAGGGGATTGCTGGATTCCGGTGCGGTGGAGCGGTGAAGCGGTGGATGCCGGTGCGGTTGAGGTTGTCGATGTCGGCTGTAACTTGAGAGACTTGAGAGAGATCTGATTAGGTCATTAGGGTTTTCTATGTTTTGAACTAAAGAAGGTTCCTGACCGTATGGCATTTGGCATATATCATATATATTTTATTTAATTAAAAATTTAAAATTAAAACCTTATCATGTCCTTAACATGTATATAACAGGTAAACAGGTATCTGACCTGTTTAGACACGAAAATTAACAGGTAGTTTCGTGTCTACCTGTTTAGTACCTGTTACCTGTTAAGGTCATACACATACATGTTAAGGTCGTGTAGGTTCGTGTCGTGTATTCGTGTATCGTGTAAAAATTGCCAGCCCTAATGGTTTGTACATTGTACAACAATGTGTTGTACAGTTGTTTTAAAAGAAACCATGTGCTTGATTTGTATATTTGATTATGGTTTTAAAAGAGACTATGTGCTGGATTTGGATGAAACGAGTAAAATGAAATTTGGGTTAGAACCGATGGGGCTTATATATTTAAACGTGGGACATGTTGGGCTTTCAATTTAAACGTTTAAGCTTAGGTTAGTGGGTATGGTGATGGACCATCCTTGGAGGATGATCTGCCACGTAGGCAGGTGCCACGTCATAGTCATTCCAATGATGGTCCATCCTCCAAAACTAGAGGGCATGGGAGGATAGTCCTAGTCATAGTCCTCCACCACTTTTATGTTTTTTTTATTTTTTTTAATCTTCAACTTTTTTTTTAACATTTAACAAATAAAGTAACAAAATATTTTCATTAATATTAAAAAACATTACATAAACTTAAAAAAAATTAAACTTAAAAAAAAAAAAAAAAAAAAAAAAACATAAACTTAAAAAAAATAAACTTAAAAATATCCTAATATATTAAAATAAGCTACTAGTCTTCGTCTTCTATGTCGTGGCCGGGTTCGTTTTGAGCGTTGTTCCAAATGTACTCCACCAAGTCCGCTTGTAGGTTATGATGTGTGTACTCGTTACGTAGAGCGAACATGTTCAAATCTTGTTGTTCCCCAGTAACTGGAACATAATTTCCAGTAGACGCGTTTTCGTCGTACTCGCATATCGCTCTACCTTCGTCTTCAATGACCATGTTATGAAGGATGATACAAGCGTACATAATGTGTCGTAACCTCTTTGGTGTTTGCGAACGTGCTGGATGTTCAATGATGTGCCATTTTGTTTGTAGAACACCAAAAGCCCGTTCAATATCTTTTCTCGCACCCTCTTGATACTTCGCAAACTTTTTTCTTTTGTCGTCTGTCGGGTGCGGAATAGTTTTAACGATTGTCGAGTACTTTGGGTATATCCCATCGGCTAGGTAGTAACCTCGCATGTATTCCACCCCCGAAACTGTAAAGCGTGTGTCTTGACCTGTACCCGCCACTACATCCTCAAATATCTGTGACTGGTATATGATGTTAAGGTCATTGAGCGAACCAGATAGACCAAAAAAAGCATGCCAGATCCAGACGTCGAAAAATCTCGGCTGGGTACACGGGTTCATCGGCAAAATAATCGGCTACTAGTTTAACGTGGCCGGCTATAAATTTAAAACGAAACATAAATGAAATTAATTATAAAATACATTTTCAAATCTATATAAAACATAAGGAAAAAAAAAAGTAAAATACCTTCTTGGTCTCGGTTATATTTTGCTCGTCTAGTTAGCCGTTGGGACGACGCTTCATCACCCGCCATGAAGACCTGAGCCGTGTTCATAATCATGTTGTGCATAATACCATCCTCTTCCGAAGATGATGAATACCACGTAGACGAAGACATAGAAGAAATTGAAGAAATGGGAGAAGGTAAAGACATGATAATTTTTTATAGAGAGATGGGGTGCTAGCGGGTAAAAAATGGTATAAAAATATATGAGTTTTTATAAAAATGGAAGAGGGGTTATATAATGTGAGAGAGATGTGAGATTGTAGTGGGTGAAAAGTTGTGAAAAAATGTGTAAAAGAGGTGAGTATTTATAAAAGTGAGAGTGAATTGGGTGTTTTTTTGATTTATTACCGTTTGAAAATATAATTTAAATTAGAAATTAATTTTTTTTTATTATAACGGTTACTTTTGGTCTTGGGCCCCACACTTTTTGACCGTTTGTAAAATGGAACCGGGGGGGGGGGGGGGGGGGGGGCACGGTGTTCAAACCGGCGCCGATCCAAGACTGTAGGGGGACGACCCCCATACCGTGTAGCGTTAATGAACGGTCGTTTAAGATTCAATGTGAAACGACAGTCACCATTCGGTGATGGACCTTACTATGTTTATAAGTTTTAATGACTACTGTCGTTTAAGATAAATAAACTGTCGTTGATAAGCCACTTCACTGTCGTTGGGTGTGAATTAATGTTGAACGATAGAGGAGTGAGGGCTTCAATTAGTTATAAGCAAGACTGTCGTTAGATGAAATTCTGAAGTATTATAATCATTTTCATTTGAAGTATAAGACTATGGGGTATGGGGCGGGGGTTGGGTGAAAACGCCCAAGTCAGCAGTTGCAGAACTAGCCCAAAAACTTAGGGGTATCCTATTTTTTTAAGATCAAGGGTATCCTTTATATAATGGAAACGGAGTTGAGTGGTATTTTTACATTACGGAAATGGAGTTAAAGGGTATTTTTACACTACGGAGATGGGGTTGAGGGGTAGCCCGTGCTACCCCTACTAACACTCTAAGTCCGCCACTGCAAGTCACCACCCCGGGTGGGCTTAGGTTTCGGTGTGGCCCCTTGGGCGGGGGATTCAGCCCGGGCGTTGGGCATGCCTAGCGGTCCTATGTGGCCGGCTATTATTGGCTTGTTGGATAGGGCATAGCGGGCTAGCTTAAATTTTAAATTATAACCGTTTGGCCAAGCAAAACGATTCAGCCACCCGCTATAAAAACCCCCAAACCCCACCGCCTGTCCCCATCGCTACCCCAACCCAAGTCACCCCACCTACCCGAACCGCTACCCACACACACTTGATCGATGGCGTCTTGGACTCACGAGGAAGAGCTAGCCCTTGTCACGAGCGTCGTGGACGCGATGAAGGGCCGCCAACCTGGGGAGACCCGGTACTGGCCGGAAGCTTTCGCTAGCTACCGGCACAAAGTGGGAAACGACCGGCACAATTTAAACGCGTGCCAACACAAGTGGCGGGAGCTACGACCGAAGCTCGATCGTTTCAAAGCCTACTACGACAGCGTCCCGGGCGGTGATATAAGTCACGAAGACCGGGTGGCGGTGGCAAAAATCGAGTTCCGGGGCAAAGAGCGGAAGGCCGGAAGCCGTTTGACAAGCTCGCCCTTTTCGAAATATACCTAACGCTTTAGGTTTTCTTTTTTTTTTTGTAATCCTTTTTTTATTTTGTAATCATTTTTTTTTGTAGAATTTTGTAATTTTTGGGAAATTTTAATAATAATTTTAGGTTTTTTTTTAAATTTTGTGTGTATTTTTTAATTTTAGGTTTTTTTTTTTGAATTTTGGCCAACCCACGCGGGCTAGCACGCCCCGCCATACCCCACGGACTTGTCACTCACCAGTGGGGGCTCGAATTTCACGTGTCAACCCATGCCCTAAACACCCGCCATTACATACCCCACGTTCTAAGGGTGAACGGGACACCATGCGGGGAGTGGGGCGGTGACCCAAGTCCCCGAGCGGGAACACCGCCGCCATCACCGCGGGGAGGGTATTCGGGGAGGGTTCACCGCTTGAGAGAGAGGAGAGAGAGAGGGGGTGATTGGTTGTTAATGTGAGTCTACCATTTTTCCACCAATCATATTTTTTCCTTCTTTTTTTATAAAAAAATAATTGTGTGAGAGGAGTGCCGCCATCAAATTGAGGGTGTGAGGGGAGTTAAGAGTGGAGTTGACGTGGTGCGTGCTTAGGGGAGTCCCCCGTTCACCGTAATGTAACAAAATACTTTCATTTAGATGGACAACAGTCTGCCAATGTCAGACAACACAAAGTACAACTGCTCCAGTCAGGTCTACCCAATCAGATTAAAAAATGAGTTGTAGTATTCCCACGACATTTTCCGGTGAGCTTGTTTGCTGGAAAAAAAATGATGAATTGTGTTTTTAACCTCAAAACTCAACAAAACTTGTACTTTTAATCATCTTCACTCGTTTTAACAAGTTTTAGCAAAGAACATCAATCATAACATCAATTTTTTTAGGTTTAATTCATCTTTTAATCCAAGAAAAATGGGTTTTGAGTTTTTGTCCAAAATACCTTCAAAAATCACTCCAAAACCTCACCAAGAACTCGGTTTTCAACAAGAAATCGAGTCTAAAGCCTTGATATCACTTGTAGTTCCTGATATCGAATCTCGAACATGGTGATTTCTTGTTTGGGATGGTGTAACGAGTGCGGAATCCAAGTTACACCACAACCGAGCGAGAGTATGTAATCTATAAAAAAAGATATTAACGTGTAACGGTTCGTGTATTGATTTCGACAGAGTTTCGATACAAGTTTATACAAATATGAGCTCTCCAAAACTCTCTCTCTCTCTACACTTTCTCTCTCTCTCTCTCTCTCTGGCTCATGCAAGCTCCTGATTACAAGTGACAGTTAAACGTATTTATACAGAACATAACATGACCCAAACGACAGTAAACACTGTCGTTTGGACCTTTATACAAACGAAGTTGACACTGTTGCTTGGAAAATGATCCAAACGTCAGTCTTTGTGATGGTTTCAAATGACAGTTAAGGGAGCCCATTATGTATTCCAAATAAACCAAACAATAGTGGACTAAACAAAGTCCAAACGATAGTCATTGGGCTTTAAGGCCCATGTATCATTATTGCAAAGAGGGTGTCGTTTGGGCTTCCATAATATTCCATGGCTAATAATCTCATATCAATTAACTCCATGTTCGTTTAGTCACTTGAATCGTGAACTTCGGGTCGAACAACGGAGGAACGTCTTTGACTTCGTTCGGAACTGAACCTCACTAGCGACATACACAAAAATGCATCAAAAAGAAATACATGTAATTTTGCAAGTTTAGAGGGATATATGTAATTACATCTTATTTAAAAAAGGTATGGGGTTATGGTTATTGGGCTAATGGAGCAATAAGCTTAATTTTTTTTAATAATTATTGTGTTTATATATGTGTAAGAGCATTCATTATGGATTCTCTTACTCTATCTCTATAATTACAAAAACACACACACACAACATTTTATCTCTTCTTTTTTAATTTAATTGAATAATATTTTTTTACCTTTAACATTATTTTTTTCTCTATCCTCTACTCACAACCACTAATTGAATGATATATATTTTTTTTACCTTTATCATTACCTTTGCTCTATCTTACACTCACAACCACTTTTAAAAATATTAAAATATTATAAAGGGTGAAAAGTGTTTTCTCTAAATTTTCTAATGAATAGTAATATTTTTTCTCACATCCACTCACAACCAATCTATATAATTCACAACCACTCTAAACAATAATAAAGAGAACCCACTCAAATAAATACGTAGGATCCAATGTGAATGCTCTTAGTTAGTTTATAATAAGTTTATATTTGTAAAATTTTAAAATCCCAAACCAATTTTTATTAGGGTCAGTGTCAAAACTTATTAGGAGTCATCGCCAAAATTTCATGGTCATCAGTGTCAAAATTTCATGACAATCAGTAGTGATTAGACCATACTTCATCGATGTCGGGTGACCCATCTCGGGACTACCTAGGTCCGCCCATGTCTATAGGCACAACATGTGAGCATTAGCATTTATCTATATAAATTCTAATAAAAGACTATAATTAATGCCACATGGCAACACCTCCTACAATCTAATTTTTTTTTTGTTAAACTTAAATTTTTATTTGTTTTGGTTTTTATATATATTTAAAAATTTTAATATCACGTTTATCTATATACAATCTTAATTTAAAATTTCATTTATCTTGTATTTTTCATGATTTAAAATCTTATTTTGGTTTTATTTTTAAATTTAAAATTTAGTTTATTTTATATTTTCACTTTAATCTATAAAAAATAGTAGTGAGTTTTTTTTTTTTTTAATTTCTTATCGGATTGATGGTATCCTTAAATGAAATTTTTATTATTTATCGTAACTTTTTATCATTAAAACTTTAATAATTTCTTATTTATCGGATGTTTTAACTATTTTTTTGTATTTCGTAATTATTAAATTAAAAGCTCTTGAAGCAGCAGACCTTTTATTTTTATTTTTGTCATTTAGTTATTATAATTAAGTTTTAACCTATTTTGTTTTTCTCATGTAATTTTAAAATATCGTCGTCTTTCATACAATTATAGTTATGAACTAGAAGTAGTACCCCGCCGCGCTGCGGCTGGTTGTATATTTGCATAGCATAATACTAAACATAAACAAATTTAGAAGGGACTGATGCAACAGTAGCTTTAATGTCCACTGGAGCCACAACAATGCTGCATTTTTTTTTTATTAAATTATCTTCATGTAACCAGCTTTAAAGTAAGGATTAAAGCTATGCTTGGTTGTTTTCCCCAAAGAGCTGCTTCAATTGCCTGCAAGTAAAAGATGGTCAATTTATGATTAGTGGAGTCTTATCACCATCAAACAATTTGTTTAAGAGGGGTGTTTGGATGTGTGTGCTGAGAGTGATTATGTGAAATTGAATTTGTAAAAGCATATAATCATTTGCAATAAAACGAATTGTTGGAAATATCGCTTGTATCTGCGTATGCTATTAAATACTTTTTCAAATAACTTAAAATCCCAACATCAGATAATCAATTTTACAACAATATCTAACTATTACCAAATGCAACGACAAATAACTTTCTTACCTTGGGTGTAACATCAATATCGAGATTTGTGGGATCAAATATGAAATTATCATCCACCGAATAAACACCTCTTTGGTTGTTGCAGCAGCCCAACTGTGATCAGCAGGTGCAATTGTTAATTTTTTTTTCTAGCTATGGGCCTGCCACGGTTAGGCATTGACCCTGGTAGATCATAAGATGACTTGATAGATTGGGAGATCAGCTGGTCACATATCTTCAATAAATGTTGGATTTTTCATAAAAAAATTGATGATATTGGTTCGTTAGGGATTGAGCACAATAACCTTAATAATCCAGAATTTAGCATAACCTATGCTCACAAGAATGAAGTTCTATACAAAACTGATAATTAGTCAACAAAAATATACTGCATAAGTTGAAAAAAATATAAGAAAACTCATAAGATTTAACAAAAAAAAAAAAAACCCACTTTAACCAGGTGAAAACTCAAGAAATTAACTTGGGTATCGTCACAGACTCAAAAGTTATAAACTTACTTGAGTGAACTTTCAGGTGTTACCTTCTCTGGTGGACTGCAAAAATCCCAACCAAATTGCACAATCAACTTCGTTAATCATATCGATTTCTCTTTTATGTAAAACAATATCACTTTTTAGTTTTAAAATTGCCTTGGCAACTTCATGTGTTGTTTATTTTCCATAAAAAAACCAGCAACCCCTTAAACAAAACTAAGTGGCAGATGATCCACACAAGCTCTATAACTCTATCTGTCACACCCTGATTTCCACGTGTCACCGGTGGGCCCGATGGGGAGTATCGTGACGTGGTTGGCAACATAATAGTCAAACAACACAATATTTAATATGCACAGCGGAAGCAAATTGTATGATATAATTCAACCGAATATAATATTGTAATATCGTGTATCACAACAGTCGATTGTTTATCCACAGATGCATCGAAAATAAAATGTAACAATAGTTCAACAGACTTGAGGCATCTTAAGCTTGCGAGACTTCTATTGATGCTAAGGAGAAATCCCAGCCAATTACGCTTAGTACCTGCATTTAATCTTTTTGGGAAAATACGTCAGTTTACACTGGTAAATACAATCAACTGACTCATTTTAAAAATGATTAAAAATTTGTTTGGATGCACGTGACATAAAACATTTTATAACTTGATTAAAATGCATAGAGGCAAAATTAATCTTTTATACTTGGGAGAATTATTTAAATATATAATCTCGTGAACGAATTACATGTTCCTTATGCGTTCAGTAGCCCGGATCGTGTCCGGGTTAAAGATCAATAGACACACCACATTATTCTTTTGTGCACTGACGGGTGTACGCCTACACCCCGCGCTTAAGTCGTGACCATTTCGTAAATTGATGCCAAGGATATCCGGGACATGGTCATTAACCCCCCAAAGGCTTTTAAGTAAACAAGACTGTTTAAACGGGCCGATCAAATTATTCAATTAACCACCCAACGATGGAAGATTTGATGCCCGACCAAGCGGTATTTTATATACCGTAACCCCAGCCCGTATGGGGAAAATAAGTTAAAAGTATTTACCTGAGCAATGTAATAATCACACTAAGCAAAATGCAAGTAGCTTTTACTGGTTCTCCTAATCTGGAACGAAGGTTTATAATAACCTATTAGAATCCTAACGGGTCTTTAGTTAAGCTTAAGCTTAGACCGGTTAGTTTCAAAGATACGGTTCGTACGCACGATTAAGCGAAGACCCGATAGAATGTGATTTAGACCCGACAAGTTCAGAGACTTGTTTAATATGGGTATTTCATACACATTCTAGATTTTGAGATAAAACCGATAAGGTTTGACCCGTTTCGGCTAATTTATGTAAACTAGTTACATAAACCGAACCGAACGCGTAATAAGCGTAACGGGTAATAATGAGAGCCATATACAGGTTTCCTAAGTTAATATGCTTCAAATATGTTGTGACATCAGTAAGATGTCTTTTATTATGCCCGAAACGAGTTTAAACACAAACTATGCCCCGTAGGGGTAGTTTGGTCATTTAAAAGGTTATAAAAGAGTCTAAGTATTAACCTGAGTTACAGGTCTGATATAATTAGCAAAAATACTTAGTTTACTAAGTTATAACAGTAAGGTAAAGTATATATGTGAAATTTATCAATTATAACCAAACTATGCACCGTAGGGGCATTTTGGTAATTTCACATAAGCCGAAAAGCTCAAAACTGAAGTCTGAGTTTAACAACTTTTGCTTACTGTTAAAATATTATAATTTACCTCAAATATCAGTAGGTATCACCCTTAGTATGTTTAAAATAGTTCTAGTACATTCTAGGCGTTAAAAACGCTTAATTAGGCGATTAGAAGCTTGGACTGTATTATTAGACTAGGGTTTATTAATGTAAGCCCACGGGCTCGGTTAGGTTTCTAGGGTTCCTTGTTATCTCTATATATTGTAACCAAACACATCAATAATAGGGAATCAAGTCTTTTACCATTATTACATGGTATCAGAGCCAACCTAGGCTCTATATCGTTTCTGTCGCGTCACACACAAATAACAAAACCCTAGCCGTCACCACTTGAGAAAAACACTAGATTGGGCGGCGTGCCGCCACTGCCACCGCCCTGTCCGGCCTCCGTTCGTTTCCTTTCATTCTTTTTTTCTTATATCACGTTCTTAATAAAGTCTTAGTTACGGTTCCAAACAATATCCCCTGTCCGCCACACTGATCTGAAAATTGAGTGTGCTTGCTTCACTGTGCAATCTCGGTCATCCCTTTGTGTTCTTTTTGAAGACACAAAGTAGTTGCCATTCAAAATAAAACAAAAGCACGATAGTTTTCCTTTTGGTGACATGTTGTTGACATCACATATGACTTTCATGCACAACTTTTTGTGTTAAATTTCGTTTTGTGATTCAGTATTATCGAACAAGCCAAATAAAAAATAATAATTGGTTTTATTATCGAGCACGGATTTCTGAATTGGTTTTACGGTCTTTGATCTTGTCGCGAGCCCCATACAGGACTACAGTCCCATGCCGCCGTTGGTTTTTCTTGAACTGTTACGCCGCGCCATTCTTTTGCAGGACTACGGTCCTCTGGCGCCGCCATTTAGTTGAGCCGCTCTTTCTAGTAGGTCTACGGTCCACTAGCCACCAGCCGCGTTGCCGCACCGCTTGCTGGACTACGCTCCGCAGCCGTGCTGTTCATTGTCACCGCGACCATCGGTCTAAACCACGGCTTGATCACTTGGATCTACGGATCTCCCTTCTCTCTCTTGTCGCCTCTTGACCACGAGCACCAGCCTTCTCCTTCTATCTTTCTTTGATCGACGGATCTCACTTCTTTTCAAAGTCCTCGCCTGACCATGGTCGCCAGTTGTCTTCTGCTTTCTTCCTTGTTCGTCTAGCTATGGCCGATTGGAATCTTGCTTGCCCTGTGTTATTATTCAGGGAACTACGAAACTAAGGCAGTGGAAGCCGTACGTTGATTTAACGTGAAGTATTGAAGAATACGGATTGTTATTTGTTTTGGCAAAACCAGGCGACTTGTTTTCTTTTCTTTTCTTTGTTTGTTTTTTTTTTTTTTTGACAGGAATTTGGACCTACAAGTCAAGAAGGAGACTAGTTTAGTTTTATTTTTTTGTTTATTTTTTTTCCAGTCTAAGCTTCCGATTTTCTACCGCTCTGACTGCGGGGGAGTATTGGACTGTATTATTAGACTAGGGTTTATTAATGTAAGCCCACTGGCTCGGTTAGGTTTCTAGGGTTCCTTCTGATCTCTATATATTGTAACCAAACACATCAATAATAGGGAATCAAGTCTTTTACCATTCTTACAGATATGATCGGGTGGTTCTGCTGGTGGAACGATGATACTCTAGTGGTCCGTCAGTGATCCTAATTTGCCATTAAAAAAGAAAAGTATCATAGTTGGTTGTATATTAAAGCCCTCCTATCTTTCAACATTGTATCATGACAATGTGTGTTGAATAATAAAGATATAGTAAATATACAATGTATCAAAATTGCCGCCTACCTATGTCTAGAATATCACGATAGAGCCCCTAATCTATAGCAAGAGTCTAACCGCCTGCATCGCCCGCCTGGACCCTGTTATCAGATTTCACATTTTCTATTTTCCGCATAAGTGTCTCTTGGCCTTTCGAAAGGGCAACTAAGCTTATATTTTGCAATTTGACCCCCTCTTATTTACCTACAAGGGCCTTAAGACTTGTACCCACTTCGCCAAGTCCCTGGACACTTCTGGTTAACCCGAAAAGTCATAACTTTCAATGTTAACGCTTTAACCCCTTGCATACGAATTTGATCATAACTTTCTCATACGATAACGAAACTTTATGAAATTTTTATCGTGCATTCTAGTGAGCATAATTAATCGTTACAAAGCTTCGGGTTTGTCAAAAGGTCACTCAGAGGTATAACTTAAACATGTTGACACATTTAACCCCTGTAGTTTGTAATCTCTCACTTTTAGCTTCGCATGATCCATGATTTATTCGTTTGATGCTATAAACATCATGTAGGGTTAATGTACAATATATTTATTCACTGTTGACATTTAGAACTCGTATTTTCATATACTTTTCATGTCTGTCAACTTTAGTCCTTTCAGAACATTCTTTCACACGTTCGAACATATGACACGTGTCAACACATTATAGGACGTGAATTTTCGAGGTGTTACATCCTTACCCCCTTAAAATAAATCTCGACCCGAGATTTACTGAAATAAATAAGGGTACTTTTCTTTCATCGTGGACTTAACCTCCCACGTGTATTCGGGACCTCTACGGGCATCCCATTTGACCTTTACAATAGGTACATGCTTCCTTCGAAGCTTCTTAACCTGTCGACCTTCAATCGACAATGGTTTTTCCACAAATTTCAAGCTCTCATCTATATGCACATCTATATGTGGTATTACCAGTGATTCATCAGCGAAGCACTTCTTCAGATTACAGATGTGGAACACGTTGTGAATTCCACTGAGCTCTTCCGGTAAGTTTAACTTATAGGCAACTGACCCGACACGTTCGATAACCTCGAAAGGTCCTATGTATCTCGGGCTTAGCTTGCCTTTCTTACCAAATCGCATCACCCTCTTCCAGGGTGATACTTTAAGTAATACTTTATCACCTACTTCGAAGTGAAAAGCCTTACGCTTTGGATCTGCATAACTTTTCTGCCTAAATAGGGCAGCTTTGAGACGGTCACGAATCTGGACAATCTTGTCCGTCATTTCGAACATTATCTCCGGTCCTGATAATTGGACATCTCCAACTTCCGCCCAACAAACGGGCGTTCTACACTTTCTACCATATAAGGCCTCAAAAGGCGCATCCTTTATGCTGGTGTGGTAGCTATTGTTGTAGGAGAATTCAATCAACGGCAGGTGGTTATCCCAACTACCACCTAAATCAATTACACATGTACGTAGCATGTCTTCCAAAGTTTGAATAGTACGCTCACTCTGACCGTCTGTCTGAGGATGGTAAGCCGTACTAAAATTCAAACGCGTGCCCAAAGATTGTTGGAAGCTTTTCCAAAAATGTGACGTGTACCTAGTATCTCTGTCAGAGATAATAGACACAGGTATGCCATGTAAGGCTACAATCTTATCCACGTATAACTGGGCTAACATGTCGGAGCTATAAGTCTCCTTGATGGGTAAGAAATGTGCTGACTTAGTCAGTCTATCAACTATAACCCATATTGTATCATTTCCTTTTCTTGTCTTAGGTAACTTGGTGATAAAATCCATAGTTACCATTTCCCACTTCCACGTAGGAAGTTCAGGCTGTTGTAGCAAGCCTGACGGCTTTTGATGTTCTGCTTTGACTTGCGCACAAGTCAAGCACTTAGCTACATAGGCAGCTACAGACTTTTTCAAGCCTATCCACCAATAGTTTGCCCTTAGATCCTGGTACATCTTATCAGCTCCAGGATGAACGGAATATTTAGAACTATGGGCTTCCTGAAGGATAACATCTCGAAGTCCTCCATAAATTGGAACCCATATTCGTCCATTCAATCTCAGAATTCCGTCCTTGCCAAGAGATAACTGTTCCTCAGTTACTCCTGGCTTTTCGTTAGGATAGTTAGCTTCCAACACAGCTTCCCTCTGTGCAGCTAACAACCTTTCAGTCAAACTGTTCTTTATTTCCATGCGCTTGGCATTGATTCGGATGGGTTTCACCCTTTCCTTTCGACTAAAGGCATCAGCGACTACATTCGCCTTGCCGGGATGATATCTGATTTCACAATCATAATCATTTAAAGTCTCCATCCAACGGCGTTGCCTCATGTTTAAATCCTTTTGGTTAAACAGATGTTGAAGGCTCTTGTGATCAGAATAGATCACACACTTGATTCCATATAAATAATGCCTCCACAGTTTTAGTGCGAATACAACGGCACCCAACTCCAAGTCATGGGTGGTGTAATTCTTTTCATGCACTTTTAACTGTCGTGATGCATAGGCAATAACCTTGCCTTTCTGCATAAGCACACACCCCATTCCAGTGTATGATGCATCACAGTAAACTATGAATTCTTCGATTCCATCCGGCAACGTTAACACAGGGGCGTTGCTCAACTTCTGTTTAAGGACATCAAAAGATTCTTGCTGCTTAGGGCCCTAAACGAACTTTACTTTCTTCTTGGTCAAGGAAGTTAGGGGTGCAGCAATCCTTGAAAAATTTTCAATGAAACGCCTGTAATATCCTGCCAATCCCAGGAAGCTACGAATCTCAGTAGGCGTCTTTGGCTCTTGCCAGTTCATAACAGCTTCCACTTTAGTGGGATCTACTTGGATACCACGCTCACTAACCACATGTCCAAGGAATTGGACTTCATGAAGCCAAAATTCACACTTGGAAAATTTGGCGTAGAGTTTCTCCTGATGTAGAAGTTTGAGAATACAGCGAAGATGTTTCTCATGGTCAGCTTGGTTCTTCGAGTAGATAAGAATGTCGTCGATGAAAACGATGACGAATTTATCTAAGTACGGCTTGGAAACGCGATTCATGAGATCCATGAACGCGGCTGGTGCATTAGTGAGCCCAAAAGGCATCACTAGGAACTCGTAGTGACCATAACGAGTCCTAAATGCAGTTTTGTGTACGTCTTCATCTCTAACCTTCAGCTGGTGGTAGCCTGACCTTAAGTCAATCTTTGAGAAATAACTTGCCCCTTGTAGCTGATCGAACAGATCGTCGATTCTGGGCAATGGATACCTATTCTTTATCGTGACCTTATTAAGCTCACGATAATCGATGCACAGACGCATCGATCCATCCTTCTTTTTGACAAACAGGACTGGTGCTCCCCAAGGAGACGAACTAGGTTTAATGAAACCTTTAGCTAGCAATTCATCTAGCTGTGTCCTCAATTCCTTCATTTCGGTTGGTGCTAACCTGTAAGGTGCTCTAGCAACTGGAGCTGCTCCAGGGATGATGTCAATTCTGAACTCCACTTGCCTATCTGGTGGTAAACCAGGTAGTTCTTCAGGAAAAACTTCGGGGTATTCAGAAATGACAGGGATGTCTTCAATCTTCGATTTAGGCTCATCAATAATCACTTGTGCCATGTAGATGACACAACCCTTCTTTAAACACTTGGAAGCCTTGAGCATAGTCACTTGCTCAGGCAGTCCATACTGGGTATCTCCCCGAATGGTAAGTGATTCACCAGACGGAGTCTTAATTACCACTTATTTCTTGTTGCAGACAATTTGGGCCTGGTTATGAGATAACCAGTCCATACCCAAAACGATGTCAAAACCGGCTAACTTAAATGGAAGTAGGGACAGAGGAAAAGAATGGTTCTTAATGGATATGACACATCCATCTAACACAGTTGAGACGGTTTCTATGGTGCCATCTGCTAACTCCACCTCATACTTCACACTTAAAGTTTTAACAGGCAATTTCAACAATTCACAAAACTTATTATCTACGAAAGACTTATCAGCGCCTGAATCAAAAAGTACTCTTGCATAGACATCATTTACAAGGAAAGTACCTGTAATCACATTATCGTCAAGTACCGCTTCCTTCGCATCCATCCTGAAGAATCTTGCATTGGTCTTCTTGGCCTCTTCAGGCTTCTTGGCGTATTTAGGGCAGTTGGTTTTAATGTGCCCCTTTTCATTGCAACGATAACACGTTGCGTCTTTCAGGTTTTTGCAATCCAAGGTCTTGTGGTCCTTGGACTTGCATATACCACAGGCAAAAGTTTTCGACTGGGTCTGAGAGTTTGATTCTAACCTGCACTTTCCAAAGTGCTGTTTCTTGCAAATCTTGCATTTGGGCTTATCACCAGACTGGTGCCCATCTTTCCTTGATTCAGATCCCCTCTTGATGTCACCGTTTCCACGGTGCTTCTTGCTCGACTTCCGTGAATTATCGTCTTCACGTTTTCTCTTCTCAGCATCTTTGTTCCTCAGCGACCTTTGTCTGACCGCATCCAGAGTTAGGGACAAAGATATGTCAGCTACAGATCTAAAAGTAGCTGGCCGAGAAGCCTTCACGCTTGCCTTTATCTCGGGGGCTAAACCACCGATAAAACAAGCTATTCTTTTTGGTTCCGGGGTTACCAGATACGGAACCAACCGGGACATTGTGTTGAAGCTCGTGAGGTAAGCTTGACAGTTAAGGTTTGTCATAACCAATGATAGAAAATCAGCCTCTATCTTCTCAACCACATGCTGGGGGCAGTAATTTTCCCTGATGAGGGCAACAAATTGATCCCACGAGATGTTGTACAATGGGATTTTCCCGGTGGCTTGAATCAGAGATCTCCACCAGGCTAAAGCTTCCCCCTTAAAAGATTGCGACACGTACTTGACCACATCCTTCTCAGCGCATCCGCTGATATCCACAACTGTATCCATCTCATCCAGCCACGTCATACAGTCAATGGCTCCTTTCTCCCCAGTGAAATCCCGGGGTTTGCATGAAACGAAGTATTTATAGGAGCAACCCTTGTCCTGGGTCCCCTGTTTCGGTACGATCTGCAGAGATGGAGCACTGTTGTGGTTTGAGGAGAGTCTATCATCATCTTTCTTGGGTTCATCCTTCTTGGAAGGTGGCTTTGAATGCGGCGTAGATAGGGTCCTACTTCGAGTCCCACTATACTCTTCGTACTGCCGTTCCAATGCCTTAGTAACTGCGTCGTCTACCAACGCTTTCAATTCAGCACCCGTTAAATTAATCCGGGCGTTATCAATATTCTCCACTGGATGGCTATTAATTTCGTCTGAGTTAGTCATTTTAATTGAACTGTTACAGAAAACAAGGACAATAGTTTATTTGGGAGTTTATTATGGAATTGCCCCTTAGGGTAATTCATTAACCATGGTAAACAGAGACCATATTTGGTTAATTTATTAATCATATTTATTTAGGATTTTTATCATAATTTATCCTAATTATAAAACAATAACAGTTCTTATTTGTGGCACAAAAGCCTAGTCACAAGGACAATTTAAATCATAAGCCATGATTTCAGAGAATTACGGCTTTAAGGTTTGAATCATAGTTCATTACCTTCTCGGACAGGGAGTCATAGCTACCACTGTCTTTAGTCTCAGAGGACGTTAACTATAACCCGTAGGCACTTCCCTTCTAAGGGATGTTTATAAAATGATCATCTTATAGGATGATATAAGCTATGATTTCAGAGAATCAAAACATGAAGGTATACTGGCACAACAGGCCTAGTCACAAGGACATTTACAAATTATAAGCTATGATTTCAGAGAATCAAAGCATGAAGGTTTGAACCTAGTTCATTACCTTTATCTGACAGGGAGTCATCGCTACCACTGTCTTTTGGCTCATATGGATATGAGCAGGGCCCGTAGGCACCATATTACCACGTATGGTTAAAATATTATCATTTTAATTGATGATTTAACCCATGATTCAGAGATCATTTAGTTGGGTTAGGAATCTTCTAAAGAATCCTTTTATAAATGACGTGTGTGATTTTAACAATTCACATCTGCCAAGAGTGTTAACATGTTTACAGATGTTAACAGGGATTCGAATCTTTTAAACAGGTCTTACCATCATGGCCAGGTCTTTATAAGAACACTCAGGCTAGGTTTCACTCTTAAGATTCTTATTCAATATTTAAATAGGCAGATTATTATTAAAAAGGAATGATTTTGATTTATTTATTTCATAAAATATATTTATGCAGATAATAGTAAAAATGAAATCTATAAACGTAACATTCCATAAATTTATTAAAAGGTTACACGTCGCCCTAAACGGGACTTTTTAATAAACAAACTTACCCACGCAGGGGTTTAAACAAGGATTTACCCACGCAGGGGATTAATAACAAACATCATAATAGTCCACGCAGGGACTTAAACAAATAACATAATAGTCCACGCAGGGACTTAAACAATAACATACCCTCGTAGGGGTTAATAGAAAGATAGACCCTCGCAGGGGTCAAAACAAACAAGCATACCCACGCAGGGGTTTATACAGCAAGACTGGCCCACGCAGGGGCTTAACAGCAATTGGAAGGATTCAGTGGTCCTTCTTACTCTTCCCCTTTATCAGGCTTGTCAATCCTTGGAAGAAAGTCTGTCGTTCCCTGTGTTCGCGGTGATAGTCTCGCTCAACCTGATCCAATCTCTGAAGAATTTCCTCACGCTCAGGTGGGGAGAACCTTGGCGGCTGCGATTGCGTCCGTATAATAGGTCTGGCCGGTATCTGGTACCCATGAGCTGGGTATCCAACTCCCCAAGGAGCGCCATAGGGTCCTTCTGGGTTAAAGGCGTTGTAATTTGCCGCTACCATGTAGGGGTCAGCTTCACCGTAACCGTAGTTGGTGTGAGACGGCGGCTCAAACGGGTTGTATGCCATCGAACCCGTGTATGCTGGAATTGGGTTATCAAAACCCATCGGAGGTGGTTGCTGTGCAACGGGGTTTGAAGGTCCACCCATTTGTGGATCTTCTTGATGTGGCGGATAGTGGCTGCCACAGGATTGTCGAGGAGAGCTAAAATGAAAGTCATCTCCTCGTGTAGACATCCACGCTCCGATCATCCTACGCCTCGGTGGTTGTGGAGGTGCCGGCTGAACTGGTGGCGGTGGGGGCGGTGGCGTGACTGCCACAAACCGTGAATCCACAGAGGGATCCTGTTGCTGCTGCTGCTGCTGATGATGAGGCGGCGAATGATGCGAGGGTGTGAAGTACCACTCGTACTGAGTAAATCGCGCCATGTAACTGTCTGGACCACCGTAGGGTGATCCGTGAAAAGAAGAGCCATCCAAAATCTCTATGGGATGGTTCGGTATACCACTGGAAGGTTCGACGGGATCCGTGTCCTCGTCCATATCCATAGCGTTGTCTCCCGAGAAGTGGTCCTCCGGTCCCAATGGGTTAAAACCCACTGGTTCTTGTATAAAATTTGCCGGGTTAAACCGGCCCCTGAAAACAGGTGTAGGGTCACCAAAGGAGTGGTGCGATAAAGATCGCTGTAAAGGTATGTAGGAGGGTTGAGGGTTATTGGGCTCATATTCCGGCTGTGGCCCGTAAGGGTTATGAACAGGAGGTGTTGAACTGTGCGACACCGACCGTCTAGCCGGCTCGAAGAGGTTCCTCCGGTTTTGTCGGGGATCGTCACTCTCGGTGGTCGAAGGAGCTCGCACATTCGAAGGTCCTGCCTCGTTGTCATTGGGGGCGGTGATTGGCCCCTTTCCTCGTCCTCTTCTTCGGAAGAATCTTGGCGGCATTTTGTTAATCCTGTCAATACAACATGAGATAACGACGAGAATATATAAAGTAAAATAAAGGGCAAAATAAAAACCAAACAAGGTAGAATTTGTCCTATGTTATATGTCTAGACTCGAAAGTTTAGATATGTGCAATTGTGTAACTGAGATTAAACACAAAAGGCTAGTGTTTAATTCACTCAGTGTTGGCTCTGATACCAACCTGTCACACTCCGATTTCCACGTGTCACCGGTGGGCCCGGTGGGGAGTATCGTGACGTGGTTGGCAACATAATAGTCAAACAACACAATATTTAATATGCACAGCGGAAGCAAATTGTATGATATAATTCAACCGAATATAATATTGTAATATCGTGTATCACAACAGTCGATTGTTTATCCACAGATGGATCGAAAATAAAATGTAACAATAGTTCAACAAACTTGAGGCATCTTAAGCTTGCGAGACTTCTATTGATGCTAAGGAGAAATCCCAGCCAATTACGCTTAGTACCTGCATTTAATCTTTTTGGGAAAATACGTCAGTTTACACTGGTAAATACAATCAACTGACTCATTTTAAAAATGATTAAAAATTTGTTTGGATGCACGTGGCATAAAACATTTTATAACTTGATTAAAATGCACAGAGGCAAAATTAATCTTTTATACTTGGGAGTATTATTTAAATATATAATCTCGTGAAGGAATTACATGTTCCTTATGCGTTCAGTAGCCCGGATCGTGTCTGGGTTAAAGATCAATAGACACACCACATTATTCTTTTGTGCACTGACGGGTGTACGCCTACACCCCGCGCTTAAGTCGTGACCATTTCGTAAAATGATGCCAAGGATATCCGGGACATGGTCATTAACCCCCCAAAGGCTTTTAAGTAAACAAGACTGTTTAAACGGGCCGATCAAATTATTCAATTAACCACCCAACGTTGGAAGATTTGATGCCCGACCAAGCGGTATTTTATATACCGTAACCCAAGCCCGTATAGGGAAAATAAGTTAAAAGTATTTACCTGAGCAATGTAATAATCACACTAAGCAAAATGCAAGTAGCTTTTACTGGTTCTCCTAATCTGGAACGAAGGTTTATAATAACTTATTAGAATCCTAACGGGTCTTTAGTTAAGCTTAAGCTTAGACTGGTTAGTTTCAAAGATACGGTTCGTACGCACGATTAAGCGAAGACCGGATAGAATGTGATTTAGACCCGACAAGTTCAAAGACTTTTTTAATATGGGTATTTCATACACATTCTGGATTTTGAGATAAAACCGATAAGGTTTGACCCGTTTCGGCTAATTTATGTAAACTAGTTACATAAACCGAACCGAACGCGTAATAAGCGTAACGGGTAATAATGAGAGCCATATACAGGTTTCCTAAGTTAATATGCTTCAAATATATTGTGACATCAGTAAGATGTCTTTTATTTTGCCCGAAACGAGTTTAAACACAAACTATGCCCCGTAGGGGTAGTTTGGTCATTTAAAAGGTTATAAAAGAGTCTAAGTATTAACCTGAGTTACAGGTCTGATATAATCAGCAAAAATACTTAGTTTACTAAGTTATAACAGTAAGGTAAAGTATATATGTGAAATTTATCAATTATAACCAAACTATGCACCATAGGGGCATTTTGGTAATTTCACATAAACCGAAAAGCTCAAAACTGAAGTCTGAGTTTAACAACTTTTTCTTACTATTAAAATATTATAATTTACCTCAAATATCAGTAGGTATCACCCTTAGTATGTTTAAAATAGTTCTAGTACATACTAGGCGTTAAAAACGCTTAATTAGGCGATTAGAAGCCGTTTCTGGGTTCTATATAGAAATCTGATATTTTTATTATTCCAGGAGGTTTAAAATAATTTATTTATCATTTAAGATCAGTAGCAAAAGGTTTGGAGTCGATTAGATATGTAAAACTCATTTTATAGCCCGTAAGGGCAAAACCGACAATTACCGAATTAAGCCTACGACTATTAGTTATGCTCATCCTAAAATTAATTAAAAATGTTCAAAAATCCCAAAATAATATATTACATCAGTGGGTAAAGATTTTGATATCGAAAAGTAGGCTTAACTAGGCTATACGCTAATTACGCCGTTTATTTAACATAAAGCTTCTTAATTACGCTAATGAGTATAACTCTCAATCTACACCTCAAACTGATGTCAAAGCTTGGGTACAAGTTTATATATCAGTAATTAAGGTTTCTACTCTTTTACATTTTCAAAAATCACGTTTTAAGGTGAAAAGGGCATAATGGTCAACATATGAGCAATTAACGGAATCATGCGTATTAATCGGTTAACTAATGAACCATGGTGTATAATCACAGAGGGTTATACTAGCATGTAACCTGGTCCAAATGAAGCTCTTAGGTATTTCTAAATCATACCAAAATGGGTCAGAACTGAAGTCAAAGCAAAAGTCAAAGCTTTGCGACTTTCGGTTCCGAACCGGGTCTTAACAGTAAATTGTCGGGTTGAACATGTTTGGACATGTTCTTACACTAATTACCAAGTTATATTAATGATCAAACAGGTTGTATGTGTTCTACTGTCACACCCCGATTTCCACGTCACACCCCGATTTCCACGTGTCACCGGTGGGCCCGGTGGGGGAGTATCGTGACGTCATGGTTGTCAACGTAATAGTCAAACAACACAATATAATAATGCACAGCGGAAGCAAATTTAAATAAGATACAACCGAATTTATTTATTGTAAACAAGTCACAATTATACGGTGTTTATCCACAGTAGGATCGAATAATAAAAATATTGTTTATGGTTCAACAGACTTCGGCATCTTAAGTTTGCGAGACTTCTAATGATGCTTAGGAGAATCCCAGCCTATTTCGCCTAGTACCTGCATTTAATCTTTTTGGGAAAATACGTCAGTTTACACTGGTAAATACATTCAACTGACTCATTTTATAAATGATTGAAAATTGGTTTGGATGCACATGGCATAAACATTTTTATTAACTTAGGAGAATTATTTAATATTATAATCTTGTGAACGATTTACATGTTACTTATGCGTTCAGTAGCCCGGAACGTATTCCGGGTTAAAGATCAATAGACACACCACTTTAAGTGAGTTATACACGGGAGTACGCCTACACCCCGTGCTCAGGTCGTGGCTATCTCGTAAGATAATGCCGAGGATATCCGGGACATGGTCATTAACCCCCCAAAGGCTGTAAAGTAAACACATCTGTTTAAAACGAGCCGATCAAATTATTCAATTAACCACTAAGCGTGGAAGATTTGATGCTCGATCAAGCGGTACGCTATGTACCGTAACCCAAGCCCGTATAGGGAAAATAAGTTAAAAGTATTTACCTTGATGCAAAGTATAGTCACAATAATCAAATAGCAGGTAGCTTTTACTGTTTCTCCTAATCTGGAACGAAGGTTAAATATAACCTATTAGAATCCTAGCGGGTCTTTAATTATGCTTAAGCTTAGACCGGCTAGTTTCAAAGATACGGTTCGTACGCACGATTAAGCGAAGACCGGATAGAATGTGATTCAGACCCGACAAGTCTGAAGACTTGTTTAATATGGGTTTATTAGTCACACTCTGGATTTTGAGATAAAACCGATAAGGTTTGACCCGTTTCGGCTAGTTTATGTAAACTTGTTACATAAACCGTGCCGAACGCGTAATATGCGTAACGGGTATCCGTAAGAGCCATATACAGGTTTCCTAAGTTAATATGCTTCAAATATGTTGTAACATCAGTAGGATGTCTTTCGTTATGCCCCGAACTAATTTAAACACAAACTATGCCCCGTAGGGGTAGTTTGGTCATTTTAAAGTTTGTAAAAGAGTTTAATTGTTTAACTGAGTTACAGATCTGATGTAAACAGCAAACATACTCATTTTGATGGGTTATAACAGTAGGCTAAGGCTTATATGTGAAATTTATCATATTTAACCAAACTATGCCCCGTAGGGGTATTTTGGTAATTTCACATAAGCCGAAAAGCTCAAAAACGAAGTCTGAGTTTATCAACCTTTGCTTACTGTTGAATTATCATAATTTGCCTCTTATATCAGTAGGTATCGACCCGGGTATGTCCAATATGATTCTAAGACATACTATGCGCTAATAACGCTAATTATGGCGATTAAAGGCCATTACCGGGTTCGATACTTAATTCTGATATTTTTATATTTCCAGAAGGCTTAACATAATTTATTTATCATAACTAATCAGTAGCAAAAGGTTTGGAATCGTTTAGATGTGTAAAACTCATTTTATGGCCCGTAAGGGCAAAACCGTCAATTACCGGATTAAGCCTACGACTATGAGTTATGCTCAGCCTAAAATTAATTAAAAATCTTTAGAAATCCCAAAATAATATTTAAGATCAGTGGGTAAAATATTTGATGTCAAAAAGTATGTTTAATTAGGCTTTACGCTAATTGCGCCATATTGTTAACATAAAGCCTTAATTTAGCGACATGGGCATAACTCTTAATCTATAAGTCAAACTAATGTCAAATTTTGCATACAAGTCTATATATCAGTAATTAAGGATTCTACACTTTTACATTTTCATAAATTATGATTTAAGGCAATAAGGGCATAACGGTCCACGTATGAGCATTTAACGGAAACTTGCATATTAATTGGATAACTAGTGAACCAAGGTGTATGATCACAGAGGGTTGTTCTAACATGTATCCTAATCCAATTTAAGCTCTGAGGAATTTCTAAAATATGCCCAAACGGGTCAGAACTGAAAGTCAACCGAAAAGTCAAACTATGTGACTTTCGGTTCCGAACCGGGTCTAAACAGGAAATAGTCGGGTTGAACATGTTGGGACATGTTCTTACACTTATTTCTAAGTTATAACAATATTCAAACAGGTTATATATGATCTAGATAGCTAATTATGCATAAATGACAATTTAAGCAAAATGTTGACTTTTTAAGTAAAGCTTTGACCCGACATTTGACCTGTTTAGGATGGTGATCAGGGGAAACCCTTTTGGGGTTTTATTACCCACATAAATACCATTCTAAAACTACTTTTAATTCGAGATAAGACTGAGTCATTAGTGACTAATCTCGAAGTCAAACCGTAATTACGACGGTTTGACTTTTAGCTAATTAACTAAGCCAAAAGCAACCAAATAAGAACTAGAAGACTTACAATAGTCCAATGCACGAATTTTGATCAGAAGGGAGAGTTCCTATGCTCCAGGATGCTCCAAAGATCAAATGCAAGTGTGAAGGTTGATGGTTGCACAATGTGGCTTTATATAGGACTTGGATTCACCACAACTAAGTGACAACTCACTCTAGGACCAACCACAACCATTGAACACTTGTCCTAGTGCTCTAGGATGGTTTAGGGGTCGTTTATAACTGATAAAAACCGATACAAACGGTCACAATCGCGTAAAACAGCCAACAGCAGGTTTCTGGTCGCTGGGCACCATCTAGCGCACCGTTACGCTACATATGTAGCGGTGCGCTAGCCCGCAATGAAGGGCCGGTTGACTTAATGGGGTAGCGCACCGTTACGCTACACATGTAGCGGTGCGCTACCTCTTCTCAGAGGCTGATTCCTTGTTGTTTGTTGAAGTTACGTAAAGGTAATCAATTATTTCGATCTTGGGTCCTATACCAACACTCCTGGACCTCCCAAAACGGTTTTGCACAGTGTCAAACCCCACCATAATGATATATTTGATTTAGATGCAATAGCAAGACCCGTACATCTCGGTTTATCATTCAATTCACTTTGTGGGATCACATCATGCTTTTTGATTTCTATTATTGTAACCCAAAGTTCTGAATTGAAGGTATAAAGATGCGTATAAAATTTAATCGGGTCTTGGGATTTATAAATGAGGTCGTTCAGAGGTAACAATTTAACATGACGCCACTTTAATCCTACCGAAACATCTTTATTAAATCCGGGTTTTTCAACGCGTTTTGTCTTACATGACACGTGTCATTTTATTATTAAACCCGAAATTTTCGAGGTGTTACATCCTCACCCCCTTAAAATAAATCTCGACCCGAGATTTACTGAAACAAGTAAGGGTACTTTTCTTTCATCGTGGATTCTACTTCCCACGTGAAATCGGGACCTCTACGGGCATCCCATTTGACCTTGACAAAATGTATATGCTTTCTCCGAAGCTTTCTTACCTGTCGATCTTCAATCGATACAGGTTTTTCCACGAATTTCAAGCTCTCGTCAATATGCACATCTGTATGCGGCATGACATGTGTTTCGTCAGCGGAACACTTCTTTAGATTGCAGATGTGGAACACGTTGTGAATTCCACTGAGCTCTTCGGGTAAGTTCAACTTATAGGCAACTGACCCGACACGTTCGATAACCTCGAAAGGTCCTATGTATCTCGGGCTTAGTTTGCCTTTCTTACCAAACCGCATCACCCCTTTCCAGGGTGACACTTTAAGTAGGACTTTTTCACCCACTTCGAAGTGAAAATCCTTACGACTTGGATCCGCGTAACTCTTCTGCCTATCCCGGGCAGCTTGGAGATTTTTACGAATCTGGACAATCTTGTCCGTCGTTTCGAATACGATCTCTGGTCCTGATAACTGGACTTCTCCAACTTCCGCCCAACAAACTGGCGATCTACACTTTCTACCGTATAATGCCTCGAAAGGCGCAGCCTTTATGCTGGTATGGTAGCTATTGTTGTAGGAGAATTCGATCAATGGTAGGTTCTTATCCCAGCTACCTTCCAATTCGATCGCACATGCACGTAGCATGTCTTCTAACGTTTGAATTGTACGCTCACTCTGACCGTCAGTCTGAGGATGGTAAGCCGTACTGAAGTTCAAACGTGTGCCCAAAGATTGTTGGAAACTCTTCCAAAAGTGTGACGTGTACCTAGTATCCCGGTCAGAGATAATAGCTACAGGTATGCCATGTAGGGCTACAATCTTATCAACGTATAACTGGGCTAACATATCGGAGCTATAAGTCTCCTTGATGGGCAAGAAATGAGCTGACTTAGTCAGTCGGTCAACTATAACCCATATCGTATCATTTCCTTTCCTTGTCTTGGGTAACTTGGTAATAAAATCCATCGTTACCATCTCCCACTTCCACGTAGGAAGTTCCGGCTGTTGTAGCAAACCTGACGGTTTCTGATGCTCGGCTTTGACTTGCGCACAAGTCAAGCATTTTGCTACATGGGCGGCTACAGACTTTTTCAAGCCTATCCACCAATAATTTGCCTTTAAATCCTGGTACATCTTATCAGCTCCAGGATGAACGGAGTATTTGGAATTATGGGCTTCTTGGAGGATGACATCACGAAGTCCTCCAAAAATTGGAACCCAAATTCGTCCGTTTAACCGTAAAATTCCGTCCTTGCTAAGAGTTAACTGCTCCTCAGTCACTCCTAACTTTTCATTAGGATAGTTAGCTTCTAACACAGCTTCCTTCTGTGCAGCTAACACCCTTTCTATCAAACTGTTCTTTATCTCCATACGCTTGGCGTTAATTCGAATGGGTTTAACCCTTTCCTTTCTGCTCAAGGTGTCAGCGACTACATTCGCTTTGCCGGGATGGTATTTGATTTCACAATCATAATCATTTAAAGTTTCCATCCAACGGCGTTGCCTCATGTTTAATTCTTTCTGGTTAAACAGATGCTGGAGGCTCTTGTGATCAGAAAAGATCACAAACTTGATTCCATAAAGATAATGCCTCCACAGTTTTAGTGCGAACACAACGGCACCCAATTCCAAGTCATGGGTGGTGTAATTCTTTTCGTGCACCTTTAACTGTCGTGATGCATAGGCAATAACCTTGCCTTTCTGCATAAGCACACACCCCATGCCAGTATGCGAAGCATCGCAATAAACCACAAATTCTTCAATTCCTTCTGGCAATGTCAGTACTGGGGCGTTGCTCAGCTTTTGCTTCAGAATATCAAAGGATTCTTGCTGCTTAGGGCCCCAAACAAACTTAACTTTCTTCTTAGTTAAGGAGGTTAGGGGTGCAGCAATCCTTGAAAAATTTTCAATGAAACGCCGGTAATATCCTGCTAATCCCAGGAAGCTACGAATTTCTGTTGGCGTCTTTGGCTCTTGCCAGTTCATTACTGCTTCAACCTTAGCGGGATCCACCTGGATACCACGCTCACTGACCACATGTCCGAGAAATTGGACTTCCCTAAGCCAAAATTCACACTTGGAGAATTTGGCATAGAGCTTCTCTTTATGCAGGAGTTTGAGAATACATCGAAGATGTTTCTCGTGGTCAGCTTTGTTCTTAGAATAAATGAGGATGTCGTCGATGAAAACGATGACGAATTTATCTAAGTGAGGCTTGCAAACGCGATTCATGAGATCCATGAACGCAGCCGGTGCATTGGTGAGCCCGAAAGGCATCACTAGGAACTCGTAGTGACCGTAACGAGTCCTAAATGCAGTCTTGTGTACGTCCTCATCTTTGACCTTCAGCTGATGGTAGCCTGACCTCAAATCTATCTTTGAGAAGTAACTTGCCCCTTGCAATTGATCGAACAGATCGTCGATTCTGGGCAGAGGATATCTATTCTTGATCGTGACTTTATTAAGCTCACGATAGTCGATGCACAGACGCATCGACCCATCCTTCTTCTTGACAAATAAGATTGGTGCTCCCCAAGGAGATGAACTGGGCCGAATGAAACCCTTAGCCAGCAATTCATCTAGCTGCGTCCGCAACTCCTTCATTTCCGTGGGTGCCAATCTGTATGGTGCTCTAGCAACTGGTGCAGCTCCGGGAATGATATCGATCCTGAATTCGACTTGTCTATCTGGTGGTAGGCCAGGTAGATCTTCAGGAAATACTTCTGGGTATTCTGAGATGACAGGGATGTCTTCTAACTTCGGTTTAGGCTCATCAATAATTACCTGTGCCATGTAAATGACACACCCCTTCTTCAAACACTTTGAAGCCTTGAGCATAGTCACGTGCTCAGGCAGTCCGTACTGGGTATCTCCCTGAATGGTAAGTGATTCACCAGACGGAGTCTTTATTACCACCTGTTTCTGGTTACAGACGATTTGGGCCTGGTTATGAGATAACCAGTCCATACCCAGAACTATGTCAAAACCAGCTAATTTAAACGGAAGTAGAGACAGAGGAAAAGAATGGTTCTTAATGGATATAACACATCCATCTAACACAGTAGAGACGGTTTCTATGGTACCATCTGCTAACTCTACCTCATAGTTCACTTTTAGGGTTTTGACAGGTAAATTCAACAATTTACAAAATTTATGATCTACGAAGGACTTATCTGCGCCTGAATCAAAAAGTACTCTTGCAAAAACATCATTGACAAGGAAAGTACCTGTTATGACGTTATCATCCTGCACAGCCTCCTTCGCATCCATCCTGAAGACTCTGGCATTAGTCTTCTTAGCCTCCTCAGGCTTCTTGTTGTACTTTGGGCAGTTAGTCTTTATGTGGCCCTTTTCATTGCAACGGTAGCACGTTGCATCTTTCATCTTCTTGCAATCCAAGGTTTTGTGTTCCTTGGATTTGCACAAACCACAAGCAAAAGACCTTGACTCGTTATTCGAGTTTGATTCGAGTTTGCACTTTCCAAAGTGCTGTTTCTTGCAAGTTTTGCATGTGGGCTTCTCTCCAGAACGACGCCCATCTTTCTTCGAATCAGATCCCTTCTTGTGATCACCACTCCCTCGGTGTTTCTTGTTCGACCTACGCGAACCATCATCTTCTCGCTTTCTCTTCTCAGCATCCTTATTCCTCAGCGATCTCTGCCGGACCGCATCCAGTGTGAGGGATAAGGAAAGGTCAGTTACAGACCTGAAGGTAACTGGCCGAGAAGCTTTAACACTGGCCTTGATTTCGGGTTCTAAACCTCCAATAAAACGAGCGATCCTTTTAGGCTCCGGGGTTACCAGATAAGGTACCAACCGGGATAGTGTATTGAAGCTCGTCAGATAAGCTTGACAATCGAGATTCTTCATCACCAGTGATAGAAAATCATATTCTATCTTTTCCACCTCGTGTTGAGGGCAGTAATTTTCTTTGATCAGGGCAATAAATTGATCCCACGTCATGCTATACAACGGGATCTTTCCTGAGGCCTCCATCAGAGATCTCCACCAAGCTAACGCCTCTCCTTTGAAGGACTGTGAGACAAATTTAACCACATCACCTTCAGCGCATCCGCTGATGTCCACGACCGTGTCCATTTCATCCAGCCACGTCATGCAGTCTACCGCTCCTTTCTCCCCCGTAAAATCCCTGGGTTTACAAGACACAAAGTACTTATATGTGCAACCCTTATTACGGTTTCCCTGATGCAGTACTAACTGCTGAGATGGATTACTTTGGTGGTTGGTGGACTGGCGATCATCACCGTTTTTCTTTGGTTCATCCTTTTTGGGAGGAGGCTTGTTATGAGCCTCAGAATGTGTCCTTGGCTTTGAATGTGACACAGAGTGGGTCCTACTCCGGGTACTACTGTATTCTTCGTACTGTCTATCCAAAGCTTGAGTGATGGCGCCGTCTATGATTGCTTTTAGTTCAGCACCCGTTAATGTAATCTGGGCGTTCTCATTCGGCTCCACCGGATGACTATTGACTTCATTAGAGTTAGCCATTTGTATTGAACTGTTGCAGAAAACAAGAACAATATTTTATTTTGGGATTTTATTATGGAATTACCTCTTAGGGTAATTCGTTAACCATGGTAAACAGAGACCATATTTGGTTAACTTATTAATCGTATTGATTTAGGATTTCGATTAAAATTCATCCTAAACATAAACAATAACAATATATATTAGCACGTAAGGCTTGGTCACATGGACAATTTAACTTATAAGCTATGATTTCAGAGAATCAAGACTTTTGAGGTTTGAACCTAGTTCATTACCTTTATTAGACAGGGAGTTATAGCTACCACTGTCTTTTGGCTCATGTAGAAATGAGCAAGGCCCGTAGGCACTATATTACCACGTATGGTTAAATATGATCATCTTAATTGATGATGTAAATCCAGGATTCAGAGATCATTAAACTGGATTAGGAATCTTCTAAAGAATCCTTATTCATTTAAGAATGACATGTGATTTTTAACGAATCACTTCTGCCAGGAGTGTTAACATGTTTTAAGATGTTAACAGGGATTTGAATCTTTTAAACCGGTCTTACCATTTTGGCCCGGTCTTATATTTGACACGAGGCTAGGTTTCACACTTAAAGATTCTTAATTAAATAATTACTAGGCAGATTAAAAGGAATGATTTTAATTTATTTATTTCATTTATAATTTATTTATGCACAAATGGCGAACATGAAATTTATAAAAATAACACTCCATTAAGTTATACAATATTACTTATTGCCCTAAACGGGTCTTCACACATGAAATTTGCCCACGTAGGAGCTACAACATACTAACATGCCCACGCAGGGGTCTTATAGAAGACATGCCCACGTAGGGGTCTTACAGAAAGACATAAGTCCTCGTAGGGACTAACACACTAACAATTGTCCACGTAGGGACTTAAACAAACATAAGTCCACGTAGGGACTAAACATACAACATACCCTCGTAGGGGTTTATGGAAAGATAGACCCGCGTAGGGGTCAATACACACAACAACAAACACACCCACGTAGGGGCTTAACAACCAAATACAAGAGAAAATAACTGTGGAAGAATTCAACGACTCTTCTTGTTCTTTCCCTTGATCAAACCAACCAATCCTTGTAAGAAACTCTCCGTCTTCTGGCGGTCGCGGCGAGACTCCTGCTCAACTTGATTCAATCTATGTAGAATTTCCTCCCGTTCTGGGGGAGAAAATCGTGGCGGCTGAGACTGAGCTCGAATGATAGGCCTGGGAGGTATTGGGTAACCCTGATTCGGGTAGCTTACCCCCCATGGATCTCTGTAGGGTCCTTGGGCATTGAAGGAGTTATAATTTGCTGCTTCCATATAAGGATCTGCCTCAGCGTATCCGTAGTTGTTGTAAGTTGGTTGCTCAAACGGGTTGTAATTATTTGGACCCGTGTACGCTGGTATTGGGTTTTCAAAACCCATGGGCGGTGGCTGTTGATAAGCTGGCTGCGAAGGCCCACCCATTTGTGGGTCCTCCCAATGAGGCGGGTAGTGACTTGCACTTGACTGCCTTGGGGAGCTAATATGAAAGTCCCCTGGTCGCACCGACATACGTGCACCGGTTCTTCTATGCCTTGGCGGTTGAGGAGGTGGCGGTTGAACTGGTGGCGGTGGAGGTGGCGGCGTAACTGCCACAAATCTATGATCCTCTGATGAATCTTGATGATGCGGCTATGGCTGTGGCTCCTGGTGCTGCTGAGAATGCTGCTGCTGATGCTGCCCATGCGACGACGAGTGGTGCGATGGCGTATAGTACCATGGGTGCTGATTAAAGAAAGCTTGGAAACTGTCGGGACCACCATAGGGTGATCCGTGAAACGAAGATCCATCCGAGATCTCTATCGGGTGGTTCGGAGTGCCACTCGCAGGCATGACGGGGTCCGTGTCCTCGTCCATGTCATCAGCTTGATCACCAGAGAAGTGGTCGTCTGGACCCAGTGGGTTGAAACCCACGGGTTCTTGTAGGTAATCGGCCGGATTAAACTGGCCTCTAAAGATCGGTGTGGGGTCCCCGTAAGAATGATGGGACAAAGACCTCTGAAGTGGTATGTATGAGGGCAGAGGGTTATTAGGCTCGTCTTCCGATTGAGGTCCATATGAATTGCGGACCGGAGGGGTAGAACTATGCGAAACAGATCGTCTCGCTGGTTCGAACAGGTCTCTCCTGTTCCGTCTTGGATTCTCGCTTTCTGTCGCAGTTGGAGCCCGTGTATTTGACGGCCCTGCTTCATGGTCGTTGGGGGCGGCTACCGGCCCCTTTCCGCGTCCTCTCGTGCGCAAGAATCTTGGAGGCATCTTTGTTATTCCTGTCAATAAAGCATGAGATAACAATAACAAAAATATAAAACTTAAACGACAAAACAAAAACCGAAAGGTGGAATTTGTCCTATGTTATAAGTCTAGACTCAAAAGTTTAGATATGTGCAATTGTGTAACTGAGATTAAACACAAAAGGCTAGTGTTTAATTCACTCAGTGTTGGCTCTGATACCAACCTGTCACACCCCGATTTCCACGTGTCACCGGTGGGCCCGGTGGGGGAGTATCGTGACGTCATGGTTGGCAACGTAATAGTCAAACAACACAATATAATAATGCACAGCGGAAGCAAATTTAAATAAGATACAACCGAATTTATTTATTGTAAACAAGTCACAATTATACGGTGTTTATCCACAGTAGGATCGAATAATAAAAATATTGTTTATGGTTCAACAGACTTCGGCATCTTAAGTTTGCGAGACTTCTAATGATGCTTAGGAGAATCCCAGCCTATTTCGCCTAGTACCTGCATTTAATCTTTTTGGGAAAATACGTCAGTTTACACTGGTAAATACATTCAACTGACTCATTTTATAAATGATTGAAAATTGGTTTGGATGCACATGGCATAAACATTTTTATTAACTTGGGAGAATTATTTAATATTATAATCTTGTGAACGATTTACATGTTACTTATGCGTTCAGTAGCCCGGAACGTATTCCGGGTTAAAGATCAATAGACACACCACTTTAAGTGAGTTATACACGGGAGTACGCCTACACCCCGTGCTCAGGTCGTGGCTATCTCGTAAGATAATGCCGAGGATATCCGGGACATGGTCATTAACCCCCCAAAGGCTGTAAAGTAAACACATCTGTTTAAAACGAGCCGATCAAATTATTCAATTAACCACTAAGCGTGGAAGATTTGATGCTCGATCAAGCGGTACGCTATGTACCGTAACCCAAGCCCGTATAGGGAAAATAAGTTAAAAGTATTTACCTTGATGCAAAGTATAGTCACACTAATCAAATAGCAGGTAGCTTTTACTGTTTCTCCTAATCTGGAACGAAGGTTAAATATAACCTATTAGAATCCTAGCGGGTCTTTAATTATGCTTAAGCTTAGACCGGCTAGTTTCAAAGATACGGTTCGTACGCACGATTAAGAGAAGACCGGATAGAATGTGATTCAGACCCGACAAGTCTGAAGACTTGTTTAATATGGGTTTATTAGTCACACTCTGGATTTTGAGATAAAACCGATAAGGTTTGACCCGTTTCGGCTAGTTTATGTAAACTTGTTACATAAACCGTGCCGAACGCGTAATATGCGTAACGGGTATCCGTAAGAGCCATATACAGGTTTCCTAAGTTAATATGCTTCAAATATGTTGTAACATCAGTAGGATGTCTTTCGTTATGCCCCGAACTAATTTAAACACAAACTATGCCCCGTAGGGGTAGTTTGGTTATTTTAAAGTTTGTAAAAGAGTTTAATTGTTTAACTGAGTTACAGGTCTGATGTAAACAGCAAACATACTCATTTTGATGGGTTATAACAGTAGGCTAAGGCTTATATGTGAAATTTATCATATTTAACCAAACTATGCCCCGTAGGGGTATTTTGGTAATTTCACATAAGCCGAAAAGCTCAAAAACGAAGTCTGAGTTTATCAACCTTTGCTTACTGTTGAATTATCATAATTTGCCTCTTATATCAGTAGGTATCGACCCGGGTATGTCCAATATGATTCTAAGACATACTATGCGCTAATAACGCTAATTATGGCGATTAAAGGCCATTACCGGGTTCGATACTTAATTCTGATATTTTTATATTTCCAGAAGGCTTAACATAATTTATTTATCATAACTAATCAGTAGCAAAAGGTTTGGAATCGTTTAGATGTGTAAAACTCATTTTATGGCCCGTAAGGGCAAAACCGTCAATTACCGGATTAAGCCTACGACTATGAGTTATGCTCAGCCTAAAATTAATTAAAAATCTTTAGAAATCCCAAAATAATATTTAAGATCAGTGGGTAAAAGATTTGATGTCAAAAAGTATGTTTAATTAGGCTTTACGCTAAATGCGCCATATTGTTAACATAAAGCCTTAATTTAGCGACATGGGCATAACTCTTAATCTATAAGTCAAACTAATGTCAAATTTTGCATACAAGTCTATATATCAGTAATTAAGGATTCTACACTTTTACATTTTCATAAATTATGATTTAAGGCAATAAGGGCATAACGGTCCACGTATGAGCATTTAACGGAAACTTGCATATTAATTGGATAACTAGTGAACCAAGGTGTATGATCACAGAGGGTTGTTCTAACATGTATCCTAATCCAATTTAAGCTCTGAGGCATTTCTAAAATATGCCCAAACGGGTCAGAACTGAAAGTCAACCGAAAAGTCAAACTATGTGACTTTCGGTTCCGAACCGGGTCTAAACAGGAAATAGTCGGGTTGAACATGTTGGGACATGTTCTTACACTTATTTCTAAGTTATAACAATATTCAAACAGGTTATATATGATCTAGATAGCTAATTATGCATAAATGACAATTTAAGCAAAATGTTGACTTTTTAAGTAAAGCTTTGACCCGACATTTGACCTGTTTAGGATGGTGATCAGGGGAAACCCTTTTGGGGTTTTATTACCCACATAAATACCATTCTAAAACTACTTTTAATTCGAGATAAGACTGAGTCATTAGTGACTAATCTCGAAGTCAAACCGTAATTACGACGGTTTGACTTTTAGCTAATTAACTAAGCCAAAAGCAACCAAATAAGAACTAGAAGACTTACAATAGTCCAATGCACGAATTTTGATCAGAAGGGAGAGTTCCTATGCTCCAGGATGCTCCAAAGATCAAATGCAAGTGTGAAGGTTGATGGTTGCACAATGTGGCTTTATATAGGACTTGGATTCACCACAACTAAGTGACAACTCACTCTAGGACCAACCACAACCATTGAACACTTGTCCTAGTGCTCTAGGATGGTTTAGGGGTCGTTTATAACTGATAAAAACCGATACAAACGGTCACAATCGCGTAAAACAGCCAACAGCAGGTTTCTGGTCGCTGGGCACCATCTAGCGCACCGTTACGCTACATATGTAGCGGTGCGCTAGCCCGCAATGAAGGGCCGGTTGACTTAATGGGGTAGCGCACCGTTACGCTACACATGTAGCGGTGCGCTACCTCTTCTCAGAGGCTGATTCCTTGTTGTTTGTTGAAGTTACGTAAAGGTAATCAATTATTTCGATCTTGGGTCCTATACCAACACTCCTGGACCTCCCAAAACGGTTTTGCACAGTGTCAAACCCCACCATAATGATATATTTGATTTAGATGCAATAGCAAGACCCGTACATCTCGGTTTATCATTCAATTCACTTTGTGGGATCACATCATGCTTTTTGATTTCTATTATTGTAACCCAAAGTTCTGAATTGAAGGTATAAAGATGCGTATAAAATTTAATCGGGTCTTGGGATTTATAAATGAGGTCGTTCAGAGGTAACAATTTAACATGACGCCACTTTAATCCTACCGAAACATCTTTATTAAATCCGGGTTTTTCAACGCGTTTTGTCTTACATGACACGTGTCATTTTATTATTAAACCCGAAATTTTCGAGGTGTTACATCTACATTGCTAATCATGCATAAATTAGAATTTAAGTATCCTGTTGACTTTTTATTAATAAGTTTGACCCGACATTTGACCTAGTTAGAGTGGGAATCAGGGGGAACCCTTTTAAGGGTTTATTACCCATATAATTACCAACTTATAACTACTTTTGATTTGACTAATCACTGGACCATTAGTGATTAATCTTAAAGTCAACCGTTAATTACGACGGTTTGACTTTTAAGCTAAAACTAAGCTAAAACTTAATTAAAAAAGGATTAGCAAACTTACAAGAGTCCTATGCACGAAATGTGAAGCTTAGAGAGAAGTCCTTAGCTCCAGAAATGCTCCCAAGTGCAGATGAAGGTGTGATCAAAGTGGTTACAACTCAAGGCCCTTTTATAGTGAATTTTGATCCACAAAATGTTGACATCTAAGTCTACCACTGACCACAATTCATCCACAAGTGTCCCTAAGTGTCTAGGTCTGTTTAGGGGTCGCCCACAATGTGAAAATATATGTTTTTGGTCGATCAAGCGCGAATACAGGCTGCTGTCTAAAGTTGCTGTTACTGTGTGTCTGACGCGGCCCGCGTAAGACCTTAAGGTCACTTACGCGGCCCGCATGGACCCTGTTATCAGATTTCACATTTTCAATTTTCCGCATAAGTGTCTCTTGGCCTTTCGAAAGGGCAACTAAGCTTATATTTTGCAATTTGACCCCCTCTTATTTACCTACAAGGGCCTTAAGACTTGTACCCACTTCGCCAAGTCCCTGGACACTTCTGGTTAACACGAAAAGTCATAATTTTCAATGTTAACGCTTTAACCCCTTGCATACGAATTTGATCATAACTTTCTCATACGATAACGAAACTTTATGAAATTTTTATCGTGCATTCTAGTGAGCATAATTAATCGTTACAAAGCTTCGGGTTTGTCAAAAGGTCACTCAGAGGTATAACTTAAACATGTTGACACATTTAACCCCTGAAGTTTGTAATCTCTCACTTTTAGCTTCGCATGATCCATGATTTATTCGTTTGATGCTATAAACATCATGTAGGGTTAATGTACAATATATTTATTCACTGTTGACATTTAGAACTCGTATTTTCATATACTTTTCATGTCTGTCAACTTTAGTCCTTTCAGAACATTCTTTCACACGTTCGAACATATGACACGTGTCAACACATTATAGGACGTGAATTTTCGAGGTGTTACACTATCGCTACACCTCATTGATAAAAAGTTATTGTAACGGTTACAATGTAACCTAATAACCTACTTGTGTTCAAACCCAATACCATCATCAAACTACACAAAACCAACCAACTTTCACAATAAACACTCATTTACCACAAACACCACCAAAACAATCACCAAATTTTCAAAAATTAAAACATCACATACCACAGCAAATTCAGCAGACTCAAATCTCCTCGCATAATCCTCCGCCACCACCGAGAACTCCTCCGCCACATCACCATCTCCAATCACAACCACATTCGGAGTCCCGATCGCCTGCGACACCACCGTCACCATCGCCGGAGGCGGCATAACCAGCACCTCCACCGTCTCCGATTATTTAAACTCTCTTCAACCCTAGCCGCTGCTTCCAGAAACTCAACCTTCGCTTTCTCGGTAACAACTCCGACCGAAATCCGAGCTTGAAGTTGCAGATTCGTTATTCCTTCTTGCAGCCACACACGCGGCGGAGTAGAGGCGGATATAGGTGCGTCTTGAGGATTGAGAAGGCAAAGAAAGTCTGGTCAGCACGGCGAGGAGAGAGTGGTGGCTACGAGGCTCCTCTGGTGGTGGTAATGCTTTGGGTTGTGGCTATGGTGGGTTAGAGAGAGACTGGAAAGGGGGTGGTGTTCTCTATGCATGGCAGTATAGTAAATAAGATCAAAGTTTTGTCAAATTATTGTACTATTCCTAACAATCTACCCTAAATGTTATCATGTATAGGGTGATACTAAATACACCCCCCATTACTTGTTACACCCCCCTTATCTCACAAACTTGGGTGTGGGACCCATCATCTTTCCTCTCACAAAGGGGGGTGTAACAAGTAGGAGGGGTGTATTTAGAATCACCTTATGTTATTTATAATATAGTGTCGCAACATGTTTATTTTAGTCTACATTAGATATTAGTTTTATTCAAAATTTTGTTGTGAATTACACGAGTTTGAGGATTAGGTTATAAACATATGTATTACATGGGTTTGAGGATAAAAATTATATAATTTAATAATGTATGCATAAATTACATAACTAAATTATTTTCATACATACAACCTGTTAGGTTGTGGAGGTAGCAAACCATAGAACTTTGTTTCTGGTCGTGACTTCATCTAGATGTTAGTACTCTGATAGTATTTTTTTTATATTTGAGAATGTCAAAATATACTTACAAAAAAGTTAAAATAATATATAAAAGTTATATATAACAGAAATATAAACAAAATCAAATCATAACAAAGCAAAGCAATGTAAAAAAAATAGTAACATAAAGCAAACGTGGATCCATAGTGTCTTAGCAACTCCACAATAGATTGGAAAGTAAGATGAGGGTATAATTGTTTTATAAGGCTAAAGGGTGTGGGGGTCATGGTTGGGACATGATTCGACACATAGGAACATGAATAGAAGGCTACACCACCCCCTTGCCTGATCCACCATAGTTCGCATGGATTAAACCATAGCAATCAATGTCCTCTTTTCCATTTCCCAAGATTTTCTTTTCTTTTTCTCTAGACAAAAATAAATTAAAATAAATAAGGGGATAGTGGTTTGGGTCATAACCACACCTTAGGGTGGTGGTTTTGGATGATGGATTAGAGATGTGTAACATGACGCTGACGTAGACGTTCATGGTGGACGGTGGTCATGAGGGTCATGACCACACCCTATAGCCTAGTGGGTCACTTATTAAAAATGACTAGACATATTTATAAGATGTGTTTCGTGAGCTAAAAAAATAGAAATATGCAAAATAATTTGGAAAGACAAATAAAATCCCATAATTAAAGAAATGTGTTTAAAAATTATTTTTTTTGAAGGGTGACTTTCAATATGTACATGGACCATTGGTCACCGGGTTTCCGTCAAGGACGGTTACCCGTCAGCCCAGCTTTCGCAGACGCGATGTTCGATCGGGCCCCGGCTGCCGCTCTGACTGACCTTCGCCCGGAAACCATACTGCCCTCACACGAGAGACTCGTTGGGGTAACAACTGGGTAAAACCGGGTTGCCCTCCGGATCGCACCACGCCTCGGTAGGAACGATCCATCATTGGGACGTCCTCCCCCCATAACGCCGCAACCGAGGATCGAACCGGTGACCTCCAAGGAGGAAACCTGCCCAACCCCACCACATGGGACCAACTGGGCTAGGGGTTCGGATGTGTTTAAAAATTATTAATTGAAATAGTTTTAGTTATAGTTAAATTTGGTATGGCTACCATATATTTACGATATTTTATTGAGAAAACTGAATATGCCATCTATCTTATCTATACTATATAATAAAAGAACGTGTCATCATATTAAGCCGTTTTCTTATAGATAATTATTATTTTAGTTTAATCTCTTCTAATTAATTAGAGATTAAACTAATAATCTAATAATAGCTATATTTATTAGATATAGATTAGGATGGTTATTAAACGAATGTTCTTTAGATAATCTATATCTATATTAAACTAATAATTATTTATTAATAATTAAAGAACATACGTTTAATATTGCTATTATTAGATTATTTAATCTCTTCTAAACTAAAGAACATACATTTATTATTTATTAAATGCCCGAATAGTTCTTGTGGTTTGCCCTTTTTAAGAAAAGTGTATTTTTGTCATTTCACATCCTCTTAACTGAGAAAACTAACTGATGTTAGACACATGGACTATCCGGGAACGAAAATTGAAAAGTTGGGGACTATAGCTGTAATTTTAGAAAGTTAGGGACTAAAGGTGAAAAAAGGGCAAACCACAGGGACTATCCGGGCATTTAACTCTAATTATTATTTAGTTTAATATCTTATATTGTAGATAACCCTCCTACTAAGAGGGTGTTTGAGATTACGTTTTGAAGTGATTATTTGATTATTGCGTTTCTAAAACATAAATAATTTAAAAAAGTGTTTGGATGAAAAAGTGATTATCTGCCTACAAAACACAGTTTTGAAGAAGCATGTAACTACATGCTTTTTCAAAACGTAGTTTTGAAAACGCAAAATTTATTTTGAAAACGCATAATTATTATTTAGTTTAATTTCCTTCTCATTTATAATATTATTTATTTGATAATTAATTATAGATAATCCTCTTACTAAATATTATTTAATTTAATATCTTATATTATAGATAACCCTCCTACTAAATATTATTAGTTTAATATCTTGTAGATAATTATTATTTAGTTTAATTTTCTTCTCATTTATAATATTATTTATTTGAATTAATTATATTTGAACGTTTTGTTTAGTTTGTTATCAAATAGATTTTACGAAACTTAAAATAAAATTAACTATGAATAATGGATTTTAAAGTTGGGACCATTGCCGGCCAACGGCTATTAATTAGGATTATTAAAATCTATTATTCCAATTAACTAATATTATTTATCATTTATACATTTACTGAGTTTTAAAATTTGTTTATTCAACCCCGTGTAATACACGGGGTTATAACCTTGTTTGTATATATAAGCAAATTGCTAATAAGATTTGTACAAAATTATCAAGTTATATAATTTATCTCCTTAAATCTATGTAACACACGTGTCTATATTCTAGCAAAATAATATAGAAACCTACGACCAAATAAAACTAGACATTGAACTTTGTATCTTGGTTATTCTTGTCATAGTTGATAGCCGAGTGAGTTATGATGAGAACCCCAAACATTAGGGCCCTACTACAACAAGCTCCAGATTATTTTGAACAGTCGAACTACCCCTGGACCTATAAGAAAAATGCCCCACATAAGACTATTGGGTATGGAAGGATTTGGGTTTGGGTTTGGGTTTGGGTTTGGGTTGAGGGCATTATTCGACACGTGGCAGGTATAGGCTTCACTAGTTCACACCCCAAAAAAGTGGGGTGTGGATGGGGCATGGCTAGGCCGACGTTGGGATGCCATGTGACACCTAATTTTTTTTATATTAATCATGGAATTTAGTAAAATAATTTGAAAAACACATTTTATTTATATTAAATAACTACAATAAAAAAACACATTACATTACAAAAAAAAAATCAATCATTTTCATCTTCATCCTCATCTTCATTGGAGTCGAATATAGGAAGTGTTGAAACATATTCAACCAAATCAGCTCGAAGGTTTGAATTTATTTGTCTTGACTCGATTAGATATTGGTTTTGCGTTCTCTCTTCGTCACTAATGTCTTCGTTATTTGATTCGGGCTCCTCGCCATAATATTCAACGATTGCACCCCCTTCATCCTCTAATATCATTTTGTGTAGATGATGCACACGTACATCACGTTTCTTATTTGATATTTTCCATACAATCGACAAGGCATGCTCAAAATGCGCCACCTTTTCTGCAAAACACCAAATGCTCACTCGATATCTTTGCGTGCTGCCATGTGAACTTTGTTAAACTTTATTCTTTTAGGATCTAGGGTTCCATCTCTTGAAAACGATTTCACAAAAACAACATACTCATGGTAAATTCCATCAACAAGATAGTATCTATACTTGTATTCAACCCCATTTACAAAAAAATGTTCCTTTCAGTCCAATACCATTTATTCGATCATTGAAAATGAGCGAATGGTGTATAATGTTTATATTGTTATGTGAAACGGGCATACCAAAGAATGCATGCCAGATCCAAAGATCTTGTGATAGAACCGCTTCAAGCATCATAGCCGGCATTCCATGATATCCACTTGTGTGAGAGCCTTGTCATGCAGTTGGACAAAGTTCCCACTCTCATTTTATACAATCTAAACTACCGATCATCCCGAGGAAACCATGATATTCAGCGAGATGTTTCAAAATTTGTTGCATATCACTGAACGTTGGTTTTCTCAAGTATATTTCATATATAGTTAAATGATATACACACAAAAATTGTGAAGACTTTCCCTAGCCACTCGTGCCGACATTTTTAAATAGTCGTCCATTATGTCGGAACTATTGTCATAAGCCAATTGTCTTAGGGCGGTCGTAACCTTTTGCCACGTGGTAAATCCTAAATTACCACGCGTATCGGGTCTTTGTCGGAAAAAAAGCATAATTATCCTCTAAATCCTGTGATATTCCTAAAAATAATTTTTTACTCATACGAAAACGACACCTAAACATCCTTTCATCATACATTGGTTCGGGTGAGAAGTAATCACTTACCAGCCAATCGTTTGCGGTTTCGCGTTCACGAACAATATATTTCCTCCGTTGGGGTTGGGATTGGAAAGTCCCTTCATTTGCATCTTCAACAATAGCTTTTACCACCATCGACACTGCTGATAATAATAATTCCGCCACATCGTCCGATGAAGATGACAAAACAAATTTATCATACGAATCGCTTGAACTTGAAGAAGCCATTTTTTATATATATTTTTTGGAGTTTGATAGTGGTTTTTCAATTTTTGGATGGTAAAAATGAGTAAGAAACGAAAGGTTTATATAGGAAAAAATTAAAAGATTTTTTTTAAATAGTCGTTGGCCAACGACTATGTCTAACGGCTAGCCATAACGGTCATCAAAGAATAGCCAACCCTAAGTGTTGGAGATATGTATATGTTCGACCATAATTAAAGTCAACGTAACCAACTCGGTACGATTCGAAGAGTTACACATTGGTACATGAGTCGTATATGTTCACGAGTAGGTGGATTATTATTTGTGAAATAATAATAGTTTAAACCCGAGGCACTTAATATTAATTAGATTATTATTAAGAGGGTTAATTGTATAATCATAGGGGGCTTAATGTAAGATTACGTTTTATAAAAGGAAGATTAAGGTGCAAACCCTAAGAACACTTTTTATCAAAACAAAAACCACTTTGCCTCCTTCCCCAAGTTCGGCCAACCCCAAGCATAAGGGGCCGCCGCCGCCGCCTCTTCCTTGGCCGCTTCTACCTTCGGGTACCTTGTGCTCGGTTGCGAACTTACTACTAGCGAGGATTCGTTGTAACCCGCGTGTTACAATCCCGATGTAGTTGTCAAAGGTTGATTACTAAAACCCACTATGGTTGTTTATTTATTTAATTGTTTATACGTGTATAACCTTGATCCTGATTGAGAATATTTATTAATTGGATTAATAATTCAAACATATTTTATATATATATTGAGTTCTGAATTGATCCTTACCCTATATATATATATATATATATATATATATAGGGTCAGGATTTAAAGAGAACGGTGAGAACGATCTTGGAGTTGACATGTGGCATTGATACTAAATTACACTAAGGGGTAATATTGTCAAAAAACCCACATACATGAACTGGGTGTTCAAATAAAACGCCATAAAAACACCAAATTCAGAAAAACGCCATAAAACACTCAGTTCAGAAAAACGCCATGAAAAACTCAGTTTAAAATGCCATAAAACACTCAATTCAGAAAAAAAACGCCATGAAAATACCTAGTTAAACTGCCATAGAAACACATAGTTCAGAAAAACGCCATAGAAATACCTAGTCTAAAATGCCATAAAACACCCAGTTCAGAAAAACGCCATAAAAATACCTAGTCTAAAACGTCATAAAACACCCAGTTCAGAAAAACGCCAAAAAACCCATTTCATTTTTTTTTCGAAAAGTATATCAATAGTATACTCGTTGGAAAGATTAAAAAAACGCTGAGTTTTATGGTGTAATTTTTTTAGAAAAATAATCGCGTATAAAATAGTTATTGGCGTTTAAATATGATGGGGGAAAATGGCATGTGATTAGCATGTGCACCTTTGTTTGGATCTTCCAATTTTACCCCTTCTGGTAGTTATAAGATTCTCATTATTTGCAAAAATGCCACCGCATCATCTTAGCCACAAATCACAAAGATCCTATGGCTAAAAATCGTTCTCACTGTTCTCACACTTCAAATCGTTCTCTCCTGATCCCGTTCCTATATATATATATACTAGGTTATAACCCGGGAATACTCCCGGGTTGTGAATCTTTATATCTAAAAAATAAATATACATCTATATATATTAATTAATAAAAATATACCATGTAGTTGTGAATCTTTATAACCCGAGAACTTCCCGGGCAGGAAAAATCAATTTATAATCTAATTATGTCATTAAATAGATTAAAAGACATGTTTTCAAACGTTATTAAGTGTTTAAATAAATAAGTTAAAATTTGGTGTCAATACTTTGCGGTACCAATGTTGAAATTAAAAGACATGTTTTCAAACGTTATTTGCCGTAAAATAACACTTTTTTCCATGGGGCGCCTCCTTCCTTTTCTTTTCATAAAAGTAGATTCGTAGGATATGATCTTTCAAATGTTAATCGATTCAACCTGAGTCAAACCAAGAAGACACTTCACTCATACCTTCTACTTTTAGAGATATAACAAACACACATACTATAATTTAACTCAACTGTCATATGGCGGTTAATGAGTGATGACATGGCTGTGTAATTCGGTGCATAATTAGCCCTTTTCCATTCTTCTGGCAAACATAAAACCAAAAACAAAAAGGGTGTAAATAAACGCATATGTTGCTTCATAATAATCAAATAAAAAAACAAATACAAAACATGTTATGAATTATAATTCACCACCTTGTGTGATCTCTGGTACTCCTTGAACCTTGTTGGAGAAAATGGTTCAGCCTCTATCAAAGTTTCAGGAGCTTCTAGAAGTTGCAAACTTCTTGATGAAATCAATCGAGTAGACAATTCATTTCAGTTTAAAGCTCAATTTAACAACAAAATACGTAAAGTCTACAATAACGGTTTTAGGGTATGAATCTAGATTAAAAGTGGTAATATAGTATAACAACTAGGGCTGTAAACGAACCAAACGTTCGGCGAACAGTTCTTGAACCGTTCGACGGGAAGTTCGTTTGTGTTCGTTCGTTTATTAAACAAACGAACACGAACAAGAAATTTCGTTCGTTTAGTTAAATGAACAAACATGAACAGAGGTCGCGTTCGTTCATTTATGTTCGTGAACGTTCGATAACGTGTTCGCTTGTGTTTGATAGTTCATTAATATTTTTAGCTTTTATATTTATTTAAATATATCAAAATTCTGACAAATTAAATATTTAATAAGTGTCAGTGTATTATATATTCTGTTCATGAACGATTGTTTGTGTTCGTTTATTTCCATTTGTGTTCATGAACATTAGTTTGTGCTCATTTGAGTTCGCCAACGTTCGTTGCCTAAAATTAACAAACGAACACGAACAAGTTCATTTCCTTAACAAACGAACACAAACATAAAATCCCGTTCGATAAGTGTTCGTGAACGGTTCGCGAACACATATACTTTTTAACAAACGAACACAAACAAGGTCTCGTTCGTGTTCGTTCGGTTCGTTTACAGCCCTAATAACAACTACATGCCTACCGTGATTGACGAAATGTAATTGTTACCAAAGTATCAGACGTTGTGAACTTCGATTCGCTTCCAGAACACCACTAACACCTGCGACATAGCACCAAATCAAGCATAAATCATCGCAATATAGAAACAAAAACATAAAAATAAAACCAAACTAACACGAATCCATTAATAAGGATAACCTGAACGTCATCATAGCTCCATTAGTTGAACAAAAAAGAATCGTTGCCAGCTTTCCGTCATCCACAAAAAAAAAAAAGCCAAAATTTTAAATTAATAATTTATTAATTTATGGATATAATAATATCTCCCTACATTAATAAATATCCCGGTCCCAACATTATTAATTTACAGAGGTTTTACTGTATGGTGTGCATTCAGTCTTTTTTTAATTTATAGAATTTCTTTCCAAAATAATATGTCTAATACTTAATCATAATACATCAACGACTTAACCAAATAGAGATTAGTAGCTACTTAGTCTCACTAATGGCATTCTAGCATGATATCGAGAAGTAATCTCCTACAATTAACATATATGTGAGTATCTATATATATATTCAATAGAAAGGGTCCATATATTTATAGACCCGTTAAGATTCCAAGGTTTAAACTACTGCTACTAAACCATTCCTTTACTAACTTACAACCTCAGTCCAATTAGCTGTTATAACAACTCAATCAATAAGAACCATAATCATTTACTAAGAGTAACTTGTAGCAACATCACTATACACTGTGTCCAGTAAAACTACTAAAAGGCATTACTAATTAGCAACTCTTCGGAAGGAAAACTCCAATAAAATGTATGAAAACAGTATGAAAATCAAAACATATGATATATAACAACAATTAACCATAGTTTTTTATCTATTGAAGACATCTATGTGTTATCCATATGATACATAACAACAATTAACGACAATTTTTATGTGTTATAGACATCTATTTCTTAGCCCACGAATCTATAATATAGCCTTAATAGCCTTCGGTATGTGATATTTTTATGTTTGTCGACAATTAAGCTTTACATGGTAATATGTCAGATAGAGCTTACGTGAAAAAAAAAAGTAAAAAAGTTGTTCTTAAGTAGCATATCTTAACTAACATCGACCGTAAAAAAACAAAATTCTTTCCACATAAAGAAATATAGATAAAATCAACTAATAAAACAAATATGGGAACTTGAAAATGATTGAAAGGGTTAAGTTGAGAGAAAACTTTATTTAAAATACTTCAGTCTTTATAATGCTTTATTCACAAAAGATGTAGATAAGAGAGAATGTACATTTATCTATACAGCTGAGTTTAGAGTTCAGTTTCTTGCCTTCTGGATAGCTAATATAATAGTCATACAACAACTAATCGTAATTCAATGTTAAAGATGGTTACTACTCAAACAAATGATATACATATTCGAGTTGGATTAAGCATATATATATATATATTCAGTGAGTATTATAAGAATGTTACATCATGCAACGACAAATTCAGCAGCTTATATATGTAATAATTGCCATGACTTCTTAAAAGGAAACATGTTGTTAGTATGTGTAAAATAACTTAATAAGAGTGGACTTCTAAATCAAACTATATATCATATCCTTATATCCAACTATATATCATATCCTTATAACCAATGCTTCATCAAAACAAATTTCTAACAACGGGATATTATAAAACCAACTATCAAACAAAGATAGAGAAAAAAAACAATTATTTTTTCATGATTAGGTTTTTTAACCAATCCACCCAATTTAAACATGGACTTTTAAAACTTTAAAGTATCAGCACACAATATTAAAGATGATTTCAAAGAAAATAGGCATCCATTTTACCCGAATTCGAAGCCACTCGAACCCAAATTAGAGGATAACCAAAAAATCCGAAACTCGACTAACCCAAACCATGGTTTTAAAAAACGGTTGAGGCGTGCGCCTCGAGGCGCGCCTCAATGCGAAACTGCCAAAAAACGATTCTGAGGCGCGCCTCAGGGAGTTTATAATGTATGTACGCCTCAGAGGGGCTGAGGTGCTAAAAAGGCTGCGCCTCAGGGGTTTTTTGATATTTGTTTTTGATGTTTTTGAGTTTTTGTGTCAATTTCAAGTAATTTATGTCTTTTTTATGTGTGTTTTTTATTATTATGATGAATTTGATGATGAATTTAGTTAATATTACTATTTTTATAAGGTATATAATATTTATATTTATTTTTTAACTCTGCCTCGGGCTTACGCCTCGAGGCTTACACCTCGTGAGGCGAAGGGAAAACGCCTCGAAACTCGTTTCCGTTTTTTTAAACCTTGACCCAAACCTTAAATGGGTCAGTTATCGAGTCACTTTTCCCAGCCAAAAACCTGAACAACCCGACCCAAACAACCTGAATAAAAACTCGAAGATTTAATGTTTTTTTCTCTATAGATGTGTTTTGCTTTAAAGTCTTCGGTATTTGAAACATTAAGTTTTAGAACTTTTGAACATTATTATATCATATTGTCAAATAATGTTTAAATTTTGAGGATATTTTTCTAAAAGCATGAACAAAATTTGTAAATATACATATATTATATTTTATTTTACATCTAAACCCGAAAACCGAACAACCCGACCCGAACTAATCCAAACCCAAATAACCCGAACATTAAATAGGTCGGTTATTGGGTCACTTTTTCCTAGCCAAAAACCCGAGCAACCCGACCCGAAACCCAAAAAAAAAACCCGGAGAACACCCATAGTAGAAGGTCTGTCACAACATACTGTGATTTCACATAATCTTGATTATTCGGATGTCCACATTTAACATGTTTGTATTGAACATAGAAAAATCAGTTTTTATAACTCAAACTTTTATTAAAGATACAAATTTTATAAAAGTGAGTCTAAGAACAGAATATATGAATATTTTGTAAGAAAGTTTCTCAAAATCAAAACTTAGTAAAGGATGTTTTGATCTATTGAGGAAATCTTACCTTTTTAAAAAGATGTTCTGCATCTTGATTTAAGCCTTTTAATCTTTTGGGTTTAGTCAAATGACATATTTTAGATGTTCTTTATCAGTATCTTAAAAAAGAGGTTTAAAACAGGTTTGATTTATTACAATGGCTAAAATTCATGAAAGATGACCTCTACAGACCAGGCATGGTCAATGCATAGTTCATATGATCGTGCTAAAATTTTAGATCTCTATTTCGTGTCTATAAACAAAACGAAATTCTTCAAACACTTTGTACACATAAAAAAATATATTATTCAGTATAAAATTTATATGAGCTTTCAAAACTTAATTTCAATAATAAGCAAGTAAAAACTTAGAGATGACCCATAGGGCTATTCATTTTTATCCAAAACACGAAACCTGACCCGAATTCAAGTCACCCGTTCCCGAATTAGCGAATACCCGAAAAACCCGAACCCGACCAACCCGAACTTTAATTGGTTCGGTTATCGGGTCACTTTTTCCGGGCCAAAAACCCGAAACACGAAACCCGAACATATATTGTTTTTTTCTTACAAAAGTGTTTAGATTTGGAGTCTTTAATAGATGGAATACTAAGTTTAAGCACTTTTAAATATTATAATAACATATTGTCAACTAATCTTTGAACATTGATGATATTTTTAAAGTAACAATATAAATTTGGTGATATTTTGTAAAAAAAAACATTTATTTTCATTTTACATCTAAACTCAAAAACCGAATAAGCCGACCAGAACTAACCCGAACCCGAATAAACCAAACCAGACTAACCCGAACTTTAAAGTGGGTTGGTTATCGGGTCAATTTTCCCCAGAGAAAAACCCGAACAACCCGACCCGAAAAACCCGAAACCCGAAGAAAAAACCCGATGAACACCCCCAGTGACCCATCAGCATTATCTATATTTGTAGACGACGATAACTTCTTTGAACATGGGAAACTGATGGGGATCTCACTCATTATATAAGGGAGACTATACGGTGATCTCTACAGAGCTTTTGAAATCACTCCATCAAATCTCAGTTAAACTTACAAAAACTAAATGAAATAAGTATTTAGTTACAGAAAAACCTGTGTATTGCATCTTCAACATCCACATTGCAAGATCCCACCTTCCAACATCTCATTTTTGGCAATTTCTTAATCTTGATTTGCATAACTCCTGAAAACAACAGAATCATTTCATCAAACACCTTGAAGACAATCATGTGACTGTAATGACATTTGGTTTGAATACCAGGTATTTTCCTGCCAAATAGAGCTCTGTAATTGCTGCAAAGACACTTTCAGTCCATTGAGGTTGAAAATCAATGATAACAGTTGAGTTAAATTATAGTATGTGTGTTTGGTCACACAGGTCTTTCTTACTCAGACTCACAACAATAGAAGTTTGGAATTAATATTTGACCAAAAAATTGCCACTAAATATTAGAATATTAACAATATGGAGTGACAACTAAATAGTGTTTAATTCCAATAAAATGATGATATGTCAATACCTGATAACTATCATATTCATCATGGGTAACTTTTTTATTTCACCCGTCTTTCATCTTTCAAATTTTCCGCTCCCTGCAGCACCAAATACGGTCATAATCAGTACCAATTACTACATAAGACACCAGCACAACAGCTAACAAAACAAAAAAAAAATAAGTTTTACCATGAAATAGTGTAAGAATTTATAACTCATCATCTTCATGTTCTTGAGTTTTACTCTTCTTTTTTAAACTTTTCGCCTTTTTAGACTTAACAGAGCTACCAGATTTTCCAACGGAACTATCGTCAGTTGATTTAATCTAAAAACTTCACTTTATAAAACCTCGTTTTATAAACAAACCAGAAAAGTTGATTACCTTTATGTCTTGTATTCCTTGTAGAATGCAAAGCTAAGACTGATCCTGACACCATGCTTGTTTGCTTCTGCAAGAGAATGAAAGAAACAACCGATACACACTTTGTAAGGTCATAGATGCATAGCCACTAAAAAGATCATATAAGCAACTTTTATGACCCGAATGCATGAACAAAAGGCCTAAGTCATAGAAAGTCTAAGAAGTAAAAGCATTTATCGTCAAAGATGACATGAGTTCTTCGTAAGTGATAGTAGTTAATCCCCTCCATCTCGTAAAGCTCTTTATAGATAAATAAATCAGATTTAGCAAGGTCTTTATAAAAACAAATGATTCTCGGCATTCGAATTATTAAATGTGACATAAAGTCCCTCATATTTTCAAGGATTGCTATGAACGTTTATTTACAAAGCATCTAAACTTTAATTCAATACCATCAATCACTACATACATCGTAAGAAAATTTAAAAAAAAAATCATCACAAAGCAAAAACCTAAAATCTTGTCAAATGATTAAAATAACATACCGGTACATGCGCTCGTCCAAGTGACAGTTTACCGCTGTCAACTGTACATCTGACAGAGCACACCCTGCCCATAAAGATACATTCAGAAAAATTACATAAAGCATGGATGATTGGCACAATTATGTGATCATATACAGATACAAACATAAACCTTGAATTTCAGTCTTTTATCATTTTCTCATTTTTCTTGTTCCTCGTTAAAACGTGTAGGATATAAATAGTTCTTTTTAACGAAATATTCCACAATACATCATTATAAACAACAAAAAACTGAAAACATTAACAAAATAGTTATTTTTAATGGAATATTCCACAATACATCATTAAAAGTTAAAACAACTTACAATAGAAGCATATCGCGTCTTTGGGGCTTACTAAATTTAGGCATTGAGCTCAACAACCAGCTGTGATGGTTCCTACACTTGAACAACTACTTCAAGTACCGCTTCTTCCTCCTCCGCAACAGCCACCACTTCCACAGTCACTTTCTCTGCAGAGTTCAATGCTTAAAATTAACATTTCCCCATAGGTTAATTAGTTACCTGAAAATAATATGATAATTTTGACCTTCTTCAATTTATATTGACTAAAATCATGAACTCCATAGTACTATCAAAGCCCATTGTACCCTCCAACACCTCTTGTCTCCACCCAATTTTAATCGTGTCAGCCATAGATTCAAATGAAGTTAGAATGGGGAGTTTGATCCATACTAAAACGTTCCACCAAATCACTTTCAAAAAATGCCTCTAAGATACAAATTCAAATTTTATGAATAGTGACTAAAAAAAGAAAAATCCTAAACATCCCCTAAGTAGAAGATTCAAAAGGAATTTTGGCAATCAAACAGTAAAAATAGACATATGCAATATAAAAAAAAGCAAAAAAAGAATAGCAAATTTCTTCTAAAGAACGCTAATTTCTTCTAAAGAACGCTGGAAACCCAGATTGTTAAACCCACCAAAATTAATACCAAATCAATTAAGAGAAACCAGGATGTTGTCAAGATGAATCAAAGGGGAGAAATGTGCTCGAGCGTAGGAATAGATATAAAACCAAATCAATCCACATCACCTCAAGATTATACAAAGTGTATAACAGGTTAAAAAATTAATACCTGATGAACATTATCTTCTGTACCTAACAATTGAAGAAACAAACCATTACCTTCTATATCATAACTATGATTGGAAAATGCCCTGTAATAAATCTCTTACCAGAACACCACGAAGCAGAAATCTTCATCAAATCGCAATAAATCTCTTACCTGAACACCGCGAAGCAGCAATCTTCATCAAATCGCGCACAAAATTATAATCGACTGAAAAGGTGAAGTGTAGATGGGAGATGTGATAGTTCGCTATGGAATTAGGGTTTGAATAGATGGGAGAAGAACAGAGCGTGCGGGAGAAGACAGAGCGTGAGAGGCTGTGAAGCATTAGGGTTTGATAAAAAACAATATATAGTATCCATTTATTGGTGACCCGAATACAAATCCCCACCCGAGCTTATACGGATCCCGCGTCCCACATCTTTATTTGTTTGTGTTTTGAGAATTTTCGTTTGTGTATAGAGAATTGAGATGGATTCCCTCCTAAAATTACCATCTAATCTACTATAAGATGCCACATAAGCAAAATGGCTTCACCATTCAAGGACACATAGCCCAAATCATCTCATTTATTAATATATATAGAAAATCGGCCATGATTATATGTATATATAATCGGCTCTTGTTAAAATATGTAAACCGCTTCCGCTTCAGTTTTGATACCATGATTCCCAACAAAAAGAAAATACATAAATCCACAACCAAATAAAACTATTGAACTTTGTATTTAGATCATTCTTGTCATAGTTGAGGGTCGAATCATGTATTTTGGGGGCCTAAAACGATTCTTTAATTGCAGCCATCTTCGCAAAAATATATGTAAACTTTTCTTCTTAAAACCAACACGATAACACACGATTATTGTATAAGATTTCTTAAAGGCACATAATTCGGAATATTAGAGTTGGAGTGAATGTGTAAAACTAAACAAAGTTAGAACTTAGAACCTAAGCCAGCCATTCACATCCAAAAAGAACAATGACGACCCCAAAATCAGTGCACCAATGAGAGCAATCAACAAGCATTTTTCGGAAGGTGATAATGGACAATTGCACCAATGGCGATCCACCTTTTTACCACATCTGTAACAGAAATCAGTGCCACATCTGTACCAAGTTTAATTCAAAATCAAAATCAGTTTCTCTTCTTCATTCATAACGATTAACGATAGAAAAATTACATAAACATACATATTATAGATTATAGAATATAGGGGTCGTGGCCGGCTTGGAGGGGGTGCAGGGTGGGCGACGGCACGGAGCCCAAATCCTCCGGGGGTCCAAATCTTTTTAATTGTGTATAGAATTTACGTTGTATAAGGTACGTAGTACTATATATATATATATAGAATCACGCTAAAATGAGAACCACCTCGAGTTGTAAGAACCGTGAGAACTACACCGTATGGGGCGAGGTGGACCAAAATTTTTTTTCACAAACGTAGATGCTTGTATTATAAACACATTTGTAAAAAAAAAATTCAAAAAAAAAAAGTTTTTGAGCACCACATGTGTGTGTTTACGGGTACCGTAAAATTTCCGGTAGGATTTACGGTACCCGTAAACACAAACTTGTGGTGCTCAAAACTACACACACGACATTTTTTTTGAATTTTTTTTTACAAATGTGTTTATAATACACGCATTTACGTTTATGAAAAAAAAAATTTGATCCACCTGGCCCTGTACGGTGTAGTTTTCACGGTTCTTACAACTCGAGATGGTTCTCATTTTAGCGGTCCCATATATATATATATATATATATATATATATATATACTGAATCAAAAGATGACACAAACAAGCTCTTATCAGGATGGTTAGTGACTTAGTGACTTGCTTAAACAACAAGGAGACGCGGCTTCTAATCCCGGCGTCTCCAAATCTCTATTTTTAGTTTCAGTTTTTAGTTTTTTTAGTTTTTTTAGCTGCATGCGACATTTAATACCTAATTTTGTCAACTACATTGTTTCCTTTAATTAATAAACTACTAACTATACTTAGCTAAAAATAACTATTTAAATTACTTTCACATAAATTTTAGTGATTAAATAATTGATGAGTTTATAATACATGGAAATTTACGAATAGATGAATTGCTTATTAAAACTTTTTATTATTTGTTTACTATGATACAAAAGACGATTATGTAAACCGGAGAATTACCTGCATCTAACAATGTCACAACCTTTCACAAGCTCAACACAATGTCTACACTTAGGACATCCCATCCACTTCTTCCTCTCCGAAAGAACACCAAAGGCGACATCGTTCTGGTCCATAGTATCCCTACTATCTTCACACGCGTAACCAGCATGCCAAGGAACCTTACACCGAAAACAAAACGGTTTCTTGCAACTGGGACACACACATCTCTTTAAACTACCTCCACCACCACACTCGTTGATCACAAGAGCTGAACACTCTCTATTCGGACAATAAACCCTGTCAAGTGCTAGCACCGCCGACTCACAAAGCACATCGCACCATTTATCAAACAATTGGTGTGGAATTTTATTGGAATTATTGCCTATTCTCAACCATATATTCCTTCTTATTCTCAGCCATATATTTTCCTTTTTGATCAACTAGTATTTTCCCTTTTTCCTTTTATATATTTTCTTTTGTATCGATTGTCTAAAAGAAGTTGCAGACATGTATGTATGAATTTCTCTCTTGGCTATCAAATTTATAATGGTACCAGAGCAGGTTTCTAACACCAACACCACTCATCAAACAAAACACTAAATCCAATCCATCCTTTCATAATCGCTTATGGCGAGACAATTGGGAACTGTCAAGTGGTTCAATGTTACAAGGGGTTTTGGCTTCATCACCCCAGAATCCGGCAGTAAAGATCTCTTTGTTCATCAATCATCCATTAGAACCGATGGATTCCGTAGCCTTAGAGACGGAGAAACTGTTGAGTTCGTTGTTGAAGAAGGACCCGACGGACGCTCTATGGCTGCTGATGTAACCGGACCTGATGAAGGTTCTGTGCGGGAAAGCAGATGTGGTTATGGCGGCGATCGTTACAAATCAGAACCGAACACAAGCCCTATACCAGGTTTGAGTTCTAGACAATATAATATTCTTTTAAAACACCTTGCAGAGAAAGAAAATAAAGGAGACGATTGGATTTTGGACTCGGGATGTACCGAGTATATAACACAATATACCGAATGGCTTGATGGGAGAAGAGCTTCGATCAGTGAGCCACCGGTCTTAATACCAAACGGTGAATCTGTGCCTGTCATCGGTAAAGGGAATAGTCGTTTGCCAAATGGAATCATTATTAAAAATGTTTTGCATGTTCCAAAATTTAAATGTAATCTCTTGTCCGTAAGCAAACTATCAAGAGAACATCAATGCTCCATAACCTTTTATCCGGATTTCTGTTTTATGCAAGACTTGTACTCGAGGGAATTGATTGGAATGGGTAAATGTATAAATGGACTGTATCGGATCAAGGCGGGGCAGAGTGAAAGATGGGCAATGGTGGCTACCGTGGATGTTTGGCACAAGAGACTAGGTCATACCTCTAGCAATAAGCTTTCTCATCTAGATTTTGTCGAAAAGGCGTCTTTTAAGATTGAAGATTGTGATTCATGTGCAAAAGCCAAACATACTAGACTGCTTTTTCCCACAAGCACGATTAAAACCAAAGAATGTTTTGATTTGATACATTGTGACATTTGGGGGAGGTATAGAACTCCTTCACTTTCAGGGAAAAGATATTTTTTAACGATTGTGGATGATTATAGTCGATCTGTTTGGGTTTTTCTCTTGAAACACAAGTATGAGGCGAGCGATGCTTTAATGGGTTTTCACAAGATGGTAAAAACTCAATTTGGTAAAATGATTAAAAGGATACGTTGTGACAACGGGGGAGAATTCGTTTCAAGTCGCATGAATAATTTTTATGTTGAACAAGGCATAATACTAGAGACCACTTGTCCTCACACACCGCAACAAAATGGAGTTGTTGAACGGAAGCACAGACACTTACTTGAAACCGCACGAGCCCTTCGGATAGAGGCAAATCTTCCTAAAAGGTTTTGGGGAGAATGTGTCTTAACGGCAGCTTATATAATTAACCGTCTTCCTTCTAAACCTATAGATAACAAAACTCCATTTGAAATATTGTATGAGCAAAAGCCTGAATATGAACACATGAGGGTATTTGGATGTCTTGCTTACTATCGAGTCACAGATGCAAAGGGTGATAAATTCGAATGGAGAGGGAGTCCGGGGGTGTTTTTGGGATATCCACCGGGAACGAAGGGATATAAGATATTTGGCATGAGCAACAACAAAATAGTTGTATCAAGAGATGTAAAATTTCTTGAGAATATGTTTCCTTATGGAAGTTCCGACCGAATTGATAAACAAGAAAATGAGAGACTTTTCAGTTTTCCTCCTTGGTATTACGAAGAAGTCAATGTTGATGAACCACAAAATTTGCAACAAGAAAACAACCCAAATGCAAATGAAGAATCCACATCTGAGTCGAACCAGCAAAGCCCATGTGAAAATCCACATGTGGAAGATATCAATGTATCAAATGAAACAAATGAAAGTGGTACCCACGTTGAGCAAGAAAGTGGTACCCATAGTGAGGTACAAACTGAAACCATGGTGAACCTAGAGGAGCAAGAACTAAGCAGGCAACAAAGAATTAAAACGCGACCTAAACGGCTCGATGATTTTCACGTGAAGCTGCCACCGTCTATTGATCACAGCACACCCACTTCTAATCAAGAACCTTTGAACTCCACAGCACACCCTTTAGCCCATTACATTTCTTATGAAAAGTTTACCAAGTCTCATAAGGCCTTTTTAGCAGCCATCGATTCGAATGATGAGCCGAGGTCTTTCAACCAAGCAATAAAGGATGAAAATTGGAGAAAGGCGATGGAGAGAGAAATAAAAGCATTGGAAACAAACGGAACATGGACACTTGAAGAATTACCATTGGGAAAGCAAGCCATAGATTCAAAATGGATCTACAAGGTGAAGTACAAACCAAACGGGGAGGTCGAAAGATATAAAGCAAGACTCGTGGCAAAGGGTTTTACACAAATGAAAGGGGTTGACTATCACGACACGTTTGCTCCTATTGCAAAGTTAGTGACTATGCGGACACTTCTTACCTTGGCGGTGAAACGAGATTGTTTCATACATCAATTAGACGTTAACAACGCGTTCTTGCATGGAGATCTTGATGAGGAAGTTTACATGAAGATACCCCAAGGTTTTTCAAAGGAGAATGAGAAACGTGTTTGTCGGCTTAGAAAGTCAATGTATGGCCTCAAGCAAGCATCAAGAAATTGGTATCACAAATTCACACGCTCATTAGTGGATATGGGATACAAACAATCGGTAGCAGACCCTTCTCTATTCATCTATAAGCAAGGTACTATTCATGTTGCTGCCCTTATTTACGTTGACGACGTCATAATTGTTGGAAATGACATGATCAAGATCCAATCCACCAAGTCACTTCTTAACAAACAATTTACAATTAAGGATCTCGGGCGTTTGACGTACTTCCTCGGTATAGAGGTGGCCAGAATAAAAGATGGTCTCGTGCTTAGCCAAAGAAAATATACCTTGGATATATTGCGAGACATGGGACTTGAAGGGTGCCGACCCAGTTCCTTGCCTATGGAACAAGGCTTGAGGCTTGATAAGGGAGAGGAAGAACCTCGTGTTGATGCAGAGCAATACAGGAGATTGGTCGGGCGTCTATTGTATTTACAAGCCACAAGACCAGATATTGCTTTCTCAGTGAACCTATTGAGTCAGTTTGTAGCCGACCCACGACAACCGCATCTTGACGCAGCCATTCGTGTTGTTCGTTATCTCAAAACTACGTTAGGCCAAGGGATTCTTTTACCTAAGGCAGGAGGTACAACCCTAGTGACCTATTGCGATTCAGATTGGTTAGGTTGCCAATTTTCAAGACGGTCACGCACGGGTTATATTTTGTTACTTGGTGGAGCTCCAGTTTCATGGAAGTCAAAGAAGCAATCAATGGTCTCTCGATCTTCAGCCGAGGCCGAATACAGGGCGATGGCTACCACCGTTAGTGAAATTTTGTGGTTTCGTTGGCTTCTCACCGAGCTCGATGCTGCACAACCAGACCCGACTCCGCTGTTTTGTGACAATGAAGCTGCCCGCCATATTGCCAACAACCCAGTGTTCCATGAGCGTACAAAACATGTGGAAATGGACTGTTATTTTGTCAGAGAACGTGTTGAATCCAAAGAAATTACCCCTGTGCACATCAATTCGACCCATCAGATTGCAGATTTGTTAACTAAACCATTAAGCGGACAACAGTTGAAGTTCTTACTCGTCAAGTTGGGCATTCTGAATCTTCATGCGCCAACTTGAGGGGGAGTATTGGAATTATTGCCTATTCTCAACCATATATTCCTTCTTATTCTCAGCCATATATTTTCCTTTTTGATCAACTAGTATTTTCCCTTTTTCCTTTTATATATTTTCTTTTGTATCGATTGTCTAAAAGAAGTTGCAGACATGTATGTATGAATTTCTCTCTTGGCTATCAAATTTATAAAATTTTTGGGCGGTATGATAACGGTTCGAGAGAATGATCACAGGTTAGAGCTGGGCATTTGATGTCGGATACGTTGTCTTCGAGCTTCACGTGAATGTACTTAATCATGCAGTCCATGCAAAAGGAGTGATCAACACATCTATTACTATTCTCAAATTTCGTGTTAGGAAGTGTCACTGGTTCGAAACAAATCGCGCAAGTGAACGTCAATGATGATGATGATGATGATTCTTGATCTTCATGTTGTTTTGTGGTTTCTGATTTTTGTTGTGGTTTTCTATTTACATTCCCCATTAAATAAACCCAACTTAAATAAGGGGAAAGAAGTTGCTCTGAGATTGTGAGCAGAGGGATCAAAGTATGTAATATAGTGAGATTGTGCAAAGAGATAACGAGGTTTATTGTGAAGCTTTGAACCAAGCTTCAATTAGATTTAATAGTAAGGATATCTCCAAGTCCCGGTCTATCTCGTGAGTTTGTTGTGTAGCGATAAGGAAAAAAGATCAAGAGAAATTGATAAGATTTGTATATCTTTCTTGAGTAAACTGTGAAAATGGTCCATCAGGTTTGGTCATTTTTGACACTTTAATCCAAAACTCAAATCTTTTGAATCTGGGTCTCTGGTTTCAATTTTGTTTTTTTATTATTCTTTTAGTCCCTATAGTTTGAACACTTAAGGGCTGTTTGTTTACCTATTAATGAGACTCTTAATGATTCAGATCTCTTACTGGTTGAGCAATTAATGGTTCAGACTGTTTGTTTCACGAGCAGATGTCTGAATGGTTCAGATATTTGCTTCTGAATGGTGAAACATTATACAGAGTCTGAATGGTTAAGACCTCTAATCTGAATTGGTCAGACATTTGCCTTTGAACGGTTAGCCATTATACAGGCTCTTAATGTTTCAGACCTCTTAGTAGTTCAGCATTTAACCATTCAGATGTTGTCAAACAGCCCCCTTAAGATATTACAACCTTATACTTTAATTTGAAGTGTATATAACTTCATACATACATGCATGAAATAAGTTTAATCATTAGTAGTTATGGATTAGGATCAAATACAAATGATCCTAATTGTAAGAAGGGTACAAAGGCTCTTAAAAAAACTCACTACACAACAAAAAAAAAAACTTTAACATCCACCACCACCCAAAAACCTAAACCCCCACCCACCCCTCCCCCATCACCCACCCCCCTCCCCCCAAATTTTTTTAGGTGGGTGATGGGGGTGGGGGGTGGGTGTTTAGTTTTTTTAGGGGGGGGGGGGGTTAGGTTTTTGGGTGGGGGGGGGGGTAGGTTTTTGGGTGGTGGTGAGGTGGGGTGTCTAGGTTTTGAGTGGTGATGTAGTGGGTTTAATTTTAGGTTATTGGACACGTGTCACTGTATAAATCCTTCTTACACTTCTTACATTTAGGAGCTTTGTAGAATAACTTAACCCTAGTAATTAAGGTAAAGGATCCTGTACAAAGTCCAACTTTTGTAAGAAGTGTGAGAAATAATGTGAGAATGACAAGTGTCCCTAATCTTAATTAATTCAAAAGGGTATGTTAGTAATTGTCCATTCTTATCAATTAATTGATTTCCTAGATAATTGCTAAAAAAAAATAACCGCTGATGAGTTTTTTTAGGATGGTGATCGTAAATTCTCATCATAAAATCGCCATTAATTCTCAGATCATCTTCTCCGACCACCGTCACCAATTTCTTGAATCATAGATGTTTAAAACACCACACTATGAACAAGGTCTCCAGATAAAACACCATGACTTGAATCCTAGTCATGGTGTTTTAAAATCTGGGAATGTTTTGTATTTGATTGCCCAGATGTTAAAACACCATGACTTGAATCATAGTCATGGTGTTTTAAAATATGAGAATGTTTTTGTATTGATAAAACACCACGCCATGAATAATGTCTCCTGATAAAACACCATGACTTGAATCATAGTCATGGTGTTTTAAAATATGGGAATGTTTTTGTATTGATAAAACACCACGCCATGAATAATGTCTCCTGATAAAACACCATGACTTGAATCATAGATGTTTAAAACACCAAACTATGAACAAGGTCTCCAAATAAAACACCATGACTTGAATCCTAGTCATGGTGTTTTAAAATCTGGGAATGTTTTGTATTGATAAAACACTACGCCATGAACAATGTCTCCAGATAAAACACCACGCCATCAACAATGTCTCCAGATAAAACACCATGACTTGAATCTGCGATTACGTTTTAAAAATCTGGGAATGTTTTAAAGTATGAAGAAATTTGCTGATTTTTTTTGGAGATTGATGGCGGTTACCATATAATTCGCTGATCTTTAGGAGTTTGATGGGTGGTTTTGAAACGGTTACCATATTTGAAATGTTGGAAAAGTCACTATTGCCCTTCAATTTTTACATAAGGTCCTTCTAATTAAAACACAATTTACATTTTATACCCTATTGATCTCAACCATTAGATCAAATATCCAATGGTTTAAAACACTTCTTACCCTTCTTACATTTTAGACACTTTTTACCATATCCCTACCCTTATCTATCTATCTATTAATAAAGACTCATGGATTTGAATAGTGATTTATAAAATTATGGACGTCCAATTAGATCTAACGGACAGGGATATAGGGTTCCGAGACCAGATCAGGACATGCAACGGTTAGCGTTTTCACGGTGGTCAGAACTAACGATGGTCTCATGGGATAACGACGGTGAACAGGGATTAGGTCCACTTTTTGGCAGCCAGACGGTCATCCCGACTACCACATATGAAATACGATAACTCCTTTTTTTAACGACAAATTTGGATCTATTCAGTTTTAGCCCAAATCATATTGTTATATTATAGCCCAAAATTAAAAGCCCAATCAATGACCCAAATACCGATGTCCGACCCGAACATACACCTCGAAACTACACGATAGAAAATTTTTTTTAGGTCCGTTACCTTCCGACCCTCCGAACTTTTTTTTCAAGCTTCGCCAGTGCCCTGTCAGAAATCTCAAGTTTCGCCACTGAAAAGATGGGCCCGCACATGAAACCAAATCATGCCATCAAGTTTTATATATAATAATGACAATGAGTCAAACAATAATAATATTGTTAACTTATGAAATATTTCAATGATACAACAGAAACAAAAAAACAAAAACAGAAGACGGTACAATTCATCCCACTTCGAAATCACCGTAGTGATGCATGCCAATATCCAACACTTTGGATGTATCACACACTTTGAAAAACCCTACAAGTATATCTAGCTAGTGTGTCTTATTTTCTTACAGAAAATGGGATTCTGCAAGTGGTTTTTGCTTGCAGTTTTATGTGTTTTGGCAGTGGATGATGGAGGTTTATTGTTGCTCTCTACTGGAGGTGTTACAAGCTCTTTTGTTAGAAATGAAGAGAAAAGCATAGACATGCCTTTTGATAGTGATGTCTTTAGGGTTCCTTCTGGCTATAATGCCCCTCAACAGGTGATCATACTAATGTTAATATATTCTGAATACATCACAACCTTTTGATTGTAAACAACTTTACACTCTGTTCCAGAGTTTACTAATGGAAGGAAATGAAAAGAAACAAAAAGAAAGTAAAAATATTTTGTGTTCCAAAGTTTCATTTAAGAAAGTAAAAGAAAGGAAAATAAAACATGTCGTGTTTCCGAGGTTCATTTAAGGAAGGAAATGAAAGGAAAATTAGGCTAAATTCTTTAGTTTTTCTTTCCTTCCGATTTGGGAGGAAATGGTGGGAATGGCATCTTTTTTTCCTTTCTCACTTTTACTTTCTTTTCTTTTCCCTCGTTAAGTTAACTCCGGAACAGAGCGTTAGTTTCGCATGAACGAATTAGGACCGACTTATTTTTTTGGGCCTAAAGTGGATGTTATGTTCGGATTTTTGCTTAGGATCATAACACGTTGGAAAACGATGACACATAATTTATACAATTATTAGTGTTGAAGTGACTTTTAATGAAAAGAAAACCCTTCTAAGCGCATATATTCTTTGATTTCATTATCAAAACCTGAAACTTAACAAACTTAAACTATAAAAATCGTGGGCCCTTAAATACGTGCCCAAGCTTCAACTTATTATTTTTTTACAGCTGAGCTGCCACTCGAGCAAATCATATATAAGTTATACCAAACAGCGATGGATGTATTATCTTTTGCGGGTGTTGAAAATGAGTGGGGTAAAAATGGGCCAGTTGTACATTTTGAACTAAATGGGTCGAATAAAAAGGTTGACAACAAGGTCAAGGTCGAATAGAAACGAGTCGGTAAAATGGTAGGATTGGATTAAAATTTGTAAAAGTTTAATAACATTAAATTTTTAAGTGTCTACTAATAAATTTACACGAAACAATCAACAAATATGTGAATATATCATACTAATAAAATTAAAACCTTTTGCATTTAAAATAACAGGATATGTCATTATGACCTTTTTCACTTTTTAAGGTTCATATAACACAAGGAGATCATGTGGGGAAAGCAGTGATAGTGTCATGGGTCACAGTCGATGAACCTGGTTCAAGCACAGTTCTTTATTGGCCTCAAGATGGCACCCAAAAGGACCAAGCCACAGGCCAAATAACCACTTACAAGTACTACAATTACACCTCTGGTTACATACATCATTGCACCCTCCATAACTTAGAGGTTAATCTTCAACCCTTCATAACTTATGTAATGTAGTAACAAATTTTTTTTATTAATGCTAGTAATATGATTTTAACGAAATATATAATAAGTAATAGCATACTTTTATTTTTTAAAAAAGATATGACATCCTTAAAAATGATTATTGTTATTAGTTATTAGTATCGATGGATATATTGTTATTATTTTTTAAAATCTTTGTAAATAAGTAAAAATATAAAAAAAAAACTTATTATTTTATAAAGTAACCATTTTCTTATGTTGTTTTATCATCACATTCTTAATAATTCTCTGGCAGTTTAATACCAAGTATTATTATGAGGTTGGGATTGATCATACAACAAGGACATTTTGGTTTGTGACCCCTCCGGCAGTCGGTCCAGATGTGGCCTACACGTTTGGAATCATCGGTATGTTGTTGGAGTTAGATTTTGAGTTTTGTGGCAAAAATACGGCTTGTTTAATTAAGGTTGACTTCGTATAGGGGATCTTGGTCAAACATATGATTCGAACATCACGCTTACACATTATGAGATGAACCCTATCAAAGGAGAGTCAGTGTTGTATGTTGGAGATTTATCATATGCTGATCACTACCTGTATCATGATAACCGGAGATGGGATAGTTGGGCAAGGTTTGTTGAAAGAAGTGTTGCGTATCAACCCTGGATTTGGACCGCCGGAAACCATGAACTTGATTATGATCCTAGCTTTGTAAGTAAACAACATAATAAAAATTACCACCTGTCTTAAATATGATTGATAGTAGGTGGTAAATAGGCAAATCAAACAAAAACAGGTAGTTTTTATAGGCGGAATCGTCGCGTTAACACTTTTTTGGTATTCATTTTAAGTTTAACATAAATAGTTAATGTGTTAAACAAAACAACTTACAAAGTTATATATATTGAAATATAAGTTAGATGATTTTCATTTATCATTTGATTAGTTTGAAATAAGCACAATCAAAATCCACTGTCTCATACATTAATGCGCCGAAGAAACAAAATCAAGATCAGTCGGGTCTCAACATGTTTAAACACGACACATTCTTAAATGATGCATTGCTTGATATAGGGTGAAAACAAGCCATTTAAGCCTTTTCTCCACCGATATCATGTCCCTTTTGAAGCATCAGGGAGCACCGAACCCCTTTGGTACTCGATCAAGAGAGCTTCGGCATATATCATTGTATTGTCTTCCTATTCAGCATACGGTAAGACTTACATTATTCATACTTTTAGTAAATATATTTTTTCATATGATCACCTACAAAAAAGTGACATAAATGATAGAACTATAAAATGAATACATTTAATTATTTGGTGTAGGAACATACACTCCTCAATATATGTGGCTTATTGAAGAGTTACAAAAGGTAAATAGACGTGAAACTCCATGGTTGATTGTTCTTATGCATTCACCATGGTACAATAGCAACACGTACCATTATATGGAAGGTGAGACCATGCGAGTTATGTTCGAGCCATGGTTTGTTCAGTACAAGGTTGATGTCGTGTTTGCTGGTCATGTTCATGCTTATGAACGCTCGGTAAGTAGCGTACCATATAACATTTATTATGTACATCTACTGATGGATGCATATAATTAGTACAACCGTTTCAAAGAACGTTTGAGATTGTCAAACACCCTTTAAAAAGTTGAGATACGATGTCTTAACTTTGTCTCTTGTATGCATTGAACACTTGTATTATACATATTAGAGTAAACCTCAATTTTCGTCCCTGTGGTTTGCTGATTTTAACACTCTAAGTCCAATAGTTTAAAAATTGTATTTATCGTCTATTAGTTTGCTGATTTTAACAGTTTCAGTCCACAGCACTAACACTGGTGTGGACTGAAACTATTAAAATCAGCAAACGAATGGATGATAAATGCAATTTTTAAACTATTGTAGTGAGAGTATTAAAATCAGCAAACCACACGGACAAAAAATTGAGGTTTACTCTACATTCATAATGAATTGGGGGCAACAATGTAATCTCTGACCTTTCTTTGTCAAATGATTACACACAGAATCGGATATCAAACGTTGCTTATAACATTGTGAACGGGAAATGTACTCCTGTCTTTGACCAAAATGCCCCTGTGTACATCACCATTGGAGATGGAGGCAATATTGAAGGTCTAGCAACTATGTAAGACTGTTTGTCAGATCGAAAAATTTACTATTCTTTTAATATATTTTGTCTAATACTTCATTGTTTTTTTCGACTTTAAATCTGTTAAATAATAAACATGTACAGAGGAAAAACGGCTAGGGTTTATTCAATAGAAAAATATTGAGTAAAAAAAAAAAAAGAAAATAAACATTATATAGCCGGGCTAAACATGGAAAATAGATTCTAATGCACTATTTTCTTGTTCTCGCAGCATGACAGAGCCGCAACCAAACTATTCGGCATTTAGAGAAGCGAGTTTTGGTCATGCAACGATGGAGATTAAAAACCGAACGCATGCGTACTATAGTTGGCATCGTAATTCAGATGGATATGCTGTTAAATCAGATTCAGTAGTGTTCTTTAACCGATACTGGTATCCAAAAAACGAGTCTGCTATTGAAACTTAATCAGTAAATCATCCTTTTTAATATCTTGACAAGCAAACAACTAAACTTTGTGTTTGAATGATGCACCACATGTATATTTGTTGTAATACTTCAGTTAAATTGTGTTTCCGGATCATAGAGAAATAAAATGGATTAGTAATTGATTTTTGTATACAATTTATTATTAGTTATTTGAGTTAATTACTATTTTCGTCCCTATAGTTTGTCAAAAATCACTATTTCAGTCCATTAGTTTAAAAATTGTGATTTCAGTCCCTGTGGTTTCACTTTCGTAACCATTTCAGTCCACCTCCGTTAACCCCATCCATTTATTCTGTTAAGTACACGTGAATTGACCATAATGCCCTTATTAATAAAAACAAAAAGATATCTAAAGGAGTTAATTACTGTTTTTGTCCCTGTGGTTTGTCAAAAATTACTATTTCAGTCCCTGTGGTTTCACTTTCGTAACCATTTCAGTCCTTGTGTTAATTAAATATGGACATATATGATTTTATTATTTGATTTATATGATTTTATTGTTGCATGACATATGGACTTAAATTGGATTGTAGGGTTCGACACACCATGGCTTTAGTAGAAGTAGAAGTCTGGCACTATTTTTACATATATGGTTCCAAAATTTTAATTTTGGATTTTAGAATGAGAAAATGTCCAGGTAAGCATTATTTTTCAAAGTTATTATGTTAATTGATGCTGCTAGGAAGATATTAATTGGGGTGGGGTAATGGGTCGCCAGACATTAAGAGGGTGGGGTTGTGATGTCGGAGAAGATGACCGGAAGCTTTTGCCGGAAATGAGAGCAGGGATGGAGTGGGGTGGGGTTGTGTTTTAATAAGTGGGTCCTAGAATACAATCTTTTAAATTTCCATGGTTTTTTTATTTAATTAACACAAGGGTAATTTAGGTATTTCATTAAAAACTTAACGGTAAAATAGACGGTGTTAGGAGACTGGACTGAAATGGTTACGAAAGTGAAACCACAAGGACTGAAATAGTGATTTTTGACAAACCACAGGGATGAAAACAGTAATTAACTCATTTAGATATCTTTTTGTTTTTATTAATAAGGGCATTATGGTCAATTCACGTGTACTTAACAGAATAAATGGATGGGGTTAACGGAGGTGGACTGAAATGGTTACGAAAGTGAAACCACAGGGACTGAAATCGCAATTTTTAAACTAATGGACTGAAATGGTGATTTTTGACAAACCACAGGGACGGAAACAGTAATTAACTCTTAGTTATTTTGATATTTATGTTTTTTTAATAAAATACTAAATAAAGACTTAACTGTAAAACCAAAGGTTGTTGGTATAAATTCAAGTTGTTTACGTTTCAGTGCAATTTTTTTTAGAAATGAGTCGTGTCAAATACAATACGTTTTATTCCTTATATATGTAGGTAAAATAAATTTTATTTTTATCCGTTGGTAACAATTTGATTTGTTTTAGATCTATTATTATATATAATAAATGAGAATATTTGGGCTGATGTGGCAGCTTCTTAGGGCTTCTTGGAATGCATTTTGGCGGGAAACTTCTCGGGTCAAGATATGGGACGCGGATCTTGATTGATGATATAACCGACCCATGATTTCAGATCATATATTAACTTTATAACCCTAATTTCTCTCATTCCGCCGCTTCTCTGATATGTGCTGCCCAAAATTTCCAACTCTCTCCTACCCTAAATCTTATTGCGATGAATCTGTGGATGAATCTGGTTTCTCCAATCAAGTTCCTCGCCGATTCGCCAATCACAGCCGCGCAAGATTCTCCGGCACAACTTTCTTCCATCTTAAATCTAATCAACGTAAGATCTTTAGTGATTTGTGTTTCAGATTCTACGATTCCTTTCTTCATCGATTATGGTTTTTTTTTTTCAAAAATCGCGATTAAATGTTTTGAAATCACGATTCCTGATTTAATGGGTTCATCATCGTGAATAGATGTATCGATCAAGAATAACAAATTCTCATCTATTTTTCTCATCCGATTTGGTTTAATTGCAGCCAAAGACGGTGCAGGAGATGGAGCCGGAGCGGTGGCAGAAGAGCTAAAAGGTGTCGGTTGTTTGTTGTCTCTGTAAAAATCGACAGCTTGAACATCCACACTTCATCGAAGTCGCTCTTGCATCATCGGAAGGTTTCTAGATATATCTGGTACAAACATTTTTAACGCATTTAATGCCAATATTAGAGATACACTTTCATGAATTCAAGGTTTTCATATGATATTTTATACATCTAATGTATGTATGGGTCATTGCTAATAAGTATTCAAATTTTATGCTAAAATAATGTAGAGATGGTAGTGTTTGGCTTATTTGAAGGCATGGAGATATGCTAAGTTCTGAACTTATTCAAGTAATTTGTTATACTTTATTGGTTGTTATCGTAGGGTTATGAGTCATACTTTTGCTGAATAGAGATGGTACGGGTCAAATAGCGTGGACTATGGCCGGAATAATTGGACCCCTTTACGTATCCATTATAAACTTTTGCATTTTCTTTTTTCAGACACTTGAACTCTTCTATAGATCACTAGCTGCAAAATTTGTGCTTGGTATGCCATTCAAGGTCAGTTCATTCTTTGTCACATGATTTATAAGAACTCGTGAATGGAGATGCTCTTGGGGAGGTAAAGAGCTAGAGATAAAGGTGTATTGATTACAAGATAAGTGTGTATTTATATATATGAGTAATGAGTTCCAAAGGAAGGCCATTATTTGATCTCAATGAGCTTGCTACTGAGGAGGATGAGGAGAGTGATGGTGTGTTCTGTTTCCATACTCAAAGGGCTATTCCGTCCACTACGCATACTTCGAATTTGTTTAACCCGTCAAATAGTCTGCGTAGGATAATAAAGAACCATGTCTTTTCTCATGTGCCTTCGGTTTCGGGCTTTCAGCATTTTATTCGTTCAAAAAGAGTACAAGCATCTGAAACGGATGAGGACCAGAAGAAGGGAATTGGTATATGGTCTGTGGTTGAAAAAGAAGGTGAATGGTCTGATGCAGATGGCAGTGGTATGCATGAAAAGTCAACTTCTGTCTCTGATGATTATAGTAGTAACCTTTTTTCATAAGTGTTTAAACTTTCTGTAGAGTTTGTTAATGCATACTGCTTTTCAAGTTTGTTTATAATGTGTTGCTTATACATATATGCTTGTATAATGTCACAAGTTTGATTAGCATTACGAGGGGTTTGACTGAAAATTTGAACCATAACACTTATAAGGACATGTAGGTGTATGTGGAATTCAAGAAAGATAAATTTTCCAACTTGGTTTGTCGGTTACCATCTTTCCACTTTGGATCCAAATCATGTAGGTGCATGATTTGAGTTATACTAGATTGTTAGCCATTGAGTCATTTTAAGCTACTAATAATGATTAGCGTTCAAGAAATAAGAACAACAAAGATTCCTACTTAATGGTTCCATAAGGTGTTGGATTTATTTACACTAAAAATAGGACAATGGTAGTTTAGGCTGTTTGGATATGTGTTAAACTGGTTAAGTCGTAATAATCAGTTTTCAATGTTTGGGGTAAAAAATGATTATTATTCTCAGCTTTTTATATTAGATTTGAAGAAACTGTAAACAAGTTTCTGAATGAAAAACTGATTATATGTATATGTTTGTCTCTCTCATTCTCTCTCTCTCATATAACATGCAGTTTTATAAAAATAAAATAAAAAGGTGATAGCTTTAGAAAGCTTTATATTAATAGAACCAGATACAAAATTTTAATAGAAGTTCGGGTTTATTTGTAATGATGGCATTGCATCATTCGATTCGGGGGGGGGGGGGGGGGGGGGGGGGGGGGGGGGCTCTCATTGGAAGCAAGTCCCTCTATTCTTACGGGGTAGAGCTAATGTTGTATATATCTTACCCTCCTTAAACTCTACTTTAGCTTTGCTATTGATAAGATTTAATAGGTATGATGATGAAGATGGCATTGCATCATTGATTGAGGATTTGCTAAGAAGAGGGTTTTTGTATGTGCAAATATCTAAATAATTTTACTTTGCACTCTAAAGTGAAATGCATGACACGTATTCCATCATTAACACATTGATTATTTTTTTATTTTTTAAAATGTATATTTATGTTAGATGTTCCCTCTAGGTATAGTGTCATCGGTTGGAGTGATTTGATGAGAGGCTCGGACATGTCAATTAGCGATCTTTGTGTTTTTGAATGTTCAAGGAGCGAAGGGAAGCTTTTGGTAGCAAAACCTCCAAAACATGTTGTATCAGATTAAGATTGTCTCAAGCATCTTGATGTTTTCTTTCGTTTATTCACTTATTATGAGTATCGTATTGTTGTGTTAGTGTTTAAATATTTGTACTTTAAATAATTTTTCAATTTTTTTTATTAATCATCAAATATTTAATACAAAGTAAATTATAAACACGAACCATAAGCATCCCAATAAGTTTATAATCGTGCCTATAACTTCACAACTCGTGATTAAGTTTATGAAAAATTTATAACTCTTCTTATAGCGAAGACATTAATGTGTCATGTTTTTTTGTATGATCTTAAGTGTGTATTAATTATTAATAATAATTAACCTAAATAATTTTTTTGAACCCGGGAAGCAATCCCGGGTGATAACCTAGTTCAATATATAACAGTTTGATTTGGTTAGGTTTCTGTTTTTAATGATTTTGGTTTGATTCGGCTTTAGTTTACAATTATAAAAAACTATTACCAACGACTAACCTAAAAACTTTAAAATCAGATCACAAAAAACATCCACCTAATACGATGTACACAATTGTCAATAATAATTGCTGATGATTCATATCACTAGCGGATCTACAATATAATATAGGGTGCGGGGTCAACGGACCTCGAGTTTTTTAAACTTTCCTAGAAAAAAAATGAATTTATACATGTTGCATATAGAAAACAAGATGAAAAGCAAATAAGGAAAAGGTATCTACTTTTGCTATTTTTTCTAAATAGTTATTTTTTTGCAATAGAATCATAAAATTATCCTATATATTAAAAAACAAAGCTAATGAATAGTAGTTGTCACATCATAATGAATTGTAAACTTTCCTTATTGGTTGTTATGAATAGTAAATATACATAACTTTAAGTCATCTTTTGTTGACTTTTTTCCCTTATACCTTTTTAAGTGTGTATATATATTCATTTTCTTCAAAGTTGGGTAGATTATTCATCATGATGAAGTGGTTTTGTGGTTGTATGTGTTTTAAAGAGACTCAAGTTCAAATCATGGGGTCTTTTTTTTCCCCCATTTTATGCTTACATAACTTCACGTCATCTTTCTTTTTCTCCTCTTTCACACATTTTTCTGATTGTATTTATACAATTCTTATTCCTTATTTGTTGGGTTAGTGGATGCTTAGACATCGCAATAGTCGCCATCGCCAGGAGTTACTAACTCGCTTGCTACCAACGGCTCTGTTGTATGAAAACTCCACTTGTCAACTTAAAAATAAGATACTAAATAGCACAGCTTTAATAACAACCAAGTATTTAGTCGCAATAAATAGTTTTACAATGACTTAGTTTTGTCGCGCCGCAACGCGGCGCGCAGCATTAAAACCTAGTTACATTAACTTTGAAAATTAAGTGCACTTTACATCAATATCGCAGGTAAGCGAGCAACAAGCTGCGCCGCTACCCCTTTCTGAATAGCAAACCCTAGCCTATTAAATACAAACCCCTGCCCCCTGTTGATGAGGAACTGCTGTGGACAACCTTTTGGACCCTAGTCAACAAACGGATAGCTTCTGGAGCTAGGGAGCCAAATGTGTCGAAGGCGAAGGGGACAAATGCATGTTGGTTATCAGCACATGCTTTAGCGTGTTTATCCACCTTTTTTTATTCCGCTTTCCTTATAGCTTGTCCTGCTACAAACCCGTTTTCCCTTAAACCAGCTAAGGGGGAGACTCCTGTGAGATCTACACAAGCATGTTTCCCTCCTGCCCAGCCAAAGACGAGCAGATCCGCTGGTCTCAATGTAGATCTCCCTTCCATGGGGTCTGTAAGAAAATTCACAGGGGCCTCCTTCTTGGCAGAAATCCCCGCTCTCCTCAAGATGTCCCCCAAAACATCCCTCACCCAGTCATGCCGATATTTGAAACCAGGGAGCTCCTTACAATGAACAGCATGCTCCCCATAATTATCCATGCAGGTTTTACGACAGATTGGGCATGTTTCGTCTTCTAGATACATAGGGATCATCAGCCGGTATTTGAGGATAGCCCTATACTCAACAGCCGACATGCATTACCCCAGCCCCTCGATCGGGATAACAGTAAAAAAGTCTTGCGCATGGGGGCCTTTCAAGCACTCAATCACCGCCTTCTGGCGGGGAGACAGATCAAATAGTTATTGAACTGTGATTACCTTTTTGTATCATCACCTCAAAATTTGACTTTCTCTTTGGTATGGGGTAATGGAATGGACAAAGGAATGGAATTGACGAAGTAATGGAATGGACGAGGGAATGTAATGGATCATTACCATTCCATGTTTTGTTTGGTTACCATGTGTGAATGGAATGAATTATTATTGTGTATTGTTCGGCAGGCAAGAAAAACGGAGTAATAAAATCAGCGGTGAGTGGTGGTGGTGGTCGGTGATAGTGATTGTGGGTGGTTATAGGTGGCAGTGGCGGGTGTCGGTGGTGGTGGCGGGTGTCGGGCGGCGACGGGTGGTGGTGGTGGCGGCGAGTGGTGTTGCGGTGATGACGACTAGCGGTGGTGGCGGCAAGGTGGCCGTTGGTGGTGGGTGGCAGTAGAGGTGATGGCGGCGGTTAGTAGTGGTGGCGTCGACGATGGAGGTAGGCGGCGGTGACAAGTGGCGTTGGCGGTTGGTCGCGACTGTGGGTGATAACGGTGGTGAGTGGGCGGCGGCTACGACGGTGGCTGTTGGGGTGAGGTGGTGGCGGGTGGCGGTGATGGCGTCGGGGGTGGGTGGTGGTAGGTTGTGGTGGAGGTTGTGGGTTGTAGTGTTGTTGATGAGTGGTGTAAAAGTGGATGGAATGGAAAAAAAACATGGGGGGTGGAAGGAAAGATTTTGAGGGAATGGAATGCCTTTTGGAATGGGTGATTCCATTCCATTGACCAACCAAACACCCTTTTCTTCATTCCCTCGTAATCATCCATTCCATTCCACCTCTCATTTCTGCATACCAAACTCTACCTTAGTATTACCAGTTACGACGACAATTTATCATTATTTATATAAGCGTCCTGACCCAAACCAATAATTCGAACGTCAACTTAAGTCAAATCCAAGTATTTTAAAAAACCGACCACGGTAGAAAAAAAGTTGAGTCCGCCACTTACGTACGTAGTAATTTAAATAGTAAACCCAGTGGAATAAAATGGCAACGATGAAACCTTTTTGGATCCACAGACGAAAAATGAAACCTTTGGACTAAACTGACAAAATAGCCAAAACCACAGGGACTAAAATGGCATTTAACTCTATCCTAGGGGCTGTTTGGCAACATCTGAATGGTTAAGTGCTGAAGCAGTAAGAGGTCTGAACCATTAAGTGCTAAACCAGTAAGAGGTCTCAACCATTAAAAGCCTGTATAATACTTGAGATAATTGAAGAATTCAGTGCCTTTGTATTACAAACTATCGACAATATATACAAGAGAGTTAGCAAGAATTAGGGAGAGAATATCTCCCTTTTTAATACAATAAATTACATCTATTGACTATACTATAATTGAGGAGATATGAATCCTTGATTGAGTTGATTTAGCCTAATACCCCCCGTCAATGCAAGCTGGAGTAGGTCCAAGGCGCAGCATTGATGGAAAATTTTCGAACAGTGGTTTTGGTAGACTCTTTGTGAAGATATCCGCCACTTGTTGATCGGTTGAGATGAATTTGGTGTGAAGACGACCCGCTGCAACCAGCTCGCGAATGAAGTGATAATCAATATCTATGTGTTTTGCCCGTTTATGTGAGGTGGGATTTTGACTGATGAACAAAGCACTCTTGTTATCACATAATAGCGTGGGTGGTCCTGGAGGTAAAGCATGAAGTTCTCGTAGGAGATGTGTTATCCAGTTGATCTCCGCAACCGTATTCGCCATAGCTCTATATTCCGACTCACAGCTCGATCTAGAAACCGTGGGTTGCTTTTTAGCACTCCAAGAGACGAGGTTTCCACCTAAGTAAATGCAGTATCCGTAGGTGGATCTTCTAGTATCAATGCATCGTGCCCAATCTGCATCGGAAAAACCTAGTAACACAGGATTAGTTCGTCTATCAAAAGTTAATCCATAAGATAATGTGCCTTTGACATAGTGAAGGATCCTTTTTACGAGTTGAAAGTGAGTTGTTGTGGGATTTTGAAGAAATTGGCTGGCTTGGTTTACGGCATATGAGAGGTCGGGTCGGGTTATGGTAAGGTATTGAAGGGCTCCGACTAAGGATCGATATAAAGTGAGATCATGAAAGGGTTGGCCGGCGGAGTTAAAGGTATCTTTGGAGGTGAGAGGAGTGGTGACAGGTTTAGAGTCTAAGAGGCCGGCTTTAGTAAGAATGTCATAGGCATACTTAGCTTGAGTTAAGAAAAGACCGTTTTTAGTGTGAGTGACTTCTAAACCGAGGAAGAAGTTTAGAGAACCAAGATCTTTAATTTTGAACTCCTTGTGAATATTTTTTGTAAAATTATTGATGAAATTTTCATTGTTTCCTGTGAGAATAATATCATCAATGTAAACAAGGAGGTAAACTAAGATCCCATTTTGGTGATAAACGAACAAAGATGGGTCGGCCCTACTACATTCAAAACCGAGAGTAACGAGGAACGAACTTAATCGTTGAAACCAAGCACGTGGTGCTTGTTTTAGACCGTATAGGGCACGATTGAGTTTGCACACATGAGTTGGATGGTCTTGATTTTCAAAACCCGGTGGTTGTTCCATGAACACGGTTTCAACGAGATGACCGTTTAAGAAGGCATTGTTTACATCGAGTTGCCATAGATTCCAATGTTGAATGGTGGCAAGGCTAAGGACAACTCGAATGGTTGATGATTTAACTACCAGGCTGAAAGTGTGAGAGAAATCGATGCCCGGAACTTGAGTGAAACCTTGAGCCACAAGACGAGCCTTGTATCGATCAATAGATCCATCGGATTTGTATTTGACACGATAAATCCATTTTGAACCAATAACATTGGTGTTGGGTGGGCGTGGAACAAGATTCCATGTGTTGTTGTTGTGCAAAGCTTTCAATTCATCATGCATAGCATTAATCCATTTGGGATCTTTAAGAGCGGTTTTGATCCCTTTGGGAAGATGAGAGGAATGAAGAGAGTGTTGAAGTTTGTTTGTGGATACGTGGGAAAGATTTGCATAGTGTTTGGGTTTAAAGATTCCATATTTAGATCTGGTGGTCATGGGATGAGAAGATTGGTTTTGAGGAGGAACGGGTGGTGGATTTGGATGAGGATGGTCGTTGGAGTTTGAGGAGGTGGAGGAAGGGTGAAGTGGGCTGTTTTGAGGGGATTGGCTGGAGGTGGATGGGCTCGGGTTTAGGCTGAGCGGAGGAGTTGGGTGGTGGTTGTGTGAAGGACTGGAGTGTAATGGGCTGGGGATTGGGCTATTGGATGGGTTGTTTGTAGGAGAAGATGGGTCGTCAGATAGGCCAGTGGTGCTATCGTTTATGGAGTGGGTTGGAGAGATGGGTTCGATAGGTGTTGTTGGTTGTGGAATATGGTGAGGGCAGGAGGTACATGGATGGGGTGAGGGTTGTGAAGGATTTGTAGTGTTGGATGGGGAGGGTAGGTGGTCTTCAAAATTTGTTATTTGAAAATTATTGGTGTTGGAGGATGAGGAGTTTTCCTTAAAGGGTAGGATCTCTTCATCAAATTTTGCATGGCGGGTTGTGTAGATGCGTCCGGTGGTTGGATTTAGGCACCTGAAGCCTTTATATTTGGGGCTATATCCAAGAAAAATACACGGTGCACTACGCGGAAGAAGTTTGTTCTTGATGTATTCCCGGAGATATGGAATAACTCGACATCCAAAAATTCCTTAGATTTGAGTAGGAAGGTGGTTGATGGAATAAAATTTCAAAAGGTGATTTATTTTCAAGAAGGGGTGTGGGTAGACGATTTATTATGTAAGTCGCGGAAGTGAAAGCATCAACCCAAAGTTTTGGTTGAGCATTGGCGTTGAACATCATAGCCAAACCTGTTTCGGTTAGATGCCGATTTTTCGTTCGGCTCTACCATTTTGTTGTGGGGTGTGAGGATGTAACACCTCGAAAATTCACGTCCTATAATGTGTTGACACGTGTAATATGTTTAAACGTGTGAAAGAATATTATAAAAGGATTAAAGTTGGCAGTCATGAAAAGTATGTGAATATACAAGTTCTAAATGCCAACAGTGAATAATTATATTGTACATTAACCCTACATGATACTCATACCTTCAAACGAATAAATCATGGATCATGCGAAGCTAAAAGTGAGAGATTACCAACTACAGGGGTTAAATGTGTCAACATGTTTAAGTTATACCTCTGAGTGACCTTTTGACAAACCCGGAGCTTTGTAACTGTTAATTATGCTCACTAGAATGCACGATATAAATTTCATAAAGTTTCGTTATCGTATGAGAAAGTTATGATCAAATTCGTGTGCGAGGGGTTAAAGCGTTAACGTTGAAAGTTATGACTTTTCGGGTTAACCAGAAATGTCCAGGGACTTGGCAAAGTGGGTACAAGTCTTAAGGCCCTTGTAGATAAATAATAAGGGGTCAAATTGCAAGAAATAAGCTAGTTGACCTTTCGAAGAGCCAAGGGACGAATATGCGGAAACTTGAAATTGTAAAAATCTGATCAGAAGGACTAAGGTGGGCCGCGTAAAGGTTAACCTGACCTTACGCGGGCCGCGTCAGATGCCCAGTAACAGAAAGTGAAGACAGCCTCCTGTATTCGCGCATAATCGACCCAAAACGGATGTTTCACTTCATGTGCGACCCCTAGGAAACCCCTAAAACACTAGGGACACTTGTGGGAAGGTTATGGTCAGTAGTAGACTAATTTGTCAACACTTTGTGGAGCCTTGGTGTCACGGAATTTTGCAAAAAATTGCAATATCCTTTGCATCTTACAAAATGCTTCCTTTTGCAAAAATTGCAAAATGAACTAGTAGAAGATTGCCCATTCCCTCTTTTCTTGAAATTGTTATGGTTATCCGGACGGAATCCTTGGGAAATCTTTTGGGCTACTTCCTTCCTTCTATTTTCTTCTCTTGTCCGTACTAGTTCGTCAGTCAGAGTATTGGCTAAATCCACCGCATCATCAATCGTGCGAGGTTTCGCAGCCTTGACGATATTACGGATTTCGGCAATCAATCCCCAAATATAACGAGAAATAAGTACCAGCTCTGGCGAAGCCAGGGTTGGTACCACTCGAGCATACTCGAAGAATGTCGAAGTATACCCTCGACAATCTACATCCACCATCTGGTGGGTTAGAAACTTATTTGTCATTTGTTCCTTTTCATACTCGGGACAGAATTTTCTTTCTACAAAGCTCTTAAATTCTTCCCAGTTCATAGCATACGCCATCCTTCTTCCTTTTGCTTGTAACACCGTATTCCACCATTCTAGCGCTCCTTCTTTGAAAAGATTTGACGCATACATGACCTGATCATCCTGAGCACATTTACTTATGGCAATTACTGCCTCGGTTTTCACTAACCAACGTAGTGCCGCAGTCGCTCCTTCATTGCCTGCAAACTCAGTGGGTTTACAAGCAAGAAATTCTTTGTAAGTGCAACCAGGCGTTGCAGCTTTCATTTTCTTAGGGAGCGGAGCTTGCCGTGGTTCATTCTCATGATTAGTATGATTATTGCCTCCGTTTATGCTATTACCGAAGTTATCTTCAGAAATACGTTTGCTAGGAACGATTTGTTGAGGTTCAGCAGGTTTCTGGACAGCAGCGACTATTGCCGGAATAGCATTGGCTATCCCTTGAGCAACTATTGTTGGAATAGCGTTGGCTATCCCTTGAGCAACGATATTTTCTATATCCTGCCTAGTCATATATTGATCCCCCGGTTGTTGCTCAGATTGATTAACCTCATTTACTGGTTCATTATTAGCGTTTTTCATCTGATAACTAATTTATAGATAAATAATTAGTATACAAGAAATAATCCAATGTCACAATTAATTGCACATAATCACGTAAACGAATATATAAACAAAATTGTAAATTTTCTAAATTTCATTTGTTTTATTGATTATATCATGCTTCTATATACACCCGTTTTATTATTTATTTTACACATACTGATTTTACTATTACTATTACATAATCATAGTTCCATAAATCCTCTATCCTTTGTCAGATGATATTCTAGTAATGGCGTTCCCTCTCGTTGTATTTCCAAGAGATCTGTCCCCCAATCCCTTGGATCCTATTCCCAGTATCCATTAGTTCTTCACCAAAGCGAAGTTCAGACATATTCTCGTTACCCATTGGTGAATTTGGTAAAGGTTCTGGATTGAACTGAGGAAAAAGCTTATAGGGATGGTTTTGTAACTGTATTTCCTTAGTCAACCATTCGTCTATTTGCGAGTGGATTGAAGGGTTTGGAATAGCTGGTTCTAAGTTCATTGGTAGTTGTGTTTCAAGAGATTGAATAAAAACATTTTCATTAACAGGTTTAATAGTATTATAGCTTGTCAATATAAAATCTATCTCTTCCTGAGATGGTAACCCCTCAATTTGCCTAGAGCTTTCCCCAATTTCCATTTTCTTAGGCTTGGATTTCTCGAGAGGTAAAGCGTTGAATTCTATAGGTCCTTCTATGTCTGGTATATACCTATTGAAATCTCTGGAAACCTCTGTTCTTACCGGATAGAGATTTAAATTCTGAAGGGCTTCAGACAAGTTACTCATGCTGTTTAGCAAAATACACACAGTTACTAAGTTAAAAATTATATCAAATTTCATAGAAAACCTTTAAATATTATTTCATATCGGGTAACTACGAAACAACCAAATAGGAAAACATACTAGGTTTTATTTGTAAATTTATTTATTTACTGAATAAGGTTTCTAGACAGTAAATAAAGGTGCTAAAATTTTAAGTCAAATGATTTAAGGATTTGCATTAATTTGCTACATTGTCTAGCATATAAAGATCTGCCCATACTGTACAAAATTAATCAGATAATAAAACACATAATCACAAAATAGCAATTAATAAAAACTATTAAGTATTTCTAAATACTTAATTGGCTTAAATCAGTGGCTCGATAAGTGGCTCTGATACCACATTTTTCTGTCACGGCCCCCGACCCGGTTTGACCCGTTTCAGGAGCCGCGGGACAGAAATCCCGTGGTATTTATTTAATTGAGTTTAACAACGGAAGTTTATCATCAGGATCTTTTTAAAATGCAAAATATTTCCTGATTATTTTATTTTACAACGCGGGATAAAACCCCGGTAATTTACAATCATTTGATTTCACGAAGAAATCTTTTATTTTACAAAACATGTTTCTTTATTTTATCCTGAGCCACTTTCTCAAGCTTGTAGTGCTTCACATCACTTTTCCTGGATCATAACAGATCACCTGAAACATGTTTGAAAAAGGTTTTGTCAGCGGGAAATACTGAGTGGATCATTCTATTTACATAAAATGATGCATAGTTATTAATTACAGCATAAGAGCGATTACAATGGCTTCTATCTTATTTTTATCTGGCGCCGTGTCACAATGGTGACATGTCACAATGGTGACGATGGTCATACCACTATTAGATCAATGAACCTAAATAGTGATGATTATCCCTAGTAGGTCAATGAACCTAACTGGGAGAAAATTAGTAATGTGCACAATACCCCACTAGCCAGTGATTCAAGATATCCACGACTTAGTCCCTGTAATTATAACTTTTGAAAATAATTTGAGGTATTGTAAAATGGTTGATAAAAAGAGAATGAATCACATTGCAGATTTAATTTGAGCAGAGCCTAGCCTACTGATTAGCCTTTTAACCTAAATTAATAGCAAGCACACAATTCGGTTAGTAACTTAATACAACATTTACGATAACTCACGAGATTAAAACCTTCACAACGAATGACAAAGTGCGATACTTAAACATCCATCGATTTAACGACGAATGACAAAGCATAAACCCCAATGTGGGCAGCACTTAAACATCCATTGGATAGTTTAATCGATCGGACATTGAATCGTATCAGCGATCGAGTTAATACCCTGATTGTGGCGTCGATTAGTGATCCGTGTGTGTTAATTGTGGTAAACAGAGCATAACTCCGTGTATATTTCGAAGTTTTACGTCGAACTGAAGCCAGGAATCAAGTCCCAAGCCCCTGTATTTATACCTAAATTTGACATCCCCCGCGTGTCGCGAAGGAATCCCTGGTTCCTGTCGCGTGTCGCCTGAGGTGACAATTTAAAGTAGGGTAGGCACGTGTCCAACTAGCTCAGGTGAGTCGACAATTCGTTCAAATTCAATTTACACGTAAAATTGTAAAGATAATACCAACTTAGGGTTTACCCCCCCCCCTGAGTTTTAGGGGCCCTGATTCTAATTCCAACTATCCTGAAAATTTTAGGGATTATGCAGAATCACTTGGGTTTCTCAATTAGGGTTTCCTATTGGTCAATTAAAATAATAATTAAGACTTTTTGATACGAGTTGTTACATTCTCCCCACCTTAATAAAAATCTCGTCCTCGAGATTTACTGGAATAAATGAGGATACTTTCGTTTCATTTCTGATTCCAGTTCCCAAGTGTATTAAGGTTCTATCCTTGAATCCCACTTTTCTTGAATTAACACTGATCGTTTGTGTTTTGAGAAATTCGATCTTTCTATCTTTTATCTGAAGAGGCTTCGCCACAAATTTTAATTTTTCGTTTACCTCTATATCTTGGAGAGGTACTACCAAAGATTCGTCAGATAGACATTTCTTGAGATTGGATACATGAAATACATCATGTACTCCAGCTAACTCTCCTGGTAGTTGTAAGCGATAAGCAACTAGTCATATACGTTGGATCACTAGAAATGGTCCTACGTACTTTGGACTTAGCTTTCCTTTCTTACCGAATCTAACAACTCCTTTCCAAGGAGATACTTTCAATAGCATTTTGTTTCCATCTTGAAACTCCAACGGCTTTCGTGTATAACTTTTCTGGCGATCTCTAGTCGTCTTCAGCCTTTCCTTCGTGATACTGAATATCACAGTCGTAGTCACTTAGGATTTTCATCCATCTCCTTTGCCTCATGTTTAATTCTTTTTGCCCAAATATATATCTTAAATTCTTATGATCCGTATAGACAGTAACTTACTTCCATACAGATAATGTCTCTAATCTTAAGGGCAAAATTATGGCTCCTAATTCTAAGTCATGAGTGGTATAGTTTTCTTCGTGCTTTTTCAATTGCCTTGATGCATACGCAATTACCTTTTTGCGTTGCATTAACACACATCTAAATCCTAGCTTTGAAGCATCACCATATACTTTAAAATCTTCTGTTCCTTCTGGTAAGGCTAGGATTAGTGCATTTGTTAATTTATGCTTTAAGATCTTAAAGGCTTCTTCTTGTTTAGGTCCCCATTCAAACTTAACTGTTTTACAGATTAACTTAATTAATGGTATAGCTATCTTGGAAAAATCCTTAATAAACCGTTTATAGTACCCAGCTAAACCTATAAAACTTCTAATTTCCATTGCGGTTTGCGAAACCTTCCATTCGGTAATTGCTGCTATCTTAGCAGAATCTACGTGAATTGGACGTGTAGATTGAGAGTTATGCTCATTAGCGTAATTAAGAAGCTTTATGTTAATTCAACGGCGTAATTAGCGTATAGCCTAGTTAAGCCTACTTTTTGATATCAACATATTTACCCACTAATATGATATATTATTTTGGGATTTTTGAAGATTTTTAATTAATTTTAGGCTGAGCATAACCTATAGTCGTAGACTTAATCCGGTAATTGTCGGTTTTGCCCTTACGGGCTATAAAATGAGTTTTACATATCTAATAAACTCCAAACCTTTTGCTACTGATTAGATATGATAAATAAATTATTTTAAGCCTGCTGGAATAATAAAAATATCATATTTCTATATAGAACCCGGAAGCGGCTTCTAATCGTCTAATTAAGCGTTTTTAGCGCATAGTATGTACTAAGACTATTTTTAAACATACAAGGGTGATACCTACTGATATTTTAGGTAAATTATAATATTTTAACAGTATGCAAAAGTTGTTCAACTCAGACTTTAGTTTTGAGCTTTTCGACTTATGTGAAATTACCAAAATGCCCCTACGGCGCATAGTTGGTTATAATTGATAAATTTCACATATATACTTTACCCTACTGTTATAACTTAGTAAAATAAGTATTTTTGCTGATTATATCAGACCTGTAACTCAGGTAAATACTTAAACTCTTTTATAACCTTTTAAATGACCAAACTACCCCTTCGGGGCATAGTTTGTGTTTAAAATCGTTTCGGGCATAATAAAAGACATATTAGTGATGTCACAACATATATGAAGCATATTAACTTAGGAAAACTGTAAATGGCTCATATGTATACCCGTTACGCTTATTACGCGTTCGGTTCGGTTTATGTAACTAGTTTACATAAACTAGCCTAAACGGGTCAAACCTTATCGGTTTTATCTCAAAATCCAGAATGTGTATGAAATACCCATATTAAACAAGTCTCTGAACTTGTCGGGTCTAAATCACATTCTATCCGGTCTTCGCTTAATCGTGCGTACGAACCGTATCTTTAAAACTAACCGGTCTAAGCTTAAGCTTAACTTAAGACCCGTTAGGATTCTAATAGGTTATTATAAACCTTTGTTCCAGAATAGGAGACCAGTAAAAGCTACGTGCATTTTGCTTATTGTGATTATTACATTGCTCAGGTAAATACTTTTAACTTATTTTCCCTATACGGGCTTGGGTTACGGTATTTAAAATACCGCTTGATCGGGCATTAAATCTTCCATCGTTTGGTGGTTAATTGAATAATTTAATCGGCCCGTTTAAACAGTCTTGTTTACTTAAAAGCCTTTGGGGGGTTAATGACCATGTCCCGGATATCCCTGGCATCATTTTACGAAATGGCCACGACTTAAGCGCGGGGTGTAGGCGTACACCCGTCAGTGCACAAAAGAATAATGTGGTGTGTCTATTGATCTTTAACCCGGACACGATCCGGGCTACTGAACGCATAAGGAACATGTAATTCGTTCACAAGATTATATATTTAAATAATTCTCCCAAGTTATAAAATGTTTATGCCACGTGCATCCAAATCAATTTTCAATCATTTTCCAAAATGAGTCAGTTGATTGTATTTACCAGTGTAAACTAACGTATTTTCCCAAAAAGATTAAATACAGGTACTAAGCGTAATTGGCTGGGATTTCTCCTTAGCATCAATAGAAGTCTCGCAAGCTTAAGATGCCTAAAAGTCTGTTGAACTATTGTTTTCATTTTATTTTCGATCCGTCTATGGATAAACAATCGACAGTTGTGATATTTGATATTACAATATGATATTCGGTTGAATAATATTTTTCATTTGCTTCCACTGTGCATATTTATATATTGTGTTGTTTGACTATTATGTTGCCAACCACGTCACGATACTCCCCACCGGGCCCACCGGTGACACGTGTGGAAATCGGGGTGTGACAGGTTGGTATCAGAGCCAACACTGAGTGAATTAAACACTAGCCTTTTGTGTCTAATATCAGTTACACAGTTGCACATTCTTGAGTCTAGACAAGAACATAGGACAAATTCTAATTCGTTTTATTTAGTCCTTATTTAGTTCTTTTGTTATTTTTCTGATTAGCCCTTGCATGGGCAAGTCATTTTCTGTTAAAAGACCCATTTAGGGTAGTGTGTACTTTGTATAATTAATGGAATGTTATTTATAAATTTCACTTTTGCTATTATATGCATAAATATATTATATGAAATAAATAAATCAAAATCATTCCTTTTTAATAATAATCTGCCTATTTAAATATTGAATAAGAATCTTAAGTGTGAAACCTAGCCTGAGTGTCATTATAAAGACCTGGCCATGATGGCAAGACCTGTTTAAAAGATTCGAATCCCTGTTAACATTTGAAAACATGTTAACATTCCTGGCAGACGTGATTCAATAAAATTACACACGTCATTCTTATTATTGGATTCTTCAAAAGATTCTTAACCCAATTTAATGATCTCTGAATCATGGGTTTAAATCATCAATTGAGATGATCATATTTTAACCATACGTTGGTAATATAGTGCCTACGGGCCTTGCTCATTTCTACATGAGCCAAAAGACAGTGGTAGCGATGACTCCCTGTCCGAAAAAGGTAATGAACTATGTTCAAACCTCAATGCTTTGATTCTCTGAAATCATAGCTTATAATTTATAAATGGCCTTGTGACTAAGCCTGTTGTGCTGATATACCTTCATAATTCGATTCTCTGAAATTATGACTTATATCATCCTATAAGATGATCATCTTATAAACATCCCTTAGAAGGGAAGTGCCTACGGGCTATAGTTAATGTCCTCTGAGACTAAAGACAGTGGTAGCCTACAACTCCCTGTCAAGAAAAGGTAATGAACTAGGTTCAAACCTTCATGCTTTGATTCTCTGAAATCATAGCCTATAATTTATAAATGTCCTTGTGACTAGGCCTGTTGTGCCAGTATACCTTAAAAGCCTTGATTCTCTGAAATCATAGCTTATAATTTAAAATGTCCTTGTGACTAGGCCTTGTGTGCTAATATATATTATTATTGTCTATAATTAGGATAAATTATAATTGAAATCCTAATTAAATACGATTAATAAATTAACCAAATATGGTCTCTGTTTACCATGGTTAATGAATTACCCTAAGGGGCAATTCCATAATAAACTCCCAAATAAACTATTGTCCTTGTTTTCTGTAACAGCTCAATTAAAATGGCTAACTCAGACAAAATTAATAGCCATCCAGTGGAGAATATTGATAACTCCCGAATTACTTTAACGGGTGCTGAATTGAAAGCGTTGGTAGACGACGCAGTTACTAAGGCATTGGAACGACAGTACAAAGAGTATAGTGGGACTCGGAGTAGGACCCTATCTACGCCGCATTCGAAGCCACCTTCCAAGAAGGATGAACCCAAAAAGGATGATGATAGACTCTCCTCAAACCACAACAGTGCTCCATCTCTGCATATCGTACCGAAACAGGGGACCCAGGACAAGGGTTGCTCCTATAAATACTTTGTTTCCTGCAAACCCCGGGATTTCACTAGGGAGAAAGGAGCCATTGACTGTATGACGTGGCTGGATGAGATGGATACAGTTGTGGATATCAGCGGATGCGCTGAGAAGGATGTGGTCAAGTATGTGTCACAATCTTTTAAGGGGGAAGCTTTAGCCTGGTGGAGATCTCTGATTCAAGCCACCTGGAAAATCCCATTGTATAACATGTCGTGGGATCAATTTGTTACCCTCATCAGGGAAAATTACTGCCCTCAACATGAGGTGGAGAAGATAGAGTCTGATTTTCTATCATTGGTGATGACAAACCTTGACTGTCAAGCTTACCTAACGAGCTTCAACACTATGTCCCGGTTGGTACCGTATCTGGTAACCCCGAAACCAAAGAGAATAGCTCGTTTTATCGGTGGTTTAGCCCCCGAGATCAAAGCAAGCGTGAAGGCCTCTCGGCCAGCTACTTTTAGATCTGTAGCTGACATATCTCTGTCCCTCACCCTGGATGCGGTCAGGCAAAGATCGTTGAGGAACAAAGATGCTGAGAAGAGAAAACGTGAAGATGATAATTCACGGAGGTCGAGCAAGAAGCACCGTGGAAACGGTGACCACAAGAAGGGATCTGAGTCAATGAAAGATGGGCATCAGTCTGGTGAGAAGCCCAAATGCAAGATTTGCAAGAAACAACACTTTGGAAAGTGCAGACTCGAGTCAAACTCGCAGACTCAGTCGAAAACCTTTGCTTGTGGTATATGCAAGTCCACGGATCACAAGACCTTGGATTGCAAGAAGATGAAAGACGCAACGTGCTACCGTTGTAATGAGAAAGGGCACATTAAAACCAACTGCCCTAAATATGCCAAGAAGCCTGAAGAGGTCAAGAAGACCAATGCTAGGGTCTTCAGAATGGACGCAAAGGAAGCGGTTCTAGACGACAACGTTATTACAGGTACTTTCCTTGTAATTGATGTCTATGCAAGAGTACTTTTTGATTCAGGCGCTGATAAGTCTTTCGTAGATCATAAGTTTTGCAAATTGCTGAATTTACCTGTCAAAACCTTGAGTGTAAATTATGAGGTAGAGTTAGCAGATGGCACCATAGAAACCGTCTCAACTGTGTTAGATGGATGCGTTATATCCATTAAGAACCACTCTTTTCCTCTGTCTCTACTTCCCTTTAAATTGGCTGGTTTTGACATAGTTTTGGGTATGGACTGGTTATCTCATAACCAGGCCCAAATTGTCTGCAACAATAAGCAGGTAGTGATAAAGACTCCGTCTGGTGAATCACTTACCATTCGGGGAGATACCCAGTATGGACTGCCTGAGCAGGTGACTATGCTCAAGGCTTCCAAGTGTTTAAAGAAGGGTTGTGTCATCTACATGGCACAAGTGATTATTGATGAGCCTAAACCGAAGATCGAAGACATCCCTGTCATTTCTGAATACCCTGAAGTGTTCCCTGAAGATCTACCTGGCTTACCACCAGATAGACAAGTCGAATTCAGAATTGATATCATCCCTGGAGCAGCACCTGTTGCTAGAGCACCTTATAGGTTGGCGCCAACAGAGATGAAGGAATTGAGGACACAGCTAGATGAATTGCTAGCCAAAGGTTTCATTAAACCTAGTTCGTCTCCATGGGGAGCACCTGTCTTGTTTGTCAAGAAGAAGGATGGATCGATGCGTCTGTGCATCGATTATCGTGAGCTTAATAAGGTCACGATAAAGAATAGGTATCCTTTGCCCAGGATCGACGATTTGTTCGATCAATTGCAAGAAGCAAGTTATTTCTCGAAGATTGACTTGAGGTCAGGCTACCATCAACTGAAGGTTAGAGATGAAGACGTACATAAAACTGCATTTAGAACTCGTTATGGTCATTACGAGTTCTTAGTGATGCCTTTTGGGCTCACTAATGCACCTGCCGCGTTCATGGATCTCATGAATCGTGTTTGCAAGCCATACTTAGATAAATTCGTCATCGTTTTAATCGACGACATTCTTATCTACTCAAAGAACCAAGCTGACCACGAGAAACACCTTCGCTGTATTCTCAAACTCCTGCATCAGGAGAAGCTCTATGCCAAATTCTCTAAGTGTTAATTTTGGCTTCGAGAAGTCTAATTCCTTGGACATGTGGTTAGTGAGAGTGGTATCCAAGTGGATCCCGCTAAGGTTGAAGCAGTTATGAACTGGCAAGAGCCAAAGACGCCTACAGAGATTCGTAGCTTCCTGGGATTGGCAGGATATTACAGGCGTTTCATTGAAAAATTTTCAAGGATTGCTGCACCCCTAACTTCCTTGACTAAGAAGAAAGTAAAATTCGTTTGGGGTCCTAAACAGCAAGAATCTTTTGATATCCTTAAACAGAAGTTGAGCAACGCTCCTGTGCTGACATTGTGATGCATAGTTTATTGTGATGCATCACACACCGGGATGCATAGAATCTTTTGGTATCGAAGAATTCATAGTTTATTGTGATGCATCACACACCGGGATGGGATGTGTGCTTATGCAGAAAGGCAAAGTTATTGCCTACGCTTCAAGACAGTTAAAGGTGCACGAAAAGAATTACACCACCCATGACTTGGAGTTGGGTGCCGTTGTATTCGTACTAAAACTGTGGAGGCATTATTTATATGGAATCAAATGTGTGATCTATTCTGATCACAAGAGCCTCCAACACCTGTTTAATCAAAAGGATTTAAACATGAGGCAACGCAGTTGGATGGAGACTTTAAATGATTATGATTGTGAAATCAGATATCATCCCGGCAAGGCGAATGTAGTCGCTGATGCCTTGAGTCGAAAGGAAAGGGTGAAACCCATCCGAATCAATGCCAAGAGCATTGAGATAAATAACAGTTTGACTGAAAGGTTGTTAGCTGCACAGAAGGAAGCTGTGTTGGAAGCTAACTATCCTAACGAAAAGCTAGGAGTAACTGAGGAGCAGTTATCTCTTGGCAAGGATGGAATTCTGAGATTAAATGGACGAATATGGGTTCCAATTTATGGAGGACTTCGGGATGTTATCCTCCAGGAAGCCCATAGTTCCAAATATTCCGTTCATCCTGGAGCTGATAAGATGTACCAGGATTTAAGGACAAATTATTGGTGGATAGGCTTGAAAAAGTCTGTAGCTGCCTCTGTAGCTAAGTGCTTGACTTGTGCGCAAGTCAAAGCAGAACATCAGAAGCCGTCAGGCTTGCTACAACAGCCTGAACTTCCTACTTGGAAGTGGGAAATGGTAACTATGGATTTTATCACTAAGTTACCTAAGACAAGGAAAGGAAATGATACAATATGGGTTATAGTTAATAGACTGACTAAGTCAGCACATTTCTTACCCATCAAGGAGACTTATAGCTCCGACATGCTAGCCCAGTTATACGTGGATAAGATTGTAGCCTTACATGGCATACCTGTGTCTATTATCTCTGACAGAGATACTAGATACACGTCACATTTTTGGAAAAGTTTCCAGCAATCTTTGGGCACGCGTTTGAATTTTAGTAAGGCTTACCATCCTCAGACAAACGGTCAGAGTGAGCGTACAATTCAAACTTTGGAAGACATGCTACGTGCATGTGTAATTGATTTAGGTGGTAGTTGGGATAACCACCTACCCTTGATTGAATTCTCCTACAACAATAGCTACCATACCAGCATCAAGGCTGCGCCTTTCGAGGCCTTATACGGTAGAAAATGTCGAACGCCCGTTTGTTGGGCGGAAGTTGGAGATGTCCAATTATCAGGACCAGAGATAATCTTTGAAACGACGGACAAGATTGTCCAGATTCGTGACCGTCTCAAAGCTGCACGGGGTTAGGCAGAAGAGTTACGTAGATCCAAAGCGTAAAGCTTTTCACTTCGAAGTAGGTGACAAAGTGTTACTTAAAGTATCACCCCGGTAGGGGGTGATGCGATTTGGTAAGAAAGGCAAGCTAAGCCCGAGATACATAGGACCTTTCGAGGTTATCGAACGTGTCGGGTCAGTTGCCTATAAGTTAAACTTACCTGAAGAGCTCAGTGGAATTCACAATGTGTTCCACATCTGCAATCTGACGAAGTGTTTCACTGACGAATCACTGGTTATACCACATACAGATGTGCATATAGATGAGAGCTTAAAATTTGTGGAAAAACCATTGTTGATTGAAGATCGACAGGTTAAGAAGCTTCGAAGGAAGCATATACCTATTGTAAAGGTCAAATGGGATGCCCGTAGAGGTCCCGAATATACGTGGGAGGTTGAGTCCACGATGAAAGAAAAGTACCCTTATTTATTTCAGTAAATCTCGGGTCGAGATTTATTTTAAGGGGGTGAGGATGTAACACCTCGAAAATTCACGTCCTATAATGTGTTGACACGTGTAATATGTTTAAACGTGTGAAAGAATATTATAAAAGGATTAAAGTTGGCAGTCATGAAAAGTATGTGAATATACGAGTTCTAAGTGCCAACAGTGAATAATTATATTGTACATTAACCCTACATGATACTCATACCTTCAAACGAATAAATCATGGATCATGCGAAGCTAAAAGTGAGAGATTACAAACTACAGGGGTTAAATGTGTCAACATGTTTAAGTTATACCTCTGAGTGACCTTTTGACAAACCCGGAGCTTTGTAACTGTTAATTATGCTCACTAGAATGCACGATATAAATTTCATAAAGTTTCGTTATCGTATGAGAAAGTTATGATCAAATTCGTGTGCGAGGGGTTAAAGCGTTAACGTTGAAAGTTATGACTTTTCGGGTTAACCAGAAATGTCCAGGGACTTGGCAAAGTGGGTACAAGTCTTAAGGCCCTTGTAGATAAATAATAAGGGGTCAAATTGCAAGAAATAAGCTAGTTGACCTTTCGAAGAGCCAAGGGACGAATATGCGGAAACTTGAAATTGTAAAAATCTGATCAGAAGGACTAAGGCGGGCCGCGTAAAGGTTAACCTGACCTTACGCGGGCCGCGTCAGATGCCCAGTAACAGAAAGTGAAGACAGCCTCCTGTATTCGCGCATAATCGACCCAAAACGGATGTTTCACTTCATGTGCGACCCCTAGGCAACCCCTAAAACACTAGGGACACTTGTGGGAAGGTTATGGTCAGTAGTAGACTTATTTGTCAACACTTTGTGGAGCCTTGGTTACTATATAAAGCTCCTAAGTGCAACACTTTGATCATTCATTCCTCAAACAACTTCTGATCAATTGTGGAGCATAAGAGCACCTTCCAGGCCTTCCTAATCGATCATTAGACACTTGTAAGTTTGCTTAACCTTCTTTAATTGAGTTTAGCTTAGTTATTTAGCTAAAAGTCAAACCGTCGTAATTACGGTTTGACTTCGAGATTAATTAATAATGGCTCAGTCAAATCTCGAATTAAAAGTAGTTATAAGTTGGTAATTATGTGGGTAATAAACCCTTAAAAGGGTCCCCCCTGATTCCCACTCTAACTACGTCAAATGTCGGGTCAAACTTGTTAATAAAAAGTCAACAGGATATTTAGTTTCTAATTTATGCATGATTAGCAATGTAGAACACATACAACCTGTTTGATCATTAATATAACTTGGTAATTAGTGTAAGAACATGTCTAAACATGTTCAACCCGACAATTTACTGTTTGGACCCGATTCGGAACCGAAAGTCGCAAAGCTTTGACTTTTGCTTTGACTTCAGTTCTGACCCGTTTTGGTATGATTTAGAAATACCTTAGAGCTTCATTTGGACCAGGTTACATGCTAGTATAAACCTCTGTGATTATACACCATGGTTCATTAGTTAACCAATTAATACGCATGATTCCGTTAATTGCTCATATGTTGACCATTATGCCCTTTTCACCTTAAAACGTGATTTTTGCAAATGTAAAAGAGTAGAAACTTTAGTTACTGATACATAAACTTGCACCCAAAATTTGACATCAATTGGAAGTGTAGATTGAGAGTTATGCTCATTAGCGTAATTAAGAAGCTTTATGTTAATTAAACGGCGTAATTAGCGTATAGCCTAGTTAAGCCTACTTTTTGATATCAAAATCTTTACCCACTGATATGATATATTATTTTGGGATTTTTGAAGATTTTTAATTAATTTTAGGCTGAGCATAACCTATAGTCGTAGACTTAATCCGGTAATTGTCGGTTTTGCCCTTACGGGCTATAAAATGAGTTTTACATATCTAATCAACTCCAAAACTTTTGCTACTGATTAAATGTGATAAATAAATTATTTTAAGCCTGCTAGAATAATAAAAATATTAGATTTCTATATAGAACCCGGAAACGGCTTCTAATCGCCTAATTAAGCGTTTTTAGCGCATAGTATGTATTAAGACTATTTTTAAACATACAAGGGTGATACCTACTGATATTTTAGGTAAATTATAATATTTTAACAGTATGCAAAAGTTGTTCAACTCAGACTTTAGTTTTGAGCTTTTCGACTTATGTGAAATTACCAAAATGCCCCTACGGCGCATAGTTGGTTATAATTGATAAATTTCACATATATACTTTACCCTACTGTTATAACTTAGTAAAATAAGTATTTTTGCTGATTATATCAGACCTGTAACTCAGGTAAATACTTAAACTCTTTTATAACCTTTTAAATGACCAAACTACCCCTTCGGGGCATAGTTTGTGTTTAAAATCGTTTCGGGCATAATAAAAGACATATTAGTGATGTCACAACATATATGAAGCATATTAACTTAGGAAAACTGTAAATGGCTCATATGTATACCCGTTACGCTTATTACGCGTTCGGTTCGGTTTATGTAACTAGTTTACATAAACTAGCCTAAACGGGTCAAACCTTATCGGTTTTATCTCAAAATCCAGAATGTGTATGAAATACCCATATTAAACAAGTCTCTAAACTTGTCGGGTCTAAATCACATTCTATCCGGTCTTCGCTTAATCGTGCGTACGAACCGTATCTTTAAAACTAACCGGTCTAAGCTTAAGCTTAACTAAAGACCCGTTAGGATTCTAATAGGTTATTATAAACCTTTGTTCCAGAATAGGAGACCAGTAAAAGCTACGTGCATTTTGGTTATTGTGATTATTACATTGCTCAGGTAAATACTTTTAACTTATTTTCCCTATACGGGCTTGGGTTACGGTATTTAAAATACCGCTTGATCGGGCATTAAATATTCCATCGTTTGGTGGTTAATTGAATAATTTAATCGGCCCGTTTAAACAGTCTTGTTTACTTAAAATCCTTTGGGGGGTTAATGACCATGTCCCGAATATCCCTGGCATCATTTTACGAAATGTCCACGACTTAAGCGCGGGGTGTAGTCGTACACCCGTCAGTGCACAAAAGAATAATGTGGTGTGTCTATTGATCTTTAACCCGGACACGATCCGGGCTACTGAACGCATAAGGAACATGTAATTCGTTCACAAGATTATATATTTAAATAATTCTCCCAAGTTATAAAATGTTTATGCCACGTGCATCCAAATCAATTTTCAATCATTTTCCAAAATGAGTCAGTTGATTGTATTTACCAGTGTAAACTAACGTATTTTCCCAAAAAGATTAAATGCAGGTACTAAGCGTAATTGGCTGGGATTTCTCCTTAGCATCAATAGAAGTCTCGCAAGCTTAAGATGCCTAAAAGTCTGTTGAGCTATTGTTTTCATTTTATTTTCGATCCGTCTGTGGATAAACAATCGACAGTTGTGATATTTGATATTACAATATGATATTCGGTTGAATAATATTTTTCATTTGCTTCCGCTGTGCATATTTATATATTGTGTTGTTTGACTATTATGTTGCCAACCACGTCACGATACTCCCCACCGGGCCCACCGGTGACACGTGTGGAAATCGGGGTGTGACAGAGGACAAGATAAACGATGATGTATGCCATGTTGTTGAAAACATTGTTGAACTCGATTGTTGGTGAATTTGGTTCCACCATCGCTTTGAAATACTTTAACTTTGCAAGAAAATTGATTTTGTACAAAGTTTAAGAAAGCGATTAGGGTGTTAAAAAAATCCGATTTTTCTTTGAGAGTGTAAGACCCTAATTTACGTTTGACCAAAAGTCGCAGCGGAAGTTCATGTCTAAAAATTTCTTTCCTTATAATGCCTTGACTTATTTGAATTTCATTTTTAGAGCAACTCTTGTATATTGAATACATCAATTTAACTCATTTACAGAATAAAACACAACTTGTGTGTATTGAATTACTCTCTCATACAATCCCGTACAATCCTTCACGTGACTCGGTCCTCGATCTCCATTCCTTGATGATCCTCCGTGACTCGATCAACCTGCGCTCACCACATACATTCATAACGTTAGTACACATTATAAGCATAAATAAGATTCCTCCTTACTGACTATTCATTTCATTATCTCGTCACATTCCAGTTTTCCATCTGATTATACATTCCGTGGTGAGACTTTCTCGTTGTACCTGCGTCACACTTCGTTCACAAGGCACGCTATTATTATCGTCAATACTCAATTTCATTGAATACATGCATATATACTTCCATACATACTTTTATATATATATATATGCAAACGTTCACACATAACTACCCACATACATGCGTACATACATACATACGTGCGTGCCTACATACATGCATACCTACATACATACATACATACATACATACATACATACATACATACATACATACATACATACATACATACATACATACATACATGCCTACATACATACTTACCTACTCGCATACATACGTTTCTAAACGCGTTTGACGCGTTTGCCCAAGGATTTTCTTTTACTACTCATGTAGGTAAATCCATACTTATTTTTACCTATGCCTTTCTACTTATTCCGCTCCATATATAAATGCATACACGCCCATCGCATCCCATAAACATTCTATAATAAGTTTAGAATACGATTCGGGACTCCTTGTGGGTTACGGGACTGTTTTGGACGAATTCTGCACATTTTACTAAACTGGCAGCCGATGCACGGCCATGCGTCCCAACCGCACGACCGTGCAGTTCCTACGATGTCGGGGGCACTGGCAGTGCACAAGCTAGTGCAATGATTTGCTCGTAATCGCACGACCATGCGGCCAAGCGCACGACCGTGCGCTTGCTTGCGTCGGACAACATCGCGTAGACAGTGCATTAAGGCGTCGGACAATTATTGAAAATGCACGGGGCGTCGGGGACGGCCCCTAGAATTGCCATTTTGCTGCAGATCCGTTTCGTCGTCCGAAAACGCTAAAACTTGCGTAACTTTTAAACCGTTTACCCGTTTAACCTCCCGTTTCTTCCTACATGCTTGTAAATTCACATTCTATCATATGGACTTGGAATTCCATATCCGACTTAAGGAGATTCCTACCTTACGCGCATTCGGCTTATTACCATTTTCTAATTATTTGACCCGTTCGTGCATTTATCAACATAATCTGTTTATTTGACCCCAATTTCATATGAACTTAATAATTTCATTGACGACTATCATAAGAGATTAAATTTTCGGATGCCTTGCATCTTCATAACCCATTTTCGCTCAAAAGCTTATTTTGACCCGTTATGGGTATTTGCGCATTAAATGGTCTATGAGATACAAAACCATACTCTTCGCTTTCATACATGACCAAAACATTATTCTAATCGATTAGCTTGTTTCCAATAGACATTTAAGGTTGTTTGCCTGATATACCTATCAAGGGCGTTTTTGTCAACATTGTTCCATCCTTTACAACCAAGGACTTCATTGCATATTTAACCAATCCTACCACTTAACTACAACTCTAACGCACATACCTTGCTCGGATCAAAGCTAAGATCCGTTTAATATTTCATCAATTTCAAACAACTCATTCCTATTTGACCTCAATTATCATACTTGATTAAGTTGCACATAACTTTACATAAACAACTAAAAGTGATTACGGAAATCACTTACCTCATGCATCCGTGTTCATATTCGTTTCCTCGCCACTTCTTGACCCGTTAGCCTTCAGTGCTTGATTCCGTCTCGACATGATTCCTATACTTCCATGTCATCGAAATCACATTCTTATTAGCATACACAATTGTACATGTTAATGATCATATAGATCGCATAATTCACATTTGACGTTCATTAGTCACTTCTAACAAGCATAATACATGTAACCAAATTCATATCATTTCCAACTCGTGTAATCCGTCATATCATCGCATTAAACACACATACGTCTAACACGCACCATATAACTTACTTTAATCTTACAATTATGACAACACGTCTAACCATTCTTCTTATACACAGTTGACTTTTAGAAGTCAACGGTTCATTTAATTTAACTTTCGGCTTATCATTATATACCCGTAACATCATAATAGCCTATACGGACTACACTATATACATTTTATCATACACTTGGTGTGTTTACTACCTCCTAAGCATTGTGTACAACCAATTCATGCATGTTCTTCTAATCTCATACATAATTTATCAAATTATCCTTCTAATCAATATGGATCATTCATGCATAACATCAAAGATACTAGTATCACATTCCTTTCAATTCCTCTAACAAGAATCTACCATACACATCAAAATACATCAATATTAAGCAAGAATTTAGACATAGATGGTTTACCCATGTCATCATCTTCACCATAACAAACGGGTTTCACCCTTAAACATCAAATTAACCTAAACCATGCATAATCCATGTTCTATATGATGATTCTAACACATATAAATGATCAATTTCATACCAATTCGCGGATTGGAACATAACCCACTTCATACAAGTTCATCAATCTAAGTTTCAAGACATACCTCACGATCCCCTTGTCTAGGTGATCACTAATTCATGTTCCTTAATAGATTTGAGCCTCGATTCAACCTTCAATTGGAGCTTCTTTAAGAACTGGGGTTTACACCCCTTTGTTCTTCTCCAGAGCATTCCACGCACACACACATGATGTGTGTGTGTTGTGTGTTATGATTTTGTTTATTAAAACATAACTTTCCCCCTTGTTCATATTTGGTCCCTCAAGTTTGTTCCCTTGTTTGCTTTGCTAAACTTTTGACTAGGTATAATAACCTAGTTACTACATTCTATTTTATTAAACATGGGGTCTCACTAGCAAATTTAGTAATTTGAGTTTTGGGGCGTTACAGAGAGGGTAGAACCAAGTGAATCGAGAGTGGTCATCAACAAATATTGCATAATATAAGTAACCATCCGTTGAGACAACAGGTGCGGGTCCCCACAAATCACAATGAATGAGATCTAAAACATGTTGAGCACGTTTTGTGTTTTCATTAAAAGGTAAATGCTTGGCTTTTGACAATTCACAAGAAGTGCACAATCCTGGTTTGGGTAATAATGATGTAACAAAAACATGACCACGTTTATTTAAGATGGCAATGGTATCGAAAGAAACATGTCCTAAACGACTATGCCGTTTATTGAATGAAGCACGAAGATGCGAAGCGGAAAGAGCGGCAACAAGAGTCTTGTGACTTTGGGTGAGGACGTAGAAGCCATTTTCGCAGATGCCTCTAGCAAGAACTTGAGTCGTTTTTCGATCCTGAATATGAAAATAATTATTAGAAAACAAAACGTCAACATGTGAGTCATTTGTAAGTCTACTAATAGAAAGTAGATTTTTTTGTGAGATTTGGGACAACAAGAAAGTTTTGTAAAGAAATGTTGTCATTTAAGTTTGCGTTACCGATGTGAGTAACGGGTAATGATTCACCATTACCAAACGTCACACGCATATTACCAAATTGGGGTTGAGAATTATTTAGACCGTGGTCATTTGGGAGCATATGAGTTGTGGCACCTGAATCCGCAGTCCAATCCGGGGTGTCCGCGGCAACGTTACATTGAGCATGGAAGGCATGTGCAAGATTTGCATCTAGAGGAACAACCTATTGAGCATATGAAGCAAGATTTGGACAAGTGCTTGCGTAATGTCCTTCTTTGCCGCATAGTTGGCAGTGAGGGGCTCGTTTGTTGTAGTTGCCACCCCTGCCACGAGAAGAAGTGAATCTGCCTCGGCCTCGAGTTGGGTTGGTGGAACGAGAGTTGATTTGTTTAGGATGGTTAGCATAAAAGGCGGCCTCAGGGGTGTGATTTCCATGAAGTTTTTGCAAAAATATTTCCCGATTTTCGGCATTTGCAAGAAGGTCACGAAAAGAGGGAGCGGGATGGATGGTTCTTTGAGAAGTTGAGAAATTTTCAAAAGAGGCGCCTAGGCCACAGAGAAACAAGTGGCGTTTATCCTCATCGCTAACGGGTTGACCGATAGCGACTAGTTGATTGGCGAGGGCCTTAAATTTCCGACCAAACTCGGATACGGTGGAGGTACCCTTTTGAAGTGTTCGAAGCGCATCTTTAAGATTATGAATGCGTTCAACGGAACAATGACTATAAGCATTTGCAAGGGCTTTCCAAACCGAAAGAGCAGTGGTGTGGCCAATGGTTTCAGCCATGGCCTCTTCTGTGAGAGTAGAATTTATTAGCAAAAATACCTTTTGATCAGCTGCTTTCCAAGCCGTGAACTCGGGATTAACAATGGGTTTGTCATTTGTGGTTATGGTTTTGGCTGGAATGGTAGAGGTGCTATCAATATGGCTGATTAGGTTAAGGTAAGTAAGGACAAGTACAATTTGCTTTTCCCAGGGTAAGTAATTTTGAGAGGTGAGTTTGATGTTTATAAGATGACTCAAAGAGTGAAGAGGAATGGCTGACAAATCTGCCATGGAAGGCGATGAAGGGGATAGAAAAAAAAAACGAACAGGGAGGAAGAAGAAAAAGGATCTCAGGCTGATACCATGAGATAATTGAAGAATTCAGTGCCTTTGTATTACAAATTATCGACAATATATACAAGAGAGTTAGCAAGAATTAGGGAGAGAATATCTCCCTTTTTAATACAATAAATTACATCGATTGACTATACTATAATTGAGGAGATATGAATCCTTGATTGAGTTGATTTAGCCTAATAATACTTAACTGTTTAGAGACAAATGTCTGACCAATTCAGATTAGAGGTCTTAACCATTCAGACTCTGTATAATGCTTAACCATTTAGAGGCAAATGTCTGAAACATTCAGACATCTGCTCGTGAAACAAACAGTCTGAACCATTAAGTGCTGAACCAGCAAGAAGTCTGAACCATTAAGACCCTCGTTAAGAGGTAAAAAAACAGCCCCTTAAACCAAAATTAAGAAACACTACATGACTACAAGGACCAAACGTTCATTATGTTAAAATAAAGGGTAAAAACTGTAAGTATACTGTGACCGTAGATCGAAGAACCAAATGAATCTCACATGGTAGTTGTCATTCGTCAACCCCAATTTCAATTTTCAAACTCACAACCTCTCAAATCTCGATCCAAAACACTTCAAATCTAGACGTTATTCGATCCATAACGAATCAGTAACCGTAAATTCACAACAAACGATCTCAAAATCCTCGATTTGTGCATTCAATTTCGTCAATCTCCAACTGTGAATGATATGAAGGATTCATCGGAATCGTAGAGATGACGGATCAGACGATCGAGCAATGCTCGTCTGAAATCGATCAACATGAGGAGAATTTGAATCAGAATCAGAATCAGAAGAAGGATGTTACTGAAGATCCGGAAACGTTCAGCTGTATGCTTCAACCGTGTCCGCCTGATTCCGATCCGAATTACATCGGAATTCGCCGGATTCTTCTGTTTCGTAAGGCGGAATCAGGTGTTCTTCGTCGGAAGGTAGTTCGATTAGTTGTTGATTTCAGTTTTGTTTTAAGTTTTTAACCTAACTAGAGGATGTAGTTATGTGTTCATTAGCATTGAGCTTGTTCACCAACACAAACGAACATATATCGTTTTATAAAAATAAACGAACGACATTCGCATTCCGACATATTAGACATAATCACCTTGTTAACTAATGACTGAACATAAACTAAACAAACGGCCATGAACGGCTTTAAACGAACACGACGGACATATTAGCGAACCGTTCGCGAACGCAATTGAACGAGCAAGACATTCGTTCGTTTAATTAATCGAAAGGAATTTCTTGTTCATGCTCGTTCATTTATTGCACGTAAACGGTTCACGAATGTTTTGCTGAACGTTTGGTTCGTTTACAGCCGTATGTATGAGTAATTGAGTATGGTGAATTTGTGTTGCAAAGAAACCTAATAATTTGGTGAAATAGTTTAATGATGCCTCGTTTGGTGATTAATGAGATGTTGATATTGTTGTGTTTAGGACTGGAGATGCAATGGAAAAGGATATGTAGCGTATCGTAATTTCATCAACAGGCCAGATAATTGGTTGAATTCGCAAATACCTAGTAGAACTAGCACACCTGGAACCAGGTGGATGAAACTTTTACTTGATTCTGTCTAATTTTAATTGTTATTGTGGATTTTTATTTAATAGTAAGATGCACAATGCAAAAGTTGTTCACACTTCAGTAGGATCTGGTAATGTTCATTATTGAGCATAACTTGTTTGGATTGGATGCAGTGACATTGTTAGTTTTATTAATAGGCCAGATAATAGGTTAAATTCGTAAATAACTAGTCGAACTAGCACACCTAGAAGGCTAGAACCAGGTGGATGGAACTTTTACTTGCTTCTGTTTTATTTTAATTGTTTTTGTGGATTTTTATATAATAGTAAGATGCACAATGCAAAAGTTGTTTATACTCCAGTAGGAACTGAAATGTTTATTACTGAGCATACTGTTGGTGAATGATGTGTGTCTACATTTCATTTAGTAGCTAAGCCTAAGTAAGTTCGTGTCTGTTAGTGTAGTTAAGTCGGTTAGTAAGTGGTCTAATAAGTTATTGTCTTCTGCAATAAATAATAGGCAGATTTGAATGATAAGTTGACCACTGATTCTTCAGTCTCGAGAACCGGTTTCAATTGTTACCACAAATTAAATTTTCCCAAAATCTACAGTTCACATCAATTAGATGTAGTGACACTGTTAGTTTGCTCTCTAGATAGAATATGGTATGAAAACTTGCAAGTAGATTATCATTATCATGAATGTGGAATGACTGTTAAGAGTTATATTTGAGTGTGTAGTTTCATATAATTCTGAAATCAAGCTAATTTACTGGTTGGTTTATCAGCGGGCGATGGATATCTTCTCCAAGTCAACTCTCCCTTGCACTTGAGGCGGAAAGCTGGGCTGGTAGCAGGGCATGTTTCATCACCCTAAACACACACACACACACATATATATAGGGATGATAAGGGGTTGTTTTGGATTAATTATTGAAACCGCTTATCTGATTATTTGTTAGTGAAATAAGCTGTTTTAGACAATCAATCAAAAATTTATTTTTCCAAACTACTTATTACAAAGCGTCAGTACCATAAAAACCCCCAACAAAGTTCCCATTAAATTTATACAAACCTGTTATCATCCCAAATAGTCTTATTGTTGTGTTTTATATACTCTGTTTGATATTCTTACAGGATATACGTGAAAGTCAAACACTAAGTCGTACCGTTAGTTTGGGGGCAAATTCAAGTGATTTTGAACACCCACGTCGAAAGGCTGAACTTGCATATTCTTTTGTGGGAATGCATTGCATATTTGACGAATGCAAATCTATGGGTAACTTTCAAGTTTACTTTTTATGGTAATTTGATTTTTTTTATTCATGCAATGAGTGTTTAATTTTTTTTTTTTGCAGTTACTGTTATAAAATTTGGGCATATGTCTTCGGATATACTTGCCTATGGAGCAACAGATGGAACAATAACAGTTTGCACTGTTTCTGAACCGCCTTCGATCATGAAGAAATTGACCGGACACTCAAAAGATGTCACAGGTTGGATCAACTGGTACTGACCCTTAAGGCTTTGCTTTAATATATTTTGATGCAGTATACATTTAATAGTTTTCTGTTGCCAAATATACATGTGATCCGTTGGTGTTGATCATGTTTTAGTTAGTGCAAACTAAACTAAACCGAAACGAACTTCACACTTTTAGTATTTCCTGATTTATGAACCGTCAATTAAGCGCAAAATGTATATGAATATGCAGTTATTACCAGTTTTACCCCAACTTCGTTTTAACTGATTTTATTTAATATGAATGCATGATCTTTAAGGGTGAATACACATTTATGTCAAAATATTATACATTAACCTAACAAGGACACTTGATAATATATTGATTTCTTTTATACTTCTGTTTTATATTTTTTTCCTTCAGATTTTGACTTCTCACTAAACAACCAATACATTGCGTCATCTTCACTGGATAAAACTGTGAGGGTATGGGATATTCCAAATGGCCTTTGCATTCGAGTTATATATGGAGTTACCTCCCAGCTTTGTATTCGATTTCATCCTGTAAGTGCAAATCAACATTGCATATATCTTATATAGTTATGTTATAGGGAAAAATACATAAATACAATCTAAAAGCGTACGTACCATTGGTTTTTAGTACAAAATACACTTCAAAAATTATTTGAAGAGTGCTAACGGATTTCATTTTAGGATTATAGTTGATAAAGAAAGATATTTTTGGGCATACACTAATCTTAATCTATGTAACTAATTGCAGGTGAATAATAATTTTCTTACAGTTGGAAATGCAAACAGGGAAGTATCGGTAATAATGCAAATCTTTTTCTGCCTTTATTTTTGTGGGTAGATTGAATTTGAAAGAATAAAATAATAGTAACAATATAGGCTAAGTAACGTGTGTTCCAAGTTATTGTAAGTTGTAATTAGACTATGAAATTAATTAACTAATTAAGGAAGTAAATGATAGTAATAATATTTTAAAATAATAGTCTGATCATGTATTTGCTATCTCAGGTATTCAATTTTAGTACAGGAAGATTAATAAGTAAGATAGTTGTTGACGGCGAGGTTCCTGCCCTCGATTATGACCATACGGGCCAGTTTATTTTCTGCGGGGATACACAGGTCAGCCTTTTTCAAAGTCAACAAGTCAACTCTATCCTGATGACACACACACACACACAAAGACTAAATTGTTACTTTTGATTTCTTAGGGTTCTATATATTCAGTTAAAGTGAACTCTCATCAAGGTACCTTATCGCGGACCCACCGCACAAGAAGTAGCAGCAAACAAAAATCTGAATTTACGACCATACAATATAGAACATTTTCTCTTATGACACAAGGTCCTGTGTTGCTTTCTCTTACTCGGGATGGAAGTTTGTCTTTCTTCAGGTTTGTGTTTGAACTTCGTTGAGTTAAATTGCTTAGAGACCGTTGGAATCCGTCAGTTTGGTTAAATGGAAATAGAAAACACTTCAAAATAATTAAATAATTATGAGTATATTTTTGAGATTAAAACAATAATATTAGTTAATGATAATAAATAAATAAATAAATAAGAGTAAAATGCCATTTTCGTCCCTGAGGTTTTGCCAGTTTTGCGACTTTCGTCCAAAGGTTTGTTTTTCCGCATTTGGATCCAAAAGGTTTGAAATCTTGCCATTTTCGTCTGGCTTTTAACTCCATCCATTTTTCTCCGTGTAGTTAGGGGTATTTCCGTCTTTTTTGTTAACTTGAAGGGTAATTCAGTCTTTTTCACTTTATGTAAAAAGACCGAATACCCCTGAAAAGACCAAATTGCCCTATAAGTTAACAAAAAAGATATAAATACCCCTGAGGCCCTGACTTAACGGAGAAAAATGGATGGAGCTAACGAGCCGGATGAAAATGGCAAGATTTCAAACCTTTTGGATCCAAATGCGGAAAAACAAACCTTTGGGCGAAAGTCGCAAAACTGGCCAAACCTCATGGACAAAAATGGCATTTTACTCAATAAATAAATAACTTATAATTTCAGTGCTGATCAAATAGTTTAAAATTCAAAATGCTGATCAGATACATTTTCTTTTTTGTAGCGTTAACTTGGAGTTACAAGGGTATTTGACTCTTCGGTGCTCTTTGAAATTGACCCCACGGCTTCATAGTATTCGGGCGTCTTTTTGTCCATTGCTTTCCCTTGAGAAAGGAGAATACATAGGTTTATATTCATTTCACTCATGGTTGTAAAAATCCCGACTAGCATCCGATTAGTCGCCGATTAATCACTAATCAAAGGTTCACTGATTAATGGCTGATGAATCGCTAGACGGTCAATGGCGGTCTTATTCTGGCCAGATCTCTGCCAAATTTCGACCAAACCTTATAAATTCCCGCCAGTTACTTAAAAAAATAGGTCAATGAGGGGTTAAAACATGTCTACTTTAAAAAACTACATATAAAAATGTGTGTGTAAAATTACATATAAAAATCCCAATCCGATTAATCACTTGTCGGTACCCCACCGATCGACTAGCGCCTAGCGATTCCTACAACAAATTTTCACTGCATTAGAGTATCTTGTATATTTCAATAATTTAGAAGTATTTTCCACTAACTTGCTGTTAGGCCACTATTTAAGGTTAATTAGTCATAATTAAGAAATATCATTACAAGTAATTAAGGGTTACTTGGCAAAATGTATTTAAAGGTTTACTGATACAAGGATTTATACTGATTTTGAAGTTATTGGAAGTGAAGATGCAGCTGTTTATTTCTATGACTTAACTCGGCCCAAGAATACATGTGTCAACAAGCTGCAGGTTTGTTTGTTCCTCCTCTGTCTTAATAAAAACGTGTTACTTTATAATTTTAAAGGAACAAAAAAAGTACTCCGTTCGTCAATAAACTTACACCGTTTTGTAACATTACATATGTGCCCATTGTCTTCATTATCACCAAAATCAATGGTCTTGATCCAGGTTCACATTTCTGCATCTTTATTGAATGCTCTTTTAAATATTTGAGGAATGAACAAACATATTACGTAAAAGATAACACAACACTTGATGATATAATTAATTAATGATATCCATTAAAACAAAATGACGAACATTTTTTTATCCAGCATATTTTTGGCTGAAATTAATATAAAACGAAATGAGATGCATGCTTGTGTGCAGTGGCGGATCCAGCCCTGTTTTGTGGGTTCACATGAACCCACTCGGTTTGGAAAAAATAGTAAGAACTTTGTATGACTTGGAAAAAATAGTGAGAATCTACCAAAACGAACCCACTGAAAGAAGTTCCTGGATCCGCCACTGCTTGTGTGGCCTCTGTTTATCGTTTCATTTAATGGGTTTTTATTTATAAAGCACACACATTTTTGTGTAAAAGGTAATTTAAAAAAAAAAATAAGAACCAATAATGAAAAGTTTTAACGATTTCGGTTTATTATCTATATATGTGCAGGGGCATGGATACCCGGTGATTGCAGTTGCATGGAATCATGGTGAGAATCTATTAGCATCCTCTGATTTTGGTGGCACTGTAATTGTGTGGAAAAGAGAAAAAACAAAGCAAAAAAGATAAGTTTTAGTTACTTAAATGATGAACTTTTTTATATATAAGATTTGTCTAAAAAAAGTTGTGAAAATTGCATAGTATCAATCATCCAGAAGTTTGTGTAACCAATATTCATATGGCAATTTTAAGTCATGTAGTTTTTGTGTCAACTAAAGTAACAGTTGTGTTGAGTTTTCTGTAGAAAATTGTTAACCGAATACGGGATTTTGAGATAGGTTATTGTACATTTACCTTTTCTTAACATGTTACATTGAGAAGTATATCTTAAATTTGGACCTTCTATAATGTATTATATTAATGGGTGTGTGTTTTTAAGTAGGATTTAATCACTTGCTCAACCAGAATCATTGGCTTTTTTTTCCCTTCATAAAAGAGCAAAGTTGTTCCACCTCAAAACCATCTACTGAAAATTAAATTTTTTATTTAACTAGCGATGAAAAATACATGGTTTCTTTTAGTCAATAGTAGTCAAGCTTCTATGGGCAAGTGCCTTCCCTCTGTGGGTGTTTTTCCAAGGACAAGGTCAAACTTGTATTAGTGACCGACACATTTTTGATACTGAGTCAGTCTTCGTATACTATACTATACTATACGTAGTGTTAAATGGTATGAAAATCAACACAAAACAACAGAGAAGCGACAAAACGGTGACAAAACTTTTATTGATTACCCAAACCAGAAAAATACCCCAAGAACCCTAGATCTCACGATATGTGAGATACGTAAACAGTACAAAGACAAGCGGTCAACTGATGATAATCAGTTGATCTATACTACAACCAACTACAAGATCTCACACGAGATCAACAAGATCACAGGCGATCTTAACAACAAACAAACAGATTGAAACCCTAATCGTACAACAAGAGAGATACAGAAAGTTCTTGAGGTGAGAGAATGACCATAACACTGTCATCTCTCTTTTATATCAAGACAAAAGATACTCTCACTAAAGCCCTTCATGTTCCAGTATCCACAATTTAGACTTCAGCAGTTTTCAGCATAAATCTCCAACTTTCATACCTGTACACTTAACACCTTCATCATTATCATAACAACATAACTGAAGTGTAACAAACTATATAACACGTTGGATATGTAATGTTGCAACATGAATGAATTAAATAGTTGCATATATTTTAACATGCCCCCTTCATTCATATGGCAAACATGTCATACATCCCAAGATCTTTACAAAGAGACTGATGTTGAGCTACACTCAACCCCTTTGTAAAATATCTGCAACTTGTACTCTATACGAACTTTCTCAGGCACAACACCAGCAGCAATTCTTTCTCTCAAGAAATGTAAGTCAGTCTCAAAATGTTTAGTTCTTTCATGAAACACTGGATTTTGAGATATAGAAATTGCTGACTTACTATCACAAAATAATCTAACTGGTAAATGATTTTCAACTTTCAACTCAGACAAAACATTTAAAATCCACATAATTTCGTAGGTAGCTGAGCACATTGCTCTATACTCAGCTTCTGCAGTAGATCTAGAGATAACACTTTGTTTCTTACTTTTCCAAGAAACAAGTGTGCTCCCTAGAAATATACCAAAACCTGTAACGGACCTTCTAGTTTTAAGACACTTTCCCCAGTCGGAATCAACAAACCTTGACAGATGCATAACACCACTTCCAGGTGACAGTTTTAAGTACCTCAATAATCTCAATGCAATATTGAGATGTGATTCACAAGGACTATGCATATATTAACTTAAAAACTGAACAACATAATATCAGGCCTAGTCAACGACAAGTAAATCAACTTGCCTATTAGTCTTTGAAACCATTTACATTGTCCAAAACCTTTTGTTCTTTAACACATTTATTGGTTACAACAAAACTTTATTCTGTTGGTGTAGTAACAGGTTTGCAATCTAAATAACCAAACTCATTTAGGAGTTCAAGACAGTATTTTCATTGTGACAAATAGATACAATTATCAGAATATAAAACTTCAATTCCCAAGAAATACCTAAGTATTCCCAGATCTTTTATCTGAAAATTGTCACTTAAACACTTTTTAACTTTTTCTATCTCACTCTTATTATTACCTATCACAACTATATCATCAACATAGACCAAAAGAACAACAAACAGATCTTTCTTAGACAAGACAAACAAAGAATGATCACATACACACTAACAACAGTGGTCAATTTTTCATTCCACTGTCTCGGGGCTTGTTTAAGACCATACAAAGACTTTACCAATTTACACATCTTGTTATTATCTATTGAAAAATAACCTTGTGGTAAAGTCATAAACACATCTTCATTCAATATTCCATACGGAAAAGCATTATTTATATCCATTTGATACAAAGGCCAGTTGTTATTTACAACAAGTTTTAATACAGTTCTAACTGTAACCATTTTCACAACAGGTGAAAATGTTTCACCAAAATCAATACCTTCCTTTTGATTAAACCCTTTAGCCACTAACCTGGCCTTATAACTTTCTACTTCACCAGTTGCTTTATACTTGATTTTATACACCCACTTACAACCTATAGGCTTCCTACCCTGAAAATGTTTCACTAAAATCAATACCTTCCTTTTGATTAAACCCTTTAGCCATTGTTCATAGCCTTTACCCATTTATTATCCTTAACAGCTTCATCATAAGTAGTGGGTTCAACAGTTTTATTCAAAGATGAAACTAAACACATATTATCATATGACAAATGAGCATAACTAATAACCTTTTCTATACCATATTTTACTTTACCCTCAACAACAAATTCATCAAATTTTTTAGGCATAAAAACATTGCTAGAAGATCTTCTAACATTTTGATTACCCTCAGACTGGGTGGTCTCAGCATTTGATCCTGAAGTGTCCTCTACCCCGCCATTGTTACCCTGACCACTACTGCTCACCTGATCTGGTTGTTGATCAACAACAACACCAGATTCAGGGGCTGATGTAGAGGGTGGCAATGACTGCTGATCATCACTAACAGGATCATAAGCACCATTTGTACCCTCTTCATCATTGGATATGTTAGGAACTTGAGATGAAAAGTGTTCAAAAAAAATTAACTTGATTTAGATTAGTTTCACAAACAGTTTCTTGATTATCAAATGCTTTGATCTTAAAAGGGTATGCATCCTCATAAAACTTGACATCAAAGAGCCCTTGTTTAGGGGTGTAATGCTCTTGTGATAAAAATAGACCACCTTGTTTAGGGGTGACCGTGATACCCAAAAATTGATGCAAAGAGCCCAAGTCCGTCATAGCAAATTTGTTGGATAGTGAGCCTATAATTTGATGAAGTAATGTATTATTGGAAGTTGTGAGTATAATATCGTCTACATATAAGAGAAGATACACCATTTGCTTACCATGTTTGTAGACAAATAAGGACGTGTCACTAACCGTGCTAATAAAACCACAAGAAGTAATAAACTTTGCAAACCGTTGGTACTATGCCCGAGGGGCCTGCTTGAGGCCATAAAGAGACTTTTGTAGCTTACACACATGATGTGGTTTAGAAGGGTCCTTAAAACCTGGTGGTTGATGCATATAAACAGTTTCGTCCAAATCACCATGTAAAACACATTTTTAACATCTAACAGATTTATTTGCCATCCCTGCGAAACCGCAAGACTAAGGATAGTGCGTATGGTAGACGGTTTTACGGCTGGGCTGAAAGTGTCATCACAGTCAATACTAACCTGCTGGGATTTCCAGACAATCAAAAGTTGAGTTATGCAGTTGTCAAAATAGAGGGAAAATCCTTATAGTGGCATCAAGGCTATTTTAAAAGCAATAATTTGACAATTGAGACCATTTCATGGGATGAGTATGTGAGATTAGCTAGTGCAAGATTCTCTGTCGTTTAATGGAGGATGCTATGGAAGAACCTAAGAATTAGAATGGATCTTTTTATTGGAGATTTGGAGATGAAATTAAGGTGTTTGGTTAAAATATCTCAATCAAAAATTTTAAGAGAGGCTTATGATGTGTCTAAACAACAACAAATAGTGCATAACACCTTGTTTGGGACAAGTGCATGTAGTAAAACGTATAATTCTCAAAACACTTATAATAAACCTGTTGTGAATAACTTGAAACTCCTCATACTATGAATGCTAATTTGTTAAATAATTCCGTAAGAGTAGTGAGGTCCCAGATGTTTGGATTACAATCGATGCAAATAGAAGAAACATTTGGATCTAAAGTTTCTGAGACCATAGGTAAGAAAGAGCTACAACAGTTATTGGAAGAATACAACGATATTTTCAAGTCCCTAAAACTTTACCTCCTAAAAAAAAACCTATGATCACCAAATTATCTTAACAATGGTGATAAGCCTATAAAACTGAGATCTTATTGGTATCAATTAATATAAAAGGATGTGATTGAGAAAATGACACAAGAATTATTTGAATCTGGTGTCATTATAAACTGTCAAAGTTCTTTTGCAGCACCTGTGGTCTTAGTAAAGAAAAAAGACGGTACTTGGAGAACGTGCATAGATTATAGGTAGTTAATTGATGCTACTGTGAAAAACAAGTTTCCTCCTTTGATAGATGAGTTGCTTGAAGAATTAGGAGGTGCTATTGTATTTTTTAAGTTGGATCTATGGTTTCAATTTTGTTGTCATTTTCATCCAAAATCAAATTCTGGTCAAACTTTTCAGTTAACATCTAGCTTTTTTGTCTTTTTCATCCCTATTAATGAAGGGCAAAATGAAGTAAAAAAATAATTCAAGTTGAAATTGAAATTGTATGTAACTGAAATTAATTGACATAAATTGTATCAAATAGTATGAGAATGAAATTCAAATTGTATGTAATTGAAATTAATTGACATAAATTGTATCAAATTGTTTTGAATTTAATGATAAAAGAAATAAATATTATATGTTTACTAACCTTTAAATGTTCATTTAATTAATACAACATTGACCATAACTACCAACATGAAGTAAAAAAAGAAAATATTATTTTAAAGTAAAATAAAACAAAAATAACAATAAAAAATGTCATTCGTCAACATGTATCAGAAATCGATAACATTACACATATATTGTTGTTTATTAGGAGATATATATTTCAAAGATAAAAATCGACCAACCGGTTTTTCTATACGTATGTTATTTATATAATATTAATTATGAATAAATTAAGAAGAATAAATATATGGTAAATGGTAACATCAACAAAATGAATTAATTTTGTATACCATAAATAATGTTTTTATTATTGGTTTGAATATAAAATCGGTAAGTTACTTTAAATCTAACTATGGAAGCGAATTTGTGATTGAGAAGAAGAATATGTTGTCAATGATTGTGCCGCTCAAAACATATGAATGAGTGATATTACATTGCCAAGTGGCAATAATAGACCCAAGTTCATGACAAGTGACATAAGTTAGTTTTGTTTTAATATAGTTACGAGATTAGAGTGTTTACTCATTTTACTCAGGAAATACTTTCTTGTTATTAAAAAAACCCTCATTGTTTTAAAAAAGGGTTATTGGATTTTATCACCCTTAACTATTGGTCATTGGCCGCTGCCACCCCCAACTATCACTTTGACGCCCGTCACCCCGAACTTAACACTTAGTGTGTTCTGTCACCAAATCACTAACTTTTGATCCTATTAATATACTGATGTGTGTAAAATGCAACATATAAATTACATCAAATGAGGCATAAAACTAACCCTTTTTAAGTACTAATATTGGAAAAAGAGTGTTTTTGTCTTTCTTTTGTATTTTCAGGATTAAATGAGCTCAAAAACACAAAAGAAGCAAAAAGACAGCTAAATCCAACATAAATACAAGAAAAGGAACATAAGTGGATTGCCCGACCCCTCAACGGCATCTTCCCAAGCAAAATAGAGAAGGCAGAAGACTGAACACGCCTCGTGCTCAGCCAGCACGGGGCCGTGCCCAAGAAGCAGCAGAAAAGACAAACCTATAGAAGCTTCTATTGCCCACCACGGGCCGTGCCCAGCGAACACGGGGGTGTGTCGAAAGTACAGCAGGCGCATTAATTGTAATTGCGAATTACAATTAATGAAGAGAGAGATTGTCAGACAGGCACGGGGCCGTGCCCAGCGGACACGGGGCCGTGCCCAGCCCTCTGTTCAGCCTATAAATAGGAGTGCTTGGTTTCATTTCAACTCATCCCTTGGCACACCACCTCTCTCACACTTCATCCACCACCCACCACCATCACAACACCATCTTCCACCACCATCATCCATTGTCCATCGTAGAGTGTGTGAGTCGTCTCGGGATCCAAGATTGATCGTAAGAGTTCTTGACAATCAAGGCCATGTTTGCCTAAGTCTCTTACATCACTTGGTGAAGACAAAGTGTCTAGTATAATACTTTTTATTTCTAATCTTTTGCACTTTTTATTTGGTTTTGTATTAATGACTTTAATAACTAGTTACTTATGTTGAAGGTGATCTTTCCTTATCGTTTGTCCGTGGTGTCTTGGCATTATTTTACTGTCTATATAAAATAAAGGATTTTCACCATTCATATCTCCACGGTCTATATGGAGGTATGTTGGCTACCTGGTCGGGGGTTAAGGGAACGGTTTGGTAAAGGTCTTGCCATTGTTCAGCGTTTAGAGGTCCTGCAATGGACCTGGGTCAAATTTAGTAGGACCTCCTTCAATGCTTCACGGTATTGGATGGCGGGGGTCCAAACTCTTTGATCCCCTCATAAGTTAACTACTATTAATACTATAACCCGGCTATTTAGGACTGTATCCCTGCTGACTCAGACTACTTAGCCGAGGGTAACGTCACCGCCAAAAGCGGGGCCTACCATAATATTGCATTAATAACTTAATTCATTATCTTCCAATAATCCACCCTTTTAGGATTGTATCCTTGCTGACTCAAACTACTGGGGTGAGGGTAACGTCACCTTCAAAAGAGGGGCCTACTACAATAACTAAGATAATCTCTTAATTATGTGCAAAAGTGCGGAAATAATCAAAGGTTATACTAGATACGAGTCGGAACCAAGTGATTCATCTTGTCTATCTGTTTTTCTTTTATTTTACTTTTCAGCATTTTTAGTTAGTTTTTATTTTTCTTAGTTTAAAAACCTTTTTTCTAAACTTTTTATTTTGATTAGACGTTGAGGATAAACCGGTACTAAAAGCTCTTGTGTCCTTGGACGACCTCGGTATCTTACCAACGCTATACTACGCTCACGATGGGTGCACTTGCCCATATGTGTGTTTAGTGTTAGTAAAATATCGTGTTTTATAAATTTAAAACTTGGCTAAAATAAGTGTTAAAGGGGCTTAAAATATACACCTAATATACGACACTTACCGCACATCAAGTTTTTGGCGCCGCTGCCGGGGACACAAGGATTTTAAGAAAGTTAGGAATCAACGGTCTAATCATTTTTATTTTTTTCTTTTTATTTTTTTTAGGATTTTCTTAGTTTTTCAGCTTCTGCAGAGCTCAGCACGGGCCGTGCCCGCTGAACACGCCCCCGTGCTAAATCTTTGGAACTGGCAATCCTGTTTTACGTCAGACAGTAAGCTGAACACGGGGCCGTGCTCACCCAACACGCCCCCGTGCCCAAGATTCACTTACTGAAAACAGAACCGTTAGATCCCGGAGGTTGGTAATTTCTGACATAAACATGAGTGATAGTAATTGTTTTTACTTTCGGCACTCTTATGGTACGTGGTGTCAATTATGTGGTGGCAAACATAAAGAAGTAGAATGCTACTTTCTAAATTATAGGCCCCACTACATGGACCCACCGACTTCTTATAACCTTAAGAGGGGCAAAAGTAAAAATAAGCACTATTTCTCCCTCGAATGCGCCCAGCCAGATATTCTAGGGGAAATGCTCCTTGACGAGCTATTTCAACTAGAAGAGCTAATTCTGAATTGGTTAAAAGAGCTTAGGAAGGATTTTATTAATCCACCCCAAGACAATGACCATGACGAAATGCTGGAACCGCATTCCGACAACCTCGTTGCTCCCAAAAATACCTTCGTACCTAGCAAAGACTTGGACGATAGTCGTCCCTGTGTCGATTGTGCCGTGAAGGACTCTCCATCGACTTCGTTCGGTGCATACATAGACCTGAGCGATTCGGCATACACCTTCTTTAACGAGAGCCCGGGAAAGGGTTGGACTTGTCCACCTAGAATGAAAATAGGAATTACCCTCACTGACAACCTCTTGCGTTCTCGCCTTAGTCTAGGACAATTAAGGTATCTTAGGCACTTTGGGGTTGTCCCAACCAGTAAGGAACCACCCGATATCAACGAGATCCTTAGAAGTAACAAAACTCCATAAGACAGCCTCCAGACACGGGGCCGTGTCCAGGTCAACACGCCCCCGTGTTCACCTAAAAGATTCTCTGCTGATTTTGTCAGAATACGGACAAAATGTGTCAGGATTTCCTCTGCACACGGGGCCGTGTCCAGCGGACACGGGGCCGTGTCCAGTGCGCTGTCGTTTTCTTTAAATACAGCCTGATTCCTGCTCATTTTTTACCACTTCAATTGACAGAGATTCCTGGGATCTTCACTCATACCATCCTAGGTAAGTGCTAAAAGAAGGTTCCCAAGGACCCTCTTGTCCTTTCCACTTTTATTCATTTCCTCTTCTTTCAAAAATTTTTCAACATTTCCTCCATGGAAGCTTGGAAATCCCATGATTCCAACCTTCTATGTAAAGTTTGTAAGATTATTTGCTAAGGATTCTTGCTTAAAGTTAGTTGTATAACTTTATTTTAAATTATCTAAGCCTAAAAACCAGCTAAAAATCATGAGAATAATTTAAAACTCCAAGACTCCTTATCCTAAAATCCTGCAGACAAATGGACACGGGGCCGTGCTCATCGAGCACGGGGCCGTGTCCGAGGCACTGTTTTGTAAAAATTTAGCTTTCTTCGGTTTCTTTCACAGAAAATGGCAAGCAGAACAAGCGGATCATCTTCAAGAAATAACCGACAAGGGAGGAGGTCATCAACAACAGAAGACTCTCTTGTGAACTATGTTTACGCCCTAAGGGAGGCTATTGACGAAATGACGGGAGTGGAAGAAGCATTGGTCGACCGTATCAACCATCTAGCAGTAGGGCTGGAGGGCTGTCTCCGAGAGGTAAACCTCTTGCACCAGAGGTTAAACCTTCTCGCATCCCCGCCTTTGGTGCCTATAATAACCCAAAGGGCGTGGAACGTGGTGCCCGAAGTCATAATTCCGGCCGAATGGTACGCCATGCACCAAGAGCCTCCGCAAAGGGTGGTGCAAGGAGTCCCGGTGAATGTTTCCCCTCAGCCACCAGTTACTGAGGAAAATGAAGCCGCATTCTTCCTTCCTAGGGAGATCGAAGAATGGCTTTAAAACATCATTTAGGGAAGAATTCCTTCGGCTAAAAGTCCTACTATATCGGGAAACTATTCTCGAAATTTTCTTAAAATAGTAGAACTCCTTATGATAACCTCGTGTAAATGCTGACCTATTTAGTTAAATTTTAATTTTATCTTAATTTAGGACTATGTAAGGTCTCTCTATGATTGCAATGAAATGATGGTTTTTAAAGTTTGGATGGTTTTTAATGAATAAAACACACTCATGATGGTAAGGGATGAAAAGGGGAACGAGAAAAATGACCCCATGCACAAGAACAAGGCAACCCGACAGTTCTCTCCATTACAGAAGGTTCAACACGGGCCGTGTCCAACCAACATGGCCCCGTGCTGAACCACCTGCAGAAAAACGCCCAGTTCAGGTAACTGGACACGGGCCGTGTTCACCCGACACGCCCCCGTGTCCAGACTTCTGCTTCTCTTGTTTTAATTTTGTTACTGGCACTTGAACACGTGGCCGTGCCCGGACAACACGGGGCCGTGTTCAGCGCCCAGTAACACAAAATTTTTGCTTTTTAACACCATTTTACACATCTAATCAACCTAAAAATTTATTTTGGGGACACATTGAGGACAATGTGTAATTTAAGTGTGGGGGGGATGCTAAAACCTTGAATTTTTGCAAGTCCTAAATACAAGCCTTACATAAAACTCTATTGGAACCGCCAATCACCCCAATTTTTTTCAAAAATTTCATTTTTTTTTACTTGTCTAGGTTTAACTCGGGAAATTCAAGTTCTCAAAAAGGTTATATTTTTACAAATTTACAACCGATAGCGTAGTGATAAAAATAACCAACATAAGAAAATTATGAAAAGGCATGGCAAACTTAGTTAAAATTTGATTATATATACTTGATCACATAAAAACCCATTCCCACAAAAGTGAGTTTTGAGCCTTTATTGAGCATACAAATTTACATCTTTAGACTAAATGCTCATTTTTCATTTCTTGTGTGAATAGCCGCTTGGTTCTTACAACTCTAGAACTTGCCATGACGATACATTCCCGGTCCTTATCAACTTAAACCCGAGTAAGTAAATGATGGAGGCATTAGGACTAACCCTTTTTTTTTTCTACACCATTATTTTTCTTTTTCTTTTACCACCTACCCAAAAATCCCCCTAGTTAGCCCCTTTGAGCCTAAACCTTTTCATTTCATCACCCAAACCAAAAACCCTTTTACCCACCAAAACCTTTTTATTTTTAACCCTTTGTTTTAGTAACAAGTTCGGTTTTTTCGTATGATCATTCAAAAAAAAAATGTGTTGATGATGAAGCAAAAAGAAAATAAACAAACAAGTTCATCAAAAAAATAATTTTGTTTGAATAAAAGCTTCATCAAAATAAAAGGATACAAAAATAGAAAGTCTTACGAAAACCGACACTTGTTACGCTTTTCGTTTTTTTTTTTACTAACCACTAACCAATATCCCAACCACCTACCTTTAACCCAAGCCTAACCCTTAACCCACAAAGTCCTCTTGATATTTACAAAGGTATAAAAGTTAAAAAGGAGGAGGATTGATTGCTTGGCAAGCTTATGGTAGGAATAAGTTTCATGCCGCTCTCGAGTGATTCACTAAAAATACACCTTCGGCCGAGTGTGAGTGATTTCTCCCGTGAGGTATGTGAACTTGTATATAAATGGAATTTTAAAAAGGCATGTTATGCCCAAATAAGTAATTTCTCCTATGAAACGTTCTAAATAAATCATTACGAATAGGATTGTAAATAGATAAAAATAAAACCCAAAAAAGATCTTGGATTCCCAACACTCTACGACAAGCCAAAAACCTTCTCTTCTACCCGTTCCATTTGGGAGTGTAAGCCACATATTAAAGAGTTTTGCTTGAGGACAAGCAAAAGTTCAAATGTGGGGGTATTTGATGTGTGTAAAATGCAACATATAAATTACATAAAATGAGGCATAAAACTAACCCTTTTTAAGTACTAATATTGGAAAAAGAGTGTTTTTGTCTTCCTTTTGTATTTTCAGGATTAAATGAGCTCAAAAACACAAAAGAAGCAAAAGGACAGCTAAATCCAACATAAATACAAGAAAAGGAACATAAGTGGATTGCCCGACCCCTCAACGGCATCTTCCCAAGCAAAATAGAGAAGGCAGAAGACTGAACACGCCTCGTGCTCAGCCAGCACGGGGCCGTGCCCAAGAAGCAGCAGAAAAGACAAACCTATAGAAGCTTCTATTGCCCACCACGGGCCGTGCCCAGCGAACACGGGGGCGTGTCGAAAGTACAGCAGGCGCATTAATTGTAATTGCGAATTACAATTAATGAAGAGAGAGATTGTCAGACAGGCACGGGGCCGTGCCCAGCGGACACGGGGCCGTGCCCAGCCCTCTGTTCAGCCTATAAATAGGAGTGCTTGGTTTCATTTCAACTCATCCCTTGGCACACCACCTCTCTCACACTTCATCCACCACCCACCACCATCACAACACCATCATCCACCACCATCATCCATTGTCCATCGTAGAGTGTGTGAGTCGTCTCGGGATCCAAGATTGATCGTAAGAGTTCTTGACAATCAAGGCCATGTTTGCCTAAGTCTCTTACATCACTTGGTGAAGACAAAGTGTCTAGTATAATACTTTTTATTTCTAATCTTTTGCACTTTTTATTTGGTTTTGTATTAATGACTTTAATAACTAGTTACTTATGTTGAAGGTGATCTTTCCTTATCGTTTGTCCGTGGTGTCTTGGCATTATTTTACTGTCTATATAAAATAAAGGATTTTCACCATTCATATCTCCACGGTCTATATGGAGGTATGTTGGCTACCTGGTCGGGGGTTAAGGGAACGGTTTGGTAAAGGTCTTGCCATTGTTCAGCGTTTAGAGGTCCTGCAATGGACCTGGGTCAAATTTAGTAGGACCTCCTTCAATGCTTCACGGTATTGGATGGCGGGGGTCCAAACTCTTTGATCCCCTCATAAGTTAACTACTATTAATACTATAACCCGGCTATTTAGGACTGTATCCCTGCTGACTCAGACTACTTAGTCGAGGGTAACGTCACCGCCAAAAGCGGGGCCTACCATAATATTGCATTAATAACTTAATTCATTATCTTCCAATAATCCACCCTTTTAGGATTGTATCCTTGCTGACTCAAACTACTGGGGTGAGGGTAACGTCACCTTCAAAAGAGGGGCCTACTACAATAACTAAGATAATCTCTTAATTATGTGCAAAAGTGCGGAAATAGTCAAAGGTTATACTAGATACGAGTCGGAACCAAGTGATTCATCTTGTCTATCTGTTTTTCTTTTATTTTACTTTTCAGCATTTTTAGTTAGTTTTTATTTTTCTTAGTTTAAAAATCTTTTTTCTAAACTTTTTATTTTGATTAGACGTTGAGGATAAACCGGTACTAAAAGCTCTTGTGTCCTTGGACGACCTCGGTATCTTACCAACGCTATACTACGCTCACGATGGGTGCACTTGCCCATATGTGTGTTTAGTGTTAGTAAAATATCGTGTTTTATAAATTTAAAACTTGGCTAAAATAAGTGTTAAAGGGGCTTAAAATATACACCTCATATATACGACACTTACCGCACATCATATACTTTTGGGGGTGTCCTAAGATCCCTAAAACATTCCCAAGATCCTTATGACACCCCAAAAAGTGTAGCAACATGATCAAAAGTTAGTGATCATTTAACGACATGGTGACAAAACACACTAAGTGTTAAGTTGGGGGTGACGAGTATCAAAGTAATAGTTGAGGGTGGCAGTGGCCAATAGCCAATAGTTGTGGGTGATAAAATCTAATAACCCTTTAAAAAAAGAAAAGAAACTTTTATCTCTTTAAATATTCGAAAAACTTTATTTATTTTAGTTTTTCTTCTTATAATGTGTATAGTTAATTTTATATTGATTTTGTTTTCTATTATAAATTTTAATGTTTTCTTACCTTCCGAATATATTGTTGCCACATGCTCATTTTGATCTAAGTTACAGTATAAATTTTTCAAATCCGTCTATGTTTCAACGTAAATTATTTTTGTGTTTCCTAACACTCATATTTACGACGTAACTTTTTTATGTTTCTGGAATATATAGTTGCGACGTGTTTGTATATAGTTTTCTAAATCGAGTTGTCGCAACTTCACGTGCTTTTCTTTACGTTCCGTCTAAGGTGCTTACGTAAATTTTATTCATGATCAAGCTAGGTCAAATATGATATTTTTTTTACATTTTTAATACGCTTTTGTGTTTCTTAACGCTTACTTTTACAACAACCCCATTTTTCGGTTATTTCCTAATGCCTCGTTTCAAAGTGCTATTTTTCTACTTACATCTCAATGCTAATAATTAAGCCGTCACAATTACTATGAATAATCTACTTAAATCCCCGTCATGAAATGCGACTAATAATACTTGGGTGGCCTATAATTTGTTTGAAGACATTATAATCCTAGCAACATATTGTACGGAAATTAAGATTGCAATCGTAACGATAACATGTATTAACTACCTTAAGATCACACAAACACGTATATAGGGGAGGGTTCAAGAGAAAACTTCTTTTATTACGAGAACTTAAAAACTCCAAAAAAAAGCTTAGAAACACTACAATTTCTAAACACTTTATGGCTGTAAATCTAGCATTTTTAAAATACATAAAAAAACTTGTTTAAAAAAAATAATAATAATTTGTATTACACATGTAAAACACTTCAAAAAACCTAAACCGGCCAACCCACCCACCCCTACCCCACCCTACAAAAACCTAAACCCCCCTGAAAACCTAAACACCCCACCCCCGAAAAACTAAAAACTAAATCCAAAACCTAAACCACCCCCCCCCCCCCCCCCAAAAAAAAAAAACCTAACCCTAAAAGCTAAACTAAACCTAAATTCTAAGGCTATGTAGTATTACATATGTGCAATAATATAATAATAGTATTGAAAAAAGAATGACACATTAAATCTTTTGTTTGTGTAAAAAAAAATACTCGAATGAAAGATATGAAAATTTGTGATCTTTTGTTGCAATTTTTTTAGGAATATTGGATTTTAATAATCTCAACTGTTCGTCGTTAGCCGCCAACAATCCCAACTTCAAAAATAACCACTGACAGTCCCAACTATTAACATATTGGCCTCCAATGGACCCTAACTAACAGAACTCTAACGTCATTAGTCTTCGGTCACCAGAAACACCTTTTTAGCTGGAAAACTCCTTTTTTTAACCAGAAAACTCAACATTTTCGTCTCAAACCTCTTTGTAACTTTATTACGGTCCTTTAGGAACCTTTTTCTAGTAAAAACCTCAATTATCGAGTTCGCCGGAAAACTCATTTTTTGCCGAAAAACTTCTTTTTGGCCGTAAAACTCATTTTTTGGCCATAAAACTCAACATTTCATCCCAAACCTCTTTGTAACCTTAGATCGTACCTTTAGGACCCCTTTTTCTAGCAAAAAAGTTTTTCCGGCGACCGGAGACTAACCGCGTTAGGGTTCTGTTAGTAAGGGTCTATTGGATGCCAATATGTTAATAGTTGGAACCGCCCAATAGTTATTTTTTAAGTCGGGATTGTTAGCGGTCAACAACCAATAATTGGGATTATTAAAATCCAATATTCCATTTTTTTAAATAATAATAAATAAATTATATAGAAATGTTTGAAAATTTATATATTTGTTTTCCAATTTTGCCCCTCTTTCAATAAGAAGGAGTTTTCGAGTTTTCTTATTAACTATGAGTTTTTAATTAAACCACCCCCTATATATATATGAGAGGGCTCATTGAGGAACACTAAAAAAGTGGAGAACCGGGGAACACTCTTAAAAATTCAACTTAACATGTGGGTGAAAATATTTTTTATAAATTTTTTTCGTCGTTTTTCCTTATAAATACATGTAGAAGCATTTTTAATAAAAAAATTAAAAACTAAAAATATAATTTTTTTAAGAACAGTTAAAAAGGCTAAAATGATTTTTTATTGGAATAGTTTATAGCCACTTTTATAAGGAAAAGTGCTAATTTTTTTTTTAAATTGACTTTTAACATGTTAAATTAATTTTATAAGATATTTTTAATTTATTTATTTTTTAAACATTTTTTATATTTTATTTTTTGATTTTTTTGATTAAAAATGCTTGTACATGTATTTATAAGAAAAAACGCCGAATAAAATTAAAAAAAAAATAATTTTTAACATGATAAGTTGAATTTTTAAGAGTGTTAACTGATTCTCCTCTTTTAATTTTAGTGTTCTCCAATGAACCTCATGAATCATTTGATTGAATTGGTTTTATTTTCAACTATGGGGCACATTACTTATCTTTGATGGGAAGAGTTTACTAGTTCTGATCATGGTCAAGAGCATTAAGGAAAACACGTTCATTTGACTGAAAATCAAGTGAAGTTGGGAGACATTAAAATGGGAGAGGTGGGTAGATTTTGATATTAAAATGGTGTCATGTTTGGTTGGTTGTAGAGACTTTCAGTTTCTTGGTGGCCCTGTTTTTTAGCAATAAAATTCATTGCTTTGGCTAAAGCTTAGCCCGCCTCATTCTACAGCGTAGCCTGCGCTTATTGAGGCTCAATTAGCCCCCACTTTTGGATGTTGGGCTAGGGCTTAGCCCACGAATTTGGATGTCGGATAAGGGTTAGCTCGCGCTCACGAGGATTGAGGGAATCACTTTATTTTTGCAAAGTTCATGGTGCCTTTTTAATCATCTCATTGTTCTGACACCCTTTGTAGTTTTTATGTTAAAAGACAACTTTTCAGAAGGGTGAATGAACCAAAATTGTCTATGTGGTTTATGTCCAGTTGTCCACTTGCAAATTTTCCTCCCGGTCCACAAATATGGCTCCGAAATGATCCTCTATGTTAAAAGACAACTTTTCAGAAGGGTGTATGAACCAAAACCAAAACCAATGAAGATTAAAAAAAGTGAAGACTGTGGAATCAGCAGAGGACAGAGATGTGAAGCTAATGGTCATAAACATAAGGGAATATCAGCAACTTGCTTGCAACTCACACTTCTTATGTTGGTATATAGTCACCACCTACATTTAGCTTTGTTTACATAAGATGATTTCTCCATTTCAAGCAACCAATCGGCATGTCTTAGATAGTACCATAAGGGTAGGTCTCTTTCTCTCTACACACACATATATAGAGAGAGAAAAAGTGTATCGTACAAATGCCTTAACATACGACGCGTATGCGACGGCAAGTTCGCATATTATAAACCCGTAAAAGAAATATCCCATGTTATAAAAAACGAAAGTTCGCACGTTAAAAAAATACAATTCGCTTGTGCAAATAAAAACCCAATTCGCTTATGGAAACCCAATTTGCATGTTGAAATAAAACTACAATTTCGCATGTTGTTATTGGAACCCAAATTCGCATGTTAGTTACAAGTATTCGCATGTTGATAATGCATCGCGTACGCGTCGTACGATAAGGCATTTTGGACGTTAACCGGCCTCTCTTTCTCTCTATATATATATGGTAGGGCTCATTTAAGAACCATAAGAACCAATGTGAACACAAAAAAATAAACCCATCCACCACCACCCAAAACCTAAACACTACCCCCACCCACCACAACCCAAAAACCTAAACACCCACCTCCACCCCCACCCCCACCCCACCCCACCCCACCCCACCCCACCGCTAAAAAAACAAAAACTATACCTCACCAAAAATATTAAAAGATGAAAAAGTTATGGTCATTTAAAAACATAGTTAATTTAAAAGTCAAACAATATGTTTATAACATCATATCATACGTTTAAAAATTTGTATTACTAAGATCATGTTTATTGAGGCCGGTTATTGTACAAAATGCTTTAACTTACGAAGCGTACGAGATTCAGTATCAACATGCGAAAAAAAGTTTATAACATGCGATTTTGGTATTTTTGAACATCATGCGATTTTGGTTTTTTTTATAACATGTGAAAAAAAAAATTATTAACATGCGATTTATCTATATATTTTTTTGAACATGCGAACTTCTGTTTTTACAACATGCGCCTTTTTCTTATAAATGCGAATTTGGCATTACGTACGCTCTTACGTTAAGGGAAAATGTAGGATACACTTTTTCATGTTTATTATATACATTATATCATAGTATAATAACAATTGTAAGTATACATTTCGACAGCAGCTGAAAGATGTATACTGAAAACGCATTGGAGATGAAGATGAGTGAAAGTGACCATGTAATCGTTGAAATCCCTAGTAATCAACCAGCAAGCAACTACCACAATTTAAGGGTGGTCGAGGAGTGGGAACGCTGCCTTAAAGGCAACGAGATTAGTGCCAGTTACACACGCCAATGACATATCGAAAAAGTACCACCCTTACTCTTTGAAACTGAGAAAGGTGGTAGTAACCGCAAGTACTACGAGCCTGCAGTGGTTTCACTTGGCCCATACCACTGTAAGTTACGAACCCGCCTTGCTCAAGCTGAGGAGTACAAACTCATAACACTAGAAGAGTATGGTCTGAGCACCGGCTTACCTGTAGATGCGTTGTACGACAAGGTGTTTGAGGTGGTACATGATGCTTGAAAATGTTATATCGATGGTTCTACAGATGCTTACAATGATGAGGAGTTCAATCGAATGATGTTACACGATGCGTGCTTTATTTTGTTCTTTATTGAATGCCTAGCTCGTGCGGACAACAAGTTGTTGTTAAATAACGAGTATATAGGCGGAATAGGGTTTGCGAACGTAATGCGTGATATTTTCTTGCTGGAGAACCAGATCCCGTTTGTAGTAATTGAAGTTTTGTTAAAGTTGAGGTTCCCGGACGATGAAGGCGAAGATATATTAAACCGATTCTTTAACTACCTAAACTATGGCGAGGCAATCATTAGCGATGAAAAGGTCCTCGGAGATAAGCAACCCCTTCATCTTCTCAAGCTTTATAGGTCTTACTTCATCGCGATTCCAACTAATCCCATCATGCGGAGTAAAATGAATTTTTCGGACGAATATATTTATAACCATGTAAAACAAAATCGATGGTTTGGTTCAGCAATGGAACTCAAATCTCGATGGATTTTCTTGAGACGGACAGACCACGCGAGTGACATTACATTTCACTCTTACTTTTGCTATGGTGTGTTTGAGCTTCCTACAAGAGCGATATCCCCGAATACAAAAGTTATCTACTCGAACATGATGGCACACGAGTTGTGCGCGCATAACCCAAATGACTATCGAGTTTCAACTTATATTCGGATAATGAAATCGTTAATTAATCAATGTGATGATGTGAAGGAGTTAAAAAAGAAAGGCATACTGATTCATTGTCTTGTTAGTGATGAACAAGTGGTGAAGATGTACGAGGAGATTGAGGTCCCATCGGTTAATCTTCGCTCGCTTAATCAGGTGTGGCTAGTGATCAATAGCCACCTCGATAGCTGCTATAAGACGTGGGCGGGGGAATTAATTACTGAGTATTTAAGTAGTCCATGGAAGACGGTGGGTTTGTTTGCAGGTACTGCTGTTCTGGTCACTAGTTGTCTGCAGACTTACTTCGCGGCCAAGCAACGTCCAGATTGCTGACTCCAATGCGGATATTATGAAGCTTCTTAATAACTATACGATGCACCTCTGCTTAAGTTGTTCGTGTTATAATCTAGTATTGTGCCGCTCAAAAAACAATATATATTATAGTATTGTCAGATGCAATAAATTCACAATGGTGTTTTAAGTTTTAAATCTACAAAGGGTATAACTAACTTTTTGGGTTAAACAAAGTGTATCTTGTTAATCTGCAATATCACCTTGTTTATCTTTTATGCAGTCGAATTATCAGTTACTACATTATTTGAATGCTTTGTTTGATTTGCAAATTTTACAATGATATAAACTAATTTGAAATACTGACAATGTTAAGTTGATAACATTGATATATAATATCATTTCATCAGTTTCATGAGTACCAAAAATTGACTTATAAAATTATGAACTATCATTCAACTGAAGATTACAAAATTATTTTCATGAAAACAACTATGATAGATTACCAAACACGATTCAAGCACTTCTTCTATGGGCACTTCAACAAACTTCCTTGTAGTATCGCGTCTACGTCACATTGCGTCTTCAATCTTACTTTTTGACGGCAACAATGAACACACTAAAAAGGTTGCCAGTTTTTGGTTGAGGATCGTGTTGGATAAAACAGGTCTCTTAAAAAAGTTTCTGCGCCTCTTCTTAAGGCCAACGTGTCTGTTTCCATGATAAAACAAGCACGAGACTACACCGGGTATGATGGTGCTTAGAAAATGTAAAAAGAAATTCTCTATAAAGAACAACTATAGAGAATGCTCCTCTCTAGAGAATAATCTTAGTGTGTGTACTGGAGATGGATTAGGGAGGAATATCTGAATGGCTGCAATGCAGAAGACTGCTTCAACAGTTGAAGATCTCAGAAGGGAGAGACAAGTGGTCCTGGTTATGCGATTCTTCTGGCATATTCTCAGTTAAATCGACTAAATGAATGATAGCTATGGGAAGGGATTCAAGTCATCTATATGCAACAAATGGTGTAAATGGCTACCCAAAAAGTGTAACATCATGGCATGGAGAGCAGAAATCGATAGACTCCCTACAAGAATGATGAAGAGATAATTCTGATTTGGTGGATTATCCATAAAGTTGATATGGGTTAAAGATGATTCAAGTCAGTTGGAAATAAATAAAGTTTGGTTTGTTTATTTAAATAGTTTGAATGTTTTGTTTATTAGATAGATTTGTTTTGTTATTAAAATAGCGTTTGAGCTGAGTTAGGATTATAATGAGTCTAGTATATATAGATAGTTAGGTGTGTTGTAATTTGGTGTGCTTTGATTAATAAATAATAAAAGAGTCCAGCAAGTTCATTCATTCTCGTGTGTGTGTGTTTGATCAAGGGCCTCATTTTCCAACAAACAACGCTCCTTATAAGGAACATCATGTGCTCTATATGAAGTGGATTTTCGCATCATGCTACATATCCGCGGTTGTATGGCAAGCCATCGGCAGATGGTGTAAAATTCTTGACATATACGCTTTTTGTTAAGAGATCTATTGGAGATTCATAGTACAATTCAAAAGAGAGAACCAAAGAGAGGTAATACATGGTATCATTTGTAAGAATATATTATATGACCCTTATTATCTAATAAATTATCACTAATTTTATTATTACCCGTATATCATTAAATGGTAATTATTCTATGGACGTAATTACCCCTACTAGATAAACATAGGGTTTCCCCTTGAGTATATATATATATATATATATAGAGAGAGAGAGAGAGAGAGAGATTAGTAGAGAGGTTATAGCTGTACAATCATATCATCATAGTTCGCCCCTCCCTCGCTCTCTTAAAACGTGATCATCAAGATCACCTTACCCTTCCTAACCGTACACCTTAGACGGGAACTCGATTAGTCAGAAACATGTCTATGTCTATATCTACGATTTCAGGATTAACATGTACACATGATTTACATACTTGTTTTCTATTAGATATTAAAGAATCGATCAACATCATTATAATCAAACGTTGATGTATTTGGAATGCTAAAAATGATATAATTTTTTCGAACAAGAAGGCAAACATTGGGCATATACTGGAGGCAATTAAATCACTTGGATACTTATGATTATCTCATTAGAAGCCACTTAATTCTCATTAGAAGGTCGAACCAAAGACTTGTGGAAACATCACAGGTGCATACAAGGATATAACCTTTCTTATGGTATTTTTTTTGCCTATAATTGTATGATTTCTTATAATATAACAATATATAGCACTTCAATACTTCATAGCACATCAGATATACATGTTTTTTTACTTCTTGTGCAAGTACAGAGGTCTTGATCAACCCTGCAACAAGTAACCTCCTTCTATACACACTTTTATGATCTTTTCATAATAGAAATGGCTGATGCATCACCACCTATTTCCTCAAAAACAACTATCAAATTTTGGGTTGGTTTTAACCAAGATCGCGGAACGTGGTACCTATAGAAAAAGATATGTTATTTTATATTATATGATATGTAATCGTATATAACTAAGGGTGTAAAGGAGCCAAGTCACTCGTAAGCTATTTGATATAGGCTAGCTAAAAACTCGAATCAAGCCAAGCTTAAACGATCTTGAGACAAAGCTCCAGCCTAAAAATAAGCTTGTTTAAGTAACAAGCCCGAGCCTCAGGTTCATATATTTAGCTCGAGTTGGCTCACAAGCCTAAATAAACTTACTTTGTATATAAAGTTTATTTAATATATCAAACATATATTTATTTAAAATCATAATATAAAGTTTTGGTAGAAAATTGATTCAGGGTGAATCCCATCACGGGTTTTTAACTTGGTAAAAAAAACATTTTGACAAATCGTGATTTGTTGATCAAGAGAAATAGTTAACTATACCATCGTTGAGTCGGGCGTCCACACTGAGATTGACACTTGGCGGGTCGAAAAGTACCAGCATAGTTGCAATCGTTACAACTACCTTTCGCATGAACTGTCCAATATCTTCCTATGCTCTCACCATTTATCCATACTTGACCCTTTCCCATGCTCTTCATATCAATAGCCAAAGGCTCCATACCTTCTGGTGCATTGAAATAAGCCTAAAAAGATTACAAAATGGCAAGTGCTTAATCCATCTCGGGCCAATTCTGAGCCCAAAATCCAGGCCCAAAAATCTCTATAAATTAAATGAGTAGTTATTAAATGAGTTAACTGTCATTTTCGTCCATGTGGTTTGTTCACTTTTGCCATTTCGGGCCAATTTTAAAAAATGCACCAATTTCCTTCCTGACATACTAGAAACGTGCCACTTTAGTCCAAAAATTAAAACTCAGTTAAGTCAGACAGGTTAAGTGAAGGGTATTATTGCCAATTCATATATCTTTTATTTTCACCTTATTTTATGAATTGACAATAATACCCCTCATTTAACATGTCTGACTTAACTGGGTTTTAATTTTTGGACTGAAGTGGCACGTTTCCGATACCATAGGGACGAAAATGACAGTTAACTCTTATTAAATCCTTTTGACCCGAACCCTTTTTGAAGTGTAACCGAAGTCCAAACCCGCGTGAGTGGACCCTATCCATTCATTTCAACAACTCTAAGAATCACATACCTTATACCATGTAAGTGGCCTATTTGTTAGTCCTAATAAGGACGATTCTATCCAGTCTACTGACGAAACCCCGGTAGGCGATGCTAGGTTTTTGGATTCGCCTTTCAAGCCAACCTGTAAAAACATATCCGAAGATCAAAAAGGGAAAAAAACGAACCTTGTCTTGGTAAGAAGATATGGTTAGACTTTTGAGGCCGAACCGGTAAATTTGAAAAGAAACAAACCTGGTATGACCATTTCTGATGGGTTATATCCCTCGAACCGCGACCTACTCCATGCAACACAACGGGCCCTAAAACTCCCGTTTTTGATAGCTCGAAACGTGGCCCGTTGTTCTTGGTCATAAAGAATCAACATATTAGACATGTTAAAATAAATAAATAAATAAATAAATCCATGATTAAACTTTTTAAATACAAAAGTCTCTTTTCAAAATGTAAAGAAAATATGTTTTTTTCTCTAAAGGTTGTTAAAATGATATTTGCAAACTTTGGCTTGAAATAAAAATAACTCAAATGACTCACTTGTAACCCGACGGTAACACTAAGAAGTTGAATCTTGTTCATTCCGGCCCGTAAATTTGCGTTTCCTGTGAACTTTATTTTCTTATTTTCTCCGTTTCCAAATGCTGAACCTGTTGATTTGTGACAAATAATGATGAACAACATATTATACGCAAGCAAGACCATTCGTAAAGTACTTGAGATCAATCAATGTTTAGCTCGAGTCCGAATTTCATATGTCGAGCTTGACAGGCTAAACGAGCCTATTATTTATTTAAATAATATATTTTTTATTAATATAGTTACATATGTACTAAATTAATATTAATAGTATTATTTATAATTATAAAAAATAAAATAATATGATATATATAAATTTAAAAATATGAATTTAATATAAAAAAATAGTATGCGTATGTAAACGTAGTTAAAATAAATAAATAATTTATAATTAGTATATGACCCAAGGCCAAGTTTAGCTCGAGCATGAAAAATTACTCACATGTCGAGCTTGACCTGTATCCTACAAGGAGCATGAGCTTAACTCATTGAGTTGTACGTTGTGCTTATCGGAGATGTACCTGCGAGCTCGCCATTGACGAAAACATGCAAAGCATGGCCTTCCGATTCGACTGTTAAAGTAGGAACACCGTGTAACTCAGATGGGCTTATCACAACACTACAAACCAAACCAAACCAAACCAAACCAAACTCAAAAACATAAGTTACAAGTCCTAATGCACAAAGTACAATCTCTAAAGCACAATGTACAACTTTTCTCACCCGGTAGAATACCAAAGGTAATCACTTGCATCTCTAGTGACACTCAACTGATCCAACAGCCCAGAAACTGCCATCCTTGAATCCGAATCAACCAATGCAACATCTTCGTTAAAAGTTTGCCAAACAAGTTTGTTTACTTTTGTTGGCAACCAATTAACTGCTGATGTTTTGGATCCAACCTTAAAACATCCAAAAAAACAGCTTTAGGTGCATGTCCTATATGGGTTCATTGTTTGGGCCTAGGCCCAGATGAGTTTGGGCCTATTGGGCTTTGCATGTCCTCTATGGGTTCAATGTTTGGGCCTAGGCCCAGATGAGTTTGGGCCTATTGGGCTTATACGTGGCCCATACCCTCTTTAATGTAGGATTGGTTTGTACTAACCTGGGCGGTGTTAAAGGCGACTGTTTTGCAGTCAGGAAGGATGGTAATGGACCATGGTGGTAGATCATAACGGTTGTTTCTGAATCTAACGGTTGTGGATGAATTGATATGATAATTGGCTAGAAAAGCAGCACAACCACCTGCTTTTGAAGAAAACACATGGGCCTGTTCATAGGATCCTAAAGAAATGAAAGTGGGATCAGCTGAAACGATCGCTCGTTCGCTTAGTTTAACCGCTTTATGAAGCTCCTTTAGGTGATCGTATTTCGGTTGCCTAACCAAACCTGTGCATACAAACATAAGAACTTTAGAACAGGCCCATAAATATGTCAAAAACTAAAGAAAAAATGTTATTAATGTGTATCATAATGTTATTTATAAGTAACAGATAATTTGATTAGAAGTTTAGAATCATTGTTCCATAACCGAAGCGGTTCAACAAATAGACTGGTACTAAGGCGGTCAGTTATATGACCGATCCAGTTATAAAAACGTCGATTAGGACGTGTGTAATTTAATTTTATTACCGTATTCATCTATAGGAGCGTCATAGTCGTAGCTTGTAGTAATAAACGGGCCTCCAGCTGTCCTTCCGAAGTTCGTTCCTCCATGATACTATTTTCACAATAAAACAATTTTAATAAATAACGAAATTTAATCCGGTTTCTAAATAACATTTAAATAAAATGTTAACCATGTAATAGTTCGTGAACGAGCCCCCCTTTTGAATGAACCGGGCCACTGCAAAGGCCAAATCTTGAACTGGTCGATGGGGTAAAGGTCCACCGAAATCCGAGAACCTTAAATTACAAAAGTTCAAATCAGTAACAAGAGCTCAGAAACATGATTTTGACTTTACAAATCAATAAGTTTCTTGGCAAAGTCAAAATTGTTAGTTTAAAGTTTGACTTACCAGCCAGTCCAAGCCTCAGTCCACATTGTGGGTTTGGTTTCTTTGTTATTTGGAGAGAAATAATCACAATAGAACCCATTGCAAGTATTTATCTAACACAAAGTCCAAACAAATCATAAATTTTAACATAAGTTAAATTGTTAAAACAAACCATATGTTATCCAAAGTGGTAAAACAACTTCTGAATGGGTAAGTACTGAACCAGTAAGAGATTTGAACCATTGAGTGCTGAACCAGTAAAAGGTCTGAACCATTAAGAGTCAGTATAATGGTTAACCATTCAGAGACAAATGTCTGACCAATTCAGATTAGAGGTCTTAACCATTCAGATTCAGAGGCAAATGTCTGAATCATTAAGACATCTGCTTGCGAAACAAACAGTCTGAACCATTAAGTACTTAACAACCATTAAGAGCTGAAACATAACATACAATGGGATCAGGAGCATCATCTTGCTTGCACATAACCCATGGGACACCAGTGTTCAAACCAACAGCCATTTTAGCTGCCCAAGTCATGTAAGCATGACCAGCTGCCCCATATGCTTTAGTATCTGCCCCATATTCATTCTCTATCTGCAGGCCCCCATTTACCAAAAAAAACATGTTACAAGCATATACATTCTTCTTTACATCATTTCATTCATTTATATCATTTTATTCGGCTCTTGATGTCACGCGTGTCATAACACTAGTAAATCTTGATATATGGAAGCCCGAAATGTTGCGAGAAATCTTGATATTGAAAAAAAAATAGTCTTAGCAAGAAAGCAGGAGTAACCTGAGAGAGGATGATAGGGCCACCTTGAGACTCAAACAACTTTTCATTCTTCATCATTTCCACTATTTTTGTTGTGAACTTTTGCATTGCCATCTGCATTCGCCAATCGTGTTGGGTTGGTGGTTTAACAGGAGGTTGAACTTATGAACCCGAACACGACTCATATAATATATTTATAACAAATTTTATGAGTCAAACGACAAACGGGTGTGAGTGAGTTGTAATCAAGTTGTAAATGGGTTAAACATGTCATAAACAGGTTGACGGGTTAAGCTTATAAAATATATATTTTTATTTCAAACGTGTTGACGGTTGACCTGTTTGATTAAACGGGTTAAACAGGTGAACCCGAGCATGACTAATATGTTAATCACAGGATTCCGGTAAACGGTAAACGACATACCTTGAAAGGTTCATTATCAGTTCTAAAGCTGATTCCAGGAACATACTTCAACCAAACTGGTAAACCCCTTCAAAAACATCAAAATCATTATTAAAAACATAAAAAAAGTCATAATTAAAGTCACCAAAAAAGCACAAGAAATTGCATAAATCAAAGTGTTTCTTAATAAAATTACCCAAAATTCCACTCTGCACAAACAAATGGACCAATTCTTAGATGCATATACATCCCAGCCTTCTGAACCAACTTTACAAACTTTACTAAGTCATATCTTCCTTCAAAGTTGTACTACAAAAAAAAAAAAAAAAAAAAAAAAAAAAAAAAAAAAAAAAACCACACCCAAAATTAACCAATATAAGTACAATATTAAATATTTATACCATATAACTAACTTATTTAAAAAAAATAAGAAAAAGGTAAAAATAAGAACAGGATACAATGCCAGGTGAAGGTTCATGGCCATTCCAAAAGACATAGGTGTCAATAACATCCAAACCTCCATCTTTAGCTTTTTGAATAAGATCTTCCCACATCTGCATCAATATTCCAGTAATATCAGTTATTTTTTTATTAATTAAAAAATAAAAGTGGATTATATTTGGGGACAGAAGAGTACTTGAGGGGTACTTCTTGGATAATGTATGGAACCAGAGAAGAGGATTCTTCTTTGGCCATTGATGATGAGAGATTTCTTGTCATAAGTCACAATGCATTCAGTAAGCTCAATACATAATAATAATACCAATGAAGTGCATAGTAGAAGATAAAGCCATTTGGAACCTGAGCTAGCTGCCATTTCTTTTTCAGTTAGGGAGGGAGAGAGGTATGTAAGTGTGTGTATATATATACATTATATTATATATTATATATAAAGAGAGGAAAAGATTGCTTAAGTCACTTTTTTTTTGAAAGCAGACTTTCTCTGTACAAGACCGATTGGCCTCCGGGTTCATGTCAAAGACATTCCCCCGTCAGCGTGCGCGCCGGCCGGGGCCTGATCGATCATCGCGTCCAGATTGCTTAAGTCACTTATTGTTTTTTATTTTTTATTGGTGAATTGTCTTGAGATCTAGTGAATATTGGTTTCTTTAGTTTATTAAAAATGTGACAATTTTTTGGGTAGTTTTTAACTTTTTAGTCTTTGATACTTAGCTTAAACAGATGGAAGTTATGAAAATAGACTCATACAAATTATATAACTTTTAAAGTTTAGTTTTTTTTTTTGAATGATAAATTTGAATGAATGACGGACCACTAAAGTATCATCGTGCACCAGCGGAACCATCCAATCATATACATCTCCACAATGCAATAATGACTATACACAAATTCAGGAGAAACCCAATAAATTTGGGAAAAACCCCCTTGTAGGAATCGAACCCAGGACCTAATGGTCTCTAAAGTCTAAACTTTATCCCACCTCCAAGATGTCACTAAGTTATTATGCCATGGGCTTTTAAAAAATGAGGAAAACGATAAAAAACAGGAGAAATTAACAGAAAATTCTAACTTAGTTTGTCAATTGGATGAAAATGACAACAAAAATGAAACCTCGTGTACCCAGATACAAAAAAACGTTTCATTTTTTAATTGAAGTGGCACGATTGGCAGAGAATATTTTGGCATTTTACTCATGATTTAAATTTAAAAGTATAAAAGATGACTTGTATTTCTTATTTATAAAAGTTGAATTTAAATTAGGACTTTTTTTTCTTTTATGGGATTTAATTTAACTAGCCGATATCAAAGGCGGAGGGGTATCAATGTTGGTGATGGGTTATGTCCTTTATGCAAGAGTGAGAATGAAACTGTGGAGCATCTGTTTACGTCATGTATTACGGCTGCGATTTTGTGGCAAAAGATAAGTCATTGGTGCAGGATTCCTCCTATGTATGCTTTCTCGTTTACGGATTTGGTGGAGACTCATAATGGGTTCTCAATCAAGTCGAAGGATAAGTCGATCATTCAAGGTATCATCTTCATCTCCTGTTGGTGTCTTTGGATGGCTCGTAACAAGGCGGTTTTCTCCGGTGAAGAGGTGAAAGTGGAAGGTGTGTTTAGCGAAGTTAGATCGTTAGGTTTTTTGTGGTTCAAGAATAGATCAAAGTGTAACTCTCTTTCTTGGTCGGACTGGTGTAAATTTGTTAATATGTAGAGTCTTGTAGTGCTGTTTGCCTCCCCGGTTTTCGGGTGTGGGTGTGTTTTAATGAAGTTCTCCTTTCAAAAAAAATAATAAATGTTAAGGAATTATAAAAATTCTAAAAGAATATGACCAAATGGCATCAAACATAAGATCTGCATCTCAAGTTTTTAAAAACCTAAATGACCAGACATATGACACAACTTTAATTAAGCACATGGTTTCAAACTTCTAGATAACCCAAACCAATAGGACAAAAATAAACTTCTATAACATTATATTTTATTTATAAAAAAGTCAAACTCTTGTTCTAATGTTCTTAATTAATAACTACAACCTTGAAAACACCTACCCAATATAAATTAAAACGGGTCACCCAAGATTTTCTTGGGTATTTAATATAATTATATTTTCTTGGGTTTGTAAAGTAGTTAGATTTAGTGATATGTGCTTAAATCTTTTGTAATGTAAGATTCAATATTGGTAATGTATGTATCAATTTATCAACTTATATTCTAGAAAATAACAATTATGGTTATTAATTACTATATTTAGACGTTAGCATATTATGTTTAAAGTAAATTACATGAATGGTTTTTATGATACGTTAAAATTATATATTTGTTACTAATTCTTTTATATAATTTAATTTGATTAATAATAAGTGCACTTTACATCAATATCGCAGGTAAGCGAGCAACAAGCTGCGCCGCTACCCCTTTCTGAATAGCAAACCCTAGCCTATTAAAGACAAACCCCTGCCCCCTGTTGATGAGCAACTGTTAAGTAAATACATGTTTACTTAACAGTTGCTGGAATGAGTGGACGGTTAAGTAAAACGCTAGAATCAAATGAGTAACGAGATCATCCATGTAGTTTACTTACTGTTTATATTAAACATGTATTTACCTCTATAGCTATTAAAAAAATTACAACCAAGCATGGTTGCAAAAGTCGCTAGGCGCTCCCTAGTCGGTCGACCGGGGAGTTGAGAGTACTCGGCATAGGCGGAGAGTATTCGGGGAGTACTCAGACATGTTAAATTATAAAGAAATTAGTTTCCGGAAATTAAATATATGTCTAATAACATAAATTTACTAATATTTATAACAAAATACGTGAAAATGATATTCATTATTTAATATGATAGTCATATAAATTATGTTTTATTATTTTTTAAGTCAAACTCGGCCCGAATTGACCTACTAGATCCGATTTTGGCCGCGTTTGACCGCGTTTGATCGATTCCGAGTAATTAGGCGGAGTTATAGAAAGTTGCCTCGGCAACCTACCTTGTAGCGACTACTCGGAGAGTACTCGGCCTTGGAAACCTTGTTTTACAACCATGCAACCAAATATCAGGTATACATTCTCTGAAATTATTTTCTATGTTTTATTATATTTCTTAAGCCCATATCTAACACAAAAAGTTAGTAATATATAAGATTTATTCAGCTGAGCAGACCACATTCCTCAATCCTGCATAAGACACATGGAAAAGTGTGTGTACTTGTGGTCAAATTGTTTGTACCATTCTCATAATACATAATAAATGTTTTAACTGAATCATGTGACGTGAAATAAAAGCTGTATCAAAAACTTTTCTTTTGTAACCTCAATGTATGTACGTATGTAGGGCTGCAAACAAACCGAACGAACGCGAATAAGTCCTTGTTTGTGTTTGTTTGTTAAGAAATATATGTGTTTACGAACGGTTCATGAACGCTTACCGAACGAGATTTTATGTCCGTGTTTGTTTGTTAAGGAAATGAACTTGTTCGTGTTTGTTTGTTAATTTTAGGCAACGAATGAAAACGGACGATGATGAACACAAATGAGCACAAACTAATGTTCATGAACACAAATGGTAACAAACGAACGCAAACAAACGTTCATGAACAAAATATATAATACATTGACACTTATTAAATATTGTATTTATCGGAATTTTGAAGTATTTAAATAAAATATAAAAGCTAAAACACTAATGAATTATCGAACACAAACGAACATGTTACCGAACGTTCACGAACATAAATGAACGAACGCGCCATCTGTTCATGTTTGTTCATTTAACTAAACGAACGGAATTTCTTGTTTGTGTTCGTTTGTTTAATAAACGAACGAACACAAACGAACTTACCGCCGAACGGTTCACAAACTGTTCGCCGAACGTTTGGTTCGTTTACAGCCCTGTATGTATGTATGAAAATATAAAGAATAAAGAATTTATCTAGTAATTTTTTAGGGGTGTCCATGGCAATACAATGAAGGTGTAGAACAAAATTGGATTCCAGTAAACCAGATACACACATAAATTAATGAACTTTATTTTAGCATTTAAACCACCCGTAGTGGGGCATTATGGGGCATTATTGGGGCATTATTTTCAAAAAAAACGCCCCCTCCCCCATTACATAGGGCATTATTTTTGAAAAAAAATAGTTTGGCGTGTTTATAAAAACGCCTAAAATGGATTGTGGAAGGTTTGACTGGCCAATGAGAAACTAGTTTGTTTTTTTTTTTTTTAATGATACACACACGAAATACATGCATTGTATACACACACACGAAACATGATACATGGCATCACCTATTTCGTGTGGTATTTCGTGTGTTTATTATTATTTTTTTAATTCTAAAATTTACCCACTATATATATATCACCCACTTTCTCCTACTTTTTTATAAAAAAACTCTCACTTTCTCTCCTACTTGTTTTATATTAAACATGCATCTATTCCGACCCCCCATTTGGTGTCCCGCAAGACCCATGAACCCGAACACAACCCAACCGCAACACACGTTTAAACACGTTTAACCTTCAAGAAATGGACCCGAGCATCTTCTTTTTTTTTTAACTTTATTTTTTTTTCGGTTTTTTTATTTTCTGTTTTTTTTCGGGTTTTTTTTTTTTAATTTCAAGTAGTGTAATTTTTATTTTAAATTAATAAAGATTTTTATGTTTTAAATTAAAAAAAATAATTGTGAAATGACTGCATGGGCGTTATTGGAATAATGCCCCACTACGCCACTTTTGCAATAATGCCCTATGCTGACTGGACTGTCACGTGTCGAATAATGCCCTATGGTGGGGGCATTATATTGTTTAACCACTACACATGGTCTTACTAACGTATAAATCATCATGATTGGGAAATATCTTAATTTTATTTTCGGCAATGTCATGGGTTTTCTTGTGGGCACTTGGGCTATGTCAATATCCCTATCATGAAAAGTGAAAACTCACTAACGAAAACGAGGTTAGAGTACAAGTGTACGTACATGAACAATGACTTGTATCATGGCTCATTGTCCAAGCAAATATCATGTATCTCTACATATAGTTTTCTTGTTTTTGTAAGAAAGAGTGAATGCGAGTACTAGCTAGTTCCTTTTATTTATACAATTATTTAATTTGAATCATAATTATACCAAGTATGATACTTAAAGAGTTCAAATAATAAAAGGTTACATGTTGTGTGTAAAGATTAAATACTGGGTCGTAACATACAAAATACTCTTAATGTAAGAAGTGAAGGGGGGTTTTTTTTGAATTTTTTCCCCTGCTACTTAAGAATGATTTTTAATTGCAAAATGTAAAAAAAAAAATAAAAAAAAATAATGATTTTACAGTAGTAAAGTAATTTTGTAAAGTAATTATATATACTTATCGTAAAATTGCGATTTTTTTGGATTGTGCGATTAAAATACGTGCTTAACAATTAGGAAAAAACTAAAAAAAAAATCTCTCCTTCACTTTTTACGTTAAGTATGTTTTGTATGTTAATTTTGTATGTTAAGACTCATTTGTACAATAACTTAACTCATATTGTTTAAACTTTGAAAGTGATTTATACAATATTGAAATACCTAAATCGTATTATTTAATAAAGTGGGTTATCATTTTATAAATTAGCTTTTAATTTTAACTCTATATGATATATTAATTAGTTGTTAGTTATATATAATAAATTCAAATTAACAAAAATAATGTATGCATATATCTGATCGTTTTTGAGTCTTTTGACCACCCTAATTAGTAATTATATACTTATCTAATCCAAATTGGTTTTAAAAGCTTAACTGTTTTCATTTTGTCATTTACAAATGTGTTTACTCCTTGTGAGTTCTGTATACGCAAGTAATGACGTCGTGTTTTATATGAGACTTTTAACTCATCTGTAATACTTATAAAAGGATAACATAAATTAGCTATGTGCAATTGTGCATCCCATAATTATATGATAAAGAACATAATGAAATAAATAATATTAAAAACGAATTAGAATCTGAATACAATTTATAAAACATTTTTTTTTAATTTTTTGAGATTCTAATGAACAGATATGATTAATAATTACACAGAAATATTTTTTGAGACACCACACCTAAAGATGAAAACAATCTTTTTTCTAAGGGTGTAATGACTGGCTAAACACTTGAGAGTGGCAAACTAAAAAATCAACCAATCAGAGTGCGCCACGTCAATCTAGTGAAAAGTGCTTAAACTTTGCTGAAAAGTGTTTGCGATGGTTAGACACTTGGTGAAGTGGTAAACTTTTTTTTAAAAAAGAAGAAAAATGTGTGATTGGTTGATAGATGACATGGACCCCACCTCACACTACCCTCTGTCTCTCATACCCTGCCTCTCTCTCTATTCCGATCATCTCACCGAATCGTCAACCCTTCCCCGCATCCGCAACCTTCACCGAGCGGCAAACCCACCGGCGGCGGTGTTCCCGCGCGGCAAAGGCGGTTTGCCGAGTGGGTTTGCAGCCCACTCCGTATACCCTAATGTGCTTTTTTTATATATTTTTCAACATGTCAAAAATAACCTGTTCTTCATCCTTGAACTTGTACTTTTTTTTTCTTAATTATCTTCATGCCTCCAAGTCTCCAACTATCCTTCTTAGACAAATAAACCGAACCCAATAAATTACAAATTATATAGAAATTATATTTATCAAGAATACTTAAATATGTCATTACTTTAAACTTGGATTAATGTTTTTGCAATTGTAAAATTAAAATGGATATATTCACATAGCTATATATGTGTATGTGTGTTTTTTAAGGGAAATGGCTTGTAAGGTCATCCAAAGGCCATGTTCATTTGTTTTCATATGAGATTGGCCCATTTCACAACAAATTTCAAAGATTCTAATAAAAGAAAGTTGTTAATTGGTGAATTTAATACCAATCTTCTTTTGTTTAACAAGGAGTTGTGCCAATCTAGTGGTGTAAAAATTTCAAAGATTCGCCTATTTCAAGATTAGCTTGAGCAACACTACATATTGTTATTGTATAATCATTAACCACACAATTGCAATCGAACCAAACGGAAATTATTATGAAGATTCATTTGAGAACACGCAAAATAAAAGGTGACGACAACACGTTATCTTTTCATATCTTTTCAAAGCGTGTACGTTTTTCAAGCGCAATGAGTAGGGGCCAAGAGGTTCTATCAATCCTTCGGGTGATTGAATTTGTTATGTAAAATGTTATGGTAAACATGAGTTAATTGTTGTCCACTTAGAAGAAAAAAAAAAGTTGAATTTTTTTACAAGGAAAATGTGAGTTTTATTAAGAGAAGTGTGTGAGTTTTCTTGATATTGATATGTGTTAATGGAATGGGATCAAATACAAACACTTAAGTTTGTAAGAACCTTAAGAACCAACACGTAAATGATAAGTGTTCATCAATAAAAAATTAGTTTAGGGGTAATTTAGACCTTTTGACCATATTTATTTATAACTAATTAAAAATAATTACAAAAAATATAATCAGCACAACACTATATAATTAGCATAACATCCTTAATCGTTCTTCATTATCAGCACATCGTCCTCAATCGTTCTCCATTATCAACATAAACGACATTAGCACAACATCCTCAATCGTTCTCCATTATCAGCACACCAGATGTGCTGATTATATCTACTTTTGGTGTTTGTTTGTATTATTTTGTAATTAACACATAATCAGCACGTTATCAGCACAATTATAAAACACCTTTTGTTAACTTTTTTAAAAATCACTTTTATAAATACAAAAAAGGTATAGCAATATGGTACTCATATTATAGATAAAAAAATACTTGATTTTATGATATATATATATATTTTTAAAATTATATAAAAGTTATTTTAGTTTAAAAAACCTTGGTGAAATTTGTATTTAATGGAAAATGGTCAAATGACTAGCAATTTTACAAAATTACCCCTAATTTGTTAGTAGTAATTTTTAATTATAAGGGTTTTATTTATAATCAATATCAACCCTTGATTTAAATTATCAATAGGTCAGATCTGTTCTTACGGATTTATAATTAGCACTGTTTGTACAGGATCTCAACCCATGTGTTAATAATATAAATCTTCTACATTTATTGAAAACGTGTATGAGTTCTTCTACTTTTATTGAAAATATAATATACAAACAATGAAATCGAATACTATATTTGTTTATCTGACTCTAAAGAATGAGTTCTTCTCGTTTTATTTTAAGGAAGGTGTTTGCAATTTTTTTTTTTGTAAGGCAAATTTCATTAAAAAACAAACCGAGGCCAAGGGATTTCCAAGACAGAAATCCCCACAAGCCAAAAGTTACATTACATCAAAAGAGAAAGACTTCCAACCCTTCCAATTCACCCTTCAGATTTACCTCTACTACAAAACCAAAGATAACTCATAGACTTGACATCAGCCACTATCTCAGCGACGCTCCTGTTCTTCTGACCAAAAAATCTTTCATTTCTAGCTTTCCATAGACGCCAGCACGCCACCATAAAAATGCCATACAAAATCTCTATTTTCTTCTTCGCCCAACCCAAACCACTAACCACTTCAACTATGTCCTTAATGGAGAAAAAATAAATAGGCGGAAGGTGAACCCAACTCGCGATATTCTGCCACATATCAGTCGCCAGACCACAACTGGTCATAATATGCTCCGCACTTTCTTCATCACTACAAAAAGTACAACTACACTCTCCATGAATAATATTTCGTCTTCTCAAAGCTACCTTGGTAGGAATTCTATCAAGCAGAAGTCTCCACATAAAAACATTGCACTTTAGCGGAACCCACTTACACCATATAAAATCGTTAGTCGCCTGATGAGTCCCCACCCGATCGTTACTGATCCACAACTTAGCTTCCTGAACTGAGAATTCAACAGGCCCATTATCACACCAAGCCCACTTGTCTCTATTGGTCACCAGAGTTTGGCCCGCCACCAACCTATGACAATTCACCAGGTCATCTAATTCTTGGGCTGTTGATGGGTATCTACTCCAACTCCACACAACCGGCCCATCACCAATTCTATCTTTAATTTTGCACCACTTCTGACACTCCAATCGAAACAGACTTGGGAACATATTTTTAAGAGGAACATTATTAATCCAAGGGTCCAACCAAAACTTTATATCCTCACCATTACCAACAATACCCCGGATCATGTGAATACCAACCTTATCACCCACTTTTAATTTGGCGCAACTCTTGACCAACCTAGACCATGTACCGGTTAAACATGCCTTACTCGGATACACCTCCCATTGTCTAGCCGACCCATGTATCGCATCAATAACTCTTCTCCACAACGACTCACCTTCTACCCGGTACCTCCACAACCATTTTAACAAGAAAGCATTATTACTATCTCCAAGCCTACTAAGACCCAACCAGCCTTGTTTTTTAGGAATCGCCACTTTATCCCATGCCACCCAATGGGTCTTTTTAATGTCCGGATCTCCACCCCACAAAAAGGCCTTTATCAAGGATTCCAAGCAATTAATAACTGCAACTGGCGCCTTATATAAGGCAAAGTAATAGGATGGTAAGCTCTCTAACACAGATTTAATTAAAATTAACCGCCCACCGATAGATAACACCTTAGCCTTCCACTTCGACAATCTAGTCTTAAAGACCTTTATCACCGGATCCCAATTACTAATCCGACTCATATTTGCACCCACCGTAATACCAAGATAACTAAACGGGGTCACACCCGACCGACACCCCATAGACCGCGCCATATCCTCCACCTCTACCGTACCTTTTCCAACTCCGAATAGAGTGGATTTACTAATATTAATCCGGAGACCCGAACATATATGGAATACTCTAAGTAACCGTCTAAGAGTATCAAAATTATTTTCCGACCATTCACCCATAATCATAGCATCATCGGCATACAATAAATGGGACAAAACCATACCACTATTTGGGAGCTGAATACCACTGAAATAACCGACTTCACAGGCTTTTCTCATCAACCCAGCGAATGCTTCCATGACAATAATAAACAGAAAAGGCGATATGGGATCGCCTTGCCTCATACCCTTTTCACACGAAAACTCAAATGTAGGGGAGCTATTGACTAAAATAGACGACCGTGCAGAACCCAACACTCCCTTTATCCACCTGCACCACAAATCTGGAAACCCCATCTGTCGCATGACAGACACCAAGAACTCCCAATTGACATTATCGTACGCCTTCGCAAAATCAATTTTAAACATGAACAACTCCTTACCCCGTTTCCTAGCCCAAGAGAGAAGTTCACTAATGACAAGCAGCCCATCCAGAATATACCTCCCTGCTATAAAAGCCGATTGAGTTTCAGAGATAAGACTATCAATCACCTTTTTTAACCGGTTTGCTAGCACTTTGGACACCACTTTACTGACCACACCAATCAAATTAATAGTCCGATAATCCCCCAAATCCACCGGATCCTTTACCTTTGGCACCAACGTGATAAACGAAGATCCCACTCCCCTACTGATCACACCCGTCTCGGAAAAGTCTTTAAGAATCTCCATAAAATCACCTGAAAACAAAGACCAAAACATTTTTATAAAGCGAAAATTAAAGCCATCCGGGCCCGACGCCTTGTCACTACCGCACTCGAAAACCGCATCTTTGATTTCTTTCTCTAGAAAAGGGGCAATGAGCCCTTCCGCGACCTCTGAATCTAGCCTCTTAACACCATAGAACGAAAATGAAGGACGCTCTTTAATATCTTCCACAAACTTGTCTTTAAAAAACCGATGCACCTCTTTCTTAATCTCCTTTGGCTTCGTCACCCATTCGCCATTAATAGTTAGACCCGGAATAGAGTTAGACACCCTACGAGTGTTAATGACACCATGGAAAAAACTAGAATTTTCATCTCCTTCCTTAGCCCACCTAACTCTTGCTTTTTGTTTTAAATCCCGCACTTTAATCAACTCCAATTCTTTTAACCTTTTAGTAGCTTCTTCAAGAATCCAACACTCTTCTTCAGTAAGGTCACGAGATTCCAATACAATCTCCAATTCAGCTATATCTTCACGTAAACTATTTTCCTCCTCCTTTTCTTTTTGAGTTTGCCTAATATTCCACTCCTTTAATTTGGACCTAAGCAACCTGAATTTGGCCAACAATTTAATGTCAGCCGATCCCGTCCAATAACCCCCAGCCAACGTCTCCTCAACCACTTTGTCCAACCCTTCCCTGTTGAGCCACGAGTTGTAAAATCTAAACGGCTTGGCCCCGAAATTATGTGACTCAATCTTAAGCAAAAGCGGACAGTGATCTGATGTGCGGTAAAGTGTTACTTATATTAGGTGTATATTTTAAGCCCTTTTTAACACTTATTTTAGCCAAGTTTTAAATTTATAAAACACGATATTTCACTAACACTAAACACACATATGGGCAAGTGCACCCATCGTTGAGTGTAGTATAGCGTTGGTAAGATACCGAGGTCGTCCAAGGACACAAGAGCTTTTAGTACCGGTTTATCCTCAACGTCTAATCAAAATAAAAAGTTTGGAAAAAATGTTTTAAGCTAATAAAAATAAAAACTAACTAAAATGCTGAAAATAAAAATAAAAATAAAAATAAAAACAGATAGACAAGATGAATCACTTGGTTCCGACTCGTATCTAGTATAACCTTTGATTATTTCCACACTTTTGCACATAATTAAGAGATTATCTTAGTTATTGTAGTAGGCCCCTCTTTTGAAGGTGACATTACTGACGGGTGGTCCGTAGGACAAACCTTGAATGAGCTAAATAGATTGAAATCTCATACTTTACCCGGTTAATTGTTTGAACTTGGTAACCACTAGATGAAATGATGTGCAGGTGTTAAAGTACTCAAGATGAGGGATTTAGAAAGATTAGAAGGATGGTGGAAGTTGGCGAAATCGAGAAGTGAGGAAATGGTAAATTGATGAAGAAATAAGGAGAAGAAAGTCACTCAGAACCGTAACCTACGGCTCCCAGCCGTAGGTTACGGCTCCCAGCCGTAGGTTACGGCTCCCATCATTTGCCAAATGTTCCAGCCGTAAAACAGGAGAGGGGAGCCGTAAAGAATCAGTCAGAACCGTAACCTACGGCTCCCAGCCGTAGGTTACGGCTCATTATGTTGACTTAGACCTGCTGACAGCCGTAACCTACGGCTGGGAGCCGTAGGTTACGCCTCCGACTGATCTAAAAATGTAACTTCATCATTTATTGTCGATTTCAAGAGGTTTTAAGGGGACTTATGATTGGTTTTCGGTTACCACTTGCTTGTACTCGAAATTGGAGCAACTTTTGGAGATATTTGGCAAGGAAACATTATCTGAATCATTAGCTTTTGTTGTTTTGATCTAGATGAACATTGAAACTCTTGTTAAGATGTTGTTTGAAGCTATGAGTGGCTAGGTTCTTTATGGTCATCCTAGGTTGGAGGTTTGTATGAGACAATTGTGTTTTGGATTCCATATTTCTAGAATGGTAAACTTTATCTATGTTTTGTTTATCATGGTGTGTGATTACTTATTTGTAAATTGTTGATTCTTATGATATTCTAGTTTGAAACCATACGTTCTTGGTGCCGTTGGCAATCGAGATATCATGGGTAGAATTAGGATTGGGTAAGGGTTGATTGGTCATCGGGTAACAACCTCACGTTCTAGGAATCTGAGTACTTCGTTCCCTTTTATCACAATAAGTAATTGCACATGAACTATGTCTATGTAGTTCTTTCTAGTGGATGATAGCACAATTGTTGAAGCAAACCGAAAACTTAGGATGGTCATTTGTCCCTAAATTGTTTACAAAACCAATTCTCAATTCGCAATTTAATTAGTAATCTTAGTTTTAAAAAGCAAACAAACAATCCAACTCTTTGAATTTACTTTTTATTGCAATTAGTTTAATCTTAGTTAACTTAGATACACTTCTAAATAACACACATTCCACAAACTCTCTGTGTTCGATACCCACTTACCGCTAGCTATTAGTAGTAATTGGATTAAATTTGATTGTGACCGCGACATCACGTCAAATTTTTGGCGCCGCTGCCGGGGAGTAGTGCGCAACGTGTGTTATTTTATTTCTTTTTTAAGTTTGTTATTTTTCTGGTTTACGCTGGGTGTGTTAGTGTGCAAGTATTGACAGGTGCATGCGTACTAGGAGCTCTCACAAGCTATCACCTTTGGCATTTGATCCGGAAATTGAGCGAACGTTAAGAGGAAACAGAATTTTGCTAAGAGAGAACAGAATCAGTGGTTCACCAACAACACCAACTACACCAATCACACCAATTCGATACATGGATAATCCACCACCCACTACGGGTGAAGTTGTACCACCTTTCATACCATCATCCACTCAACCTTCACCAAATACTACCATACCAAACACCACTACTAATCCTATTTCACCTCATGATGCAACACCAACTAACACTCAAGAAGAACCTTCACTTTCCTATAACCCTTCTACTACAATTCCACCACTCACTCATTTTTTTCCAGCTTCAGGTCAATCATCCTCTACATATACATTACCACAAGGCTCAACTGTTGTCCATGCTACTTCTACTTTTAGACCATCGAACCAGTCGAGTTTCCAATATTCGACTCTTCCATTTGGGCAACCATCGGGTATAGGAGGAGATGGATATGAAGAAGGATATGAAGATTTCGAGGGCTATGAGGAGGAAGGATATGCTTATGGGGGTGATGGTGATCAAGGAGAGTTCGGTTACGTGCAAGGCCAATTTCAAGGAATGCCAAGTGTTGCTGGAGTGCAACAACAACAACTCATACCACAACACATTAGGCCGAGGCCACAAGGGCCACAAATGCAACGTCCTATACCATTGCAACAAGTTCGTCCACAGAATGTACAACCTCAACTTCAAAGGCCAATTCAACAACCACCAATGCCACAACAACAATTTCAACAACCAATGGCACCACAAGGGCATATACCAAGACCAATGGGTCCTATTCGTCCAAGGGGTCGGTTGGGTGTACCAAGAAGGCATCTTAGGGAACATGGGAGGGGAATTGAAGCGCATTTTAGGTCGGTAATTACTCACAACCCTTCACCAGTGGTTATCCCTCACAATAACCAAGGAAGAACTTTTGAAGTGAGAACAAATTCTTTGCAAAGTTTGCCGAAATATAAGGGTTTAGCAACGGAGGAACCTTATTTCCATTTGGAGGCCTATGACTCAATTTGCAACACTCTTGGGAGTCAAGGTTTTTCGGCCGATGATATCAAGTTGGTACTATTTCAATTTTCTTTGGAGGATAAGGCAAAGAAGTGGTTCTACACTTTGCCTTCGGCATCTATTTATACTTGGGCGGAAATGCAACAAATTTTCCTAGACGAATTTTACACCGCCCAAAAGACTAATGATGCTAGAAAGGGGTTAAGGAGCTTCCAACAACAATCGGGCGAGATGTTCCATGAGGCTTTCGAACGGTTTAACATGATGATAAAAAATTGCCCTCATCATGGAATAGCATTGTGGGAATTGATGAATGCCTTTCATGAAGGATTGAGTGCGGAGGATGCGAGAGATCTTATGTCCATCACCAATGGCACCTTTGGCACAAATTATGAGGAGGAAGATTGGGAGTTTTTGGAACAAATGGCCATTACATCAAAGAGGAAAGCTCAAGCTTCACGAAGAGCACGACCGGCCATTACTCAAACCCAAGTGCATGCGGTAAACGATGGTAATGTACAAACTTCTAACCAAATTTATGATGTTTGTGCTATTTGCAATGAATTAGGTCATGCTGCTGAAAATTGCCAAGGAGGTGAAAGGCAATATGAGGAGGTAAATGCTTTGCAAGGGCAAGGAGGGGGTGGTAGAAATTTTAATATGAATTCTAACACTTACCACCCCGGATTAAGAAACCACCTGAACTTTAGATACGAGAATTCGTCAAATCAAGCCAACCCGAACTTCCAAGGAAACCAAGGATTTCAAAGGCAATATCAAACGGGTCAAAGCTTTTCGGGTGGAAATGAGATGATGGAGATGCTCAAGGCGATGCAAGTTGAGATGCAACGAAGGAATCAGCTTGATGATGCTCGCATTCAAAAAGACGAAATCCGTGATAAAGCAATTCAGTCGTTGACTACTCAAATAAGTCAACTTGCAAGTGATGTGGCGATATTGAAGAAAGCAAAAGGCCAACTACAAAGTGACACGGTGACAAACCCCAAAAACATTAAAAGTGTTAATATCAATGTGATAAGTACCGTTCCTAATAGTAAATTTAATGAAACATTTCTAACATCTTCTTGTCAAGTGAGTGCAGGTATAGGAAGGGATGCCGAGGTTGAAACGGACAAAGAGCATGGAGCACCAATCGTGCCTATTCGAGTAGGGAAACTAAAAATTCCTCATGCATTGTTGGATTATGGGGCGAGCATGAGTGTGTTACCGGGTGAGCTATATGACATGTACGATTTCGGCCCGCTTGAAGATATAGACACCATGGTGAGCTTGGCAGATGAGAGTTGGAGGCGTCCACGGGAAATGGTTAAGAATGTTATAATTCGGTTAGGAGAATTCGAATACCCGGTGGACTTTCTGGTCTTAGATTATGCTACTACCAAGATGGCGTCGCAACAAAGGGTGATTTTAGGTCGACCGTTTCTCTATACAGCAAATGCTCAAATCAATTGTAGAGACGGGATCATTATTATGACCGAAAAGTGCCGTAAGTTGTTCTTTGATGTTCATACGAGGATTATTAGTTATGAGTCCATTGAGGGGAAGGGTAGCGAATCTAATGGTCATATGAAAAGCATGTGTCAAAGAACGAAAACGAATAAACCACCGGGTCGTGAAGAAAAGTATGAAGGTTCAAGCAGGAGTGTACATGATTTTCCACCGAACGAACATGAGATGGATGCATTTTGTTCAATGGCACAAGGAAATAATGGAGATGATAGAAATCGTTTCTTTGAGCCACCATAAATGGGGGGTGGCATGGTCTAGCTGAAGACCTGAAAACTTAGCGCTGCTCGGGAGGCAACCCGGGGATTTTACATTGATCTTGTTTGTTTTGTTATTTTTCTATGTTTCAGGGCTATGGCAACGTTCAAGTGTGGGGAAGATATGCAGATATTTGTGTGAAGGTGGTGATAGGAAATCGAATGATCTACAACATCTGTTATGTCAAACTTCACCAGGTCAATGTACTCTTTCCTTAATCTTGTTATGTTCTTTCGTTTTGAAATATTAGTAGTTAGTTTGTTTTGTTAAAAAAAAAAGAAAGTTGGGATTTGAGAATATTAGCGAAAGCTAATGTTGTTGGTTAAAAGCGATCTTTCCCTCAAAGACATACATTGGGACAATGTATCCCAAGTGTGGGGATGGGGGAAATTTTTGAGAATTTAAATTTTTTTGTAAACCCGAGCGAAAAATTGTAAAAATTTGAAAGCTTGATTTTGTCCCGCTTGACACACCGACACCTAGTCTTAGTCTTTTCTTGGTGAGAATTTGAGCCACATATGATTGTTATTGATATTTCTTTGTTTGAGTGGCAGTGCGTGTCGTGTGTTAATAGAACTTGTGTACGAATTCTTGTTAAATCCTAGAATTAGCATGCTTTTGGAAATGATAGGGGACTTTTAGGTAGCCTCGTCTAGATGTGTGAGAGAGCGGGATTGGTGGGTTGGACCTCATACTTTACATATATGAGCTTGGTATTGTGAGGGGTGGGGGTTTGGTCCTTAGAAAGCCACGTTTGAGCCTTAAACCATTCGGTTGTGACCCAAGCCTACTTCCTATATAAATTTTACCTATTGAGATGACCCGGTTTAGGAAATTTAGCATGTGGTGTTGATGTTCTTGTATATATTGTTGAAGTTCGATATGAGACAAAAAGAAAAAAAAAAGAGAAAAAAGAAAAAGAAAAAAAAAATATGAGAAAAATACAAAAAAAAGTATTTAGTTGCAATAGTAGTTGAGATGTTGAAGAAGTTTTGTATATATTTGGTGTTTGCTTTGTAGTAGTAGAAATAAAAAGCCGGGTCAAATCAATTAGCTCTTATATGTATGCATTCCTCCATTTTCCTACCTTTACACCTAGCCCCGTTACAACCCTTAAGTTCCTTTGATTCAAAAGCATGCTAGATATTTGTTAGGAGGAAACTTGATTTTTATACAAGCTTATTGTCGCACACACACACACACACACACATTGAGTGGTTCAACATTATGCTAATAATTCTTGTAACCGAGAGATTTTTGTGAGGTGTGTGTCTTGTGGTATGATTGAAAGTTAGTAAAAGGATGACACATTTAGCTTGGTTTGCATAATTGATCGCTAGTGGTTTTGAATAATTTTTGAATGGGTTGCTTGGGACAAGCAACGGGTAAGTGTGGGGATGTGACGGGTGGTCCGTAGGACAACCCTTGAATGAGCTAAATAGATTGAAATCTCATACTTTACCCGGTTAATTGTTTGAACTTGGTAACCACTAGATGAAATGATGTGCAGGTGTTAAAGTACTCAAGATGAGGGATTTAGAAAGATTAGAAGGATGGTGGAAGTTGGCGAAATCGAGAAGTGAGGAAATGGCAAATTGATGAAGAAATAAGGAGAAGAAAGTCACTCAGAACCGTAACCTACGGCTCCCAGCCGTAGGTTACGGCTCCCATCATTTGTCAAATGTTCCAGCCGTAAAACAGGAGAGGGGAGCCGTAAAGAATCAGTCAGAACCGTAACCTACGGCTCCCAGCCGTAGGTTACGGCTCATTATGTTGACTTAGACCTGCTGACAGCCGTAACCTACGGCTGGGAGCCGTAGGTTACGCCTCCGACTGATCTAAAAATGTAACTTCATTATTTATTGTCGATTTCAAGAGGTTTTAAGGGGACTTATGATTGGTTTTCGGTTACCACTTGCTTGTACTCGAAATTGGAGCAACTTTTGGAGATATTTGGCAAGGAAACATTATCTTAATCATTAGCTTTTGTTGTTTTGATCTAGATGAACATTGAAACTCTTGTTAAGATGTTGTTTAAAGCTATGAGTGGCTAGGTTCTTTATGGTCATCCTAGGTTGGAGGTTTGTATGAGACAATTGTGTTTTGGATTCCATATTTCTAGAATGGTAAACTTTATCTATGTTTTGTTTATCATGGTGTGTGATTACTTATTTGTAAATTGTTGATTCTTATGATATTCTAGTTTGAAACCATACGTTCTTGGTGCCGTTGGCAATCGAGATATCATGGGTAGAATTAGGATTGGGTAAGGGTTGATTGGTCATCGGGTAACAACCTCACGTTCTAGGAATCTGAGTACTTCGTTCCCTTTTATCACAATAAGTAATTGCACATGAACTATGTCTATGTAGTTCTTTCTAGTGGATGATAGCACAATTGTTGAAGCAAACCGAAAACTTAGGATGGTCATTTGTCCCTAAATTGTTTACAAAACCAATTCTCAATTCGCAATTTAATTAGTAATCTTAGTTTTAAAAAGCAAACAAACAATCCAACTCTTTGAATTTACTTTTTATTGCAATTAGTTTAATCTTAGTTAACTTAGATACACTTCTAAATAACACACATTCCACAAACTCCCTGTGTTCGATACCCACTTACCGCTAGCTATTAGTAGTAATTGGATTAAATTTGATTGTGACCGCGACATCACGTCAAATTTTTGGCGCCGCTGCCGGGGAGTAGTGCGCAACGTGTGTTATTTTATTTCTTTTTTAAGTTTGTTATTTTTCTGGTTTACGCTGGGTGTGTTAGTGTGCAAGTATTGACAGGTGCATGCGTACTAGGAGCTCTCACAAGCTATCACTTTTGGCATTTGATCCGGAAATTGAGCGAACGTTAAGAGGAAACAGAATTTTGCTAAGAGAGAACAGAATCAGTGGTTCACCAACAACACCAACTACACCAATCACACCAATTCGATACATGGATAATCCACCACCACCACCCACTACGGGTGAAGTTGTACCACCTTTCATACCATCATCCACTCAACCTTCACCAAATACTACCATACCAAACACCACTACTAATCCTATTTCACCTCATGATGCAACACCAACTAACACTCAAGAAGAACCTTCACTTTCCTATAACCCTTCTACTACAATTCCACCACTCACTCATTTTTTTCCAGCTTCAGGTCAATCATCCTCTACATATACATTCCCACAAGGCTCAACTGTTGTCCATGCTACTTCTACTTTTAGACCATCGAACCAGTCGGGTTTCCAATATTCGACTCTTCCATTTGGGCAACCATCGGGTATAGGAGGAGATGGATATGAAGAAGGATATGAAGATTTCGAGGGCTATGAGGAGGAAGGATATGCTTATGGGGGTGATGGTGATCAAGGAGAGTTCGGTTACGTGCAAGGCCAATTTCAAGGAATGCCAAGTGTTGCTGGAGTGCAACAACAACAACTCATACCACAACACATTAGGCCGAGGCCACAAGGGCCACAAATGCAACGTCCTATACCATTGCAACAAGTTCGTCCACAGAATGTACAACCTCAACTTCAAAGGCCAATTCAACAACCACCAATGCCACAACAACAATTTCAACAACCAATGGCACCACAAGGGCATATACCAAGACCAATGGGTCCTATTCGTCCAAGGGGTCGGTTGGGTGTACCAAGAAGGCATCTTAGGGAACATGCGAGGGGAATTGAAGCGCATTTTAGGCCGGTAATTACTCACAACCCTTCACCAGTGGTTATCCCTCACAATAACCAAGGAAGAACTTTTGAAGTGAGAACAAATTCTTTGCAAAGTTTGCCGAAATATAAGGGTTTAGCAACGGAGGAACCTTATTTCCATTTGGAGGCCTATGACTCAATTTGCAACACTCTTGGGAGTCAAGGTTTTTCGGCCGATGATATCAAGTTGGTACTATTTCAATTTTCTTTGGAGGATAAGGCAAAGAAGTGGTTCTACACTTTGCCTTCGGCATCTATTTATACTTGGGCGGAAATGCAACAAATTTTCCTAGACGAATTTTACACCGCCCAAAAGACTAATGATGCTAGAAAGGGGTTAAGGAGCTTCCAACAACAATCGGGCGAGATGTTCCATGAGGCTTTCGAACGGTTTAACATGATGATAAAAAATTGCCCTCATCATGGAATAGCATTGTGGGAATTGATGAATGCCTTTCATGAAGGATTGAGTGCGGAGGATGCGAGAGATCTTATGTCCATCACCAATGGCACCTTTGGCACAAATTATGAGGAGGAAGATTGGGAGTTTTTGGAACAAATGGCCATTACATCAAAGAGGAAAGCTCAAGCTTCACGAAGAGCACGACCGGCCATTACTCGAACCCAAGTGCATGCGGTAAACGATGGTAATGTACAAACTTCTAACCAAATTTATGATGTTGACTTAGACCTGCTGACAGCCGTAACCTATGGCTGGGAGCCGTAGGTTACGCCTCCGACTGATCTAAAAATGTAACTTCATCATTTATTGTCGATTTCAAGAGGTTTTAAGGGGACTTATGATTGGTTTTCGGTTACCACTTGCTTGTACTCGAAATTGGAGCAACTTTTGGAGATATTTGGCAAGGAAACATTATCTTAATCATTAGCTTTTGTTGTTTTGATCTAGATGAACATTGAAACTCTTGTTAAGATGTTGTTTGAAGCTATGAGTGGCTAGGTTCTTTATGGTCATCCTAGGTTGGAGGTTTGTATGAGACAATTGTGTTTTGGATTCCATATTTCTAGAATGGTAAACTTTATCTATGTTTTGTTTATCATGGTGTGTGATTACTTATTTGTAAAGTGTTGATTCTTATGATATTCTAGTTTAAAACCATACGTTCTTGGTGCCGTTGGCAATCGAGATATCATGGGTAGAATTAGGATTGGGTAAGGGTTGATTGGTCATCGGGTAACAACCTCACGTTCTAGGAATCTGAGTACTTCATTCCCTTTTATCACAATAAGTAATTGCACATGAACTATGTCTATGTAGTTCTTTCTAGTGGATGATAGCATAATTGTTGAAGCAAACCGAAAACTTAGGATGGTCATTTGTCCCTAAATTGTTTACAAAACCAATTAGTAATCTTAGTTTTAAAAAGCAAACAAACAATCCAACTCTTTGAATTTACTTTTTATTGCAATTAGTTTAATCTTAGTTAACTTAGATACACTTCTAAATAACACACATTCCACAAACTCCCTGTGTTCGATACCCACTTACCGCTAGCTATTAGTAGTAATTGGATTACATTTGATTGTGACCGCGACATCACGTCAGTTACCCTCACCCCAGTAGTTTGAGTCAGCAAGGATACAATCCTAAAAGGGTGGATTATTGGAAGATAATGAATTAAGTTATTAATGCAGTATTGTGGTAGGCCCCGCTTTTGGCGGTGACGTTACTCTCGGCTAAGTAGTCTGAGTCAGCAGGGATACAGTCCTAAATAGCCGGGTGATAGTATTAATAGTAGTTAACTTATGAGGGGATCAAAGAGTTTGGACCCCCGCCATCCAATACCGTGAAGTATTGAAGGAGGTCCTACTAAATTTGACCCAGGTCCATTGCAGGACCTCTAAACGCTGAACAAGGGCAAGACCTTTACCAAACCGTTCCCTTAACCCCCGACCAGGTAGCCAACATACCTCCATATAGACCGTGGAGATATGAATGGTGAAAATCCTTTATTTTATATAGACAGTAAAATAATGCCAAGACACCACGGACAAACGATAAGGAAAGATCACCTTCAACATAGGTAACTAGTTATTAAAGTCATTAATACAAAACCAAATAAAAAGTGCAAAAGATTAGAAATAAAAAGTATTATACTAGACACTTTGTCTTCACCAAGTGATGTAAGAGACTTAGGCAAACATGGCCTTGATTGTCAAGAACTCTTACGATCAATCTTGGATCCCGAGACGACTCACACACTCTACGATGGACAATGGATGATGGTGGTGGATGATGGTGTTGTGATGGTGGTGGGTGGTGGATGAAGTGTGAGAGAGGTGGTGTGCCAAGGGATGAGATGAAATGAATCCAAGCACTCCTATTTATAGGCTGAACAGAGAGCTGGGCACGGCCCCGTGTCCGCTGGGCACGGCCCCGTGCCTGTCTGACACTCTCTCTCCTCATTAATTGTAATTCGCAATTACAATAAATGCGCCTGCTGTACTTTCGACACGCCCCCGTGTCCGCTGGGCACGGCCCGTGGTGGGCAATAGAAGCTTCTATAGGTTTGTCTTTTCTGCTGCTTCTTGGGCACGGCCCCGTGCTGGCTGAGCACGGGGCGTGTTCAGTCTTCTGTCTCCTCTATTTTGCTTTGGAAGGTGCCGTTGAGGGGTCGGGCAGTCCACTAATGTTCCTTTTCTTGTATTTATGTTGGATTTAGCTGTCTTTTTGCTTCTTTTGCGTTTTTGAGCTCATTTAATCCTGAAAATAAAAAAGGAAGACAAAAACACTCTTTTTCCAATATTAGTACTTAAAAAGGGTTAGTTTTATGTCTTATTTGATGTAATTTATATGTTGCATTTTACACACATCAAATACCCCCACACTTGAACTTTTGCTTGTACTCAAGCAAAACTCTTTAATATGTGGCTTACACTCCCAAATGGAATGGGTAGAAGAGAAGGTTTTGGTCTTGTCGTAGAGTGTCGGGATATCCAAGATCTTTTTGGGTTTTATTTTTATTTATTTACAATCCTATTCGTAATGATTTATTTAGAACTTTTCATAGGAGAAATTACTTATCTGGGCATAACATGCCTTTTTAAAATTCCATTTATATACAAGTTCACATACCTCACGGGAGAAATCACTCACACTCGGCCGAAGGTGTATTTTTAGTGAATCACTCGAGAGCGGCATGGAACTTATTCCTACCATAAGCTTGCCAAGTAATCAATCCTCCTCCTTTTTAACTTTTATACCTTTGTAAATATCAAGAGGACTTTGTGGGTTAAGGGTTAGGCTTGGGTTAAAGGTAGGTGGTTGGGATAGTGGTTAGTGGTTAGTAGAAAAAGCGAAAAGCGTAACAAGTGTCGGTTTTCGTAAGACTTTCTATTTTTTTTTTCAACGTTTTATTTTGATGAAGCTTTTATTCAAACAAAGTTATTTTTGATGAACTTGTTTGTTTATTTTCTTTTTGCTTCATCATCAACACATTTTTTTTTTCAAACGAAAAACCGAACTTGTTACTAAAACAAAGGGTTAAAAATAAAAAAAGGTTTTGGTGGGTAAAAGGGTTTTTGGTTTGGGTGATGAAATGAAAAGGTTTAGGCTCAAAGGGGCTAACTAGGGGGATTTTTTTGGGTAGGTGGTAAAAGAAAAAGAAAAATAATGGTGTAGAAATAAAAAGGGTTAGTCCTAATGCCTCCATCATTTACTTACTCGGGTTTAGGTTGATAAGGACCGGGAATGTATCGTCATGGCAAGTTCTAGAGTTGTAAGAACCAAGCGGCTATTCACACAAGAAACGAAAAATGAGCATTTAGTCTAAAGATGTAAATTTGTATGCTCAATAAAGGCTCAAAACTCACTTTTGTGGGAATGAGTTTTTATGTGATCAAGTATATATAATCAAATTTTAACTAAGTTTGCCATGCCTTTTCATAATTTTCTTATGTTGGTTCTTTTTATCACTACGCTATCGGTTGTAAATTTGTAAAAATATAACCTTTTTGAGAACTTGAATTTCCCGAATTAAACCTAGACAAGTAAGAAAAAAAATGAAATTTTTGAAAAAATTTGGGGTGATTAGCGGTTCCAATAGAGTTTTGTGTAAGGCTTGTATTTAGGACTTGCAAAAAATTCAAGGTTTTAGCATCCCCCCACACTTAAATTACACATTGTCCTCAATGTGCCCCAAAAATAAAATTTTAGGTTGATTAGATGTGTAAAATAGTGTTTAAAAAACAAAAATTTGTGTTACTGGGCGCTGAACACGGCCCCGTGTTACCCGGGCACGGCCCCGTGTTCAAGTGCCAGTAACAAAATTGAAATAAGAGATACAGAAGTCTGGACACGGGGGCGTGTTGGGTGAACACGGCCCGTGTCCAGGTACCTGAACTGGGTGTTTTTCTGCAGGTGGTTCAGCACGGGGCCGTGTTGGTTGGGCACGGCCCGTGTTGAACCTTCTGAACTGGAGAGAATTGTCGGGTTGCCTTGTTCTTGTGCATGGGATCATTTTTCTCGTTCCCCTTTTCATCCTTAACACCATGAGTGTGTTTTATTCATTACAAACCATCCAAACCTTAAAACCATCATTTCATTTCATCATAGAGAGAACTTACATAGTCCTAAATTAAACTAGATAAAAAAAAACTTAACTAATAGGTCAGGAGGTACACGAGGTTATCATAGAGAGTTCTACTATTCTAAGAAAATTTCGAGAATAGTTTCCCGATATAGTAGGACTTTTAGCCGAAGGATTTCTTCCCTAAATGTTGTTTAAAGCCATTCTTCGATCTCCCTAGGAAGAAAGAATGCGGCTTCATTTTCTTCCGCAACTGGTGGCTGAGGAGGAACATTCACCGGGACTCCTTGCACCACTCTTCGCGGAGGCTCTTGGTGCATGGCGTACCATTCGGCTGGAATGACAACTTCGGGTACCATGTTCCACGCCCTTTGGGTTATTATAGGTACCAAAGGCGGGGAGGCGAGAAGGTTCAACCTCTGGTGCAAGAGGTTTACTTCATGGAGACAACCTTCCAGCCCCACTGTAAGATGGTTGATACGGTCGACCAATGCTTCCTCCACTCCCGTCATTTCATCAATAGCCTCTCTTAGAGCGTAAACATAGTTTACAAGAGAGTCTTCTGCTGTTGAAGATCTCCTCCCTTGTCGGTTACTTCTTGAAGATGATCCGCTTGTTCTGCTTGCCATTTTCTGTGAAGGAAACCGAAGAAAGCTAAATTTTTACAAAACAGAGCCCTGGACACGGCCCCGTGCTCGTTGAGCACGGCCCCGTGTCCATTTGTCTGCAGGATTTTTGGCTAAAGAATCTTGGAGTTTTAAATTATTTTCATGATTTTTATCTGGGTTTTAAGCTCAGATAATTTAAAACAAAGTTATACAACTAACTTTAAACAAGAATCTTTAGCAAATAATCTTACAAACTTCACATAGAAGGTTGGAATCAAGGGATTTCCAAGCTTCCATGGAGGAAATTTTGAAAAATTTTTGAAAGAGGAGGAAATGAGTAAAAGTGGTAGGGACAAGAGGTTCCTTTGGAACCTTCTTTTAGCACTTACCTAGGATGGTATGAGTAAAAATCCCAGGAATCTCTGTCAATTGAAGTGGTAAAAAATGAGCAGGGATCAGGCTGCATTTAAAGAAAATGACAGCGCACTGGGCACGGCCCCGTGTGCAGAGAAAATCCTGACACATTTTGTCCGTATTCTGACCAAATCAACAGAGAATCTTTTTGGTGAGCACGGGGGCGTGTTGACCTGGACACGGCCCCGTGTCTGGAGGCTGCTTTATGGAGTTTTGCTACTTCAAGGATCTCGTCGAAATCGGGTGGTTCCTTACTGGTTGGAACAACCCCAAAGTGCCTAAGATACCTTAATTGTCCTAGACTAAGGCGAGAACGCAAGAGGTTGTCGGTGAGGGTAATTCCTATTTTCATTCTTGGTGGACAAGTCCAACCCTTTCCCGGGCTCTCGTTAAAGAAGGTATATGCCGAATCGCTCAGGTCTATGTATGCACCGAAAGAAGTCGATGGAGAGTCCTTCACGGCACAATCGACACAGGGACGACTATCGTCCAAGTCTTTGCTAGGTACTAAGGCATTTTCGGGAGCAACGAGGTTGTTGGAATGCGGTTCCAGCATTTCGTCATGGTCATCGTCTTGTGGTGGATTAATAAAATCCTTCCTAAGCTCTTCTAACCAATTCAGAATTAGTTTTTCTAGTTGAAATAACTCATCAAGGAGCATTTCCCCTAGAATATCTGGCTGGGCGCATTCGAGGGAGAAATAGTGCTTATTTTTACTTTCGCCCCTCTTAAGGTTGTAAGAAGTCGGTGGGTCCATGTAGTGGGGCCTATAATTTAGAAAGTAGCATTTTACTTCTTCATGTTTGCCACCACATAATTGACACCACATACCGTAAGAGTGCCGAAAGTAAAAACAATTACTATCACTCATGTTTATGTCAGAAATTACCAACCGCCGGGATCTAACGGTTCTGTTTTCAGTAACTGAAACTTGGGCACGGGGGCGTGTTGAGTGGGCACGGCCCCGTGTTCAGCTTACTGTCTGACGTAAAACAGGATTGCCAGTTCCAATGATTGAGCACGGGGGCGTGTTCAGCGGGCACGGCCCGTGCTGAGCTCTGCAGAAGCTGAAAAACTAAGAAAATCCTAAAAAAAAAAAAAGAAAAAGGAAAAATGATTAGGCCGTTGATTCCTAACTTTCTTAAAATCCTTGTGTCCCCGGCAACGGCGCCAAAAACTAGATGTGCGGTAAAGTGTTACTTATATTAGGTGTATATTTTAAGCCCTTTTTAACACTTATTTTAGCCAAGTTTTAAATTTATAAAACACGATATTTCACTAACACTAAACACACATATGGGCAAGTGCACCCATCGTTGAGTGTAGTATAGCGTTGGTAAGATACCGAGGTCCTCCAAGGACACAAGAGCTTTTAGTACCGGTTTATCCTCAACGTCTAATCAAAATAAAAAGTTTGGAAAAAATGTTTTAAGCTAATAAAAATAAAAACTAACTAAAATGCTGAAAATAAAAATAAAAATAAAAACAGATAGACAAGATGAATCACTTGGTTCCGACTCGTATCTAGTATAACCTTTGATTATTTCCACACTTTTGCACATAATTAAGAGATTATCTTAGTTATTGTAGTAGGCCCCTCTTTTGAAGGTGACGTTACCCTCACCCCAGTAGTTTGAGTCAGCAAGGATACAATCCTAAAAGGGTGGATTATTGGAAGATAATGAATTAAGTTATTAATGCAGTATTGTGGTAGGCCCCGCTTTTGGCGGTGACGTTACCCTCGGCTAAGTAGTCTGAGTCAGCAGGGATACAGTCCTAAATAGCCGGTTTATAGTATTAATAGTAGTTAACTTATGAGGGGATCAAAGAGTTTGGACCCCCGCCATCCAATACCGTGAAGTATTGAAGGAGGTCCTACTAAATTTGACCCAGGTCCATTGCAGGACCTCTAAACGCTGAACAATGGCAAGACCTTTACCAAACCGTTCCCTTAACCCCCGACCAGGTAGCCAACATACCTCCATATAGACCGTGGAGATATGAATGGTGAAAATCCTTTATTTTATATAGACAGTAAAATAATGCCAAGACACCACGGACAAACGATAAGGAAAGATCACCTTCAACATAGGTAACTAGTTATTAAAGTCATTAATACAAAACCAAATAAAAAGTGCAAAAGATTAGAAATAAAAAGTATTATACTAGACACTTTGTCTTCACCAAGTGATGTAAGAGACTTAGGCAAACATGGCCTTGATTGTCAAGAACTCTTACGATCAATCTTGGATCCCGAGACGACTCACACACTCTACGATGGACAATGGATGATGGTGGTGGATGATGGTGTTGTGATGGTGGTGGGTGGTGGATGAAGTGTGAGAGAGGTGGTGTGCCAAGGGATGAGATGAAATGAATCCAAGCACTCCTATTTATAGGCTGAACAGAGAGCTGGGCACGGCCCCGTGTCCGCTGGGCACGGCCCCGTGCCTGTCTGACACTCTCTCTCCTCATTAATTGTAATTCGCAATTACAATAAATGCGCCTGCTGTACTTTCGACACGCCCCCCGTGTCCGCTGGGCACGGCCCGTGGTGGGCAATAGAAGCTTCTATAGGTTTGTCTTTTCTGCTGCTTCTTGGGCACGGCCCCGTGCTGGCTGAGCACGGGGCGTGTTCAGTCTTCTGTCTCCTCTATTTTGCTTTGGAAGGTGTCGTTGAGGGGTCGGGCAGTCCACTAATGTTCCTTTTCTTGTATTTATGTTGGATTTAGCTGTCTTTTTGCTTCTTTTGCGTTTTTGAGCTCATTTAATCCTGAAAATACAAAAGGAAGACAAAAACACTCTTTTTTCCAATATTAGTACTTAAAAAGGGTTAGTTTTATGCCTTATTTGATGTAATTTATATGTTGCATTTTACACACATCATGATCCGATTCAACTCGGTCCAGAACTCTATACTCCGCGTTACTCCACTTAGACACAACTGACCAAGAAACGAAAACTCTATCTATACGGCTGAGTTTGTTTCCGACGAGATACGTATACCTCCTCCCACGAAGCGAATACTCATGAAGCCCCGATTCATCCAAGAAATCGTTAAACTCCATAGCCGCCCCATCATGATATTTCGAATTGCGTCGTTCCGTGCGATCTCTAACGCAATTAAAATCCCCGCTACAATCCAAAGATCATCATTGTTCGCAATCAACGTTTTAATTTCATCCCATACCCGTCTTTTATCAACAAGCTTTTGCGGACAATACACGTTAACAAACGAAACCTTTTGACCGTCATTCATCAAGCACCCGGACACCAATAGAATGTGCCTACGCTTAACCACAGAAGTCTTTACAAACAACTTAGAATCCCAAAAGGAAATAAGCCCCCCCCCCCCCCCCTGAACGACCAACAACATCAACGAAGTCGTACTCGAAACTCCCAGTCCCCCAAAATCTAGACACATCTATCCCATCCAAGGACTGAAATTGTGTTTCCTGTAACATGATAAAACCAACCTCATTAGCCACCTTCAACTTCCTAACCCATGAACTTTTCCCGACCGATCCCGGTCCTCGTATATTCCATGATATGCAATTCATTTAGCAACCGGTTGTAAGCCTTCTTCATTAACCATCTTCTGAATGACTGTCTCAAATCTATTTATATCGTTAACACCCAAAACTTGACCCAAAGCCACCGTATGGTCTACCTCTAATGCAGCAACATGACCATCAACATAAGCCACCGTTTGCAAATTATTTGATAACCGTATTCTTAATCATGTCGCAAATAATTAGTTTTGAGTATATATACGTATGGATATGACGTGGCTGTATTTTTTTTTTAACGGCGTACAGTTAGAATGTCGCTAGATTTTTGGTAAAACTAGACACTTGTGGGGCCTTTTAGTTGTAGCTTTAAGGGTAGCTTAAAAATTAATAAAATATACGAACACAAATTTTGTGACATGTGTTAATATTATGAAAAACTTTTCAAGTAATGATACGGAGTTTGTCTTCTTGCACAAAAATGTTATGGGTTCAAATCTTTATAAACGGTAATATTAGGCGCTGTAACTTTTTTTTTATTTTACTTGGATATTAAGTTATTTTTGGCTACACTATACATATGATGAACTTTGCTTAATTAACAATACAACAAGGGAGTTGGTATATTAGTTTCAACAGTTAGAACATTGTCTCTTTTTTATTTTTATCATATTTTATGCGGTTCTCTATCATAAATTAATTCAAAACCGTGAAACCAAATCAAAGACAAACCATTAGTAACGGTTTGTTGGTTCAGTTTAATTTATGCAGTTTAGCTTTGATTTATAAACGTTACTAATGATTTGACATAAAAACTATCACAAACGAACCGTAATAAAGTATAATCTATTTCAACAAATAATCTCAAAACACCCCTAAAAATCAATAAATTGAACCTATTCAAAGCCCTTAACCAAAGCCATAGCACATGGTTGACATTTAGAGTCATATACTATTGATGTATCCATTTCAATTTTCAATCCCAAATTACTAAAGCCATCTACCCAATCTTTATATCATTATAGTAGCCCCCCACTATTTATGCCATTTGTAAATTGTAACACTAGCCCAGCCAAAATGGTCCCAACTCTAAACCATGTTCAATTGAAGCATCATCAATGTTCTATTTATGCCATTTGTAAATTGTAACCACGAGTTTAAGCTAAAAGTTACAAAACAATCAAAACTGTGACTCAAACATTGGTATCTTTCTCATTGTTATCTTGGTAAAAGTGTCGTAAATCCCTCGACTTTTTCAAGATTGATCAAGTCCTTGTAGTTTGTCTTTTGGGTCAAACATAAGTAAATGTATGTTGTTAGGTCCTCAAATTTTTGTTTGATTTTTCGATTTAGTTCCCGAAACCCTCTCTTTTACATAGTGTCCAAAAAACAAACTTTTACTAAAAAAGTTTAGGGGCTTTAGCGCGTTTATATTGAAAGTATAAAAAAAATTTCTAACAATATTCCCATTATTAACATAGACAGTAAGTGTCATGTAGGGATTATTAAAGCTTGCAACAGGATTTGGCACGAGAAAGCTATTAAATGAGCACATTAAAGATGTTATATGCAACCTGTATACTGGGTGCACAAATATTAACTTACAATAAGAAAAAGTAGCCTCTCTATTCGGTCTCTGTCATCATCATACTCATGCATCATGTGGTGGTGTTGATAGCTGAATGACACGGGGGTACATGCACTAATCGGTCTCTGTCCCGATGGTTTGAGTGTTATGTGCCTTAGGTACAAGGTTTGATACAAAACTACAATCGAGCCGGGGGTCTCACTGGAAGCAGGCTCTCTATTCCTACGGAGTAGCGGTAAGGCTGTCTACATCTACCCTCCTCAGACCCTGTCTTAGCTTTGATATTTGTGGGATTTACTGATGATGACGACGATGACTACGACTGAATAACAAATAATGGTTATTTTAGTTTGCTGTTTAGCTCAGTCCAATCACATTTTTGGCCCAACCTCAGTGCAATAACTAATTATTGTTATTTGATTTATTTGGTCGAAACTGAAAACCGAACAATTTCAGAAAAAAAAAAAGCGAAAAGTGAAAATCAAATCGATGAACACCAGACACTAGTAAAAGTAAATAACACGGTCTATTTTAAGTAAATTTCCTTCTCGTTATCTAAGTTGAGGTTCTTAAAGCGGGTTTAGCACTTTAGCCTTGCATTTGGGGAAAAAATCAAAATGATAACTAGACTAGTGAAAGTTGATTATAATGATCTAAACCAAGTCAGAATGCAGTAACAATTGCGGTTTAATAAAGTTGTAAGTTTATTTGTTATTGAGTTAATTACCTTATATTTGTTTGTTTTTTAAATGTTGTAATACACTAATACGTCATCTTATGGTGTAACAAAAGCACGGCCCACGAGCCCAACAATACTAAGAAACCCGAACCATTTGCACCAAAAGGTTCGGGCTTAAATTTAATTGCATATAATACATTTAGCCCAAAATGAGCTAATTTTATTTGAAAACTTCATATATTTTCCTTATCCAATTTTAAAGCTACACATCCTTCCTTCCAAATTCATTTTTTTTTCACAAAGAAAACACTAAATTCACATTCATATTGAGAGAAGGTATATACTAGGGATGACAAAAATACCCGAGTCCGACGTATATCCAAAACCCAAAACATTTGGGAGGGGTATACCCGATACCCGTCTGATATTGGCCGGGTATGGGATTGGACAAAAAATATTTCGCTGGTATGAGACGGGTATGAGATTACATGATACCCGGCTTGATTACCCGAAACTATATACCCGTTTTACCCGAAATATATACCCGAAAACTTTTAAGTTTTATATTTATTTTCTTTTAAATGTTATTTAGTAATATTTCATTCTAGTAGTTTTATATTTAAAAATAAACTTTTCTTATGCAATATATATTAACTAGGTTATAACCCCGTGTATTACACGGGGTTGAATGAATAAATTTTATATACTAAATAATAAAATAATATATCTTTAAAAACCTCATTTATTGTACGGATTGAATAAATATAATTTTATATATTAAATAATAAAAAATTATATCTATAAGAATCATATTGTACGGGTTGAATAAATGTAATATTGTTTACCAAATAATAAAATAATACATCTTTAAAAAACCTCATTTATTACACGGGTTGAATAAATGTAATTTTATATACCAAATAATAAAAAAATTACGTCTTTAAAAATATGCGCATTACACGGTTTGAATAAATGTAATTTTCTGTACTAAATAATAAAAAATATATATCCTTAAAAAAACCCCGTGTATTGTATGAATTGAATAAATCTAATTTTATATATCAAATAATAAAAAGTTATATTTTAAAAAACCTCATGTATTACATGGGTCGAGTAAATGTAATTTAGTATAGTGAAAATAAAAATATTTAATATATTAATACAAAGTTTGGTTATCGTGATAAAATTAGATTATTCTGTTGTTGCAAAATTTGTTAACGAAGTCTCAATAAAATTAACATTTTAATTAAAACTCCGTAATGTATAAATGATAAATAATATTATGATACAATTATACATTTTCCAATACCTTATATAAATAATAACTATGTATAAAAATAATATATTTTAAAAAAGACTACATGAAATAAACCTTTAAACTGTGTATATATTATAAGAACCAACCTTTAAACTGTGTATATATTATAAGAACCATATAAGATCAAATGTGTACATATTGATCAGAAATAAGATAAACGAAAACCTAGATTTATTCAACACGTATATTATATAAAGGGTTATAATAAAAAAGTATTAACCTAGGTTTTATCTTTTAAAGAACACGTAAATATTATGTGTATATTTTAAATTTTTATACATGTAATATAATTAATAAACGGGTAATTTATAAAGTTATATAAAATTTGTGTATTTTACATTTTAAATCAGGTAACTTTTTTTCGTGATAATAATTAAATTTTTGGTTTTATCTTTTAAACTGTGTACATATGTTATTTATATATCATATGTGTTTAATTTATATTAATCTATTATTTAATGTAAAAATAATATAGTATTGTATAGTTATCTATAACAGATGGTCTAATATGATGACAAGTGTTCCTAAAGTGGTTTCTTTTATTATATAGTATAGATATGACATTATTTATATTTATATGCTATAAAATATAAAATTATTTTCTGAGATTAATATTATAATATATTTACATATTTAAATATAATAGATATTATTACGATGATATGATATGCATGTTATTGTCATAATATCTAATCTAACTTATAATAAAAGACTTCAAATAATGACACATGGCATTCTCTCCTTCAACCTTATAAATTTTATTTATAATTATTTAATAAATTTCTTTTAATAATAACATTAATAACTAATATATAGATATCATTTATTTTTATCCTTATCTTTATCTAAGATTAATAAATAACTTCAATTTTGCAATTTAGACCCTTTGTTTTTTTTTTACTTTTAACCCAAAGTTTTTCATCTTTTGTAATTTAATCCCAACTCTTTTTTATTTTCAATTTTGGTTCACCATACTTATCATCTTTCCCAAGTTTTTCGTTTCGTTCTAAATTTTGTGAGTTAATGCACTGCAATGTGCGTGTGGGGTTCAACATTTTTTCCCGGTTTGACTGGCCCGTCACAGCACATCTATTTTTCTCCGTTTAACAAGTTCGACCAACGCGCGGGTCCTGGATTGATTTAGTTATTTTTTTATGTTTTACTTTTCGGTTTAATTTCTCTGCAACAAGAGTTCGTGATTCAAAGATTTTACGTCTGCTTTTCGCTCGGCGTTATTTTTTTCGTTTTTATTTAATTTGTTTTTACGAGCTTTTCCAGTGTTGGTGGTCGCTGACAGTGGTATAACATTGCTACTACTTGACACAATTTTACAAAAACCGCTGCAACGCAGGGGCTTAATATTAGTAATATATTATATAGATATTTTAAAACATAAAATTATAAACGAAAGTAAAAAATATATATACATGAAAATCATAAACGAAAGTAAAAAATATATATACATGAAAATCATAACGGGTATATCTGATACCCACGGGTATGCCCGATACCTGACGGGTAAGTACCCGACAAATACCTGACGAGTAATGGTCGGGTATGAGACAAGATTTTACAACTAGGTATGGGTATATGATTAGCCATACCCTACCCATTGTCATCCCAATATATGAAGTAGCCGTAAGGTTTTGTGGATAAAACCCTCGAAAGTATGCAGATTACATCTCTCTTTATATGGTCCTAAGCAATCTTTCGGATCGTGGTTTATTTGGTTTCTGCATGAGAGTTTGTGGTTTATTTGGTTTCTACATGAGAGTTTGGGATGTTTTTGTGGTGTATATTATCACTCTGTATTCCTTGGGCAGTTTCATTATCAGAAGTTTATGATTACATAAACCCAAAACGTTCATGTACTAATGATTTTTATAAACCAACATGCCTTTTGTTAAAGAAGTTTTATAAAGGCCCTAACTATCTGCACACCCAGTTTGCCTATCTGCACACTTAGGGTTTACCTACGCAGCGTATTGGTCAATACGCAGCGTATTGGTCAATACGCAGCGTATAGGGTTAACCCTATACGCTGCGTATTGACCTATACTCAGCGTATATACACCATGGATCTCAGTGCCTAATAACCAATCATTGCACAGAAAACAAGGTTTATATACGCTGCGTATAGCTCTCTACGCAGCGTATATAAACCATTAGACTTTTTTGGGTCATTTTGGTAGGTTTGAGGGATCATTTTTTTCACAAAGTTTATATACGCTGCGTATTGACCTATACTCAGCGTATATAAAGGTCTGAAAATGTCATTTATACCCTTGTATTGAGGCTATACGAAGCCAAATACAAGGGTAGTTGTGTCATTTTTGTCTTATATGCTGCGTAGTGATCTATAAGGAGCGTATATAAAACTCCATTTTTGTATTTTTTTGTGTATTCCTTTGTTTATTTATAAAAAAAGGAAAATAACACCCGATACGATACTATACGATACGATATAACACCCGTATAGGCCTATAGGTGTGATTTAGGTCCCGTATTGACCTCGTATAAGCCTATAAGTGTGATATCGTATCGCATAGGTGTAGTATAGGTCACGTATTGACCTCGTATAAGACTATAAGTGTGATATCGTATCGTATAGCATAGTATATGTCCCGTATTGACCTCGTATAAGACTATAAGTGTGATATCGTATCGTATAGCATAGTATATGTCCCGTATTGACCTCGTATAAGCCTATAAGTGTGATATCGTATCGTATAGCGTAGTATATGTCTCGTATAGGCCTATAAGTGTGATATCGTATCGTATAGGTGTAGTATAGGTCACGTATTGACCTCGTATAAGCCTATAAGTGTGATATCGTATCGTATAGCATAGTATATGTCCCGTATTGACGTCGTATAAGCCTATAAGTGTGATATCGTATCGTATAACGTAGTTTAGGTCAAGTATTGACCTCGTATAAGCCTATAAGTGTGATATCGTATCGTATAGCGTCGTATAGGTCACGTATTGACCTCGTATAAGCCTATAAGTGTGATATCGTATCGTATATGTGTGGTTTAGGTCACGTATTAACCTCGTATAAGCCTATAAGTGTGATATCGTATCGTATAGGTGTGGTTTAGGTCCCGTCTAATCCTATATGCATATACAAGACCTATAGGAAACCTATACGAGACTTATACTACACTATACGATACGATACTATACTATACAATAACACCCGTATAGGCCTCTATACGAGACTTATATACTATACACTATACGATACTGTTGATACAACAAATGCAAGACCAACGGTGGTAGCTGGACTGGCCAGGCAGAATGGTTGAAGGGTTCAACCTTGCCTAACGCAGGTCGTGGGGTCCCCCCACGTTTGCGAGACGTGGAAGGAGGTTTACTAGTTTATTGTTATTCTTTGCTATGGATCCTCCTCTGAATTGTGCTCAGATTCGGAAGTGGAAGCAAAGGGAATGTGTGTGTTGGATGTGAAAGGGAATGACTTGTGCGAGACAAGCATTCGAAGTGAATGACCAGAGATTGAAGAATCAGAGCTGGTCCAGATGTCCCCTGAAGTAAATGAAGTGTCATTTTATAAGGGAAGGCATCTCCCGAAGTGGAATGGATTAGACTAGCAACCTCGCTTGCAGTGGAGGGTTTCCCCTTTTGGGGGTTGAAGGCTTTTGTTCCCCGGATAATAGCGTGCATTGTGCAGACCTGCATTGCCTTTGCGGCTGTGGGTTGGTGAAGCGATCGCCAGATGTGACTGGCTACTGTTTCCGTGTTGCTTTTTCCTTTCTCACAGCTTTTTAAGCTTTGAACCATTTAACCATTTAAGCATTTACGTATTTAGCCATTTTATTCAATCTTGGGCTACCCCCGTCATCAGCCCCCCAAGTCAGAGGTTTTTGGGAGATGAGCTCAAAGACTTCTGACTTTATACGCGCGTTTTACTGCCCAAAAGTTTCAAGGGTTCCATGCTTGAAGGCTTGAAAGGTTGAAGGCAGTTAATGTTTTGAATTTGAATTTCAAATAACTGACAATTGATGTGATTGATGTATGGCAGTTGATAGGGTGGCGGTTTTCGCAGAAGTTACTGTGTTGCCATTATTACCCCTATTGTAGACTTATATTTGTTTTATATTTCCATACTTATCCCTTTGTTTCATAATTTATTCCAAGTTTCTTCCATTCTTCGTCTCTAAGGTAAGTCCCTATTTCTTATTCATCTTTCATTCTGCATTTTTCGCTTTCAAAAAATGGGTGCTCGTAAGGACTTAGCAAAATCTTTTTCCCGGTTAACACAAGAGGAAGTAGATTTATTTTGTATGGAATATGGTATTGATAGGAAGTTTGATCCCACTGCCCCTGCTTGTGATGTTCCCGTTGATAAACCACCTTCTGGTTCGATTGCCCTTTATTGTAGTCATTTTGAGTTCTCAAATCTTCGATATCCCTTTTCGTTTTTTGTTTTGAACTTGTTGGAGTATTATCGTGTTTCTTTTGGGCAAGTCCATCCAAAGGGGATGGCTAGGGTTTTGCATTTTGAGGTTTTATGTCGTGCTCTCGGCTATGATCCTTCCCTTTTACTCTTTCGCCGGTTTTTTCGTTTGGCTAAGAATGGCGATTGGTTTACTTTTGAAACAACCAAAGTTGATACCCGCCTTATTGCATCGATGGTTACTACACTTGGGGCTTGGAAAGACCGCTTTTTCTGGGTTTCCGATACTATCATCCCCTTCAAAATGGTGTGGAGGAATCCGGATGCTGTTCTCAATGCTCCGGAACCTTCCGAGTCTGAATTGAATGCTGTTTTTCTCAATGCCATCCGGGACTGCCCTTCTAGGGTTCGTCCCTTTCCTGAACACTTACTTGTTCTGTTAGGGGTTAGTAAAATTTGGGGGAATGTTGATCGGGATCCGGTTCTTATGAGGAGTGGCATGGGTATGCATTTTCCTTTTTCGTTCTTTTTATTGTTTTCTTAATTTATAACTTATGTGTTGTTGTTTTTTGTAGTCATGTCTGCTTTGGATTTTATTAAGAGCGACGACACTTCTGATGTTGTTTTGGGGGATGCTTCGTCTGTTCCTGGTGAGAATGTTGTGGTTAGGACTGCTGACCAAAGGTTTGAGGGCTCAGGCTATGTTAGTGCTGCTACTGCTAAGGGTTTTTCTAAGTCTAATGCTCCTAAATCTTCAACCCGTCGATCTTCTCGTCGGTTGTTGAAGGCTGGTCCTCAATCCACTTCTACTGAAAAGGTGGACTTGAGTGATGATATTGAAGTTTCGGAAGATCAAGGTGTTGAAGCAGGTGCTGAGAAGGATAAGGAATTGGTTATTCATGGCAAAAAGGTTTCAAGCAAGAAGGTTGTTGCCACTCCTGTTCAGGAGTCTTCGAGCAGGGACGTTGAAGGGTTGGACCCGGAAGGGATTTATGTGCCTACTTGGTCAGTGAAGAATGATGACAGCTTCAAAGATGCTGCTGTTTGTGAGGATGCTCTAAGTCACATTGCTCCTCCATCAGTTCACAAGACCATTGCTGGGATGGATGATGATCTGATGTTGTCCCGTATGATTTTAAGTACTTGCAATCTTGCTGCCATGCTTCCTCAAGGCATTGCCCGTTTTCGTCAGAGGATGCAGGAGTATGAAGAGTTCTCCAAGAAGAAAGATAAAATGAAGGCCTCCATGGCTGTGATGAAGAAGGAGATTGCTAGTTTTGCTGAGAAAGAATCGGCGTGGGACAAGAAGGTTAGTGATCTTAAAAAGACGCATGAGATTGAGATAAGTGATTTGAGAAAGAGCTTTGAGGCATCTAGGCTGAAACTTAGGGCTGACCGGGAAGCTTTGTTTGTTCAGCAGCAGGCTTTTGTTAAGGAGAAAGAAGGGTTGAAAGCTTCAGTTGCTCAGGCTACTGGGGATAACCAATGGCTCATAGAGCAGGGTTTTCACCAAGTGGTTACTTATCTATTGCACTCCAAAGAGTTTAACTCTGCTCTTGGTGACGTTTACACTAAGCTTCTTAACCTGGGGAAACACCAAGGCCTCATTGCTGGGTATAAACTTCATGAATCCGGTCATCCTTTGGAGAAGTCTCCTCTGTTTCGGCCCGAGGCTTCTGATGTTTTTAAAGGCTCCGTTGAGCAAATGGAGAAGCTAACTTATCCTTACATCCATCAAGTTTCTGGTTGCTTTGGTAAGCCTCTTGCTGAGTTGCAGGGTTTGAAGCCGGAGGGCTTAAATGAGAAGGTCTGTGCTGAAATCCTGGGATCTCTTTCAAGGAAGAGGTCTTATTCAGGTGATAGTGACGATACCCTTTCGGGTCAGCCGGATGTTCCTAAGGATGCAAGCTTGGAGGCTTCAGCGGTTGGTGGTGATGGAGGTGTGAAGGCTAAAAAGTTGAAGAAAACAAAGAAGGCCAAGGGCGAAGGTTCTGGAGTTTCCAAATCTGTTGACACTTGATTCGTAGCTTTCTTAGCACTGAAAACAACTTATGTTTGTAATGTTAACTTGAACAATGTTAGGTTTGGTAGGAACCCCTAAGGTTCCTTTTGGTTATGTTGAAGGCCTGTATGGCCGTTGGACAATGATTAGATTTGCAAGTTACTAGGACTTGTCTTAACTTATGTTTGGAAGTCTTTTTAGGACTTTTTATGATGTGATGTTTTAACTATTTTCTTTTATTATGGTTTTATGTTTGTGCCTCTTTAGTCAGGGCAGTTCGTTTGGTTTTTAACCGTTCAAGCCTTTGGCTGTCTGTTAATAGGTTGAAGCCTTTAAGGTTTCGAGATATTGCCCGGGTGGCTTGAAGCCTTGAAGGCTTTTTGGTTTTGCGTCCAGGCTTGATTTGTGCCTTTGTGCTTTTTTCCAATTGACTTTGTTCTTTTTTGCACTTGTTTTGTTCTCTTTTGTAACTTTGTCTTTGTCGGGTTTGTGTTGCCCTTATGTTTTTTATACCTAAAAGGGTTCAGTGCTGCAGACACTTAGCCTTGGCATTTTTAACAAGAAGAGATAACACCTATCCTTTTCATTATTTCTTTTGGTTTTTCTAGCCTCTTTGTAGACTATATTTCTAAAACTTCGTGAACATTTGGTGTAGGCTGCTTATACCCGTCTATGAGACAATTTTATTTTTTCTTGACAAGTCTCGTGGAGTTGTATTGATTTAGGAACTCACCCCTTATATAGGCTCATTCAACCCTTGAACCTATTGAGCGATATGGCCTGGGAGCTCATCCCCTTACATGGCACTTGCCATGGAGTTTTTTGCTAGGTTCTCAACCTGATTTTAGGATAGAAAGACAAGTTTGATAAAAACAACTTCATTCATTAAAGCAATACTTGCTTTTTACAAAAGGTATTCATAATCCTGCTTGAAATACATTTTGATACAAACCAAACTTTCCGTTTAAACATGGAACCTTTTCAATGTTTTGCCGTTCCAATGCCTTGGAAGCCTTTTGCCTTCTGAATCAGCCAGCTTGTAGGATCCACCTTTGTGTGCTTCAAGGATGGTGTATGGACCTTCCCACTTTGGGCCAAGCTTTCCTTGATTTTCTTTCTTGCTGGCTTCGTTGTTTCTGAGGACTAAGTCTCCTGGCTTGAAACGTTCGTTTTTGACTTTTTTGTTGTAGTAAGCTTCCATCTGTTGCTTGTATTTGGCTTCTTGAATTGCGGCTTGATCTCTTGCTTCTTCTAGGAGTTGTAAATTCAACATGGTCTCTTTTTGGTTTGCTTCGGGATCCATGTTGACAATTCTTTGGGTTACAACTCCTATTTCGGCAGGGATCACAGCTTCGGATCCAAATACCAAGCTGTAAGGTGTTTTCTTATGGCTTGTTTTTTCCGTTGTTCTAATTGCCCATAGAACACTAGGCAATTCTTCAAGCCAGTTGCTTTCGTGTCTTCCCAATCTTGTCTTGATTCCTTCCACTATGCTTCTATTTGTTCTCTCAACCTGCCCGTTTGATTGTGGATAAGCCACTGAGCTGAAAACCTGATCGATTTTGTATTCTTTGCACCAAACGCTAAAAGGCTTCTCAGCAAATTGCCTTCCGTTGTCGGTGACAAGTACTCCTGGCAATCCATAACGGCAAATGATGTTTTCCCAGACAAAGTCAATGACTTGCTTTCCTGTGATCTTGGCAAGTGGTTTGACCTCGGGCCACTTGGTGAAATAGTCTACCGCCACCAATAGGAATTTTACTCCTCCTTTGCTTGGGGGAAATGGACCAACAATGTCCATTCCCCACTTATGGAATGGCCAAGCGGGGGTTATTGTGACTAAATCGTGCTTGGGACTTTTTGGGATTGGTGCATGGATCTGGCAGGCATCACATTTCTTCAATTCTTCGGCTGTGTCACGATGCATTGAAGGCCAGAAATATCCGAGGTTCATGAGCTTTGCAACTACCGACCTAGCTCCAAAGTGAGCTCCACACACTCCTTCGTGAATTTCCTTGATCAAATATTTACTTTGCTCGGGGCCGACACACCTTAGCAAGGGAGCAAGGTAACCCTTTTTGTAAAGGGTTTCTCCTTGCAGTATGTATTGTCTTGCCTTGATTTCAATCCTTTTAGCTTCCACTTGATCATTGGGTAATTCACCATTTTTGAGGAACTTTCTTATGGGAGTCATCCAGTTTGGTTCTTCTTCGGTAACCACATCTTGAACCTCCAATTCATTAATGGATGGGGCCTTCAACACTTCTACTAGTACCTTCTTGGTGAGATGGGCAAAGGTGAGAGATGCAAGCTTACTTAGGGCATCGGCCTTTTTGTTTTGAGATCTGGGGATCTGTTTGATGTTGCATGCTTGGAAGGTATTCATTAGTTCCTTTGATTTTTCTCTGTATTTTTTCATGTTGGGCTCTTTAGCTATGTAGCTATCATTCACTTGGCTTGAGACCAGCAACGAATCCGTGAACACTTCAAGCTTTTCGACCTTCATTTCTTTGGCTAGCCTCAGGCCGGCTATTAGTGCTTCGTATTCGGCCTCGTTATTGGTGGTCTGAAAATCAAATCGAAGAGCATATGTGAACTCCAAACCTTTTGGATTAATCAAAATTAATCCAGCCCCTGACCCTTCAACGCTTGAAGCCCCATCGGTAAAAAGCTTCCAGGCTTCAGGGTTGGAAGGTTCAGTGGTGGCAGTGTTTACTTCAGTAAGTGTTTGGTTTGGGACTTCTACAATGAAATCGGCCAAGACTTGAGCCTTGATAGCTTTCCTTGGGACATAGGTGATGTTATGTTCACCCAGTTCTATGGCCCATTTGGCTAATCGGCCCGAGTTTTCAGGTTTTTCAAGCACACTCTTAATAGGTTGGTCGGTGACCACTTGTATGGGGTGTGCTTGGAAATACCTTCGAAGCCTTCTAGCTGTTTGAACTAAAGCTAGGGCAAGCTTTTCAAGGGGAGGGTATTTCGTTTCAGCTAATTTTAAAGTTTTGCTGAAAAAATAAACGGGTACCTGGGCCTTGTCTCGCTCAATGGTGAGGACTGCACTGATGGCCTCGTCCGTGATTGAGAGGTACACCGATATTAACTCCCCGGTTTTTGGTGCCGCAATGTCTGGTAGGGAGGCTAGGTGTTGCTTCATCTGGTTGAAAGCTTCTTCAGCTTCTTCAGTCCATTTGAAATCCTTTTTATCTGAGCAGTTCTTGAGCGTTTTGTAGAAGGGCAGAGATCTTTCGGCTAACTTGGAGGTAAAACGCTTCAAGGCTGCAAGCTTCCCATTCAAGCTTTCAACCTCCTTCTTGGTCTTTGGTGGCTTGGTTTCAAGGACGGCTTTCACTTTGTTAGGGTTGGCTTTGATGCTTTGTTTTCCAACAATGTGGCCCAAAAATTTTCCTTCCTCGAATCCAAATGAACACTTTTCTGGATTAAGCTTCATGTTAACCTTTCTGAGGTTCTTGAAAGTTTCTTGAATATCATCGAGCATTTGGTATTCCGTCTTGCTTTTGATAACCAAGTCATCGACATACGCCTCCATGTTTTTGCCAATTTGGTTCTCGAAGGCTTTGTCAACGAGCCGTTGATAGGTTGCTCCTGCATTTTTGAGGCCGAAAGGCATTTTTTGATAGCAAAAGATTCCTTTGTCCGTGTGAAAAGCTGTTTTTTCCTCATCTTCTTCCTTCATGAGGATTTGGTGATAACCTTTGTATGCATCAAGAAAACATTTGAACGAGTACCCGGTGAGGGAGTCAACTTTGAGGTCAATCTCGGGTAGTGGATAGCAATCCTTAGGACAAGCTTTGTTAAGATCCTTGAAGTCTATGCACATCCTCCAAGAGTTGTCTGGTTTTTTGACCATAACTGGGTTTGCAACCCATGATTGGTACTTGACTTCTCGGAGGATGCCGGCTGACACAAGCTTTTCAACCTCTTGACAGGCTGCCATACTTCTTTCAGGTGCCAAGCTTCTTTTCTTCTGGACCACAGGCTTGACCTCTGGTGGTATTCTCAACTCATGCTCGGCAATATCCCGGGGGATCCCGGTCATATCTTCAGGACACCAAGCGAATACATCACTGTAGTGTGTTAGCAATTTTTCAAGGTATGAAAGGGTCTCTTGAGAAAGGTCAGGGTTGACCCTTATCCTTTGTTCCGGGTATTTATGGTTTATGACCAACCTTTGCCTGTCTTCTTCACTGTTTGAACTTTCACCTTCAACCATGTAGGCCTCCTGAGAGGGTTGAAGGGTTGCTATGCCCCTTTCGGTGGGGAATTTAACTGTGCCATGGCCAACAGACACGGCCATGTAAAATGCACACTGTCCTGGTCTTCCGATGATCACATCATAGCTTGAGGGGATGTTGATAACCACAAAGGTGAGTGGTTGGGTTCTTTCTTTTGAACCTTCACTAAAACGAACATTAAGTGTTAGTTGCCCTAAAGGCTTGAGGGGTATGTCAGCGATACCTTTTATAGAGGTTCCAGAAGGTTGAAGCCTTGAACGTTCTTCATTGCTCAATCGGTTAAAGAATTTTTCGAACATGATTTCGGTGGCTGCACCCGTGTCTATGTATGCCTTGCATGTTTGCAACGTTCCCACGGTAGCCTCTACCACGAGAGGGCTAGAGAGAGGGTCATTCTCCGTAGGGGGGAAACAGACACATTGAAGTTCCCAAGCTTCCAACCTTTGTCTTTTGTGAGGAACCTTTCCGTCGAAATCTACCATATTGACTTCCTTACCCTTTCCTTCAGCCATTTTGTCCCGGACTCCCTTTACCAAATGAGCGAGTTCTCCGGATTTAACAGCCTCTTCTATTCTTTTCTTGAGTTGGAAGCAATCATTGGTGTGGTGACCCTTTTCTTCATGAAACTCACAGTATTGGGTGGAGTTCTCATTTTTCCTGCTTTTGGGGAGAGGTCTAGGAGGCCGAAAGTTTTGTTTAACTTCTTCTGTTGCAAGGATTTCTTGAGGGGTCTTTGTGAGGGGCGTGAAGCTTATGCCTTTCTCCCTGCTCGAAAGGTTCCGACCTTCAGACCTTCGAGGATCTGAACCCTTTGGCCGCCTGTCATAGGGGTTGAAGTTCCCTCTTTTTCTGGCTGGACTGTTGCTTCTCCAGCCGGACCCTCTTTTTCTTTGTTCCTTAATGTCTACTGCCTCCTCTCCTCGGATGTGGGCTTCGGCCCTTTCAAGAGCTTCTTCTAAGGTCTTGGGTAGAGATTTGTTGAAATCCCTTGTAAGGTACTTAGAGGTGATGGCATTCATGAAACCAGCCACCCTCATTTTCTCGTCGGCCCCTACATAAGTCAGACCTTCCTTCTTGTATCGTTCAATGAAAGCACGGAGACTTTCATCATCACGTTGCTTTATCTGAAAGATCACTGTTGCATCTTTGACATATCGCCTTTGTTGAGAGAAATTGGCCAGGAAACCCTTGCTGAGATCGTCAAAGCTTCGAACGCTTTGAGCAGGTAAATCGTTGAACCAAATCCTGGCGGATCCAACAAGAGTTTGCATGAACATTAGGCAACACTCAGCGTTGGACCATTTCTCTATCCGAGCTGCACCGGTGAAGATCTGAAGATGGTCCTCAGGATCTTCAGTCCCATCATATGTCCTGATGTGTGCCGGCATTTTGATCTTTGACTGGAAATCATAATCGGCTATCTGTCTTGAAAAGCATGAAAGGTTACTTGGCTTGTATGGTTTAGCCAAGTCCTCTTCAGTCCTTGCATCCACAGCACTGCTATTGCCGTTGTTTCCCTGAGTGGCAAGCACTTGATTGATGAAGTGTTGCCATGGGAAATTGGCCATCATCTGGGTCATCATGTTGGGCATAGGGTTGAAGCCTTGAAGGCTTCCTGGGCCAGTGGAGCAGTTCATCCCGAGGGGAGCACTCATAACAGCACTTTGTGCTAAAGGGAGCACGGACAGAGCTTGCTCCCATGTAGTTGTAGTAGATGCTGGATAGCTTGTCACCGGGGATTGTAGGAGCTGGTCAAGAGTTAACTCATGTCCCAGAGGAGCACCACTAGTAATTGGTTGGGAAGAGAAGATAGGATGCACCGTAGGATTTGTCATAGAGGACAGATAGGGGTGAGGGTTTGAAAGGTTACTGGGACCAGCCTCACTTCTTGTTGCAAAAAGAGGAGGATGTGGTCCAGGAGACAATGTTGGCTCAGGTTCGTCATAGTCTAAACGAATCCTCACTCCCTTTTCTCTTTCTTTACTCACGTGCTGGTTGAGAAGAGTCCTTAGCACAAGGAAATTGTTTGCAACCCCTTCAGGGGTGAGTTCAACACATGATGGGGCATCAGAGACACCGATATTAGGAGATGGAACTCCGGATCGGGATGGAGTTGGTGTGTTGAAGTTGAGGAACTCGGGTGTGCTCCCCGGAGTTGAGAAAGAAGTTGGTATAGCCACGTGAGCTTGGCTACTACCCGGAGTAGAAGTGTTTGGAATCTGATTCACTTCTTCCGGGGATCCACTTTCAGACATGGTGATTTTAAGTGAATAGAGCTACACTACTAGGTCTTTTTTGGAGAAGAAATAGCGGCGTAGCCCCACGGTGGGCGCCAACTTGTTGATACAACAAATGCAAGACCAACGGTGGTAGCTGGACTGGCCAGGTAGAATGGTTGAAGGGTTCAACCTTGCCTAACGCAGGTCGTGGGGTCCCCCCACGTTTGCGAGACGTGGAAGGAGGTTTACTAGTTTATTGTTATTCTTTGCTATGGATCCTCCTCTGAATTGTGCTCAGATTCGGAAGTGGAAGCAAAGGGAATGTGTGTGTTGGATGTGAAAGGGAATGACTTGTGCGAGACAAGCATTCGAAGTGAATGACCAGAGATTGAAGAATCAGAGCTGGTCCAGATGTCCCCTGAAGTAAATGAAGTGTCATTTTATAAGGGAAGGCATCTCCCGAAGTGGAACGGATTAGACTAGCAACCTCGCTTGCAGTGGAGGGTTTCCCCTTTTGGGGGTTGAAGGCTTTTGTTCCCCGGATAATAGCGTGCATTGTGCAGACCTGCATTGCCTTTGCGGCTGTGGGTTGGTGAAGCGATCGCCAGATGTGACTGGCTACTGTTTCCGTGCTGCTTTTTCCTTTCTCACAGCTTTTTAAGCTTTGAACCATTTAACCATTTAAGCATTTACGTATTTAGCCATTTTATTCAATCTTGGGCTACCCCCGTCATCAGATACGATATGATGCAATACGATACGATACGATGCAATACGATAAGATAATTTAATTTAAACGATAACAATATAATATATTTGTATTATTTACGAATAATATTGTTTTTTTATAAATAATTTTCTTTTTTTTATAAATAAACAAAGGAATACGATAATTTAATTTAAACGATAACAAAACAATATATTTGTATTATTTACCAATAATATTGTTTTTTTATAAATAATTTTCTTTTTTAATTTTTATAATTCATAATATTTATATTATTTTTTATTTTTATAATTTATATTTGTATTATTTACCAATAATATTGTTTTTTTATAAATAATTTTCTTTTTTTTTATAAATAAACAAAGGAATACACAATAAAAAAAAATACAAAAATGGAGCTTTATATACGCTCCTTAGAGGTCCCTACGCAGCGTATGAGACCAAAATGACACAACTACCCTTGTATTTGGCTTCGTATAGCCTCAACACAAGGGTATAAAAGACATTTTCAGACCTTTATATACGCTGCTTAGAGGTCAACACGCAGCGTATTTAAACTTTGTGAAAAAATGATCCCTCAAAGCTACCAAAATGACCAAAAAAAATCTAATGGTTTATATACGCTGCGTATAGACCTATACGCAGCGTATATGACCCTTGTTTTCTGTGCAATGATTGGTTATCAGGCACTGAGATCCATGGTTTATCTACGCAGCGTATTGGTCAATACGCAGCGTAGAGGGTTAACCCTATACGCTGCGTATTGACCAATACGCTGCGTAGATAAACCCTAATTTTGCTAGGGTTTGGTGTGCCAATAGGCACTTTAGTGTGCCAATAGGCACACCCTTTATAAAAGAAAACTATTAAACAAAAATTTGGTGAATCTTTCTTTTAGGGGAATGTTTTCAAATTAAATACAAGTCATAAGGATATGGAAAGTAGAACCAAATAATAGGTCAAAAGCGTTGTATAAAAAGAGATAATTGGAGGGAAAATTATGAAAATATCCATTTACAAACATGACTTTCAAAAATAGCCACCTCATGTGTGTTTGGAGCGGCGCATCATGTGCGGGATGCTTCTTTGGAGTGAAACCCAATAAAAAATAGACATGTGGCCACGGGATGCATCATTGGAACGAGGCATCATGCACGGGATGCGTCGGGCAAGTTTAGAAGCTTCCAGCGAGTTGCAAGTTCCCCCCATGATTATGCACCATTCTCTCTCCTCATTATCCGCATCGAGAATACTATCAACCGTCGTTCCACGATTATGAGTTCACAATCCAATGCTGCTCCCTCTGCCATCCACCTCTAGCCTCCGTCGCCTTCGCTGATTTTATTTGTGTTCGTGAACACATTCATTTCTTTAATGAACGAATACAAACAAACAAATCTCGTTCGATTAGTGTTTATGAACACATTATTTTCTTAACAAACGGACACAAACAAGGCCTTATTCATATTTGTTCAGTTTGTTTCAACCCTAGTCTGCACTCTCAGATTCCAAGTTACACAAAACACATACATCTTCACCCGAAAAACAATTCCTAGAGATGAGGGCGTCAATTGTAGGAATACAACCCAAAGCAGCTCTCCAAACTAGAATATTGCAATTCTTAGGAACCCGTTTGCACCATTTAAGCATAAAACTGTTACTATAATCTTTTATCATCACTTTCCAGGAATTCTTTAATATTCTTAGTTACCATCTCCCACTTTGCCTTTAATAAAGAGTAAACTGCTAAAATCGTCCCTGAGGTTTGACTCAAATTGCAAGATCAGTCCAAAATCAACTTTTGTTGCTAAAACAGTCACTGAGCCCAAGTTCTGTTGCTAGATCAGTCCAATTATTTAACTCTGTTTAAATTCTAGGTTTGACAGGAGGGCAAAGCTGTCATTATCCCTTTTAATTATTTTTCTAATTTATTTAAACCCTCACACCCACTCAAACCACAGATACAAAACTCTCTCTCTCATCTCTCACTCTACTCTCTCTCTCTTTACTACCACCACCACCACCCCCACCACTGTATACCACCACCGTATCATCACCACCATCACCGTATCATCACCCCCACCACCACTGTATCATCACCACCACCACCGTACCTACCACCACCACCACCGTATCATCACCACCACCACCACCGTATCATCATCCCCACCACCACCGTATCATCATCATCACCACCATCCATCTGCCGCCACCGTCAAGATCATCATCAACATCGCCGCCGTCGGCACCACCGTCAAGTCATCATCATCAACACCACCGTCTCTCTCTCTCTTCTCTCTTCTCTCTTCTCTCAATCTCACCACCGCCACCTGTCTCTCTTCTCTTTCTTGAAATCCGACTTCAAATCAGCATCATTATCCGACTTCAAACCACCGTATCATCATCACCACCACCACCGTATCATCATCATCATCAACATCGTATCATCATCGGTGGCGGAGGCTGCCGGAGGAGAGAAGACATCAGGTTTTTGAGTAATTGTTTGAATTGTTTGAAGGCTGAATTGTTTGATGGACTGAATTATATATGCAGAGAGAGAGAGCAAAGGGAAAATGACTAATTTGCCCTCCTCTCTAACCCAGAATTTGAACAGAGTTAAATAATTGGACTGATCTAGCAACAGAACTTGGGCTCAGTGACTGTTTTAGCAACAAAAGTCGATTTTGGACTGATCTAGCAATTTGAGTCAAACCTCAGGGACGATTTTAGCAGTTTACTCTTTAATAAACTAATGAAATTTTGTTCCAACCACCTTTACTTTCTCAACCGTAATAAGGGGAGGCGGGGTGGATCCGTGATGGAAGCCCATCACGCGTGATGGCAATTTGCACACCGCCGCCACCATACACTATCACTCGTGGATTTCTTCACGCGTTGAAGGGTTGTGAGTGATGGGTTGTTGATGACCACCCCCACTAAAAAAAGGTTATGAGTGATGGAATAATGGTTGATGACATGGCAGAACTTGATTGGATATTGTGAGTGATGAGCGAGTGATGAGTGGTGATGACCACCCCCACCCCCTAACAATATTCTTCCAAGTTCCATTTAAAGCCTTGTTAACGGGAACTTGCGACCAACACGGCTTGGTGTTATGAAGAGCATCATCAATAACCGAATTCCACACGCTATTCTCTTCATTTTTATAGGGCCATATCCATTCGGATATAAGAGCAATATTAGTGTTCTTGAGTTTGCAAGGCCCAAGACCCCATAGCAATAGGCGAATCGATAATTCCTAAAACCTAGTGTGTTTATCACACAATGCCAATTGCATAACTTTTTATCGTTGAACCATTTGGATATCTTTATCTATGAAACCGCTATCAAAGCAACTTAACAACTAAATTAGTTTGGTCATGGTTGCAAACAGTGGCGAAGTTTGAGATTTCCGACCGGGGAGGGGGGGGGTCAAAAACGTATATACCCAAAAATTTCTATAGAACCAGGGGGTCGAAAACGTATATACCCAAAAAATTTATATACGAAAACCACATATATTACACGACTGAGCGAAAAAGTTAGGGGGTTCGGGCGCCCCCCAGCCCCTTAATAGCTTCGCCCCTAGTTGCAAATACTTTTTACACTTTATAGACAAAAACTAAGGTTTTCCGCAACTCTGCGAGAATAAGTAGATAAAAATGGACCATTTTATTTTGATGCTCACAAAAAAATAGAATGAATGAAAATTGAACAAACTAGTAATTTGATGGTTCGTTCGTATATAAAAGCTAACGTTAAAAGCGGCAGATGGTTAATTATGCATCATGTGGTGACATTGGTAGCCGAAAGACAAGGGTGTACATGCACCAATCGGTCTTTATCCCAATTGCTAAGTGTTCCAAGGCTTGATGCAAAACTACAATTGAGTCGGGGTCTCACTGGAAGCAACCTCTTTCTTTTACAGGGTAGAGGTAAGTTTGTCTACATCTTAACATCCTCAGACCTTACCTTAGCTTTACTGTTGGTGTGATTTATGGAGTATGGCGACGACGACATGTATTGGTCATGTGTGGGTGTTAAACGACACAAAATAATTTTTTTTTACATATTAGTTTGATAATTTTTTGAGTAAACTGCCATTTTGGTCCCTGTGGTTTGGCCAGTTTTGCCACTTTAGTCCAAATCTCAAACTTATTACATCCAGGGCCCTGTGGTTTGCATTTTGTTGCCATTTTAGTCCAAATCTCAAATTTGACCAGATTCTCCTACTTAAACCCTTCTATTTTGTCTTTATTATCAGGGGCATTTTGGGCATTTTGTATTATTATAACTCAATTATGTATATAAAATACCCTAAAACAATTATATATATATAACTCTATTATATACCTACACATACACAGAACTCTCTCTCTCTCTCATCTTTCTCACTCTGCTCTCTCTCTCTCTCTCTGAACTACCAATACCACCGTCGCCTCCAACACCACCATCGCCACCCAACCCAAAATCATCATCCTCATCATCTCTCTACCCCCAAATCAAATTCCTTAAACACATCAAAAACCAAACCAGAAACCTTAAACAGAAGCTTGATGGAAAGTGGAAACCCTAACGGTGAGCAGAGGCAAAATCAAGAACACCAGACAAAAATGGTGAACAAAAGAATCAAGAAAACCCTTAAACCCTCCTTCTCACAAGCTTCCACCGCCTATAGCACCACCACCGCCGCCACATCACCACCGCCGTCCAGATTTGTTGTCGGAAACGATGTTGGTCATCTGCATATGAGAGAGAGAGATGGGGGGTTGGGGCTGGTGGATGAGTGATCGGCGGTGGTTGGGGCCGGTGTTGGGGGTTTGTTAGAGAGAGGGGGTAGAGAGAGAGAAGAGTGATCGGCGGTGATTGTTTTGGCCGGTGGTCAGGCGGTGGTCAGGTTGAATCTTTTTATGTTTTTTGAGTTCTTTTTGGTCTCTTGATTCATTGATTTGTATCTATACGTTAGTTGGGTGTGTGGGTTAATTTGGGGAAATTGAATTTAGGATTTGTTGATATGGGGTCAGTGGGTGCAGAGGGTATTGCCAATTTGATGTCTGCAAGAAAGTTGTTGAAGGGTAATTTGGAGAAAAGTAAAGGGTTAGGGTGATGTCTGCAGTAAAGTCGTTGTCGGATTTAAAGGGTTTGTAAGATTTTTTGTTAATCAACGGTTACCGAGTGGTTGGATGATATCGTTGAGTATTTGCAGGATAATAATGTGGCTGATACAGGATGCAGGTGGTGGTGATGATGGTGGCAGGATAATAATGTGGCTACCGTTTTCCGATGCAGGTGGTGGTGATGACGGTGGTTGTGGTGGTGTTCGACAGAGAGAAGAGAGAGATGGGTGTTTGGAGAGAGAAAGAGAAGAGAGAGATGGTGGTGTGGTGGATGATCGATTTGGGGATGATGATGATCGATTTATGTGGTGGTGCTCAGTTAACTGGATTTAGAGAGAGAAGAGAGAGAGAGAAGAGAGAGTTAACTGGATTTAGAGAGAGAAGAGAGAGAGAGAAGAGAGAGAGAAGGTCTCATGTATTTGGGGATGATGATGATCGATGTGTATGTATGTGTGTATATTAATTAGAGATAAATGATTTAAGTATAATAAATTAAGATGGACCAAAATGCCCCTGCACTAAAGGACAAAATAACTTGCTTTCAACAGTCAAATAAGAGGGATTTTGGATTTTGGACTAAAATGGCAACAAAATGCAAACCATAGGGCCCTGGATGTAATAAGTTTGAGATTTGGACTAAAGTGGCAAAACTGGCCAAACCACAGGGACCAAAATGGCAGTTTACTCTAATTTTTTTTACGTATATACCTTGTGCATGTATGCAAGAAGCATTAATCTTAAAAATATGAAATACTGACTAAAATTAAACAATTTTAATTTGTTAGTTTTTCTGTTCTCAATAACTTGATGTTATGAAATGATATCACGAAGATACGTAGCAAACTTATTAGATACAAAAATTATATATTATAGAGATCGAGCAAAAAAATTTAATGTAATTTCTTGTATTCCACTAAAGAAGCTCTTCATTGAATCCAGTGGCGTATCCAGGAATTTTTCCTGGGGGGTTCCTTTTCGTATATTCTCACTAATTTTTTCGAAATCGATCAAGTTTCCACTAACTTTTTCCATTTTTTTCCAAACCGAGGGGGTTCCTGGGAACCCAGGAACCCCCCCTGGATCCGCCACTGATTGAATCCAATCACAAACCCGATATACCGACGTGACTAGCTTGTTTAACTGTAAATTAAGAGGAGTTTTTTCCTAGAAAGGTTTTGAAGAAAAACTATTTACCATTTTGATGTTTCCTACAAATTATTTACCAAAATAGTGTTTTCATTACTTTTTATTAACTTATTCATTGTCACATTTATTTATTGAATTGCCGTTCCAAAAAAAAAATTATTTATTGGATTAATAAATTAAGAAAAAGACACATTCTCTCACACGCGAAAGCTTGTGAGGATAATCAGCATGGCTTTGTCCCCCTGGCGTTTGACACGTTCGGCTCCTTGGCGCCGGAGGCAGTTCGGTTTTTGTCTAGAGTTCAGCGTGTGGTCCATAGCAACTTTTCGACCCCTCAGGGGCGGGGCTTTGTTTTTAGTAGATTAGGGTTTTCTATTCAGAAAGGGATGGCGGCGCTGTTTGTTGCTCGTCTACCTGCTATCCTTATGTAATTTGCCCTGATGATTGGAATGAAATAAAAATGCTAATTTAAAAAAAATTAATTTTATTCAGTTAATCATATATTTTTATATTAATTTTTCCATCAACGCATTACAATGCTTTTAATCTTTGTTTTATTTTCCTAGAAACTCATTATATTTTATTTTCTTTTTTTTTATCAACTAAACTCATTATATTTCATTTTCTTTTTTTGATCAACTGAGTGATTTTTATCTTTATATTATTATCTTAGCAACTCATTATGTTTCAACCTTTTTTGATCAACTAATGTTAAATACATAAAATATAAATCATCTCAAATAAATTTGAAAAATGAAATACGAAGCATAATTAAGATAATCGAACATTACAAATGTCAAATACAAACAAAAATAAAAATGTCAAATAAAGACTATTGATCTCAATACCAAAAAATTAAAAGAAAACATGTAAAAAAATCAACTCGCTCGGTGACCCCGACACAATAAGCTAAAGCTTTTAGTTGTGACTTGTGAAACTTATCATTAAAGTTGTTGACAAAATACCTTAAGCAATACCTAGAAGAATGAATAATAATCATTAAGCGGGTTGATTTTTTTGATATGTTTGCTTTTAATTTGTTTGACATTGAGATCAATAGTGACTCGACTTTATTTGACATATCTATTTTCTTTTGTATTTGACATTTTTAATGTTCGATTATCTTTGTTATGATTCGTGTTTTATTCTTCAAATTTATTTGAAGTGATTTATATTTTCTGTATTTGACATCAGTTAAAATATAATGAGTTGCTAAGAAAATAAAATAAAAATAAAGAGCACTCAGTTGATTAAAAAAATAAAATATAATGGTTTAGCCTTAAGAAAAAAGAAAACGAAATCTAATGAGTTTGTAAGAAAAAAAATAAAAAATAAAAAAGTACATGCGTTGATGGAAAAAATATAAATAAATAAATATATGATTAATGGAATAAAAATAAAAAAATTTGAAGTGAGAATGTGCATTTTATTAAATTCATTAATCTAATAAATAAATAAGACAATGAAAAAGTAACGAAAACACTATTTTAGTAAATAGTTTGTAGTGAACATCAAAATGGTAAATAATTTTCCCCTAACACTACTTTTCTTTTGGGAAAAAAACACAAATTAAGAGTAGCATGCAGCGTGTTTAAAACTAGATTCATATTTCAAATTATATTTTTAATTAAATTATTGAAAAAAAAATCATGTGATGTAAGTATTACGTCCAAACAGAACACACCCAAACAAGACATGCATACTTTCTCACTACAAAAGACATGCATGCCTTGCAAACCCTAACTATACGTACATATAATCTTATAGTATTAACATAATAACATCCATATTCATATATAGTTTATAGATCAACTTCATCAATACATACACGTACACATCCATTATTCAAAAATATTTTACATGCATGATGCTTGCTGAGCAGCATAAACACTACGGTCACATATACACATTATGTATATAATATATATTTATACAAAGGGAGTGTATTATCTTTAAAACTTATAGGTGCATCACCAGGTAAGTATACTCCCTAGGATATATCACTAGTTTCTTTGCTAATTTCATTGATACCGCGATTTAGCCGATCTCTAAACCATGCTAGCTAGTTCGGTATGAGTTTAAACGGAGGCTTGACAAACGTCGGTGCAGGATCCGATCGTCCATAATCTTTTGTATTAACCCTTAGCAGCCTCTCGTGAATAATATCATCCCTCCCCAAAATTTGATCTTCTTCATATAAAGATTCCTATATATACATACATGCACATATGTTTTTTATATGATATGATGCAAAACACATGAAATATAGCAAAGTATGTTAAAAGAAAAAGAAGATGAACTAAATTAACCTGATTTTGATCAGTTGCACCAAGTTTCACCATTGGAATGGACGAACCGCAACGGGCTGTTTCACATGAACATGATCAAGTATGATTCATATAGACAACTCAAAAGGGTTTACACATGAACATGAAAAAATAAGAAATTGATGAATATATTATGGATTGAACCTGCAAATGATGATGAAACAAGTGAGGCTACAATGAGAAGAGTTAGGAGATAAATCTTGTAAGACATGTTTCTTTTCATTCTCATGATTGCTTCTCTTTGTTGAGAGCTTTTTGGCTTAAAGGATTTCAAGAAATGATGCAAACATTGTATTTCTATACAAGAGTGGGGTGGGGGATTATTAATTTATTATAAAGTTAATTAATTAATAATAACAATAGTGGTGTTGGGGATAAGACCTAATTAAGAAATGATAGTTTAATATAAAGAGTTGTATCATAATTCAATGCTTTTTCCTGTGCTTAACTTTTAGATTAAATTTAAAACCTAAAAGGTGAGAGGAAACCACTTTGCTGTTGTTGGGGCACTAATTGTCTATAGGACTAGTGGAAATTAATTTTTTTTTTTTAAAAGAAGTGGAAATTTAAATATCTAGAAGATTAGTTTAATGTCTTAATGGGTAATGGACCCCTAATACAAAGTTTTAGCCAATAATATCATGTCCTTTTTTATCTTTTTATCGGGTAAAGAGGTGAGACTTGAACCTAAAAATGCGTGGACTTGAAGGCTAAAGTAGCCACATATGTTGTTTGGTAAGAGTTTCTTTCATGATTTATTTATTTATTTGGTTGATTGATCTCACTCCATTGGATCTCTAAACGACGGTTATAAATTGAGGTGCTTTGTATTTTTTTTTTTCTTTATAAAATAGTTAGATTGACAAATCATACGAAATCGATCTATTGTTTAGGAACGATGAGTATAGGATAACACATTCGTTTTGGTCATCTTAGAGATGAAAAAAAGAGATATATTTATTTGGATCAATGTATGAAACAAAGCCTAAACCTCACTTGAAACTAGACCCTTTTTCGTAAATGTCACTTGATGGCCATTGTAGCAATAGTCACTTATTTAGTACGTAATGAGGTGGTGGTGGAGTGGTAAGGGAGATATTTGGTGTTCTAAGGGAACCAAGTTCGATTCCTGCCCTTCGCATTATTTTCTGCGGTACCTGGTGATGATAGGAGACTAGGCAAATAGGTGGAGATCGATAGCTCGATCCTTGAACTGAGAGGGTTTTACCTCACCGCACTGTCGTGCCTTCGGGCGGGTGTTCACGGGCTTCGGCCCTAGGTGAGGGTTTTCCCCGGATCGAAGGCGAGTGTATCTCGATGTGATGAATTTCGCCAGTAGCCCATTTGGAAGACTCGTTGGCATTTTTAAAAAAAGTACGTACTTTTTAGTGTCGCGTGATGCACAATTACTATTAGTGCACACTTGCTACTTATAGTAGTTACCACTAATGATGAACACTACTTATGCACACTTACAATTGTTTTTGCTTGCACAATTTCCACTAATGGACCAATGAACACTACTTACGTACACTTACAATTGTTATTTGCTTGCACAATTTCCACTAATGGACCAACTTGCTAACGATCACAATATTACCACTGATGTCATTAGTGATGGCTAGTTACAACTAAAGAATTGGTAAAGAATTTGATTGATAGTTTAGCAGACAGTAGCGAAACTTGAGATTTCGGACCAGGGGTCGAAAACGTATATACCTAAAGAAATTATAAGTTCACTTATCATTTAATTTGAATTTTCTCTAATAACTTGTGTTTGTTAACTTAAAAAAACCTAAATACGCATTTGTGTTTAGTTTTTTTTAGCATTCTGATATGAATTTTATTGAAAATGGAATTGTATTGAATATACAGTATTTTTGTATTAAAAACTATACCAAATATCAGTGAGTACCGTGCTGTTATCATATCGAACTGAATGAAATTGACCGAACAACATCGGTACTTGTATTCATTTTTATAGTTTACAATTTCATATTTATAGTTTACGGTTTTGATAATATTTCAGCTATCATTGAATTTGATTTTTCTCTAATTCGATTTTTCTCTAATAACTTGTATTCATAACTTTTTTGAAAAAAAAAAAAAATAAGTATACAATTATGTTTAAAAAAGGTTTTTGTCAACATTCCAATATAACTTTTATTGAAACGAGGTTGTATTCAAAATAAAATATTTTTTACGGAATCAATATCGCCCAAACAACGTTGGTACCGACGTTGGTTTTTATTATTTTTAGTTTCTATATGAATCGATTTTGGTATGTTCTGGTATTTTTGCACTACCGGTACGGAACCGATATTGTACCATCATAATCGGTACAATGTTCGGTTTGTGTTTTTACTCATTTTCAGTTTCGTTATTCTTGGTAACAGTGCTGAAATTTTTTTTCTTAATATTCGGATATTATTTTTATTGAAAACGGCGTTGTGTTAATAATAAAGTATTTTTTAGTATTGTAAACCATATATAGTATGAATACCGTATGTACAACATAATGAACCAACAAATACCGATCAACAAATTTGGTATCGATACATGCATTCATTCTTATGTTTTTTTGATCGATGTAAAACATGTGTCGAGATAAGTTTAGGCATATCACAACTTTATTTTTTTTAAATGAGACAACTTTTATGTAATTAAACATAACTAGATGGAAGCACCCCCGCGTTGCGGCGGGGTACAACCGTACCAACAACATTAATAACACACCATCGCCAACGCCAAGCAACGCTGAAAAAGAAGACATAAAGACGTTAGACCACGCACGTTCGTAACAACGCGTAGAAAATGACGCATTAATAAAAGTTGTTACACCATAATCATGCACGTACCTTAAGTATAAGAGAAGTTACAACCATTTTGAGAAAAGTAAGAAACATTTTGTAGTGCATTTTGTTACTACATATATAATGATATACTAAGCTCCCACGTTGCAGTGGGGAACATAAAACCGTGCCAAGTTGCTCCAATGTTATACTACCGCCAACGACCATCAACGCAGAAAAAACTCGTAAAAGAAAATAAATGAAAAAAGTAACTTTGGGCGAAACATAGACGTAAAATCATTAAACCACACACATCGATTGCGGCGTGTTAATACGAAGAAATTAGACCTAAACGTAAAACATAGAAAAGAATAACTAAGTCGATATATGACTTGCGAGTTGCGACGAACCTATCATATGAGAAAAATAGACGTAAAAACATTGAACCACATACGCACCTTACGTCGTGAATGGACACGGATAAAATTTAAATAAAATAAACTAATGTGTATTAAAAAAATAAATACATGATTTAAATAAGTAAGAATACTAAAACAAAGAAATCATAAAATAAATAATAATAAAAGTAAAGATAATAATAAAATACAATGTCATATGGACCTACAACCAAACATTTTTGAAAAACTTATAAAACATAAGGTACAATACATATATGCAACCCTAAAACAATAAGTGCAACCAACCATTGCAAAAAAACACAATGTAAGCACAAAGTACAAACAATGATTCATAACATTGTTTTAAATTAATACTATATAAATAACAATATAAATAACTTTTTTTTAGAGTAAACTGCTATTTTGGTCCCTGTGGTTTGGGCATTTTTGCCATTTTAGTCCAAATCTCAAACTTTTTAAATCTGGGTCCCTGTGGTTTCATTTTTATTGCCATTTTAGTCCAAAATTCAAAATCCCCCTTTTTTTACTGTTCCAAAAAGTTTGAGATTTGGACTAAAATAGCAATAAAAGTGAAACCACAGGGACCAAAATGACAGTTTACTCTTAATTTTGGACTAAAATGACAATAAAAGTGAAACCACAGGGACCCAGATTTAAAAAGTTTGAGATTTGGACTAAAATGGCAAAAGTGCCTAAACCACAGAGACCAAAATGGCAGTTTACTCTTTTTTTTATTTTGTAGTACATAATATATATTTTTTTCTTCTTCTACATCTCTTGCGAAATGTGTATAGTTTACATTGATTGTGAAACAAATGAGAGGTTTTTGTTATTTTGTTTTGAGTAAACTGCCATTTTGGTCCCTGTGGTTTGGTCACTTTTGCCACTTTAGTCCAAAACTCAGACTTTTTGCATCTGGGTCCCTATGGTTTCAGTTTTATTGCCATTTTGGTCCAAAAATGAAATTAGGTCATATTTGTCTTATAAAATCCTGCTATTTTGTCCTTTTTCGCATGGGCAAAATGATCATTTTTTTTTATAAATAAATACCATATTTTATAAGACAAATATGACCTGATTTGCCCCTGAGAAAAATGACAAAATTGCAAGATTTTATAAGAAAAATATGACCAGATTTCATTTTTGGACCAAAATGGCAATAAAACTGAAACCACAGGGACCCAGATGCAAAAAGTTTGAGTTTTGGACTAAAGTGGCAAAAGTGACCAAACCCCAGGGACAAAAATGGCAGTTTACTCTTTTGTTTTTTTAATCAATTTATGGCTGAGAATCTCCATGCCCTTCAATATATCTTTTGGTACTAATTTTGTTAGTTTTCACATTGCATTCCTTGTAATCATTCCAACCATAAAATAAAAAACTATCTAAAAACACTACTTTATTTTACTCCTTATCTTTATACCTTATTTATATATTTTTATAACTAAAGTGAATTCTTATATTTAAGAAACTATGACTTTAGACCAAATATATTGATTGGGTATGTAAGCAAGATTATATCTAAAGTTTTAGCTCCGAAATAATAACTGACACAATAATCTTGCTAAAACTTCAGATATATATCTTGCTTAAACGCCCAATCAAAATATAATTAGTCTAAAGTCATTTAGACTAGTTGTATTGTTGCATTTAAGGATTAGGGTGAGAAAAGACGATGAGCAACCGGGATGAATGGAACCGGAAACATAGAAATAGTCAAGAATGTTGAAGAAATCCTCCCCCAAAATGTTCCAAAAGTGTTTGAAAAATTTAAAGTCGTCCGTTTTTGTGCTCGATCGCTCTCACAATCCCAAACCGCATTTTCCCCTCAAGTTTTGTAAAGGGTAGAGTAAGAAAATTACCTTCCTCAACCGAGAGCATTTTAAGGTGATGACAACAAAATGCCGGCATGTGCTTAAACGTTTCTTTGAATCTTTAGGTGAAAAAGGAGTGCACCTCTTCTTTGATTTAGATTGTCACTCATTTTTAGGAGAGAAAATGGAACTTTTCATGTATGCAATTACAAAGCTTATTTATTTTTTTAAAGAAAAACTAACATACGTTTAAATACTTTTACGCCTATACCATGTTATTTATTGATGCAATAGGGTCTGTGGTTTTGAAGTGGAGGCATGCAAACTTTTCAACATATTCACGATATTATCACATAGGTCAAAAGCGAAAGTGCACTAATTTTAATGTTATTTTAATAATTTCGTGAAAATAACGTTAAAAGAGAGGGATAATTAATCATGCATCATATGGTGGCGTTGATAGCCGAAAGACACGGGAGAACATGCACTAATCGGCCTTTGTCTTAATTGTTGAGTGTTATGTGCCTTATGTCCAAGTCTTGATGCAAAACTACTATCGAGCCGGGGGTCTCACTGGAAGCGGTCTCTCTATTCATATGGGTAGATGTAAGACTATTTACATCTTACCCTCATTAAAATCTACCTTAACTTTGCTATTTGTGAGATTTACTGAGTATGATGATGATGTTTTTTCTTGTAGAACTCGCTTAAACGAAGTTTAACTTAGCTAACACAAACTTTATGATTAAACCATCTTGAATGATAAGTAAAGAATTAGCATTATGAATTACTTTAGTTAATTAAATATAGGTTCTATAAGGGAATGTAGTGCAATATTACTGACTCAAAAACCTCAAAAGGCAACTAGTGACCACTTTAGAAACATTAGGGTTTTTGTTTTGTTCTTTAGTTGATCAGCTAGGGTTCCAAAAAGATTTAAATATAATTTGTGGGATTTTCAAGGGTTTAAACTTTGGATGGTTAGTCATTAGTGCTTTCAATTATACATATGGACAAAGACTTGGCACCAAATACCACTTGACAGGACACTGATGGAGAATAAAGATACCACCCTCTTCATTATTATTTTTCTCATCTTTTCTTTTTCTATTAAAGCAGTCTTGGTTGGACAGCTCCACACCTCCCAAATAAAGAACTTGATTAATACATTTTTATAAATAAAAATATGAATATAAATAAATATACATTTATATATATATATATATATATATATATATATATATATATATAGGGGAAGGTTAAAATGAGAACCACCTCGAGTTGTAAGAACCAGCGAGAACCACCCACGCGGGGGGCCGTTGACCACGAAATTTTTTTTACATCTAGATCCGTATATTTTAACACGGGGGGTAAATTTTGGGTTCAAACGGCGCGCCCGAGGGGGTAGTTTTTTACGCCCAAAGTTTGGGTTTTTTTAATTATTTTAATTTTTCTTTTTTTTTTACCAAACTTTGGGCGTAAAAAACTACCCCCTCGGGCGCGCCGTTTGAACCCAAAATTTACCCCCCGTGTTAAAATATACGGATCTAGGTGTAAAAAAAATTTCGTGGTCAACGGCCCCCCGCGGGGGTGGTTCTCGCTGGTTCTTACAACTCGAGGTGGTTCTCATTTTAACTTATTCCATATATATATATATATATATATATATATATATATATATATATGTTTGTGTGCGTGCGTGCGCATCCCCCCACTTGTGGCCTAGTGGTAGGAGACTTGGGTCTTCCAATGGAGACTCAAGTTCAATTCTCACTTATGTCATATTAGGGTGGATATTGGGCAGTGATGGTGGCAAACCCACCGAGGGGGGTTCGATCCTAAGCCCCACCCCGGTTTTCATCCGGCTGTTACTTCAGCGAGGCATCTCGTGTGGAGGCAGAACGATTTCCGAGGGAACGCCGTAACTAATGGAATTAACAAGAAAGATGAGAAGATTATTTTCTGATACATTCTCAATCAAAGGTACAAAATAAATAGGAATGCCAAAACAAACATTCCGTAAATACGACCTCTAAATATGGAGAGGATAACAATCAATAATAATAAACGAAAATAAAAGATGCTATCCAATATTCCCCCTCAAGATGAAGCATGCAAATTTGCAATGCCAATCTTGCCAAGAAGAAAAAGGAGCTGTTGAGTTGTGAGTCCCTTCGTGAGCAAGTCTGCTACTTGCATTGTGCTGCTGATCTTCATGGGAATGATCTCTTTGGATTCAACTCGTTCTCGCACAAAATAGCAGTCCATCTCAACATGCTTAGTTCTTTCGTGGAATACCGGATTGTTGGCGATGTCACGGGCTGCTTGATTATCACAAAACAAAGGCGTGGGTGATGAAATGTGAACTTGGAGCTCACTAAGTAACCAACGAACCCAAATGACTTCACTGACTGTGGAAGCCATAGCTCTATATTCGGCTTCGGCTGAAGAGCGCGAGACAACGGATTGTTTCTTAGTTTTCCAAGAGATGGGAGTCCCACCTAGCAATAGGAAGTATCCAGTACGCGACCGTCTTGTATACGGACAACCCAACCAATCTGAGTCACAATAAGCGGTCAAAACAGGATCTCTTGTACGGGAAAGGAGAATACCTTGACCTGGTGTAGCCTTTAAATATCTTAGGACACGATTTGCTGCGTCTAGATGGTTGCTTCTCGGGTCAGCTACAAACTGGCTCAAGACATTGACAGAGTAAGTGATATCTGGTCATGTGGCTTGAAGGTATAGAAGTCGACCAACTAAGCGTCGGTATTGGTTCGCATCAACACTTGGTTCATTTTCACCCTTGTCGAGTTTCAAGTCGTGCTCAATCGGAAAGGAACTCGGTTTGCAACCCAATTTTCCACAATCCTTTAAAATGTCCAATGTATACTTGCGTTGGCTAAGGACGAGGCCATCTCTTGTCTTGGCTACCTCTATGCCTAGAAAGTATTTCAAAGGACCGATGTAATAACCATAATTTTAAAATCATTATTCTAGAAATAAAGGAATAATAAACAAATAATTTAACGACCCTCATTAAAATACCTAATTATTTTATTAAATTAACCCACTAGAAAACCCTAATTAAGACACCCAAGTAATTTCGTACAAACCCTAAAATTTTCAGAATTTTCAGAATCAGGATTAGGGCCCCTAAAACTCAGGGGGGGGGGGGGTATTCCCTACTTAACGATTATCTTAATAACTTGCGGACGAAGTTGAATTTAATGATTTCGTCGACTCAGCTAGCCTAGTCCCACACGTGGCAACCCTATACATAAAATAAGTTCTCTCGCGGGCCGCCTAAGGTTAGCTTAAAACTCACGCGGGCCGCCTAAGGGTCAAAATTTCAGTATAAATAGAGGATGTTGGGACTTGATTCTGGGCACAAAAACGACGATCAAACTCCAAAATTACGCTGAGTTATCGTCCGATTACTACCAAAAACACTAATTAAGTATAGCGGGGTGCTGCAGAACAGGGTTGTTGGTGCACTTGTGTCTGTACTTTGTCTGTATTTCGTCTTGATTCAAAACGATGTCTTTGTTAGTCCTGTAAGTTTGACCAAGTCAACCATCCTCCTGGTTTGACTTGGCCAAACAGTCAACAAAATGGTTGTAATATGGCTGTGTCGAAGGATGTGTCATCGAAGGATTGTTTAGATCCTTCGATGAGCTCGAAAGATAAGCCTTCGATGGATGGACCTCGAAAGATCTCATCCTTCGAGGTACATGTGCATCCTTCGAGCTGTTTCTGGTCGATAGATGATCCTTCGATCATTCTATCTGATCCTTCGACCAGACGTGCTGTGTTGGGTATATATACCCATGTAGTGTGTTCACTTCATTTCAAACACTAAACAGACAAGTTAGAGAGATAGAGAAGTGAGAGCATTCTGTTCAGAACACACACACTCAGAGAGTTTGCAAAACTGATTTGTAAACATTGCATTGTAACCGAACCTTTCATACGTATTAATACAAGTGGTGTTAATCGGTGAAGTCTTGTGTGTTGTGTTTGTGCTTGTTCTATCTCGGTTTGCATGCTAGCTTGGATTCCGCACTTGCTAGTGTGTTAGACATAACAAGGAATAGGTTAAACCTCAACCTCCGAGGGACCTACAAGGGTAATAACTCGATCGCTATTACGATTCATTGTCCGATCGATCAATATATCCAATGGATGTTTAAGTGCTGCCCACATTAGGGTTATACTTTGTCGTTCGTCATTAATTTGACGGATCATCGTTAATTCGATGGATAAAGTATTGTACTTTGTCGTTCGTCATTAATTTGACGGATCATCGTTAATTCGATGGATGAAGTATCACACTTTGTCGTTCGTTGTGAGAATTTGATCTCGTGAGTTATCGTAAAGGCTGTATTAAGTTACTAACCTAGTTTGTGTGCATGTTATTTAAATTAGGTTAAAAGACTAATCAGTAGTCTAAACTCTGTCCGTATAAATCTGAAATATTATCACAAGGTAGCATAACTTTGGAATTTGTTAAGGTACGGATCCTTACCCCACTCCTTATTTCTTCATATTCAACTTGTTATAAACCACTAAATTACTATATATTTTAAAACTCCTCACGTCTTTGAGTATCGATTCATTTGACAGTCCGTTCGAATTCTATTCTAATCATTTGATTTAAGCTTTCATGTCATGCGATAGTATTATGTTAGTTGTACTCATTATTGCATGTTCCAATATATGTTCCGTTTTGTTATGAAAATAAGTTTTATAAGTTATGTGAATAAGACCATTTGTACTCTGTTACCCTGAGTATCGCTTCTCGTGGAGTGTCCCACGAGCATGTTGTTGCGGCATCAACAGCATGTGCTCCATCTGTGACGGAGAGATTAGTTCACGGCGTCCCTAGGTACAAGTGTGGTACAAAGCTACTAGGAGGCGTATGGATCGATCCTAGAATTTAAGTTAATGAGATGGATAACAGGTATGCCAACTGGCCATCTCGTGTGATAAGTATGCAGGAGTAGCTACCTGTGTATTGTCACGTTTTCAGTTTGCTCATGGGTACATCCGTAAGATATAATTATGAAATTTTGTTCTTGCATCGTATCAGTTTCGAAATGAATTTCCTCCGAATAGCATTGCATATAAAGCGTTATTTGTTCTTTGAGCCTATAATTCCGTACTGAGCATTTGGCTCATTCCGTATAAATTTTGTATTTACAGGTTAGCAGGTTACTTTGGGCAGGGAAAAGAGAGAAGAATAAAGCCTAGGATTAAATCTGAAGATGTTAGTTAATCAAGTCGAATGTCGCCACTTGTATATTAACCTTAAGTTAAATTGTCGTATGATTGTATCATTGTTAAATAAATAAATGGAATTATGACTTTTGTTTATGATACTGTTATTGTGACACGTCAGCCCATTCCGGGTTGGGGTGTTACAGCTATGGTATCAGAGCAAAGGCTCTTTCCTGTAGAAAACTTGAAGATAGTAATTAGAACCTGTGAGGAATGGGTAGATATCTATGATAGGATTCAACTTGGTCTCTTATTTGGTTTAATTCCTGTATTTATTCGTATAGATGCATCCTCGTCGTCCGCTACGTAGGAGTACTCGTACTAACCCTATACGTAACAACACTTCTTCGAATGAGACTCCAGTTGATCCAGACATAATTAATGCTATCAACCAGGCTGTTGCCGGGTTGCTTCCAAACCTTGTTGCTCAAACAGCTGAGGCCGTTATTCAACAAACTCGCCATCCAGAAAGTAATAACACGAATCCAGTCTCTGGTGAAGAAATTCGTGAGAATACCACGAACCATAATACCTATAATATAGACATATGGATCTCTAAATTCCAAAAACAAAAACCGAATCAAATTACATATCCTCTATGTAATACTTGTGGTAAGAGACATCAGGGCGTATGTCACCAAGGTACATGAGCATGCTTTAGATGTGGCCAAACTGGACATAAGATCAAGGAATGTCCTAAGAAAGATACTAAGAAGAATAACCAACCCAATGTTGGAGGAAGAGTTTTCGCACTTTCTGCAAATGACGCTGCTAATGTCCCAGGTACTGTATCTGGAACTCTTCAGTTTGGTGAACGTAGTATCTATGTGTTGTTCGATACAGGAGCGACTCATTCTTTAGTATTCCACTCGTTTATTAAATACCTTCCAATAAGACCAACTCTCTTAAATCATACTTTAACCATTTCCACTCTCATGGAAAATTCATCCGTAATCACTTACGTATATAAAGATTGTCCGATCCGTATTGAATCTATTGTGTGTAAGGCAGACCTATTTCCAATACATATGTGTGACTTTGATGTTATTCTAGGGATAGATTGGTTGTCTCGACATCGCGTAACTATAGATTGCCGTTCTCGTCGTGTTATTTTCGGTGATCTTCATCATCCTGATATTATATATCAGGGAACTCAAGCTCATAAATCTCTTAAAATTATCTCTGCGCTCAAAGCTCGAAAATTCATATCAAGCGGCTGTGCTGGATTCCTAGCATCGATTAAGGATACTTCCGCTAGTGTTAAGAGTATCGATAGCCATCCTGTTGTCCGTAAATATCCTGATATATTTCCGGATGAACTTCCGGGATTACCACCCGACCGTCAGGTAGAATTCACCATCGACTTGATCCCCGGTGCCGAACCTATTTCTAAAGCTCCATACCGTATGGCCCCGATGGAACTGAAGGAGTTGAAGGAACAATTACAAGAATTGTTAGACCTAGGATTCATAAGACCCAGTGTGTCACCTTGGGGTGCTCCAGTCTTAGTTGTGAAGAAGAAAGACGGTAGTATGCGTTTATGTATTGACTATCGAGAGTTGAACAAGATTACTATTCGTAATCAGTATCCTCTGCCTCGCATTGATGATCTCTTTGATCAACTTCAGGGGGCTCAGTTCTTCTCAAAAATCGACCTGAGGTCCGGGTATCATCAGCTAAAGATCAAGAATGATGATGTTCCCAAGACCGCCTTTCGTAATCGATATGGTCATTACGAATTTTTAGTTATGCCCTTTGGGTTAACTAATGCACCCGTAGTCTTCATGGATTTGATGAATCGCGTATTTCACAAATTCCTAGACAAATTCGTTATTGTTTTTATCGATGACATTCTAGTGTATTCTAAGAGTCGCGAAGAGCATGAAGCACATCTACATGCAGTACTTAGAACCTTGCGGCATGAGAAGTTGTACGCTAAGTTTTTCAAATGTGACTTTTGGCTTAGCCAAGTGGCATTTCTAGGTCATGTCATATCAGCAGAGGGAATTATGGTAGACCCAACAAAGGTTGAAGCTATTACAAAATGACCAAGACCCACTTCTGTTACCAAAATACGAAGTTTCTTGGGTCTTGCTGGCTATTACCGAAGATTTGTTGAAGGATTCTCAGTAATTGCTTTACCACTCACAAAACTCCTAAGGAAAGGGGTGAAGTACTCATGGAATGAGGAACAAGAGAAAAGCTTTGAAGAATTGAAGAAACGACCTCATATCACGGATCAAAGATGCACAAAAGCAAGATGGAGAACTTTGGGCAATTGTGCAAAATCTTGAGGTGGGTAAGCAATCTGAATTTCGTATAGACCATCATGGGGTGATTTGGTGCGGTAAAAGACTTTGTGTACCCGATGACTCCAGCCTTCGTGAGTCATTGTTAGCCGAAGCTCACAGCTCACCATTTTCAATTCACCCAGGATCTACCAAGATGTATAGAGATTTAAGACAGAACTTCTGGTGGAATGGCATGAAGGAAGACGTTGCTCGATACGTAAGTAAATGCCTCACTTGCCAACAAGTGAAAATTGAACACAAACGAGCAAGCGGTCTATTGCAACCATTAGATATTCCCATATGGAAATGGGATGAGATCACAATGGACTTTGTTACCGGTTTGCCTAAGACATTCATGAAGAATGATGTTGTATGGGTTGTTGTCGATAGATTGTCAAAGTCAGCACATTTTCTACCGATTCAGCAAGGATTTTCGGTTAATAAGTTATCCGAAATATTTCTTCAAGAAATTATTCGACTCCATGGCACACCGTGTTCCATTGTTTCAGATAGAGACCCACGTTTCACCTCACGATTTTGGAAAGGTTTTCAGGCAGCTTGGGGTACACGACTGAAGTTTAGTACGGCTTTTCATCCACAAACAGATGGACAGTCAGAACGCACGATCCAAACCTTGGAAGACATGCTCCGAGCATGTGCACTTGAATGGTCTGGAAACTGGGATGAATATCTATGCCTTGTTGAGTTCGCTTACAACAATAGTTGGCAAGCAAGTATTGGCATGGCACCTTTTGAGCTTTTGTACGGTCGGAAATGTCGCGCACCGATATGCTGGGATGAAGTTGGAGAAAAGATTATTGAAGGACCAGAACTAGTTCAGATTACAAATGAAAAAGTCACTATGGCACGAGAAAAACTGAAAGAAGCTCAGAGCAGACAAAAGAGCTATGCAGATCAAGATAGACGACCACTCGAATTTAAAATTTGCGACCACATTTTCTTAAAGGTATCACCTTGGCGTGGTGTTCGTAGATTTGGAATTAAAGGAAAGCTTAGTCCCTGTTTTATCGGTCCGTTTGAAATCCTTGAAAGAATTGGAGAAGTGTCATATCGACTGGCGTTACCGCCTCAACTCTCTCACGTTCATAACGTTTTTCATATATCCTCGTTAAGAGGATATAATTATCATCCACTTCATGTCATTAGTTATCCGTTACTTACAATTCACGAGGATTTGTCCTACGAAGAGGAGCCAGAAGCCATTTTAGATCGACAAGAAAGGGTTTTGCGTAGAAAAGTAATTCTGTTTGTTAAAATCCTCTGGAAAATCACTCTGAACGCGAAGCAACATGGGAATTTGAAGAATCAATTCGTTCTCTATACCCTAATCTATTCTCGCAATAGAATTTTAGTCGAGTAACGGTAAATCTTGCTCTTTGATATATGTTCATTTGTTTCTGTTTACGGTCATTTATGCTTTACCTTATGTGAAAATATATCTTAGTTATAATTAAGTATGTTATGTAGTAGATATCAGTACCAAAAGTCACTCTTGTTATCTGTAAGTCTATGTTGATTTTCTGCACGATTAAATATGTTATTAAGATACGTAGAGAAAGGACTATTAGGATATGTTAATAAGGTAATTAACAATTATAGTCATGACCTTAGTTATGAATTTCAGATACACATGTGTGGTTAGGAGATTCTTGTTATATAAGTTAGTAACTCTGCTATGAAAATTCTGTTACTTATGCGATAGATTATATTCTTATTTGAAAATTTTCGAGGACGAAATTTCTTTTAAGGGGGTAATAGTTGTAATAACCATAATTTTAAAATCATTATTCTAGAAATAAAGGAATAATAAACAAATAATTTAACGACCCTCATTAAAAGACCTAATTATTTTATTAAATTAACCCACTAGAAAACCCTAATTAAGACACCCAAGTAATTTCGTACAAACCCTAAAATTTTCAGAATTTTCAGAATCAGGATTAGGGCCCCTAAAACTCAGGGGGGGGGGGGTATTCCCTACTTAACGATTATCTTAATAACTTGCGGACGAAGTTGAATTTAATGATTTCGTCGACTCAGCTAGCCTAGTCCCACACGTGGCAACCCTATACATAAAATAAGTTCTCTCGCGGGCCGCCTAAGGTTAGCTTAAAACTCACGCGGGCCGCCTAAGGGTCAAAATTTCAGTATAAATAGAGGATGTTGGGACTTGATTCTGGGCACAAAAACGACGATCAAACTCCAAAATTACGCTGAGTTATCGTCCGATTACTACCAAAAACACTAATTAAGTATAGCGGGGTGCTGCAGAACAGGGTAATAACTCGATCGCTATTACGATTCATTGTCCGATCGATCAATATATCCAATGGATGTTTAAGTGCTGCCCACATTAGGGTTATACTTTGTCGTTCGTCATTAATTTGACGGATCATCGTTAATTCGATGGATAAAGTATTGTACTTTGTCGTTCGTCATTAATTTGACGGATCATCGTTAATTCGATGGATGAAGTATCACACTTTGTCGTTCGTTGTGAGAATTTGATCTCGTGAGTTATCGTAAAGGCTGTATTAAGTTACTAACCTAGTTTGTGTGCATGTTATTTAAATTAGGTTAAAAGACTAATCAGTAGTCTAAACTCTGTCCGTATAAATCTGAAATATTATCACAAGGTAGCATAACTTTGGAATTTGTTAAGGTACGGATCCTTACCCCACTCCTTATTTCTTCATATTCAACTTGTTATAAACCACTAAATTACTATATATTTTAAAACTCCTCACGTCTTTGAGTATCGATTCATTTGACAGTCCGTTCGAATTCTATTCTAATCATTTGATTTAAGCTTTCATGTCATGCGATAGTATTATGTTAGTTGTACTCATTATTGCATGTTCCAATATATGTTCCGTTTTGTTATGAAAATAAGTTTTATAAGTTATGTGAATAAGACCATTTGTACTCTGTTACCCTGAGTATCGCTTCTCGTGGAGTGTCCCACGAGCATGTTGTTGCGGCATCAACAGCATGTGCTCCATCTGTGACGGAGAGATTAGTTCACGGCGTCCCTAGGTACAAGTGTGGTACAAAGCTACTAGGAGGCGTATGGATCGATCCTAGAATTTAAGTTAATGAGATGGATAACAGGTATGCCAACTGGCCATCTCGTGTGATAAGTATGCAGGAGTAGCTACCTGTGTATTGTCACGTTTTCAGTTTGCTCATGGGTACATCCGTAAGATATAATTATGAAATTTTGTTCTTGCATCGTATCAGTTTCGAAATGAATTTCCTCCGAATAACATTGCATATAAAGCGTTATTTGTTCTTTGAGCCTATAATTCCGTACTGAGCATTTGGCTCATTCCGTATAAATTTTGTATTTACAGGTCAGCAGGTTACTTTGGGCGGGGAAAAGAGAGAAGAATAAAGCCTAGGATTAAATCTGAAGATGTTAGTTAATCAAGTCGAATGTCGCCACTTGTATATTAACCTTAAGCTTGCTTCAATCCGTATAAGGACTTCCTTAAACGACAAACACGAGTTTCACCATTATTGGAGAAGCCTTGAGGAATTTTCATGTAAACTTCCTCATCTAGATCCCCGTGTAAAAAAGCGTTATTCACATCGAGCTGATGGATAAACCAATCTTTCTTCATGGACACTGCTAACAAGGTTCGAACTGTGACTAGTTTAGCCACTGGCGCAAATGTGTCGTGATAATCTACTCCTTCCATTTGAGTGAATCCCTTTGCAACCAAACGAGCCTTGTACCTTTCAACCTCACCATTAGGCTTAAATTTGATTTTGTACACCCACTTTGAGTCTATCGCCCGCTTATCTTTAGGCAAGTCTTCCAAGGTCCAAGTTCCATTCTTTTCTAGAGCTTTAATCTCCTTTTGCATGATTTCACGCCAGTGAGCATCTTGAGCAGCTTGTTTGAAATTCTTTGGCTCATCATTTTTAGTGATAGCCGTCAAAAATGCTTTATGGTTAGTGGAAAATTTATCATAAGAGACAAAATTAGAGATTGGGTAATGTACCGTGGAGGTAACTTGATTGGAAGTTGAAGCTGGGTGTTTGACCGAAGGGGGAACCTGTACGACGAAGTCTTTAAATCTTGAAGGCTGAGTTCTTGACCGAGTGGGTCTGCCTTCGGTTTGGGCCGCGGCTTCCTCATGTGATTCATTTATTTCAAACTCATTGATATTGGGCTGCTCTTCCTCAATAACGTGATCCATTTCATCAGGATTGTGATTTTCATTTATGCCACTTGGGTCGTTATTGGGCTCGGTGTTATTGCCTTGGTCATGGTCCTCTTGTGGGTCTTGTATTACTGGGCTTTGGCTTTCGGTTTGTGTCACAACAGGCTCATCATAACAGTGGCAATCATGGACTATAGTTGGCTCCTCGATTCCACTGTCATTTTCTCCTTCGACATTTTTGAAAGGAAAATGTTCTTCATGAAAATTCACATCCCTACTAATCACTATATTTCGGGTCTCAAGGTCAAGAATTTTATAACCCTTAATTCTATGGGGGGTATCCAAGAAAGACCCCTGGTTTCCCCCTTTCTTCGAACTTGTCTCCATTTGTGTCAGTATTTTTGAAATAAGCTAGACACCCAAAAACCCTTAGAAAATCATAATCTGGTTTTTCATTCCAAATCAGTTCAAAAGGGGTTTTATTTTTAATAGCCTTAGATGGGAGACGATTAATCACATATGCCGCGGTTAAAATGCATTCTCCCCAAAACCTTTTAGGAAGATTTGCACCAAACCTTAAGGCACGAGCGGTTTCGAGTAAGTGTCTATGCTTTCTTTCTACAACACCGTTTTGTTGGGGAGTGTGGGGACACCTTAAGGCACGAGCGGTTTCGAGTAAGTGTCTATGCTTTCTTTCTACAACACCGTTTTGTTGGGGAGTGTGGGGACATGTGGTTTCTAACAAAATTCTTTTTTCATTATAAAACTCTCGCATGTTGTTTGATGTGAATTCCCCACCATTATCACATCTGACCCGTTTAATTTGTTTCTTAAATTGCACCTCAATCATTTTGTGAAACTTTTTGAGACACTGGCTTGCTTCACTTTTGTATTTAAGGAGAAATGTCCACACCGCTCTACTAAAATCATCAACTATTGTAAGAAAGTAGTTGGCCCTTGTATATGAAGATACTCGATAACCCCCCCAAATATCACAATGAACCAAATCAAAAGGAGCACCAGTTTTAATAAAACTGGAAGGAAAAGGCAATCTAGTATGTTTTGCTCTAGAACATGAATCACAAAAATTACCCAAATCAAAAACAGTAGTTTTGAGAAAATCCATTTTAGTAAGCTTTCCCTTTGAAGCATGTCCAAGTCTTCTATGCCACGTCTCAGCAGTGGTAGCCATGGCCTTTCTTTCTTGAACCATCTTCATTCGGTACACTCCCCCTTCGCATCTACCCACACCAATCAAGTTCCTCCTCTGTAGTCCCTGCATGATACAAAAATCAGGGAAAAAGGTAATAGAACATTGAAGGTCACGGCTAAGGCGACTAACAGAAAGAAGATTGCATTTGAAATCTGGGACATAAAGGATGCCCTTCACTTTTGCTCCGCCCGGAAGAGTATATTCCCCTTTTCCTTCAACCGGAATGGACTCCCCATTAGGAATAATGACGGGAGCCTCGAAGGGGGTGGTCTCCTTGTTTGCAAGGATGTTTGAAAGGTAAGTAATATATTCGGTGCAACCCGAATCAAAAATCCACTCACCTTCATCGTCCTCCTTATGAGCCATATTAGCAACGGGTTTTGTACCCTCGCCTTTACCTGATCCAGAAAACTGCTTTAAGAAAAGTTGGTAATCTTCTTTTGTCAAACCTGGAATAGGACTTGTTTCTGTCTCGACACACCCGGCCTTGGCCTTCACCTTTCTCCTTTCTTCCCGGGCCACCATTCTGGGTACCCGACCAGCTTGAAACAACCCTCTCGCTTATGCCCATCTTTATTACAGAATGTGCAATGTTCGTTGTTTTCTTTCACAGCCCTTGAACCACCATTTTCTTTGTTTTGGCCCGAGGAAAACTCACGCTTTTGTGCAGCCTTGAACGCAGCGGATTCTGGTGGTGCTCTTCCCTCAGCCGAAATAGCTCTCTGCCTATCGTCTTCAGCCACTATGTGGTACGCGTTTCCAAGTGATGGAATCGGTTTTGTGGCTAGGATTTGTGTTTTAATAACTGTGAAATCAGGATCTAAGCCCATCAAAAATTCATAAAGGTGTTCCTTTTCTAGATGTTCGTTTATCTTTTTGCCCACATCACATTCACACTTGTCACAGGTGCAACGTGGGAAAGGATGTATGGACTGGGCTTCGTCCCATACGGACCGTAGCTGGGTAAAGTAGGTTGAGACGGAAGCACCACTTTGTCGAGTGGAAGCGATTTTTTGTTTTAATTCATACGCCCTGGGAGCACTCTCCTTCCCAAAACGTTCGTTCAGATCTGTCCATATCTCTGACGCCGTACCTGCATATTTGACTCTGTTTCATATGTTCTTCTCCATGGCGGCTGTCAACCAACCCTTTATCATAGCATCAACACGCATCCACGGCATGTAGTCCTTCGAAGATTTCTCAGGTTTCTTGATCGTCCCATCGACGAACTCTATTTTGTTTTTGGCAAACAGAAAGTTTGTCATCTCTTGACTCCAATCGGCAAAGTTATTGTCGGTGAGAACTTCATTGACATGAAGTTGTTTGGGGTAGTCTGATAGATGAAGATAATAGGGTGAGTCATACGCGATCCCACCGCCAGAACCTTCTCCATCCTTGTTTTTGTTTTGGTTATCGTTTCCTGTCATCTTTCTGAATCGAGATCAAGAGCTAGGTTTGTGAAACCTGCTCTGATACCATAATGGAATTAACAAGAAAGATCAGAAGATTATTTTCTGATACATTCTCAATCAAAGGTACAAAATAAATAGAAATGCCAAAACAAACATTCCGTAAATACGACCTCTAAATATGGAGAGGATAACAATCAATAATAATAAACGAAAATAAAAGATGTTATCCAATAGTAACCAAGTCTGCGGGCCTGGTTAAGACAACGTAGTCTGGACAGATCTTGGCCAGGATCGCCGTTTAGGCGGTGTGACATTGGGTCACTCAAATTGAAAGTCACCCGTTCAATATATATATGTGTGTGTGTGCGCGCGCGTGCATTCGTGCACACGTGTGTTTAAAGGGTTTTAAGCTTTCTTTTGAGGGTGATAATATGATTTTTAGTTATTATAACTAAATAGTAATCTATAATAATAACACGAGTTAAAAAAAGTAGTGTTTTTAAGACATGATAAGTACGATGTTTGTATTTTTTTTTTTTTTTGTTGTTAATTAAAGGATCAAAAGAAGAGGTATATGTGGCATATTTCAGTTTAGGTTAAAAAATAGTTTAAAGGATTCTATAACTTTACCAATTAATTTTTATTATAAATTATAAAAAGCTAAAAAAAAATATGCAAGAAATATGGTGCACGTCTTTTGGTTCTTTCAATAGAACAAAAGTTAGCATATGATTAAAAACCGAAGAAGACAGAATTATTGTCAGAAACATATTCTTTTTTTTTATGGGTTACTTTCAATATGTACATGGACCATTGGTCACCGGGTTCCCGTCAAAGACGGTTACCAGTCAGCCCAGCTTTCGCAGACGCGATGTTCTATCGGGCCCCGGCTGCCGCTCTGACTGACCTTCGCCCCGAAATCATACTGCCCCCACACGAGAGACTCGCTGGGGTAACAGCTGGATGAAAACCGGGTTGCCCCCAGGACCGCACCATGCCTCGGTAGGAACGATCCATCATTGGGACGTCCTCCCCCCATAACGCTGCAGCCGTGGATCGAACCGGTGACCTCCAAGGAGGAACCGGCCCAACCCCACCACATGGGACCAACTGGGCTAGGGGTTCGGATGTTAAACTGAATCGATTCTGACGGTTTAACAAATAATAATAAAACTTTTGTAAGTTGTTTGTGACAAATAAAAAATTAAGTATTGTATTGTATATTAGAAAACCTAATGGGTATGTTTGGCAAAACTAGCTGGTGGCTGGTGGCTGGTAGCTGGAAGCTGGTAGCTGTAGCTGTAGCTGTAGCTGATAGCTAGTAGCTGTAGCTTTTTAGATATATTTGGTGTTTGGTAGAGTAGCTGGAGCATTTAATAAAATGTATAAAATGACCAAAATAGACATCACTAAAAATTTAGAAAATTGGTGCATTAAAATTTTCCTTATTTTTAGAGGTTAAAATAGTCATTTTTTCCCTAAAAGCTTGTAGCTCCTTCTAAACGCTACTAGTAGTAGCGTTCAACCAAAAGCTTCAAGCTCCTAACCTAAAAGCTTAAAACCCCTTCAACCAAACAAGACTTTTGATAGATTGTATAACTAGATTGTTGCCATAGGTTGCGCGTTACGGCGTTGACGCCTTAGTTGTTTATAGCTGGCGGCACGTTATGTGATGCGTTAACCATATGAAACGCGTATTTTGACGTATCTGATGTAACTCAATGTAACCTATAAGCATTGTGGTTATAAAAGAAACAAAATCTGACGTGAGTTGGTTCGTTTAGTGAGGATTCCACCTAACAAATACACGACCCTTACCTTTGAAAACGTCAAAATATACAGTAACTCGAATTTATACCGCCGAATGAAAACGTGTGACAACCCGAACTTTCAAGGTTAGGCTCGTAATTTTGATTTCTCATTATTCCCCTTTTACGTTCCGTGCTGTTATAAAATTTTAAACGCTATTAGTTATGGTAAACTTGTTAAACGTAAAACGTAGTTGAGTATGGCCGGGTGTGTAGTGGGCTATTCTAAGTGTCAAATGGTTATGTTGGGCCGCACACGTAAATGGGCTGTACACACACACCTTAGTCACCGCATAATCTATTTTGGCCCACTACTAGTGTAAAACCCGAATCACATGTATTGTTTGACTTCCCTCGGCCCATAACACTTGAAGTTCAATCCGATCCCACACACCCCTATATTATTATTACGGCCATGCATGGGTGTGGATAAACAATCCCCTTTCCTTCACTTATTGCAAACCCTAGGCACCTCTTTAGCAAGTGACGGCAATCCTTTTTGATCCGACAAGGTCCCTTTCGAAGTCCTTTTCTCCTCGTGTTAGCTTGTCTCTTGCACATATCTCTTCTCGGTAAGTAACCTATTGATTTCCGATTCATACTTCTTGTCGATTAATCTTGGTGTGGGTCCAAACTTGTTAATTGAGTATAGATGTTGCGTGTTATAAGTTTTTATGCGTAGGGTTGGAATTAAAGATGTGTCCGATTAATGGCAACGTAATGAATGTCGAGATTTGTACGATGATAATAAGTAGTTTGATGAATATGAGATAAAGGTCATTCGTTAATTGGTTATTTGGGGCGATTAGGATTCGAATGAATCCTCGACAATAATATTAAGATGCATGAGGGTGAGCAATTGTTGGATTAGATCATGTTATAATCAACTGTTTGTATGATGTTCTTGTTATCAAAATTGTTAAAAGGTGATTAGGATTCTTGCACATCTTAAATAACGTTCTTGATCATGTTGATGATTAGAGTAATAATTGTTACTAAAGATTAGAGGTGGTATGATTAGGAAAAATAACTGTTGATTTGATCTAGTGAAACATGGGTGGGTGATTGGTGAAACTGATTTGCTTAATTTACGGCAATGTATAACGAATCGCACACTCCTTTAGCGGGCCTTTAGACTGATCCTGTCACACATTTAATTGGGCCTTACATGTTAACCGGGCTGCATGATTATTTAGACGTACATAGATATGATTAGGCCGAGTATTCTGTTGAACCATGTTATTTTACTTGGGTTGCATGTTTGATCAGCGGGCCATTTGTGTTGGGCCGCACCATAAACGCTGGGCCACAAGCCCACCTGGTCGCGCAGTTGAGACCCGGCCACACACTTTATTGGGTCGAGATACGCTAATGGGCTATATGCTAAAACGGACCTGCACACATACACACCCTCTTTTGGGTCGCACCTCATGTTGGGCCGTATGTTAAATCTGGGCCGAGACAACTTATGAACCACACGAATCAGGACTAATCACACACGCTTATGATCATTGAGTTAACTATTCAGCGTATTGTGAAACATGAACTTGTGATGAGAACTTGTTTATGACTTGAATACATGCTATGTGACATTATGGGTTGTTGTACTATACGGTGTCTGGTACGATTTGCATAACGATGAATGTTTACTTGTACGTTACTTGTGTAATGTGTACGAATAGTATGTGATTTATGTGCATACAAAACTGATTGTCTTTGATAAACACGGTAGGGTTTGGTTGACTAACTGGGAACAAGTAACATAACCTACCGAGCAAACCAAAGGTGAGTTCATTACTCCCGAGCATGCGTCCCGGTGGGTGGGACAATCACATGGGTATTCCTGAGAGGAATACATCTTTTTGGGTAAAACTAGGTGTTAGATAATAACTCATTCCTATCACTTTAAGTTCTATCTTATACCGAATTAGTTGCCTGAGAGGTAACGGGGTATTAGTTGATAGCGCTATTAGGCTTGGCAACCTCACACCGTACCTGAGAGGACGGGCGTGAACAAATGACCTTAAATCATGACCAATGCTTAGATAGGGGGCATTGGGGACGGGCAAAACAATCTGGTAACCATCTTGTACGGTACTTGAGTTATTATCAACATTATTATCAATGAACTGAACTAAACACTTGGTAACTAACATTTTTAAAAACTATGAACTCGCCAGCTTTGTCTGATACACTTATTGCATGCTCGCAGGTCGTTAGATTGATTGAATTTGGAACTTGCTGTCTGGAATGGCTGGAGTGGTCATGGGTCGAACTTATTGGATACACATGACGGGATTATTAATTTCACACATTTGCTTTGAAACATTTAAACTATGGTTTACTTATTGCTTCCGCTGAACTTGTTAGATTTTATTAAACTTACTGTTTGGTTTATTTTATTTATAATTGGCAAACTCATTTCAAAGCTTGTTATGAGTTCAACATGATTAGTGGCTAGATCCTGGTACGTCACACGCCTAGCGGGGTTTTCCGTATGTGGTATTTTGGGGTGTGACAGTTTAGTATCAGAGTCAGGTTCGGACCGGTGGGGCCAGGTCCTGCGAGGACGCTGAACCCCTTAAGGGGGGTGGATTGTGACATCTCACATCGGTTGTGAAGGGGAACAAAGGCTTCCTTATAAGGAGCTGGATACCTTCACTATCATGACGCGTTTTGAAAACCGTGAGGGGCGGACGCTGGGGGCGTGCTGGCCGCCAAAGCGGACAATATCATGGTGCGGTTACGCTGGGCTGTTAGAAAACGTATTATGTTTAACCCGACTCATTTCCGAACACAGTTTATGTCAAAACGTAGACCAACCGAAAATGTACGTAGAAATAAGCGTGAAAACGTATTATATTTGACCAGACTCATTTCCCAAAAAAAAATTATGTTGAAACGAACATGAATTTATACAGATATGTACATTGAAATAAGCACGCGAGAAAATATTGTCTTTTTGTTTACGTCAAAATGTAGATGAACTGTAAAACGTACATAAAAATAAGCATGAAAAGACCTTGTATTTGACCGACTCGTTTCTGAAAAAAATTACGCCGAAAAGTGAATTTATACCGACATGTACATAAAAACAACCACGTGAGAAAGTACTTATTTCTTTTTAAGGTAAAGAATGAAAATATTAGGGGTAAGTTTGAAAAGTTAGAAGTCGAAATGCGAATTTATACCGACACATATATAAAAATAACCACGTGAGAAAGTAGTTTTAGTTTTTTTTTAAGCTAAAGAATGAAAATACTGAGGGTAAATTTGAAAAGTTAGTAGTCGTACTAACACGTACATAAAAATAAAAATACCAGGTGAGAAAGTAGTTTTTTTCCTTTTAAAGCTAAAGAATGTAAATAGGGGGCGGGGTAAATTAGAAAAGTTTAGACTCAATGGGTGAAGGTGCCGTTTAACAAAGTTTTTAAAAGTATATGGAGATGCAAATGTCAATTATTAAAGTTTGGGGGGTTGTTTATCATTTATAAAAGATTTAGGGTTGTTTGTGTCTTTGCAAATAAGATAGTACAAAATATAATATAGGCATCATAAAACTTATGAAAATTCAAGATTATTTAAATAAGACAACCAAAGTAAGAGAGTCGTCTATGAAGATTTAAGTTTCTTGGTCAAGCCGAAATAAAAATGCTCTTTAGCCTAATGAATTATATAAATTATTTTTTTCTAAAATGAAGATTAACATTACATCAATAAACATAGCAAAATATGGTATTAGAATAACATAATTATATAACGTAATAGCTAACCGATGATTCGTGATGCTCTCCTAGCATTCTTGATAACAAACTGTTTGATCACCTCTTCGCATTTTATATTCTCTAAGATTTCATTCTCAATAGCTATCATCACCAATCCACTAAGTCTTTCTTGGGACATTGAGACTTTTTCATTGCTTCATCTAATTTTCTCTTTTTACGTTTTTGAGCACCGAATAGTTGGGCATAATTTCTAAAAAACAAATCCAAATTTAAAAATCAGAATCATTACTCAGTTCTGTATTGTTATCTAACAGTTAACAATTATTAAATTCTAATTTCCAAGTCTAACAATCACTAAAACACTCAATTTATGGCTCAACATTCAACAACGCACCCAATTTAACGCTCAACACACAATAAAACACTTAATTTATGCAAAACTAACAATTATAAATTAGGGCATAGTTGTGTGAATAAAAAAAAGGAACACGAAAACTACCTTGATTGTGATGTGGTGGCCGCGGGCCACCAACGATGTAGTGGTGGTCGTCTTGTGGTGGGTCAACGTCAACTGTTGAAAACCTGTCGAGCAACGTAGTAGAGCACGATGTTTTTTTATTTTTAGATTTTTATTTTTTACTTTTTATTATTAATTGGTTTAGATGTTTGTTATAAAAGGCTCCCAGACATCCCTCACCCCTCCATCTCTCAAAACACTTGGTTAAGGGTGCTTGCCGCAACCCCCGATCCCTGATCCCCAGGAACGGGCGGCCGCGAGCCAGATTCGGTGGTATCGTGTGTCGTCTAATTTGGCAGCGGAAATTTTCATCAGGACCGTAGTTAGGAAATATTGATCAGAGTAAAATAACACATTTTTATAACATTAAACTAATGGGTTAAAACCCAAGTTCATAGTACACACGTTTTCATAGGAATAAATCCTATTTATTTAATAAAAACATCTATTTTATTTTTTTTAGGTAACTGTATTGCCACTTTTCCAAGCCTTCAGTGCTGTTCAGCTGGCTTCTATTTGGCTTTCACATTTTGTTACCTAAAACGCGTTTTAAAAACATTTGTCAGTGGGAAATACTGGTGAGTGAATCCCAGTTTAATCAAGTTTAAATAAAAAGTCACAGTGTACAGTATTGAGGGCGATTCCGCAATTATATTTGTTTCCAAGACATTACAATTAACATCCATGGTACTGTCGAACCCGACTTGTGGACATGTTACTCCTTAACCAGGTGGTAACAAATTTTGTATACAAAACCCCAACATACTCATCATAATTGTATTCTTACAAATACTCAATAACTGTTATTCGCATGGAAAAGTATTTAAGGTTTTGTAAAAACAGTTAACAAAAGTTTACAAAAAGCGGATCAACTCACATTGCTGTCTTAGATTTTCCGTAAGGGTTTCCCGATGATAATCTATAATTTACACAAATGTACACGCGTTAGTATTAATAACCCATTTTAACATTAGTAATACCCTCCCCGAGACGGCATTCCAATGACTACGTCGGGCAGAACCACGACAGCCATTACGGAACCCTAGATCAATCGGGCAGCGTATCTAATACGTATCCAGGGGTTATAATACTTACAACGGAGCAGAACTTCGATAATTAGGGGGTATAATATCCGAGTATTACTTCTACTATTCAGAAATTGTGATTGAGAATGAAAGAAATGAACGACGGAAAACGAAAACCCGTTGCTTTCTTATATAGTGCCTGATCTCGGTTCTCTCGCGGCCCGCGTAAAACAAGAGAAGGGTCTACGCGGCCCGCGTTGACTCCAGGTCAATGTATAGCTGATCCGGGTCAGCGAGTAGGGTCGACGTGTGGCTGACACGTGGCCGCACCGGGCTGCGCCACATTTTCAAGCTTACGCGGCCCGCGTAAGAGTTGGGGTGGGTCTACGCGGCCCGCCTCAACTTATATTTCAGATTTTTATTTATTTTTAATACTATTTAATATATTTGAGGCCCGTTTTCGCGTATGGGGTGTATTTTGGGACATATTGGGATATTTTAAAATATACTAGGGTGTCGGAAAATTATGAGGGTGTCGGTTTTATTGAGGATTGTTATATCCTCCCCACCTTGTTTTAGAGCTCGTCCTCGAGCTCTACTGGAATAGGTATGGATATTTTCTTTGCATTTCAGATTCAAGCTCTCATGTGTACTCAGGTCCTCTTTTGGAGTCCCACTTCACTTTGACTAGAACTAATCTCTTATGCTTGAGGTTCTTGACTTTCCTGTCTTCAATCTGTAGAGGCCTTTCTACAAACTTGAGTTGTTCATTTACCTCTATATTCTTAAGAGATACTATTAGCGATTCATCGGCTAAGCATTTCTTGAGATTAGATACATGAAACATATCATGTATTCCTGCCATTTCCTCTGGCAGTTGTAGCTGATAAGCTACAGGTCCTATTCTTCTAATAATCTTAAAAGGTCCAATATACCTGGGACTTAGCTTCCCTCGTTTGATGAATCTTACCACTCCTTTCCAAGGAGAGACTTTTAATAATACTTTATCTCCTACTTGAAATTCTAATGGCTTGCGTCGGTTATCAGCATAGCTTTTCTGTCGATCACGTGCTGCTTTTAGTCGTTCCTTGACTTGAATAATCTTGTCAGTTGTTTCCTGCACTATCTCAGGTCCAGATAGTTGCTTCTCCCCAATTTCTGCCAAACAGACTGGGGTTCGGCACTTTCGTCCATAAAGTGCTTCGAATGGTGCAGCATTGATACTTGTGTGATAATTATTATTATAAGAAAATTCTATTAAAGGTAAGTGATCATCCCAATTACCTCCGAAATCAATTACACAAGCTCTAAGCATGTCTTCCATTGTCTGAATTGTCCTTTCGCTTTGTCCGTCCGTTTGAGGATGATAAGCTGTGCTCAGATTCGACTTGGTTCCCATGGTTTTTTGGAAACTTGACCAAAAATGAGAGGTAAATCGACTATCCCTAACAGAAACAATTGATAAAGGAATTCCATGTAAAGAAACGATTTCATTTACATACAATTTAGCTAGCTGTTCCATACTGAAAGTTTCCTTCATTGGTAGGAAATGAGCTGACTTGGTTAGCCTATCTACAATCACCCAGATTGTATCATTACCTTTCTTTGTTTTGGGTAATTTAGTAACAAAATCCATTGTTATCAGTTCCCATTTCCATACTGGCATTTCTAGTTGCTGTAACAAACCTGAGGGTTTCTGGTGTTCAGCTTTAACTTGTGAACAAGTTAAACATTTAGAAACATAGGCTGCTATGTTTTTCTTCATTCCTATCCACCAGAAATTTTTCCTTAAATCCTGGTACATTTTATCATTTCCTGGATGCATCGTATACTTAGACTTATGGGCTTTTTCTAATATACGGTGACGTAGGTTTCCTAATTTAGGTATCGACATTCTCTTTTTATGGAATCTCCAAATTCCATCTGTTCCTTGTTCTAATTCCTTAAGCATACCTTTTAATTTTTCAGTATCATCCTTGATTACTGTAACATCCCAAAAACGGGTTTGGTAATCAAACCACGTTAATAGTAAAAACGGGTAAAATACCGTTAGTGGTAAAATTTAACCCGGTAAATATTAGGACTCAAATGAATAAACCTAATATTAATTAAAAAAAAGAAAAGGGAATAAATACTTTGAGAAAACAAAGTATATAAAAAGGCCAAATTAACGGGACTTAGAATGAAACGGGTTATAACCCCGGAACCTACTAAGTTAACTAGGAATAATTAACCTAGTTATTTATGTGTGATCAAGTGAATGAATAGAAATCAAGATTTTAACCCTCTTTATAAAACTTCTAAGTATGAGGGACTAAAAGTGGGCAAACTAGGAAATGTTTTAATTAAAACAATAATAAAAATCAAAACACACACATGTGTGTGTGTGAGTTCGATCGACCAGAGGCAAGAGCAGGGGTTCCAAAACCCTAGTTTAACAAAATCAACAAATTGAAGGTCAAAATGAAGCTCAAATTCACAACCAAACATGAATAAACGATTACCAAGTCAAGGGGATCGTAAGGTATGTCGAATTTCTAACATTCATGGAGTTGTGAAAATTAGTTAATCTTGCATGATATGATCTATGTATGAATCATAGAAGTTATGGCTGAATTTGGGATGTAGGATTGCTTAGGAACAAACCCTAAGTGAAGATTTAGAATAAATTGCTATGATTTAGGTGTTTGGTTGAATCACCACACCTAGCTAAGTGGGTTTTATTGTTATGATGAAATTGATGATGAGACTATGTTTAGAATCATCATGCATGATAATGAATGGAAGGTGTTTAATTAAACCATGAAATTGAGTACATGATCATACTTTCATGAAAGGGGTTTGTTGATGCAGATTTTGTGTCCGATGCTTGTCGAATAGATTAGTTATTATTTTACGCTGAATTTGTAATAGTTAGTGAAACGGTCAAACGAACGTGTATTGACCCGCTCGTTTGAAGTGGTCAAACGAGAGGGTTATTTGTTTGACCGTGTGTGTTTGCAAGACAAGGGGTGTGACTATAAATAGAAAACCCTTGCCATTTGCAACAAGAGGAGACTTTAGGAGGTTTGAGACCTCACCGGGAGAGATCACCACTTGGTCTCTCCCCGGATGTATACTTCTTTGGTATTAGTTCGGTTATCATGTAATCGGGCCGATTTGTAATGTTTTACTACCGGATTAATACAAAGTTGTTTGTTTATCATCTCTAATCTCTCCCGTCTTGAACCGATCTCACAAGAATCACGGTTTCGGTCACGAAACTCGGTCCTACAATTGGTATCAGAGCCATGGTGCCCGATTTAGTAAATCTAACCGTTTACTAAGTCACATGTGCTCTAGATCTGTGATTTTAGTGATTTTTGTTCAAGAAGAAAAGTTGGGTGAAAATGAGAAAAACTCAGATCTGGACCCGAATATTCAGATCTGTGCTGAAACAAGTGTTCGGTTTTATGTTTTTCACCTATATAATCAAGTTATCATCATCAAAAATCAAAAATACAATGTTTTCGTCAAAGATCTGCATAAGAACAGTCGCTGTGTTCTTGAGATGTTCTTGGCGGCTGCTTAATCCAGATCTGGGTCGAAGGATGTTCTTTGGGTCGAAGGATCCAGATCTGGATCGAAAGATACCAGATATTTTGTGGGAACCCTCAACAATTTCGAAAGATGATCCTTCGAAAGATGATCCTTCGAAAGATGATCCTCGAGAGATACCAGATGTATCGAAGAAGAAGAAGGGGTCTGTGGATCGAATTGAAGTTGGAATCGGAGAGGTTTGTCGGCTGCAGAAGGCTTGAAAGTTGTCGGCTGCTGCAGATTGTTCATCGAAGAAGACATGAAGATGTTTTCTGATTGTTGGATGTCTTGTTGAACGCAGAGAAATTACAAGAAGAGGTATCGCTTTTGATTGTTATGAATCGCTGGTCGCTGCTTTTGCTTGTTGTATCGAAGAAGAAGTCAGACATGAATATGTTTGCTGTTAATTTTGGATCTAGAAATATAGATTCAGCAAACTACAAGGGTTTTTGCAGCTGGTCTTGTGTATCGCAGATCTGTTGCTGGGTATCGAAGAAGGAGAATGAAAGAAACAAAATGATGTTGTCGGCTGAGGTTGATGAAGTTGTCAACTGATAAAAGATTAGGGGAGTTGACTTTTGGTGGATATGTGTGCGATATTTTTTTTAAGGATGATGGCAGCCATTTCTTTTGATAGTTGGGCTCACTTATGTATTTGGAATGGACCGATCAAAAAGCCCACTTTTGGATCAAATTAATTTTGGGTAAATTAATTTTGGGCTTTTGTTTTAATGGACCTTCTAGTGTTAAAAGACCATTTATTTGGGCCAAGAATAGAAGATCATTCTAATGGGTCGCAAACAAAGTGGGGTCGGGTATTCGCGGAGTTGATTTGAAACGGGCTTCCAAATTTCAACATCAAATTCGTACGGGTTTTGGGAACGCGCGGGATGATGCGGCAGGATGAAAACAAGAGATGATGAAAACTTGATTTTTGAAAAATGTGGGGTAGTCACGGTTACCGATGCAAAATGTCAAAAATGGTGACGCGACTATTATGGGCCAAAAACAGAACGGTATGTTCACTTCCGCACGTCAATATTTATGATTGTTACCGGTTATTCGTAAATGTTCGAAATCATTTTGTTTATTGTCATATTCTCGCATTTGAAAACGAACGTATGAACCTATAATGTCAATACCGGTCCTAACGAGTTCACAAAGTCTTTGGAGGGATACAAGTCGGATCCTACGGGGTACTAGGCGAAATTTCTTTATCAACTAGAATATGCAACGAAGAAATCTTTTTTGTTTATTGTCATATTCTCGCATTTGGTAACGAATGAATGAACCTAGAATGTCAACACCGGTCCTAACGAGTTCACAAAGTCTTTGGAGGGATACAAGTCGGATCCTACGGGGTACTAGGGGACGTTCTTATTCAACTAGAATATGCAAAGAAGAAAGTCGTTTTCGTGATTTTTCGGAACCGAGAACATTCAATAAAGATTGACGACAGTTCCGCTTAGTGGAGGGAATTGGTGAACATTTGACGACAGTTTCTTTGACCAAAGGAAACAGGAACCTTGAAAACGAAACTAGGTTCATTTGATTTAACTGATGAACTACGTAAATAAGGTTTCAGGGACGAAACCTCTTTAAGGGGGATAGACTTGTAACATCCCAAAAACGGGTTTGGTAATCAAACCACGTTAATAGTAAAAACGGGTAAAATACCGTTAGTGGTAAAAATTAACCCGGTAAATATTAGGACTCAAATGAATAAACCTAATATTAATTAAAAAAAAAGAAAAGGGAATAAATACTTTGAGAAAACAAAGTTTATAAAAAGGCCAAATTAACGGGACTTAGAATGAAACGGGTTATAACCCCGGAACCTACTAAGTTAACTAGGAATAATTAACCTAGTTATTTATGTGTGATCAAGTGAATGAATAGAAATCAAGATTTTAACCCACTTTATAAAACTTCTAAGTATGAGGTACTAAAAGTGGGCAAACTAGGAAATGTTTTAATTAAAACAATAATAAAAATCAAAACACACACATGTGTGTGTGTGAGTTCGATCGACCAGAGGCAAGAGCAGGGGTTCCAAAACCCTAGTTTAACAAAATCAACAAATTGAAGGTCAAAATGAAGCTCAAATTCACAACCAAACATGAATAAACGATTACCAAGTCAAGGGGATCGTAAGGTATGTCGAATTTCTAACATTCATGGAGTTGTGAAAATTAGTTAATCTTGCATGATATGATCTATGTATGAATCATAGAAGTTATGGCTGAATTTGGGATGTAGGATTGCTTAGGAACAAACCCTAAGTGAAGATTTAGAATAAATTGCTATGATTTAGGTGTTTGGTTGAATCACCACACCTAGCTAAGTGGGTTTTATTGTTATGATGAAATTGATGATGAGACTATGTTTAGAATCATCATGCATGATAATGAATGGAAGGTGTTTAATTAAACCATGAAATTGAGTACATGATCATACTTTCATGAAAGGGGTTTGTTGATGCAGATTTTGTGTCCGATGCTTGTCAAATAGATTAGTTATTATTTTACGCTGAATTTGTAATAGTTAGTGAAACGGTCAAACGAACGTGTATTGACCCGCTCGTTTGAAGTGGTCAAACGAGAGGGTTATTTGTTTGACCGTGTGTGTTTGCAAGACAAGGGGTGTGACTATAAATAGAAAACCCTTGCCATTTGCAACAAGAGGAGACTTTAGGAGGTTTGAGACCTCACCGGGAGAGATCACCACTTGGTCTCTCCCCGGATGTATACTTCTTTGGTATTAGTTCGGTTATCATGTAATCGGGCCGATTTGTAATGTTTTACTACCGGATTAATACAAAGTTGTTTGTTTATCATCTCTAATCTCTCCCGTCTTGAACCGATCTCACAAGAATCACGGTTTCGGTCACGAAACTCGGTCCTACAATTGGTATCAGAGCCATGGTGCCCGATTTAGTAAATCTAACCGTTTACTAAGTCACATGTGCTCTAGATCTGTGATTTTAGTGATTTTTGTTCAAGAAGAAAAGTTGGGTGAAAATGAGAAAAACTCAGATCTGGACCCGAATATTCAGATCTGTGCTGAAACAAGTGTTCGGTTTTATGTTTTTCACCTATATAATCAAGTTATCATCATCAAAAATCAAAAATACAATGTTTTCGTCAAAGATCTGCATAAGAACAGTCGCTGTGTTCTTGAGATGTTCTTGGCGGCTGCTTAATCCAGATCTGGGTCGAAGGATGTTCTTTGGGTCGAAGGATCCAGATCTGGATCGAAAGATACCAGATATTTTGTGGGAACCCTCAACAATTTCGAAAGATGATCCTTCGAAAGATGATCCTTCGTAGATGGGGGTATGGATGTGTGTTTCGAAAGATGATCCTTCGAAAGATGATCCTCGAGAGATACCAGATGTATCGAAGAAGAAGAAGGGGTCTGTGGATCGAATTGAAGTTGTAATCGGAGAGGTTTGTCGGCTGCAGAAGGCTTGAAAGTTGTCGGCTGCTGCAGATTGTTCATCGAAGAAGACATGAAGATGTTTTCTGATTGTTGGATGTCTTGTTGAACGCAGAGAAATTACAAGAAGAGGTATCGCTTTTGATTGTTATGAATCGCTGGTTGCTGCTTTTGCTTGTTGTATCGAAGAAGAAGTCAGACATGAATATGTTTGCTGTTAATTTTGGATCTAGAAATATAGATTCAGCAAACTACAAGGGTTTTTGCAGCTGGTCTTGTGTATCGCAGATCTGTTGCTGGGTATCGAAGAAGGAGAATGAAAGAAACAAAATGATGTTGTCGGCTGAGGTTGATGAAGTTGTCAACTGATAAAAGATTAGGGGAGTTGACTTTTGGTGGATATGTGTGCGATATTTTTTTTAAGGATGATGGCAGCCATTTCTTTTGATAGTTGGGCTCACTTATGTATTTGGAATGGACCGATCAAAAAGCCCACTTTTGGATCAAATTAATTTTGGGTAAATTAATTTTGGGCTTTTGTTTTAATGGACCTTCTAGTGTTAAAAGACCATTTATTTGGGCCAAGAATAGAAGATCATTCTAATGGGTCGCAAACAAAGTGGGGTCGGGTATTCGCGGAGTTGATTTGAAACGGGCTTCCAAATTTCAACATCAAATTCGTACGGGTTTTGGGAACGCGCGGGATGATGCGGCAGGATGAAAACAAGAGATGATGAAAACTTGATTTTTGAAAAATGTGGGGTAGTCACGGTTACCGATGCAAAATGTCAAAAATGGTGACGCGACTATTATGGGCCAAAAACAGAACGGTATGTTCACTTCCGCACGTCAATATTTATGATTGTTACCGGTTATTCGTAAATGTTCGAAATCATTTTGTTTATTGTCATATTCTCGCATTTGAAAACGAACGTATGAACCTATAATGTCAATACCGGTCCTAACGAGTTCACAAAGTCTTTGGAGGGATACAAGTCGGATCCTATGGGGTACTAGGCGAAATTTCTTTATCAACTAGAATATGCAACGAAGAAATCTTTTTTGTTTATTGTCATATTCTCGCATTTGGTAACGAATGAATGAACCTAGAATGTCAACACCGGTCCTAACGAGTTCACAAAGTCTTTGGAGGGATACAAGTCGGATCCTACGGGGTACTAGGGGACGTTCTTATTCAACTAGAATATGCAAAGAAGAAAGTCGTTTTCGTGATTTTTCGGAACCGAGAACATTCAATAAAGATTGACGACAGTTCCGCTTAGTGGAGGGAATTGGTGAACATTTGACGACAGTTTCTTTGACCAAAGGAAACAGGAACCTTGAAAACGAAACTAGGTTCGTTTGATTTAACTGATGAACTACGTAAATAAGGTTTCAGGGACGAAACCTCTTTAAGGGGGATAGACTTGTAACATCCCAAAAACGGGTTTGGTAATCAAACCACGTTAATAGTAAAAACGGGTAAAATACCGTTAGTGGTAAAAATTAACCCGGTAAATATTAGGACTCAAATGAATAAACCTAATATTAATTAAAAAAAAAGAAAAGGGAATAAATACTTTGAGAAAACAAAGTTTATAAAAAGGCCAAATTAACGGGACTTAGAATGAAACGGGTTATAACCCCGGAACCTACTAAGTTAACTAGGAATAATTAACCTAGTTATTTATGTGTGATCAAGTGAATGAATAGAAATCAAGATTTTAACCCACTTTATAAAACTTCTAAGTATGAGGTACTAAAAGTGGGCAAACTAGGAAATGTTTTAATTAAAACAATAATAAAAATCAAAACACACACATGTGTGTGTGTGAGTTCGATCGACCAGAGGCAAGAGCAGGGGTTCCAAAACCCTAGTTTAACAAAATCAACAAATTGAAGGTCAAAATGAAGCTCAAATTCACAACCAAACATGAATAAACGATTACCAAGTCAAGGGGATCGTAAGGTATGTCGAATTTCTAACATTCATGGAGTTGTGAAAATTAGTTAATCTTGCATGATATGATCTATGTATGAATCATAGAAGTTATGGCTGAATTTGGGATGTAGGATTGCTTAGGAACAAACCCTAAGTGAAGATTTAGAATAAATTGCTATGATTTAGGTGTTTGGTTGAATCACCACACCTAGCTAAGTGGGTTTTATTGTTATGATGAAATTGATGATGAGACTATGTTTAGAATCATCATGCATGATAATGAATGGAAGGTGTTTAATTAAACCATGAAATTGAGTACATGATCATACTTTCATGAAAGGGGTTTGTTGATGCAGATTTTGTGTCCGATGCTTGTCGAATAGATTAGTTATTATTTTACGCTGAATTTGTAATAGTTAGTGAAACGGTCAAACGAACGTGTATTGACCCGCTCGTTTGAAGTGGTCAAACGAGAGGGTTATTTGTTTGACCGTGTGTGTTTGCAAGACAAGGGGTGTGACTATAAATAGAAAACCCTTGCCATTTGCAACAAGAGGAGACTTTAGGAGGTTTGAGACCTCACCGGGAGAGATCACCACTTGGTCTCTCCCCGGATGTATACTTCTTTGGTATTAGTTCGGTTATCATGTAATCGGGCCGATTTGTAATGTTTTACTACCGGATTAATACAAAGTTGTTTGTTTATCATCTCTAATCTCTCCCGTCTTGAACCGATCTCACAAGAATCACGGTTTCGGTCACGAAACTCGGTCCTACAATTGGTATCAGAGCCATGGTGCCCGATTTAGTAAATCTAACCGTTTACTAAGTCACATGTGCTCTAGATCTGTGATTTTAGTGATTTTTGTTCAAGAAGAAAAGTTGGGTGAAAATGAGAAAAACTCAGATCTGGACCCGAATATTCAGATCTGTGCTGAAACAAGTGTTCGGTTTTATGTTTTTCACCTATATAATCAAGTTATCATCATCAAAAATCAAAAATACAATGTTTTCGTCAAAGATCTGCATAAGAACAGTCGCTGTGTTCTTGAGATGTTCTTGGCGGCTGCTTAATCCAGATCTGGGTCGAAGGATGTTCTTTGGGTCGAAGGATCCAGATCTGGATCGAAAGATACCAGATATTTTGTGGGAACCCTCAACAATTTCGAAAGATGATCCTTCGAAAGATGATCCTTCGTAGATGGGGGTATGGATGTGTGTTTCGAAAGATGATCCTTCGAAAGATGATCCTCGAGAGATACCAGATGTATCGAAGAAGAAGAAGGGGTCTGTGGATCGAATTGAAGTTGGAATCGGAGAGGTTTGTCGGCTGCAGAAGGCTTGAAAGTTGTCGGCTGCTGCAGATTGTTCATCGAAGAAGACATGAAGATGTTTTCTGATTGTTGGATGTCTTGTTGAACGCAGAGAAATTACAAGAAGAGGTATCGCTTTTGATTGTTATGAATCGCTGGTTGCTGCTTTTGCTTGTTGTATCGAAGAAGAAGTCAGACATGAATATGTTTGCTGTTAATTTTGGATCTAGAAATATAGATTCAGCAAACTACAAGGGTTTTTGCAGCTGGTCTTGTGTATCGCAGATCTGTTGCTGGGTATCGAAGAAGGAGAATGAAAGAAACAAAATGATGTTGTCGGCTGAGGTTGATGAAGTTGTCAACTGATAAAAGATTAGGGGAGTTGACTTTTGGTGGATATGTGTGCGATATTTTTTTTAAGGATGATGGCAGCCATTTCTTTTGATAGTTGGGCTCACTTATGTATTTGGAATGGACCGATCAAAAAGCCCACTTTTGGATCAAATTAATTTTGGGTAAATTAATTTTGGGCTTTTGTTTTAATGGACCTTCTAGTGTTAAAAGACCATTTATTTGGGCCAAGAATAGAAGATCATTCTAATGGGTCGCAAACAAAGTGGGGTCGGGTATTCGCGGAGTTGATTTGAAACGGGCTTCCAAATTTCAACATCAAATTCGTACGGGTTTTGGGAACGCGCGGGATGATGCGGCAGGATGAAAACAAGAGATGATGAAAACTTGATTTTTGAAAAATGTGGGGTAGTCACGGTTACCGATGCAAAATGTCAAAAATGGTGACGCGACTATTATGGGCCAAAAACAGAACGGTATGTTCACTTCCGCACGTCAATATTTATGATTGTTACCGGTTATTCGTAAATGTTCGAAATCATTTTGTTTATTGTCATATTCTCGCATTTGAAAACGAACGTATGAACCTATAATGTCAATACCGGTCCTAACGAGTTCACAAAGTCTTTGGAGGGATACAAGTCGGATCCTACGGGGTACTAGGCGAAATTTCTTTATCAACTAGAATATGCAACGAAGAAATCTTTTTTGTTTATTGTCATATTCTCGCATTTGGTAACGAATGAATGAACCTAGAATGTCAACACCGGTCCTAACGAGTTCACAAAGTCTTTGGAGGGATACAAGTCGGATCCTACGGGGTACTAGGGGACGTTCTTATTCAACTAGAATATGCAAAGAAGAAAGTCGTTTTCGTGATTTTTCGGAACCGAGAACATTCAATAAAGATTGACGACAGTTCCGCTTAGTGGAGGGAATTGGTGAACATTTGACGACAGTTTCTTTGACCAAAGGAAACAGGAACCTTGAAAACGAAACTAGGTTCGTTTGATTTAACTGATGAACTACGTAAATAAGGTTTCAGGGACGAAACCTCTTTAAGGGGGATAGACTTGTAACATCCCAAAAACGGGTTTGGTAATCAAACCACGTTAATAGTAAAAACGGGTAAAATACCGTTAGTGGTAAAAATTAACCCGGTAAATATTAGGACTCAAATGAATAAACCTAATATTAATTAAAAAAAAAGAAAAGGGAATAAATACTTTGAGAAAACAAAGTTTATAAAAAGGCCAAATTAACGGGACTTAGAATGAAACGGGTTATAACCCCGGAACCTACTAAGTTAACTAGGAATAATTAACCTAGTTATTTATGTGTGATCAAGTGAATGAATAGAAATCAAGATTTTAACCCACTTTATAAAACTTCTAAGTATGAGGTACTAAAAGTGGGCAAACTAGGAAATGTTTTAATTAAAACAATAATAAAAATCAAAACACACACATGTGTGTGTGTGAGTTCGATCGACCAGAGGCAAGAGCAGGGGTTCCAAAACCCTAGTTTAACAAAATCAACAAATTGAAGGTCAAAATGAAGCTCAAATTCACAACCAAACATGAATAAACGATTACCAAGTCAAGGGGATCGTAAGGTATGTCGAATTTCTAACATTCATGGAGTTGTGAAAATTAGTTAATCTTGCATGATATGATCTATGTATGAATCATAGAAGTTATGGCTGAATTTGGGATGTAGGATTGCTTAGGAACAAACCCTAAGTGAAGATTTAGAATAAATTGCTATGATTTAGGTGTTTGGTTGAATCACCACACCTAGCTAAGTGGGTTTTATTGTTATGATGAAATTGATGATGAGACTATGTTTAGAATCATCATGCATGATAATGAATGGAAGGTGTTTAATTAAACCATGAAATTGAGTACATGATCATACTTTCATGAAAGGGGTTTGTTGATGCAGATTTTGTGTCCGATGCTTGTCGAATAGATTAGTTATTATTTTACGCTGAATTTGTAATAGTTAGTGAAACGGTCAAACGAACGTGTATTGACCCGCTCGTTTGAAGTGGTCAAACGAGAGGGTTATTTGTTTGACCGTGTGTGTTTGCAAGACAAGGGGTGTGACTATAAATAGAAAACCCTTGCCATTTGCAACAAGAGGAGACTTTAGGAGGTTTGAGACCTCACCGGGAGAGATCACCACTTGGTCTCTCCCCGGATGTATACTTCTTTGGTATTAGTTCGGTTATCATGTAATCGGGCCGATTTGTAATGTTTTACTACCGGATTAATACAAAGTTGTTTGTTTATCATCTCTAATCTCTCCCGTCTTGAACCGATCTCACAAGAATCACGGTTTCGGTCACGAAACTCGGTCCTACAATTGGTATCAGAGCCATGGTGCCCGATTTAGTAAATCTAACCGTTTACTAAGTCACATGTGCTCTAGATCTGTGATTTTAGTGATTTTTGTTCAAGAAGAAAAGTTGGGTGAAAATGAGAAAAACTCAGATCTGGACCCGAATATTCAGATCTGTGCTGAAACAAGTGTTCGGTTTTATGTTTTTCACCTATATAATCAAGTTATCATCATCAAAAATCAAAAATACAATGTTTTCGTCAAAGATCTGCATAAGAACAGTCGCTGTGTTCTTGAGATGTTCTTGGCGGCTGCTTAATCCAGATCTGGGTCGAAGGATGTTCTTTGGGTCGAAGGATCCAGATCTGGATCGAAAGATACCAGATATTTTGTGGGAACCCTCAACAATTTCGAAAGATGATCCTTCGAAAGATGATCCTTCGTAGATGGGGGTATGGATGTGTGTTTCGAAAGATGATCCTTCGAAAGATGATCCTCGAGAGATACCAGATGTATCGAAGAAGAAGAAGGGGTCTGTGGATCGAATTGAAGTTGGAATCGGAGAGGTTTGTCGGCTGCAGAAGGCTTGAAAGTTGTCGGCTGCTGCAGATTGTTCATCGAAGAAGACATGAAGATGTTTTCTGATTGTTGGATGTCTTGTTGAACGCAGAGAAATTACAAGAAGAGGTATCGCTTTTGATTGTTATGAATCGCTGGTTGCTGCTTTTGCTTGTTGTATCGAAGAAGAAGTCAGACATGAATATGTTTGCTGTTAATTTTGGATCTAGAAATATAGATTCAGCAAACTACAAGGGTTTTTGCAGCTGGTCTTGTGTATCGCAGATCTGTTGCTGGGTATCGAAGAAGGAGAATGAAAGAAACAAAATGATGTTGTCGGCTGAGGTTGATGAAGTTGTCAACTGATAAAAGATTAGGGGAGTTGACTTTTGGTGGATATGTGTGCGATATTTTTTTTAAGGATGATGGCAGCCATTTCTTTTGATAGTTGGGCTCACTTATGTATTTGGAATGGACCGATCAAAAAGCCCACTTTTGGATCAAATTAATTTTGGGTAAATTAATTTTGGGCTTTTGTTTTAATGGACCTTCTAGTGTTAAAAGACCATTTATTTGGGCCAAGAATAGAAGATCATTCTAATGGGTCGCAAACAAAGTGGGGTCGGGTATTCGCGGAGTTGATTTGAAACGGGCTTCCAAATTTCAACATCAAATTCGTACGGGTTTTGGGAACGCGCGGGATGATGCGGCAGGATGAAAACAAGAGATGATGAAAACTTGATTTTTGAAAAATGTGGGGTAGTCACGGTTACCGATGCAAAATGTCAAAAATGGTGACGCGACTATTATGGGCCAAAAACAGAACGGTATGTTCACTTCCGCACGTCAATATTTATGATTGTTACCGGTTATTCGTAAATGTTCGAAATCATTTTGTTTATTGTCATATTCTCGCATTTGAAAACGAACGTATGAACCTATAATGTCAATACCGGTCCTAACGAGTTCACAAAGTCTTTGGAGGGATACAAGTCGGATCCTACGGGGTACTAGGCGAAATTTCTTTATCAACTAGAATATGCAACGAAGAAATCTTTTTTGTTTATTGTCATATTCTCGCATTTGGTAACGAATGAATGAACCTAGAATGTCAACACCGGTCCTAACGAGTTCACAAAGTCTTTGGAGGGATACAAGTCGGATCCTACGGGGTACTAGGGGACGTTCTTATTCAACTAGAATATGCAAAGAAGAAAGTCGTTTTCGTGATTTTTCGGAACCGAGAACATTCAATAAAGATTGACGACAGTTCCGCTTAGTGGAGGGAATTGGTGAACATTTGACGACAGTTTCTTTGACCAAAGGAAACAGGAACCTTGAAAACGAAACTAGGTTCGTTTGATTTAACTGATGAACTACGTAAATAAGGTTTCAGGGACGAAACCTCTTTAAGGGGGATAGACTTGTAACATCCCAAAAACGGGTTTGGTAATCAAACCACGTTAATAGTAAAAACGGGTAAAATACCGTTAGTGGTAAAAATTAACCCGGTAAATATTAGGACTCAAATGAATAAACCTAATATTAATTAAAAAAAAAGAAAAGGGAATAAATACTTTGAGAAAACAAAGTTTATAAAAAGGCCAAATTAACGGGACTTAGAATGAAACGGGTTATAACCCCGGAACCTACTAAGTTAACTAGGAATAATTAACCTAGTTATTTATGTGTGATCAAGTGAATGAATAGAAATCAAGATTTTAACCCACTTTATAAAACTTCTAAGTATGAGGTACTAAAAGTGGGCAAACTAGGAAATGTTTTAATTAAAACAATAATAAAAATCAAAACACACACATGTGTGTGTGTGAGTTCGATCGACCAGAGGCAAGAGCAGGGGTTCCAAAACCCTAGTTTAACAAAATCAACAAATTGAAGGTCAAAATGAAGCTCAAATTCACAACCAAACATGAATAAACGATTACCAAGTCAAGGGGATC